>CM035137.1:131401944-132601944 GCA_020205605.1 Panax ginseng
ATGTAAACTACACAACAAGATCCATAGTAATCTCAAAATATAGTTTAATTCATAAATGAACTAGAATCCATCATCCACAATTGATTAAGCATTAAAAAGATACAAATAAATAAGAAATGAAATTAGAATTGAGATAAAAAAATCTGCATTCTCTTGCTTCCAATTTGATTCTCCAATGATAATCCATAGCTTCAATCTTCAATTCTAATCTAATCTAGGGTTCCTAATCTAAGAAAGAAAATAAAGAATAAGTTAATAGAAATCTATCCCAAGAGGGATTTTATGGAGTCTTAGAACTAGCCTCCCAATCCAAGTTAAACTCAAGTATTTATAGTTCTAATGGACACCCTAGCAAGTTAGGCAACTAAAAATCCTATTCTAGCTCAAATTGGACATCAAATAACCTAATTTAACTCTTTTCCGCCACTTAGCTAACTTCACAATACCGTCCTAAGTCATTTCAAGCGCCGCCCAGATTCTCAGAAAGTGAAGTTTTACGGTGGCTGGCGCGCCTTTAGCGCGTCCGCTACTCTATTTTCTCATTGTGGACGCCTTTGGTAAAATAGGCATAACTTTTGATCCGCTAGGAGTTACGGGACCTGCCACCTATCAAATTGAAGATATCGACGAGATATATAATTTTCATTCTTTGAAGATTGAAAAATTCGAATTGGATCAAGGTGGAAATCGGGCTTGAAGTAGATGCTATATAAATGGCAAACATGACAACTCTTAGCTTTGATCTTCGTTGATAAAATCCAAGTTCCAAGCCAAGAACATGCATCCAATTTGGTGTTAAAAGTCCTTCAATATTCCCTTCTTGCATTTGCTTGCGTATTTTAGTCCAAAAGATGTCCGAATTGCTTTTCCTTGCTTCTTCATGCCAATGTCATGTTATAGCCTACAAAACAACATAAAATGTATGAAAAGTAACTAAGAAACATGAATATAAGTAACTAATTCAAGTAACAGATACCAGATAAGTAGGTATAAAACCTACTTATCAAATACCCCCAAACTTAAACATTTGCTTGTCCTCAAGCAAAAACACAAATCAACAATGCTATATAATGCAACTAATCTACATGCTTACGAATCCAGCAGTAATGACAGAAACAAGTCTAATCAATCGGCCTTAGAGAAATCAAGTAAACATGATAATACATCATATCAAAACAAATCAATAATTTCCCAATCAATCATCAAATCTTAGACTGTTATCACTAATATAGAGTGTGTGTGCTCCACAACAATGTTAACTGGTATAAAATCAAATTTAACACATAATAAGTCTCTTCGAAGGCATCATACAGTGTAAACTCAAGAAATCCAAAAACAAGCTAGATCCAACTAAAATTAAATAATTACTAATATTGAGGGTCAACATGGGATATTTATGCTTTATTTTTCATCTACGGGGGCTTTTTGCTCTTATTTCCCATTTTATTCATTTTTTTTTATATATACACATAGTTATACAATGTCTTATTCCCTTAGGCATTTCAATGCTACCTTAACGAGCTTTCGACCAACGACTCCCAGACCATTAAGACCTTAGGGCGCTAGGTGTAAAGACAATCCCCTCGGACTTACTTACTCAAGTAACAAAGGCCACAAAACTAGACAAGCACGCCACAGTGTTTATTCATACCTTTTTTTTTGGTTTTTTTTCTTTTTTCTTTTTTTTATAGCTTATATACCCCAAATATTCTTCCAAACTTAGGTTCTTGTCTAACTTTAGTCATCACTACTTATTCTTGTCATTCTTTCTTTCAAACTAGCATTATCCCTTAGAGTCCCATTATGTATCAATATAAAATTAATCAATCAACAAGTTATTTTTACTGTGCTATCTTTATTATACCAGTTTCAAACAGAAAAAGACTCAATTCATAACAAGAAATCACATCAATGCTCTAATAGTCAGTACTATACTTGTCTACTCAATTCCAATATCATCATTGGCCAAAACAAACTGTAAATAGCAAATAGCTGGACTCATGCAAGATGTACTAAATGCTATATAAACATAGAATTTTTTTTTCCAAGAAACTGAATGCAAAAACTAAATGTAAGTATATGACTTACAATGTAAATAACTAACTATATGTGATACGACACTAAAATGCCCCCTAAACTTAAAATAGACATTGTCCTCAATGACTAAGATAGGAAAAATTAAAAGAGAGGACTTCCCTGAAAATACAGCATGTTCCTCTTTGTCTGCTAAGTCTGAAGAATAGGCCAGACACATTGGAAAAAATCGGGAACCACACTTGAGTTGGACTTGACTAACATTGCAATTAAACCACTTTAACACCTGGGATTTTCGAGCGGCGTGAAAATTGAAAACCAACGTGGATTGGAAGTTGGGGATGGATGGGTTTAATGGGAATAGAAGTTGAAAAGGAGAAGGAGAGGTAAGGATGGTGTAATGGGGGTTATGGAGTATTGGAAGTGTAATGGGTGTAGGAGAAGTGGAGAAGTTGCATGTATTAAGGAGAATTGGCTTTGTTCAAATCTGAGACACGTCGATTAAATCCGTTCAGTGCCTAAAATTCCCGAGTAGTGTGGTCCGCTACCGGGTATATCCTTTAAGTAAGCGGCGCCTCGCGTTAAAAGCGAAGATTTCGGATCGGTGGCGTGCCAAGGCTTGGTATAGGCATCACGTGAGTGCGACTGCGCTAGTAGTAGTCGAGATGGTGAGGCAAAGATAAGTCGCATCCCATGACTGTCAGATCAATGAAGGCGCAATCCGTACCGTGGGGAGCAATAATTTCCACGAGATGATAGTGCGCCTCACTGTACCGTGTCATATTGTTAGTGTGGCGCGACCCGCGCTATGGGGCCAGTAGCTTAGTGACTTTCTTTTTCTTGCCTTACTTGTGAGCATACCATTATGGAGTCATTAGTCGTTGAAAACTAAATATTTGAGCTAGACTATAAATTAAAATATAAAGAATAAATAAGGAAGAAAAGGTTTAGAGCTTGGGTTGCCTCCCAAGTAGCGCTAGTTTTAACATCGTAAGCCCGACTTTGTCTGGACAACACTATCCAATTCCTCTTCGGTAATTGAGGAACCCTCCATCCATCGGAAATAATATAGTTTTTGGTAGGTTCCCATTTGTGATGGTCAATGCATCAAAGTCACCTAGCATGCTCTGATTTGGTATGATCTCAATCAAGAACGTCCCACAGCTAGGTGTTTTCTCCATTGTGTATGTGATCACTTTGGGGCATGGAAGCTTGTCACACATAATGGGCTCTTCGTCTATCTTCTCTTTCTCGTCCCACCATGGATTCAAAATTGTACTCGCTCTTATGTCATCAAGAGCTTCACCGACGACATGATTACCAAGTGGGCATAATTTTGCAAATCTGACTGACTCTTTGATCTTTGGTGGAGACCCATTTAGATCTTTGTCGACCTCTATTTCATTATCACAACTTGTCTCCACACTTTCGATATCTTGTGGCTCATCGAGTCGTAGATTTGGTTCGGGTTCTCCATTAATTTCGTCATCCATGTCATAAAGCCAAGTGTTTGGAGGAAGGTTGCTTACGATTTTGGTCATTTGCTCTATCTGATCCGCAAGATTTTGCATTGACCTCGCTTGATTACTCATCTTCTCCTCATCTGCTATGAACTTGGACAATAATTCTCCCTGCCTTGAATTTTCTATTTCAGTCTCGGAAGCCATGTATTGAGGACCATTGGTTGAGGTATTGACGAATTGTTCCATCCGATTATTAAAATTTTGGGTTGACAGCTCTTGGCTAATCCTCATCTCCTCTAGGTTTGCTATGCCCTTCAATATTATATCCCTCAGATTTGGCTTTTCTTCTGGTGGCAATGGAGGTGGACATAAAAATTCCAGTGTGTATGATGGATTTAGAGCGTAATATTGGTCATCATAAGTATAACTCCATGACGAATCAGGGTGATACCCCCAAACTTGATGATAATTAGCATATGTATAATCGTTGAGGTATTCACCACCATGTTGTCCCGGCCCAAAACTAACGGTGCATTGATGAGTCGGATGATTACCAGCACAATAATTGCAAGTAACTGTTATCCTTCGATTACGTTGGGCTACAATAACGTCCAACCTCCTCAAAGTGTCTCTCTGTTACTGACGATAATGCGTAAAATGCATTAAGACCATCAATCCCCGCTTCCCTTGGTTGAGTCATGTTCTGTATGGCCATTGATACATTTAAAGTCATCCATGGTACCGGAAAGAGAGAAATATAGGAAAAGAATTAAAAATAAAAATAAAAATATTTAAATTAAGACTAATTTGATTGAAATTAATATTGGTAAAAATATTAAACTAATTCCCCGGCCAAAAAACTTGTTGGGTAAAATCTAATTACGCACAACACGCAAGTATACGTGGTCAAAAAGTAATAAAGTGATAAGTTGAGTATCGTTCCCATAGAGAATTATTTAATAAGAATTATCAATTACTAACATATGATCAATTTAATCTTATTTAAACAAATAATTTAATAATTTAATTTAAAATAATTAAATAAACTAACTATCCCTAGAATGAAACAAGATATTGAAGACTTGAGATTATAATTTCACTTAATGTTTCATTTAAATCAACACACTTCCTGTTAAGCCAAATTATTTATACCGGATTGTTAATCAAGAACATGAAAGTAAAATATGGCCATCTCTTAATGCACCATACTCATATCAAATCAAATCCACAGATGATAGAATCAATTTGAACACCCTAATTAACTAACCCACTATATCTCTATTTGAATTACAATTAAAAAAGGTTTAAGTTCAATTTCTTATTAGACTACATATGGCGTAAAGGCATATCTCTATCCTAAACACGAATCATGAATTCCATCTATGCAGAAATCACAAACACATGCTATCATGATCAGATCTAAATCTATACTTCATCTCTCGAGTTCATATAGATTATCACGGTAATTGTTAGCTAGGCAATTAAACAATTAAGAACAAATCATAATAGACAATTCTCACAATAGAACATAATAATTGATAGAGAAGCATATTAAAATAAACTACACAATAAGATCCATTGTAATCTCAAACAAAGAATTAGTTCATTGAATTAAAACTAAGAATCCACACTTGAATACACATTAAAAGATAAAAACTAAGAGTAGAGTAAAGAATAAATCTGTTGTCAGCAAATCTCCATCTTCCTCAAGCTCCCAGCGCGCCCCTAGCGCTAGGAACATTGTATGAATATTATATTTTATTGAATCGATGAATTGACGTTGGAAACGTCTAAACATCTCTCTTGTGTACACTTGTGCAGCATGAACTTCTAAAGATGAACCGAGTACGATAATCCTTTTACGATGTTTTGTTATGTAGTCAACCTTCCTCTCCCTGATAAATTATTTTTCTATAGCCTTTTGACTCTGCAGTATAAAATATAGCATACCTGTTGATGCATTAACGTACTCATCAAAAAAGGCATTCATGCTCTCGCTTCTTCCGGTGGTAGTCATTCCCACGGCAAAATATCTCTTTGTATATGCTGGAATCCATTTCTGTCTTACATCATACAAACTTCCAAGCCACTCATTGGTATACAATTCATAGGAACTTATCAGAATATGCCAACGCTCTTCAAATTCCCCGATGGACAATGAATTATACACACAGTTGTTAAAATTATTTTTGAACGATGGGTGCTCAGAATAAACATGATGCAATTTTTTAAGAAATTTATTGCTAATAAGCCAAGAACACATTAAATGATAACTAGAAGGAAGTACAGTAGCAATAACATTACTCATGGCTCTGTCTTGATCAGTGATGATGGTTGTAGGTGCCTTGTAGTCCATGGCTTCAAGCCATGTCTGTAATACCCAAACGAAAGTGTCCTTTGTCTCATCTCTTAACGATGCAAATCCAAATAGTATAGATTAAAAATGGTGGTTGACCCCGACAAATGGAACAAACGGCATGCCATACTTATTTGTCCGGTATGTACTATCAAATGTCACAACATCTCCGAACCGTTGATACATAAACTTTGATCGGGCGTCAACCCACAAAATACAAGCTATGAGATTGTTTTCACCGGGTTTCACTCAGAAAAAAAATTTACTCGCACTTCCGGATGCAATTTTTTCAAATGATTGATAGCAGCTTGTGAATCATTTTCATCTGCAAAATCACGCCTTAAATCTCGCACCACATTCTCAACATTGACATTAGAGAAAAGAACATTTTGCAAACCACCTCCCATTGTGCTCAAAACATTCATCATCTTACTAGGACCAATACCAGACTTATTTAAAGTGTCAATTAATTTTCTTGCAACAGGAGTAATATTTCTATGTGTCTCTATCAAATCTACTTTGGTGGGGGTCACTAAGTGATGATTGTGCTCTAATTCAACAGTAGAAATACGCGAATTATCTTTTTTCTTATTATGGACAACATATATTCTAGCTTTGCACAGTGTTCGTCCTATAGAGTCTCTCTGTCTAGTTATTTTATTACTACCATCTTCATCATCAGGTAAACTCTTGCCAACAATTGGTGTATCAATTTTTTTACATACATACATCCTAGATCTGATATCATTCGTATTAGTATGTTTATGACTAGTTGTAATTCTAATCTCAAATCCATTTTTACGAGCATATGATCCGTAAAAAATTTCAACCTCTTCCAACTGACAAAATAATTGACCAACGTACGGAACAATTTCAGATTTATTACTTTCAACTTCACTGACAAATTCAGATGTATTTTCACAATTTAAACTTGCAACAGAATCTGAAGAAGTAGATTGAAATACTTTTCAATGGATATTATATGCAATTTTGAAAAACTTACTTTTGAATAATCGGACTGAATATTGCTCGATCAGAACTTCAACTTGAATTTAGATCGATCCGAGAGCATAAACCAAACTGCAGGAGATGTGGGAAAGGAAGGATAGGAAGATAACTTGAGAAAATAGCAGCTTTCAAGAGAATATTAAAAGGGCAAAAAGACCAGCCGGTAAAGCTTGTAGCGGCTAATGCTCAAGAAGTCAAACTTGTGTACTTTTCCCATAATCAATGTCAGCTTTTCCTATTCTCATAGTGTACGTTATTATGTTTGACTACTTATGCTCAAGACAGTCTTTATCATAATAATAATAATAATAATAATAATAATAATAATAATAATAATAATAATGATAAAATATTATTAAGTACATAAGCCGCTACAATATGTAACAATTTTATACTCAATTCTGTATAATAATAGAATAATAATAATAATAATAATAATAATAATAATAGAATAATTATAATAAAATAATGAGAAAATATAATATGGTGGGAAATGTAATGTTTTAACATATATTATATTCCTAGGTAAAATATGGCAGCTAGGCCTGTGGTGCTCAGGTGGTTATATGACGAGGGTTTGAAGCTGGAGGTTGTAAGTTTGAATCTATTTAGCAGCAAAAAAAAGTTTTTTAATTTTTTATTACAAGCCGGTGGAGCTTGTACCGGCCGAGCATTATAAACCACTAAAGTTTGTACCGGCTGGGCATAATAATAATATAATAATAATCATATAATAGTAACACTTTTTGAAAAACAGGTCCGACCGCCCCTAGCTATAGCAATTTGACTACTTTTTCTGCCACATCGCCTCGGGAAAGAACACCTGAAACATAGAAAAGCTAAAAAGCTTTTCGGGAAAGACCACCTGCAAGCTCAAAAAATTAAAAAGCTAAAAAGCTGAAAGCCCTTAATACAATCAGTCTTTGAACTTGGTCCGAAATTCATGAGTTTGTACCGGCTTGCTTGAGCTTATTTAACCATCTATTGGGAACATATTGTTGTTCTAAAATGCAGTATATAGGTAGATAAAACTAACAGAGAGTATTTCGGAAGAGAGAAGAGCAAACTAATAATACAAGTTGAAGCGGTTGGATTGCATTTATTATATTCTGAAGACACAGAATAATTTGTAAGATATTGGTATAACTATTTTTAATATGATTATTAATATTATTGTTATTGTTTATGTTATTGGCATCGAAAATAATTTAAATTTTTGTAAAATATTGATATTGGTATTGGTATTGTTATAGTTGTTGTTGTTATTTGTTATGTTTTTAATAGTTTTTAGCATATTTTTATTTGTTCAGTTTTAAATAGTTTTTATTTTATTATTATTTTCGTATAATAATAAAACAATACTATTACATTACTAATAAATACTCAATTATTGTTGTTTTTGTCATGCATTGTATTATACTTATTTTTGTCCAACGCATGTTATTCATACACTTAATAATTAATATCCGAGTTATAGTTATGTTATTATTTCATATATTAATTCTAATCTCAACATTATCATTATTATCATTCAAATTGTTATCTAGATCTTAAAACTAATAATGAATTGATGTTGTATTTTTAGGTAAAAGATGGACAGCTGAGAATATGGACCAATTGATCCAAGTGTTCTTCATGATCAACAAGATCATGTATCAGATGACATATATCATGGGAAAGATAGGGGAAAGCTAGGCTCCAGTCAATATACTGATCAAAAATATAATCAGTGGAATTTGACAAAAGAACAAAAAATCCTTTTAGATAAATGTGGATTTGGAGTTTTTAGTTTTCGTGGTGGTGTACACCAAACTGACCTTGGTCTCATATCTGCCCTCGTCTAGAGATGGCGCCCGGAGACCAATACTTTTCATTTAAACTGTGGAGAAATAACAATCACGTTAGAAGATGTTCACTTTATTTTTGGGTTATCGGTGGTGGGAAAGCCCTTAACGGGTCCCCTTGTTGTCACCAATTTGAATTATTTTAGGGTTTGTTTTGGAGATAAATTAGCAGGTGAATATTTTAGTTCAAAAAAGCGCAGCGCAATTTCATTAGTGTGGTTGCACGAACATTTTAATAATTATCCCGAGAATACAAGTAAAGATGTTGTAGGGCGACACACAAAGGCCTACATGCTATGGTTGTGTGGGGCAATATTATTCCCGAATAGGAATAGGAATAGTGTGTACCCAAGATATATGTCTTTTATTGCCAACGCTGAAGATTGTGTAAGTTACTCTTGGGACGTGACAGTGTTAGCATATTTGTACAGATCTTTATATACTGCTACTAGGAAAGGAGTTAAATACATTAATGGTTGTGTAACATTGTTACAAATTTGGGCCTATGAGCGTGTAAATATTGGAAGGACAAACCCTTGGCCACAATCATCCATATGGTTACCTAGGGCTTTAGCATGGTCATATTTTAGAGCCCACAGTTACCTTGGTAGACGTGAGAATCCCCATCACCATTTGTCATTTTAGCGAGGGGAGTTAGATATTAAGTGTGACACCCCCAAAATAGGTATACATCACCCATTCTGAGTTGTCAATACACTGCGATGAAACAACTACAACTTTATTATTACAACAAAGAAAAGCGTGAGTTTAAATATAGATATTGCCATCTAAACAATATCCACATACAAATAAATCCTTATCATAATTATTGATACATTATTTTACAAAAATGGTGAGGACTACTAAACAACTCTCTAAAACCATCATTCCATACCCCACTGCACTTTCGCTACATTCTCGCCTCCCGAGAAGAAAAATGGAACAAAAAGAAAAGGGTGAGCTCAACTAGCCCAATAAAGAATATTATGACTAAGATAATACGAACAAATTATCGTTAGTCTTCAACAGGAAAAAATCTAATAGAATACAATAGACAACAAGTTTTAAATCAATACTACATGAATGAAAATATTAATTCATAGAAGAGTTACGTAGAGAATGAAATCTACAAATATCTATGAATTTAACAATCCATCATCAATATTTTTATCCTGTAACATCAATCAATATATATCTAGAATCATATATTCATCCTCAGACTACTGTGCCAAGGACATTCACCATTGGTCATGTTCATCTAAACACTGCTCATCTTTTTACACTACGGGCCAAAGATATTCATCGAAATCATTCATCTTTGCACTACAGGCCAAATATATTCATCAGAAATCATTCATCTTTGCACTACAGGCCAAAGATATTCAATAATATCATCATTTAAGACTGAGGATGATGAAATTTTTTTTTTTTTTAAAGAAACGAATCCAGTGAAACAAAATGACAAGGATTAAGGATTAAGGATTCGTTCTTTGTTTTATCCACGTCCAAAAATACCTCAAAAATAATCATAGTGGTGTAAAATTCAAGAATGATCAAAACATGGATACAATCAAAGCTAGTATCCAAAATAGATATTTCGGACGAAAATAAAAATTTTCATTTTTCGATGAATAGTGTCGTATACGTGAATAGTAACTCAGACACCAAAAGTTCCAAATTTGATAAAAACTTCAGATCAATATTTTAGCATAATGATATTGAAGAAATAATATCATTACGAAAAAAAATAATATCCCTTACCTCGAAAGATCAAGACTTCTAAATTGAAACACCTGGATATAGGCTATAACTTGAACTTGCACCGTATAGCAATACTCAAAGTATACTCAAAATACTCACAAAATACGCTCGATACTATAGAGAGAGAAAACTTCAATTTCTGGTGTGATTTTCAATTCTAACCTAAGCACCATATTTATAGGAAATTGCTTAGAACACCAAAGCAGAAAATTTAATAAATTAATATTATATTTTTTCTAAATATCTCTATGCACATTACCATCTGAATTTAGCCTCCTAATCACATGTTAAATGAGTTTCAAAAATGAAAAAAATGTTTTTGTAATTAAAAATATTTTAAACTTCCAAAACTCATTTATTTCGAAACTTCGGAACTTCAATAATTCACAATAAATATCCCTTTTATCAGAAAATTCGAATCTCGCGATTTTTTATAGGAAATTCAATTCTCTACAACTTTGCAGAAGAAAGGTTTTCTAAATTCCAAACAGAAATTGACCGAAATCCACAAACGGGCGATTTTATAGGCTATAATCAAATTTCAGTCAATAAATGGGGTCCACCGACATGTTTAACATGTTTTAAACATTTATTGCAATACAAATACTTTTCCTCCTCGTATACTCATATATCCCACATTTGTTGTAAAATATCATCATTATTATATTATTAAAATATAATAATATATTTAAATGAATTATTTTATCAGAAAAAGATAAAATTTCAATTTTCAACAATTGTCACTATAAAAATTTTCTCCATCTATATCCACATAAAATCAATATTTTCCTCATCATATGAATCAATAATTAATTATTCACAAATAATATTACGTAATCACAATATTGATGACCGAGAAAGTTCCTGTGAAGAGGGGCTTTCCAATAAGAATTTCTCCTTCTTGGCGCGCAATTAGGTGACCAAACCTCTCCTTGATGTAACTTTCTAGACATTGCCAATAATGTTATCTAATAATATTATTCAGATAATATGAATTATTGTTTCGATAATGAAAATAATCGTGTAATGACAATTATTGAAACAACAAAGAATATAAAATATCAACGCAAAGAATTATTGAATCAATAAAATAAAATACTTGAATAGTAATTCACCGTAACAATAGTAGTGCATTCTTACGTAAGAGTCAATAATTGGTGCAATACCGCAAAGCTCTTCTTGTAACAACGCATATTATCGTGTTTTTAACCATCGGGTATTCCAACAAAGGTAAATTCAGTAATAACTTCTGCCGTTATTTTTAAACAACTTATATTTTTCGCTTTCTTCCTCCAATCGCTTTCCATTATGGGGCCCACATTATGGTCAAGCTACTGATTGCATTTAATATTCCCACACAGATTTAATATTCCACGACCAAACGAATATTCCTCGACAACAATGAATATTTTATAACCACTTGCTTATTTTGAAATATTTATGTATTTTACCCATAACTATCCACATTAATCACATCAACCCTTACTATTTAAAAATAATAATTAGAGGAAATTAAATTTCATTTATTAATTATTTGGGGTCTTACAACCTCCCTCCTTATGAAATTTCGTCCTCAAAATTGACATATCATGCACTGGTGTTTCAAAAGGTGAGGATACCTCGCTTTCATTTCGCTTTCCAATTCCTAGGTCATTTCCTCTATAGCATGGTTCCTCCACAAAACTTTAACTTGTGGTATGACCTTCACAAGATAGGACATGCTCCTTCCTATCCAAGATCTTGACAATGTACTCCTCATACGTTAAGTCTTTGGCTATCTCGTCCGGTTCTAACTCTATAACGTGGTTCGGTCTTTCATATATTTATGAAGTACGATATGTGAAACACATTATGAACACGAGACATACTTGGAGGTAACGCGAGTCTATAGGCTACATTTCCTACTCGGTCAAGAATTTGAAATGGACCGATAAATCGTGGATTGAGCTTTCCTCTCTTCCCAAATCTTATAACTCCCTTCCATGGAGCAACTCGCAACAATACATGATCCCCTATATAACTTGTTTTCACGAAGCCTTTGGAGTACCAGCTTCAAATGGTACTCATGATCTTCACGGCTTTTGGAATATATGAGGATGTCATCAATAAAGACAACAACGAACTGATCCAAATATTCCTTGAATACTCGGTTCATCATATCCATGAAAGCCGCAGGAGCATTAATCAATCCAAAAGACATGACTAGGAATTCATAATGCCCGCATCAATTCTAAAGGCGGTCTTTGAATATCCTCGATTCTAATCTTCACCGATGATATCCGAATCGAAGATCGATTTTTGAAAAGAATTGTGCTCCTCCTTGCAATCGGTCAAACAAGTCATCAATACGAGGTAGAGGATACCTATTCTTGATGGTGACATGGTTCAATTCCCGATAGTCAATACAAAAGTCGCATACTCCCGCTTTTCTTCTTTCTGAATAAAACAGGAGCACCCCAAGGAGATGTACTAGGACGAATGAAACCGATGTCCAACAATTCCTGTAGTTGGACCTTTAACTCTTGAAGTTCAATAGGAGCCATTCGATATGGGGTTTTAGAAATGGGCTTTGTACAAGGTTCAAGGTCAATAAAGAATTCAACTTCACGTTCTAGGGGTAGACCGGGAAGTTCTTCAGGAAATACGTCAGGAAAGTCAATAATAACAAGAATATTATTCAAATTTGACGTGTCCTTATTCAAATCCATAACATGGGCTAAGAAAGCTTGACATCCGTTTTTCAATAAACGAATAGCTTTATGATTAGATATGACAGTGATTGATTTTAATGGTTTAGTTGCTTGAATTCGTACAACAAGTTGTTTTGGAATATAAAAGCTAACAACCTTACGAAAACAATCAATTTTGGCATGATGAGTAGTTAACCAATCAATCCCTAAAATCACATCAAAAGAAAGTATCTTTAAAGAGATAAGGTCAACAGGTAAGGTGATGGTGCCAACTTGAATCAAACAAGATTTATAAACAGTGGATGTGATGAAAGTTTCTCCTAACGGAGTTTCCACAGATAGGTCAAAGTCTAATTTTTTCGGAGTCAAATTTAAACGTTGAGAACAAGTAGGAGAGATAAATGAATGGGTAAAGACCCAGTATCTAGTAAAGTATAAACATCACAAGAATTTATAAATAAGCGTGCATCTGATCACCTCGTTTGGGTTCCTCGCATTTTGACCACCACAACAAACGCTCTTCCAGAACCGCTGACTTTGACTTTTTGGGCTACTGTGCAATCTCGAGCGATATGTCCTTCCTTTCCACAATTATAGCATACACAGAACTGTTGTGGGCGGTTTGACCGATATGTCCTCTTTCGCATTTATAGAATATAACCGGGTGGTCGTTCTCCTCCCTTGGAACCCGATTCTTCTTGCACTCGCTGTCTTCACATGGTCATTGTTGAATCTCCTTTTTTAAAATCTCCTCCCCGACTCGCTTTTCTATTTTCATGGCCATGATTACCACCGAGTGGTTACCATTTTTGTCCGCTTTTTCTTTCTCCACTTGGTTATTGTTGTTTTGTTGACTCGCTATCTCCCAGATAATCCTCGATTGTGGTACACAGGTTGGCAGTACTTCGTTATCTCGCTTCTAACAATTGAGCCCTATTAACAACATCCGAATAAAGAGAAAATTTATGAGAGATGAGATATTGACGTATCTTGGGGTTTCAAACCTCTCGAAACATCCGCGTCATACGTTCCTCATTCTCCACCAAATGAGGTGCAAACTCGGATAACTCTGCAAACTTAAGCCTCGTCTTTGAGACACCGTCATGTTGTTCTCGCCTCCGATCTAATAAACTCCACTTCCTTCATATGACGAACACTTTCGGAAAGTATTTGTCATTAAATAGTTTTTGAAACGTCTCCCAAGACATCTTTGAAGTCTTGGATGGATGGAGTACGCTTCACGAGACTCCCACCGATGAATCCGCCTTCGCCACGGAACATAAAGGTGGCGAATGGAACCTTCTGTTCTTCGTGTATCCCAAGACATCGAATATCTTGGTAATTTGCTTAACCCATGTTTCCGCCACGATCGGATCCGCTTTCCCTTAAATTATGGTGGTCCCAATTCTTTGAACTCGTCAATGTGACAACCCGTGAATTGCTATCATTTCCTCCTATGTTTTGAACACGAGTCTCCCTCGTCTGATTTTGCATGAACTGCAAAAAACTTCTAAATATCCCCTCGTTCATCATATGTTCAGTGGTGTTGTTCACAAGAGGAACATTACCAGCCTGTTGCACGTTCTCCTCGTTGGTGAGTACAGGCGTCTCCACGGTCTCATTTCCATTGTTAATATTCTCAGTCGACATTCTCAAATACTGTCATAAAACAAGGGTTAATTAAGGAAATCAATATATCACATAATATCCCTATATACTGACCAATTAACAAATAAGCTTAGGTAGGACACACTAGCGAAGGATTTACTCGCCTCTCCCTCCTAGTTCTATTCCCCGATCTCCGCCAGAGATCATATCCTAAGCTCTCGATACCAACCGTGACACCCCCAAAATAGGTATACATCACCCATTCCGAGTTGTCAATACAGTGAGATGTAAACAACTACAACTTTATTATTACAACAGTAAAACTGTGAGTTTAAATATAGATATTGCCATCTAAACAATATCCACATACAAATAAATCCTTATCATAATTATTGATACATTATTTTACAAAAATGGTGAGGACTACTAAACAACTCTCTAAAACCATCATTCCATACCCCGACTCGTACTCGCTACATTCTCGCCTCCTGAGAAGAAAAATGGAACAAAAAAGAAAAGGGTGAGCTCAACTAGCCCAGTAAAGAATATTATGACTAAGATAATACAGAACAAATTATCGTTAGTCTTCAACAGGAAAAAAATCTAATAGAATACAATAGACAACAAGTTTTAAATCAATACTACATGATGAAAATATTAATTCATAGAAGAGTTACGTAGAGAATGAAATCTACAAATATCTATGAATTTAACGATCCATCATCAATATTTTTATCCTCGTAACATCAATCAATATATATCCGGAATCATATATTCATCCTTGCACTACGAGGCCAAGGACATTCACCAACAAGTCATGTTCATCTAAACACTGCTCATCTTTTACTCTACGGGCCAAAGATATTCATCGAAATCATTCATCTTTGCACTACGGGCCAAAGATATTCAATAATATCATCATTTAAGACCGAGGATGATGAAAATATTTTTTTTAAAGAAACGAATCCAAAGAAACAAAATGACAAGGATTAAGGATTAAGGATTAGTACTTTGTTTTATCCACGTCCAAAAATACCTCAAAAATAATCATAGTGATGTAAAATTCAAGAATGATCAAAACATGGATACAATCAAAGCTAGTATCCAAAATAGATATTTTGGACGAAAAGAAAAATTTTATTTTTCGATGAATAAGGTTAGTGATAAGTGAATAGTCTGTATCATACGTGAATAGTTACTCTACACCAAAACTTCCAAATTTGATAAAAACTTGGATCAATATTTGAAGATAATGATATTGAAGAAATAATATCATTCTGAAAAAAATAATATCCCTTACCTCGAAAGATCGGTACTTCTAAATTGAAACACTTTGGATATAGCTATAACTTGAACTTTCACCGTATATAGCAATACTCAAAGTATACTCAAAATATTCACAAGAATACGCTTTCGATTATATAGAGAGAAAACTTCAATTTCGTGTGATTTTCAATTCTAACCTAAGCACCTATTTATAGGAAATTGCTTAGAACACCCAAAGTAGAAAATTTAATAAATTAATATTAAATTTTTCTAAATATCTCTACTTTTACTACCATCTGAATTCAGCCTCCTAATCACATGTTAAATGAGTTTCAAAAATGAAAAAAACGTTTTTTTAATTAAAAATATTTTAAATTTCCAAAAATCATTTATTTCGAAACTTTGGAACTTCAATAACTCACAATAAATAGCCCTTTTATCATAAAATTTGAATCTCGTGAGTTTTTATAGGAAATTCAATTCTCTACAACTTTGCGTAAGAAAGTTTTTCTAAATTCCAAGCAGAAATTGGCCAAAAATCCACAAGCCAAGCGATTTTAGAGGCTATAATCAAATTTCGGTCGATAAATGGGGTCCAATTTACATGTTTAACATGTTTTAAACATTTATTGCAACACAAATACTCTTCCTCCTCGTATAGTCATATATCCCACATTCATTTGTAAAATATCATCATTATTATATTATTAAAATATAATAATATATTTAAATAATTATTTTATCGAAAAAGATAAAATTTCAATTTTCAACAATTGTCATTATAAAAATTTTTTCCATCTATATCCACATAAAATCAATATTTTTCTCATCATATGAATCAATAATTAATTATTCACAAATAATATTACGTAATCACAATATTGACAACTGTGCGGCTTCCTGGAAAGAGGGGGCTTTCCAATAAGAATTTCTCCTTCTTGCCGCAATTAGGTGACCAAACCTCTCCTTAGATGCGAAACTTTATAAACATTGCCAATAATGTTATCTAATAATATTATTCAGATAATATGAATTATTGCTTCGATAATGAAAAATACTGTGTAATGACAATTATTGAAACAACAGCAATATAAAATATCAACGCAGTAATTATTAAATCAATAAAATAAAATACTAAGCAATTAATTACATAACCATTATTGAGTAGTGGTTTCTTACGTAAGAGTCGATTAATTGGTGCAATACTGGTGTCTTCTTTGTGCAAACAACGCGTATTCATCGTGTTTTTAACCACCGGGTATTCCAACAATTAAAACGGTAACAACTACTACTGTTATTTTTAAACAACTTATATTTGTCATTTTCTTCCTCCAATCGCTTTTCCGTTATGGGGCCCACACATTCTTTGCTTGGCGTCATTTAATATTCCCAAGCGATGCATGAATATTCCACGACCAAACGAATATTCCCCGACAACAATGAATATTTTATAACCACTTGCTTATTTTGAAATATTTGCATATTTTACCCATAACTATCCACATTAATCACATCAACCCTTACTATTTCAAAATAATAATTAGAGGAAATTAAATTTCATTTATTAATTATTTGGGGTCTTACATTAAGTCTATGTGGGATATGGTTTGGCGGCCTTACATAATGTGGGATGATGATATCAGTGGATTTAATTTTGAAGGCAGGTTGTTGGGATCTGGTGGGGTCCCCTTGATCCACTTTGATATTGTGGAATTTCAGATGTCGGACCGTGTGATGAGACAGTTTGGGTTCATGCAAGGCATACCATCACCCGCCAAAAACCATGGTGACCTTAGGAAGGAGAAAAAGTATAAATTTATTAATGTCGAGGATTGCATGGCCTTGAGAGGGGAATACATTTCAATTTGGGAGGCAGACATGGATCATCTCGAAGGACAACAATATGAAATTTCTAATTATGTGTCAGTAGATGATTACATGGCCTGGTATAGGAAAATTACATGTTGGAAAATCCACCGACCTCGACAGGCAAAGGACCTCGACAGTTGTTATGAGCCTCGGGCCATTTACAACCAACAACACCTTATTAAAATGGTAGAAAATTATATTCTTCTTTAATTTATTTATATTAGAGTAAATACTTAATATTACATTTATTCATATTTAGTGTTATTGATATTTGTTTGTGTTCATCTTACATAACAGGTTGAGAGTGCAAAGTCTTTACTTGACAAGTTTTCAGCACTTACTCAGCTGCCTCCCGAGATGGTTCTGTAAAAACACAATTGGGATTACCAATCTGATCTATACGACTTGAAGCAAGAGGAAACAAATACCTCGGCTGTGAAGTCCCACAAGTTTTGACCACAGTCCCAATTCTCCCAATTCAATGACGGGCTTGGGAAACAAACCGATTATGTTGTACAAGAGAGCTATATACCCACCGCACAAGCATATGAAGAGAGCTCCATTCCCACCATCCAAGCCTACGAGGAGTGTTACATTCCGACCTCCCAGGCCTATGAGGAGTGTTACGTTCTAACCAACTCTGACTTTGCGGGACTTTCTGATGTCATAGGAGCTAGTTCATTTAAGGTATACATAGTGATGGTTTTAATTAAAACATATTAATTATTACTTATATTCATATTTATTAATAAAAAAGGCATGCTATATAATAATAATGTACATTTGGGTCTCAATCAGGAACAAGACGCGGGAGATCACATCTCTTATGGACCAAAAGGGTCCTTAACCAAAAAACTAAAGGATTGGAAGGAGGCATTCATAAATAAACATATTTTTGGAAATGTGGTGGCCTCAGGAGAGGATTTATATCCTTTGTCACATTCGCGACAATTATATGATTTAGACCACAGTGTATTGCAATCCTTAAGGCCTGGGAATTGGATTTTCGAGCATGTCCTTGACGCTTATATGTTGTTGCTACGAGACAGAGAAGAATACTACAGGTCGCAGGGAATACAAAGGTGGGCCCAATTTGGTTTCGTGAATTCATTCTTCATGCATCTTGGGCAGAGCTATGTGCCCCCAACTGAAGAGAATCAGGCATGGAGTTTTTGCAATCTATATGTGAACTAAGATGTTAGCCCACCTTTACATGAATGCCATTACATATTCATGCATGTGTGTAGTACAAATCAAAGCCATTTTGTCTTGTTCCTATTCTCAATTGAAGATTGGATGGTTACGATAATTGACTCGTACTACAATGATACCAAACATATGAAGTTACAGGAAATGTACTCAGAATTCGTTAAAGTTGCGGTATGTGTAGTTTTAAAATATTTTACTTTTATAATGTCCTTTAATATTAAAAAATTATTAATCAACTACTTTGTACATGCAGATACATTTGATACCATTTTGTTTGCGAAATGGTAATCCGATGCGTGAGTGGCCCAACGATAATCCTACTGTACAGACCACAAAGATGCGACCGAAACAACACAACAACTCAGACTGTGGCATTTTTGTATGCAAGTATGTTGATGATTTTGTAAGGTCCAATGTTAATATTTGCGAAGAGAGGTAATCTTTGAAAGATGTCACGGTCTTTCGTTATCGCATCAAATGGGAGCTCTACAAGAAATTCGGAAGATTACTTCCGGCCTCTGAGATGTAGAATTTGCCAGCGTTATCTAATGTAAATATTAATTAATAAGAATATCTATTTGGTTGAACTGTATGGGATTTTCAAATCCATAACTTAGTAATATTAATATTCTTTAATCACATAAAACCACTTCATATTATTAATACGGAAAATAATATCTATTTGGTTGAACCGTGTGGATATTATTATTCGGATTAATATTGATTTTCACATTATTTATATTAATATTAAAAATAATTAATAATTTTTTAATAATATTAATGCATGAATATCACACTCTCATACTTAAATAATAATAATAATAATAATAATAATAATAATAATAATAATAATAATATATAATGTGTAATAATAAAATAAATTATTATAATCTAACTCCATTTAAATTCCACTACCAATTTACTACCACTTTCATAAATAGATAATGCATTCATTTTACATCATCGAAACTTAAAATGATATTAATAATTAGAAACATAAAAATAATAATAAGTTATGAATTGTTGAATAATAATATTAAACTTAATATAATAATAATATATAGATTTTGGGGGAATGTAAAGTTTTAATATAAAGATAAATCTTTCTGAGAAATAAACAGATAGACATGTGGTGCTCGGGCGGTCATATGACGAGGGTATGGAACTAGAGGTTGTGAGTTTGAATCTGTTTAGCAGTGATTAGTTGGAAACACTTCTTTTAAAGGCCAAGGGATATTTTTATTATTTTTTATTGCAGTTTGGTTCAAGTCACATCACATTGTCTATTTTAATTTTTTTTTATTCTCAAATTTGTATAATTACGACTTGCATTTGGACTATTTTTTATTTTTTTTTAATGTGATTTCAATGTGTTGAGTCATCAAATGCGTAAAAAAAAATAGTCCGACCGGTACAAGCTCTGTTGGCTTGAGTATTTTAATATTAAAAAATCGTTTTCAAATTATTAAAATGACAACAGTTGACCAACTATAATAATATATTAAAATAAAAGCCTGAAGCTTGTGCCAGCTGAGCATGCATTTGTTGATTATTTATCACATTCAATCTAAGTTATTCAATTAATTGATCTACGATTGAAAAGTGGGTTGTTAGAATAGTGTTCATGGCAACCGGATTTATGGATGGATGGATTATATATATATATATATATATATATATATATATATATATATATATATATATATATATATATATATATATATATATATATATACAGGGAAGGATCGAAGCATTCTCGCTTAAATAGCATTCCGCCTTAAATAGCATTCTTTTATCAAAAGCGGCGTAGTTTTGGAGGGCATATGGCATTTTGCCAATACAGTATTTACAAAAAATGCCACGTCCATTCCTCCAAAACTACGTCATTATGATAAAAGAATGTTATTTAAATGGAATGCTATTTAGAGAAACGCTTCGATCCTTCCCCAATATATATATATATATATATATATATATATATATATATATATATATATATATATATATATGAAAGGATATAAGATTACAAGAAGGGATAGAGTCACACGGTGACAAAGAGAGAAGATTCTATTCTATAATAATTTGTAAACCGCAGGAACCCCGCTTCCTCTCACATGACCACCGCCGATACCTTTGAAAAACAATGATAATTATATATTACTACTATTAGTACGTAAATGATAATTTCTAGGAGAGACAACTTAAAACACAGACCAAATACGGATAAATATATAAACCCCACTAATATAATATTGTTAAATATATATATATATATATATATATATATATATATATATATATATATATTAATAAGATCAAATTTTTTGACTCCAAAGAGAGAAGAGGAAGGAATCAAAATGAGTAACCTAAACGACAGGCTAGGTATTTTTTGCCTCTGTCTCTTCTTATACTTTCCTTTGTCTTTTTCCCTGGCGGCGAGAAAAACAAAACCAACCTCAAACTCAAATCACACATCCGCTGGCATTATTATATATGAGTATTTAGAGAAATGATATTTTTTGCGCTTTTTTTAATTACTATTTCAGTATTAATGTATAATTTTTAATACAATCATATATTGCATTTTATGCTAAGATATATAATTAGAGAGCTAAAAATATCACCAGCCTTTATTCAAGTACTACTACTATAAAAGAAATAAAACAAAAGATACTCTATGGATATACATGTATATACTTATATACATATACATGTATATATAGACACATAGTTATACGAATCTGTTTCTGTGAATAGAAGTAAGAGTTGTTGCGTCTTTGTCTGTGTAAAAGTATATATGGAGGAATATAAAATGGAGATGAAGACGATCAAAGAGAGTAGAAGCAGCACCAGCACCATGCATGGCACCATCCGTATTTCGGTCCTTTAAAGTATCAAAAATCGATAAACATCTTTCTGTTAATTTGGACATAAACTTTCTTATCGCTGCAATCCGATCAGTCAACCGCTGTACATCCTTATAAGACCGTGGAGACTTCATATCCAATATCGACCTGATTTTTTCTGGGTTCGCCTCAATTCCTCTTTTGCTCACCAGATACTCCAAAAATTTTCCTATCCCTAGACCGAAGGTGCACTTCTTCGGATTTAGCCTGAGTTTGTAGTGTCTGACGGTTTGGAAGCAGTCTTCTAAGTCGTCCAGATAACCCCGAACTGACATACTTTTGACGATCATATCGTTCACATATACTTTCATATTTTGTCTCAACTGTCTCTGAAATACATAGTTCATCATCATCTGATAAGTAGCACCAACACTCAATAATCTGAACGTCATCTTCTTGTAAGCGTAAATTGCCCGATGAGTGATGAAGGCTGTCTTCAGAATGTCCTCCTTGTGCATCGAAATTTGATGATATTTCGAGAAAGCATCTTTAAAGCTGAGCAGGGCATACCCCGAGGTGGGATCGATGAGCTGGTTGATGTGCGGATCGAAGAAGGTAAAAATAATTCAGGCATGCCTTGTTTAAATCGACGTAGTCAATGTAAACTTGCCACTTTCCTTTCTGCTTTTTCACCAACACCACATTCACCAGCCACTCCGGAGAATCAATCTCGAAGATGATGTCCGTTGCCAACTACTTTGTTATCTCCTCGTCAATGATCTTTTGCCTCCCCGGGGCAAAGATCCTCCTCTTCTGTTGGATCGATTTCCTGGCAGGGTCCACATGTAACCTGTGCACAACCACTGACTCTTCAACTCATGACATATCACTAGGAAACTAAGCAAATATATCCGTATAACCCTGAAGCAGTTCTATCAAACTTCTAAGAAATGGTTCTTGCAAGTCTGATTCGATCTTAATCATTTTTTTTTCTTCCCAAGTATCAGCTCGATATCTTTTGTCACTTCGGAAAGCATGGAGAAAGGCTCCATGTTTCCTTCGGTAAATGGTTTTATATTTATCATCATTATCTGCTTATGTTTGTTGATCCCTACCCCCAAAGATATCAACGCATTCCGATAACATCTTCTTTCCAAGTTAAGGTCCTTAACAACCTCTCCAACCCCATTCGGAGTAGGGAGCTTGATTTAAGTGTGGGATTGAGCTCACCGCCTGTAACGCTGTCAAAGTGGGTCTCCCAAGAATAACATTGTAAGCCTAGTCCACATGTACCACAAAAAATTTACATACCACCTCAACCTGCTGCGGGGTAGTCCCGAAGATAACTAGTTGCTAAATCGTCCCTGCAACCTGAACTAGATCTTTGTTGAAGCCATATAGGGGAGGCTCCTGCCCGATCTCCATCTTCATGCCTTCCAAATCCATTCTCTAGTACGCGTGAACATACAATATATCCACCGACGAGCCATTATCGATCATTATCCATTTTATGTCCACCAAACTCACTTCCGCAGTAATAACTAGTGCTCCGAAGTGTAGTCTTCATATTTAAAAGATATAATTGTGCCCTGATATTGTCTTTCTTGCCTAACTGGCTGATCCAAAAGGGAGATCACAACATCCAACAATCCTCGCCTTTTCTTCCCCGTAACCTTTCCAACCGACTCGCTCATGATCACATCCACCACCCGACGTGTTGTCTGGGTTTGACCCTGTTGTTAGGGCTGAGCGGTCGGGCCTGTTGAGCTCACACAAAGCATCGCATCCTCAACGTACTGAACCAACTCTCGACTTTAAACATTCTTCTCAATCAAATCTTTCAGACCTCAACATTATTCGGTCAAATGCCCAACCGACCCATGATAATCACAATATTTATTTTGATTTCCCCTGTTCGACTTAGTTTTATTCTTGGCCGCTTCGAAGTATGGTTTACCCTATATCTGTTCCATAATGGTGGCCCGATCAGCTTTAAGAGGAGTATATATTTTGTTCACTCTCTGATTTGGAAGGGTAGACGGCTGCCTCCAGAACCCCCATTATGGTTGCCATACTTCTTCTGCTGACCATCCGATCTGTTATTGTTGTCATTTTTGGAGTAATTTCTCCTCTCCTTATCCTTTGGTTTTTCCGTGGTGTTCGGCTTCAAACTACTCATTGCTTTTTCGACCGTTATGAAACCTTTAGCTCTGTCAAATGCTTCAGCCAAGTCCTTCGGGTGATTGAACATTAGATCTTTCACCAGCTTCTTCAATTTCACAACGTCCAATTCCATCTAAAGTACCCCAGAGCCTAAGTTCCGTTTAGATCTGTAACTTGGCCAACCGCCTCCTTAAAACTTTTAACATACTGGTCCAAGGTCTCGTACGTTTGAGAGTAATGCTTTATTTGAACTAAGGACCCGGTCAGCTTTCTCTCCTTTTGTTGCTCCTAAACCTGATGTGGAACTTGTCACAGAGCTCCTTTCACAATGAGATTAAGTTCGGGGGTAGTGACATCATCCACTGCCGAGCATCTTTCCTGAGAGTCGTGATAAACACCTGACATTTAGTAGCATCCAAATAGTCATAGTAGTTCATTAGCCGGTCGTATAACTGGTTTTGCTCATACGAATCTCCCAAACCGTCGTTACTCTCCATATGAGGTGCCTTTTATTGGGAGCATCCTTTTCTCGATCTATCTCCGGGGAAAAGGGTGATGAAGAGTTGACCGTAGCCTCATTCTCCCATGTGCCTTTAGCTAACCTCTTTTCTAAGTCTACAAATTTTCGGGCCAATGCCTCGACACCATCTTGCTGGGGGAACGACTCTTGCCTATCTCGACCTCGATGTTCTAGAGAGGAGACCCGCCTTCTTCATTTTGATCTACCTTCTTAAGAGCAGATTCTACGCCTACTCTTCTTTTGCAAGCAGCTTGGTTGCCTTCTCCTTTCCTGCGAGCGGCGTAAGTGTCTGCTCATTTCCCAAGAGCGTCTTCGGTGCCTGTTCCCGATCCACCAAGTATCACCTAGACGATGTGTCATGGACTGATTCCCGAACGAATGCTCCCGCCTTCGGCTATGTTTGGAAGCACCGTCCTCACCATCCAGACGAGCCAACTGAGCATCCCACTCTTTTGTTGAAGCAGTAGGGCTTTTACTGTATCCTTGGCTTCTTGAATCTTTTTTGCTAAGATGGTTCAACTTTCATCTCTATCATCTCGCCTGGAGTCCTGATCATCCTGGGTTCGTGTTCGGGATGGGTTTTCCTCAACACGTTCATTGAGCCTTGCATCCTTCCTGGCCGTTGAGAATAATCGACGTTTGACATCGCCGCCCACAGTTTCCTTTTGACCTACGGACTAACTATGGGGTCCGAGCCTGTCCAGGATTTCTTTGGATATGCCCAACCTGTCCTTGAACGAACCTCTTGGCTGAGTAGATTGGTCATCCGTCAATTTTTCATGTCCGAAGACTGTCTTACTTGTCGTCATGATACCAACCAAAAATCCTTCATGATTGAAAATTATGTAGCACTAAAGCCCTCCTTCTAGCGCCAATGTTAACGCCAAGATTCGTCCACGTGCCTTAATCACCAAAAGCACGTTCAATCTTGCACAGGAACGAAATCACACGCGAAGCTTGACGACTTGAACTGCCCGGAGATAGCTCTGATGTGAGAATAAGTACAGGCTGAATAAGGTTTAACAATGGAGGCTTTATGCAATAGTATTGTTAATAATATTGTGTGTACCTGATGATTAGGATATAGCCTTGTTCTTATAGTGATCACACATTCTTTCCCGTATAGAAATAAGATTTCTCATTAGGTATGATGCCTTAATGGAATTGAACCGAATCTCCTTAAAAAAGGAAGTCGGATTATATTCCGATACTTTTCTTAGGAGTTGAAAATTAAATATAACTTAAAATCTTTAATTCTTTAAAATACTCAACTGTCAAACCAAATTCTTACGTAAAGTTAAATACTTCCAGATGAACTTTAGCCCTTTATATAATTTGGACCCCGAAATCACGCCCCAACATGTGCCTTTGAAAAAAAGAGAGAGTAACGAATATATTATTCACAATTTAAGTATATTCAAGGCCCTAGAACTATTATTAAGTTAGCTTGATGGAACGACTATTAAGTTCTAGTTTCGATTCTTATTATTTCATTTACTTTTATTCTGGAACATTTTTTCCTCCTTTATTATGAGATTTTATTTTCTTTCTATTTGCCAGACTTGTATTCTCATTCTTAGAGAGTGAATTTATTTAATACTTTAATTATTATTAAGAGATTATTGAAATTGATTATATAATGATTCATTGTATATACCAATATCCCTCCGTAATGGGGGCATTTAGAAAAGGAAAAATTTGAGTCAAATTCAAAATTAATTAACCTCTCATTTTAAAAATAGATAGATTGTACGTAATAAACTCTGGTAGTAAAAAGATTTTCTTAATCTTAAAAGTCTACCTCAATAAGCGATACACAGTCTTAAACTTTTTAATTGAAATTAGAGAGAATAGTAGAGATGATAATCTAATTGTTCGAGCACTACAAGAAAAATATTTAAAATCTACCTAATTATATTCAACGGATAATTTTTCGTCGAAAATAACTTAAATTCGACAGAATTGTTCCGTCAAATATAATCCCCTTGTAAAATGGTTTAAGTATGATGGAGTTCCGTCGAAAAATAATGTATGATCATTGTCGACGAAATTATATTAATGATAGACATATAATTCATACATTTTATTATCTCTTATTTTGTCCTTTTAATTATATTAGTTTATTAAATTAATATATTTTATTTTCTTTTGTAGGATTTAATATTTTGTTACAATAAAGTCAAAATCTTGGTGATCAAGTGATATTTAATGCTCTTATTCATGTAAGAAAATATACAATAAGAATACTACAACGAGAAGAAAATAGGTATAACAATCTTGGTGTGCAAGTCAAATCCTGCAAAAAGAAATGAAAGTTTATCTAGAATGTCTCTTTGAGAAGTTGATTTCCACTAAGAAGTTGAAATCTACATGAAAAGGACTCTTTGAAGTAATTGAAGTCAAGAAGGAAAGAAGAGGAGACCAAGTTCAATGTGTCTAAATTAGGGAACAAATTTATTTTTCCAATAAATAGGACTCTTATTTTAGAGGGAGGGGATGTATTAGATTAGTTTAGGTTAGGAGTAAGAGTTGGAGTTGGAGTAGGAGTAGGGGTAAAAGTAGATTAAATTACTTGTTCATTATACGCTTGTTGGATGATTGTTAATTAAATAGAGTTTTCTTTTTTTATTTCTATATCTTCTTCTTTATTTTAGTTAGTTAATTTATTTTTCAAGTCTAGCTAATTTTTTTATATCTAGGATTAAGATGAAATTAAATAATTATTTATGATAATATTTTTCATCTCATCTATTATTTATGTTTTTATATTTAATTGATTTCACCTTCATGTTTCGTTATTGAAATACATTCGTTTTATAGTTCTTCTGTGATTTTAAATTAATTAAGAGATTTTAATAAATTATTGTTAAGATATGAGTTTTTTATAAGTCATGCTTGCTCGAAGAAGTTCTGATGAGTTATAGGTATCCTTAATTAATCATAGTCTATCACTACAAGAAAAAGGATTAATTACGTGCGACTGCCTATAAGCGACTACATGCAGACACTGATAGATATTTGCGACCGACTGTGGTCACAAATTTTGGTCCATTCAAAAATATTGGAGAATGTCGAACGTTGCCTTCAAGCATAGTAAAGCAATAGAGCAACGATACCGTTTTGTTGTGCACACATAAGAACTGTATTTTTCTTTTCACTTATATGAAAATGTTGGGTCTAACTTAACTTAGATTATTTTAGTTCGGATGTGCGCACACTTTAAGAGGTAAAATATATAATTAAAAAGGAGTTACATGGAGATGTATTCTGTGACGCCCCCAAAATAGGTATACATCACCTATTCTGAGTCGCCAAATACATGATACAGAATACAAATACAACTTAATTATACAACAGTCTTATAAAATACGACATAACATAATCTAAGAGTTTTAATAAGAATATGTCATCTAGACAATATCTACACTCAATGGAGTCCTCATTATATTTATTGTCACACTATTTAACAAAATAGTGAGGACTACTAATGCTATCATCTGGACCAGTTACTCTGCTTTCCCGACTAGTCCAAACTCGTTCTCATTTCAAGAGAAAAAAGTGAAAGAAAGGGTGAGCTCAACTAGCCCAGTAAAAAATATTATGACTAAGATAATGCAGAATAAATTATCGTTAGCCTTCAACAATGTTAAACTGATACAATATAACAAACATCAAGTTTAACTACAGCGGAACAAGCAATCCATTAAAAGAGTCAAGTAGAGAATAAAATCTACTATATTTTATGATTTAAAATGTTTTTCTTCACTTTTATCGCTGGGACTCAGCTTAATAAATAATCCACATCATCCTTGCACTACGGCCAATGATATTCATTAGTATCGCAACCACAAATTATCCATGCACTACGGGCCAAGGATATTCGTGTATTCATCAATGGTCATGATCATGCCAACAATTGTCCATCAATGCACTACGGGCCAATGAGGACTTTTACCACATCATTTGTAACATTACGGTCATGATTATTATCTGGATTAATCCTGGTCATAATCATACCAAGTTCATCTATGCACTCAAAAAGCCACGAGATGACTTTCAACATAAAATAAACATGAGGATGATGATAATGATATAAGAATTCAATAAAACAAGTTCAAGGATTAATTTATCCAAGAACTATAATAACGTCCAAATTGTCAACAATCAACTTCTTTATAGAGTAAAATTCAAGAATGCTCAGAAGAATATTTCCATGAAAAGATACTGGATGAAGCGCAAATATCAAGAATATTCCACTAATTTCATGAAGTATAGAAGTCAAAACTTTAACCAACTGAGTATAATAAAGAATGGAATAACAAAAGAAATCACCATGCATGCGATAAACCACACAGATAAGTTATTCCAACAGAATAATAAATAAAGGAACCAGGTCAGGCAAAATTCGCACCGACAAGATATTCCAACAGAATAATAAAGAATGGAATAACAATAGAAATCACCATGCATGCGATAGACCGCACAGACAGGTTATTCCAACAGAATAATAATTAATGGAACTAGGTCAGGCGTAATACGCACCGACAAGATATTCAAACAGAATAATAAATAACGGAACTAGGTCTTGCGTAAACGCACAGACATGATGTTCCAACAGAATAATAAAGAATGAAATAACAGAAGAATTTCACCATGTATGCGATACTTCGCATAGACAGGTTATTCCAACATAATGATAAAGAATGGAATAATAGAAGAATTTCACCAAGTATAGGGTAGCCGGCAGATATATGAGTTATTCCAATGAATAATAAAGAATGGAATAATAGAAGTTCTCTTCATGAACACAAAAGAAATAATACCCTTACCTTAGAAGAAATCGGATATAGGAGTAGTGAAGTAGCATAATATTTTTCTTCTTCTCTCTATAGTTTCTCTCTCTGTAGTTTCAAATTGAATTAAATAAGAAATAATGAAGGAATGAACTTCTATTTAAAGGAGAATGAACTGAATAGTAACTAATTCATGAACGGTCCGGATTGATTTACTTTTAAACGGACGGTCCATATTGATTTATTATACAGTATAAATAAAATATTCTAATAAAAGAAAATCTTTTAAATAAAATATAATATATTCTATTTATAATCTAATAAAACTAATAACTTTATAAAAGTATTATGTTTTATATAAAAAGATTTTACTATGCAAATACTATGCAAACACTATGCATAATAAAAATATAATATATTCTAATTATTGTCTAATAAAACAAATAACTTTATAAAAGTATTATGTTTTATATAAAAAGTTTTTCTGTTTTATTACATTAATAATACTAATAAAACAAAATTTATATATATATATATATATATATATATATATATATATATATATATAAACTTCCGTGACTTCATAAAAAGACACCTCAATATATTTAACAACATTTATCATCATTATTATAATTCACAATATTAATCGACCAATTCGCTCCTGTGAAAGAGGGGGGCTTTTATAACGACCCCAAAATTCATACAATTTAATTCTTGACTTGATTAGTTAATAATCAATCGACCTCTAATTTTGTATCATTAAACAATAATACAAACATTGAAATTTGCAGAATAATTAAAATTTTCTATTACAAACTATCCTCGTTCCCAAAACCTTCAACCTTTACATCAAAATATATCAGAATCATTTTAATACTATAATAGTTTACATTGCAAAATGATATTACAATTTAACATTAATACATTATTCGAAACCTTAAACATGGTTCAAATAATAATAACACAACTAAAGTGTGTAAATCTTCAAGTATCACATCTGATTCATGTCTTTCAAGTAACACATAACTTTACCTTGAATCTTGAACATGCAAAAGTGGTTATTTGCAAGGTTGAGCTCGACAGCCCAGCAAACTCCAACAGTTTTCATGCATCACGTAACACATAATAACATACTCAACACATATCTCATAAACATCGAACTAACATAACATACATGCTACAATTCATATAACAAGTATAAAGATTGAGTTCCTTACTCAATCAGCATGCTTTTAGTCAAACAACATAGTCATAAATTGACTTTAACATTTCATACATTCAACATATATATAACACATCATGCTCTTTACAATAAAGATTTAAAACAATCAAATTCACATAGAAAATAGGAACTGAAAGACTTGCCTTGATCATTGTTTACCAATAACAGTTTAACACCTTACAGTTATCTGCACTTCACGTGCCCTACACAATTATATAATCATGCACATCAACTATTAGTCACATAGCAATGCATAGTAGTTGTAATGTAAATTTTACTCTATATCTCATAACCCTTCCTATTATTAATACACAATTGTTCAATTTGATAATGTTAACTTTAGACTTATAACTCACTATATTTCTTCTTAGTCAAACTCGAAGTTCATTCAAGTGTTTAAGTCTTGCTAGGACCACTTATTGGTTTTATATTAAACTATTCAATATCTTATTATATTCATTTCATTTGATTTAAAACACTCTTTACGTTCATTAACACTTATCACGGCGTTTCGACGTTTATTCGTCACACGCCCAAATTGTGTCTCTTGTGTGTGCTTAATATGCATATTCAACTTATCTAATATATCATTTATTAATGTTAAGCATCATTATAATTTATAATATTCATGTTCTATAACTTAGAACAACATCTATTATCGTCAAGAGCATTACACTTGCATACGTGCATGCCCGACGCCCGATTGCCTCCGAAAAACACAACAGGTCACAAAGATTACCATTTTGACTCTTGTTCCCGAACCTCAATTTGAAAAACTTAAAGAATAAAAGTTGTAGGTCTATTCGTCCTCGTTAGGATCATCTTGAATCACCTCAATCGGAGTTCATATGAAAAGGTTATGCTTAATTACTATAGCGAGTTAGAATATGATTGCACCGACATCGATGTCCGTAAGTATATTTCGCCTAAAATGGCCTTGAGGCGGTAGCAATTGCGTCCCCAAGTGGAAAAACAGCCCCTCAGGTCTGCTCTTCGCGATTTTGCAGACCCATACTCCTTCCAATGATCATAACATTAGTTATACTCATCCAAATTAGTCCGTTTTCGATTCTATGGATTCGTAACTCATAAAGCTACAACATACCAATTACCCATCAACTAACATAAACATTCACTAACCCAAATATGGATTTATAACTCATGTTCATACTAATTGTTCTTGTTTGACAAATTTAGCGAATTTATTCACTACGAATTCGTTTCTCAACCAAATTGGTTCGTTCAACTTGCGTTCTTTTCTTTTTTCGACGTACTAAACACATCTATTATCAATTTCAGATTATATACATGATCTAACCATCAATTTAATCCTTAAAATAGACCCAAAATACATATATTAAGCCATAAACCAAATTTCTTCTAACACTTGTTTCCACGAATTTGATTACATGAAAACCTGTTATAGATTACATTTAACAAATTATACACATCTATTAACATAATAACATCAATCTCTTAACAATCTAACCATAGAAATCCAACTTTTCAAAGAAAACTCAAGAAGTATAATACTAAAAACTCAAAATTAGATTATTACCTTTGATTAGCTATAAAATTTCGAACAATCTTCTTGTTTCTTCCTTCCATAACTGTAAGACCCCGATTTTTTTTTTTAAATAAAATGGAATTTCCTGTATTTATTATTTTGAAATAGTAAGAGTTGATTTGATTAATGTGGTTAGTTATAGGTAAAATGCGCAAATATTTTAAATAAGTTAGTGGTTATAAAATATTCATTGTTGTCGGGGAATATTCATTTGGTCGTGGAATATTCTTGCTTTGTCGGGGAATATTAAATGCGCGGCAGTAGCGACCTTAATGTGGGCCCCATAACGGAAAGCGATTGGATGAAGAAAATGACAAGTATAAGTTGTTTATAAATAACAGGGTAGTTATTCACCAATTATCTTTTTGTTGAATACCCGGTGGTTAAACACACGATGCTTTACGGTATTGCACCAATTATTGATTCTTACGTGAAAGGTACTACTCTAATTTTTTACGATAATTCTTTGTTCAATATTTTATTTTATTGATTCAATAATTGCTACGTTGATATTTTATATTATTGTTGTTTCATAATTGTCACTGCACATTATTTTTCATTATCGGATCAATAATTCATATTATTGGAATAATATTATTAGATAACATTATTGACAATGTCTAGAAAGTTACATCTCAAGGAGAGGTTTGGTCACCTAATTGCGGCGCAATGAGGAGAAATCCTTATTGAAAGCCCTTCTTTCCTGAGGAGCTACACGGTTGTCGATGTTGTGATTACGTAATATTATTTGTGAATAATTAATTATTGATTTATATGATAAGAAAAATATTTGTTTTATGTGGATATAGATGGAGAAAATTTTTAATGTGACAATTGTTAAAAATTGATATTTTATCTTTTCTGATAAAATAATTCATTTAAATATATTATTATATTTTAATAATATAATAATGGTGATATTTTTACAATAAAAGTGTGATATATGAATAAATGAGGAGGAAGAGTATTTTTGTTACAAAAAATGTTTGACACATGTTTTGTGTGTTGATGGACCCCATTTTTGACTGAAATTTGATTATAGCCTGTAAAATCTCCCGTTTGTGGATTTAGGTCAATTTTTGTTTGGAATTTGGAAAAAGTTTCTTCTGTAAAGTTGTAGAGAATGGAATTTCCTATGGAAAGGACATAAGGTTTGAATTTTTCTGATAAAAGGGCTATTTATTATGAATTATTGAAGTTCCGAAGTTTCAGAATAATTGATTTTTGAAGTTTTAATTATTTTTTTAAGAAAAACATTTTTTTCATTATTGGTGGGCCCCACATGAGTGATAAACATGTTGAATTCAGATTTTCTAAGGTGGGCTTGAAAATTTATATATATATATATATGTATATATTAATATTTTATTAAATTTTACGCTTTGGTGTTCTAAGCATTTTCCTATAAATAGGGTGATTAAGTTAGAATTGAAAATCACACCAGAAACTGAATTTTTCTCTCTCTATATTATCGAGCGTATTCTTGTGGGTATTTTGATATCTTGAGTGTTGCTATACGGTGCAAGTTTCCTTGAAATATATATTTGATATTCGGTAAAATACTATTCTTTTGAGGTAAGGGATGTTATTATTTTTTTATAAATGATGTTATTTCTTTCAATATCATTATGCCAGAATATTGGTAAGATTTTTCTTGTGAAATTCCATTCTTTTTATGTCGGAGTTACTATTTATGAGTTACTATTCACGAGTTACTATTCACGAGTTACAATTCATGAGTACTATTCATGAAGCATGATGATTTTTCTTGTGAAATTTCTACCTTTTAGTGTCGGAGTTACTATTCACGTATATGTCACTATTCACGAATACGACACTATTCATAGAAAAATTAAATTTTCTTTTCTGTGTCCAAGATTGTCTATTATGGTTCCTATCTTTGATTGGATCTATGTTTTGATCTTCATTTTTGAATTCTGCTCCACAATAGTTTAGTATGGAGTATTTTTGAACTTAGATTGTCTAAAGTACGAATCCTTAATATTTGTTCTTTTGTCTCACTGGATTCATTTTTTTTAAAATATTTTTCATCATCCTCAGTCCTAAATGATGATATAACTGAATATCTTTGGCCTATAGTGCAAAGATGAATGATTTCATGATGAATATCTTTGGCCCGTAGTGCAAAGATGAACATGTGTTGAGATGAACATGGCCGACTGATTAATATCTTTGGCATGTAGTGTAAAGATGACTATTTGATTAAAGATGTATATTGATTGATGTTACAGGGATAAAATATCGATGATGGACTTTTAAATTCATAGATGATTGTAGATTTCATTCTCTACTTAACTCTTTTAATGAATTTTTATTTCCGCTGCAGTTGTTGATCTAAAACTTGTTGTCTATTGTATTCTATCAGATTTTTTTCCCTGTTGAAAACTAAGGATAATTTGTTGTACATTATCTTAGTCATAATATTCTTTACTGGGCTAGTTGAGCTTACCCTTTTCCTTTTTGTTCCATTTTTCTTCTCAGGAGGCGAGAATATAGCGGGAACTAGTTGGGGTCTGAAGTGATGGTTCAAGACAGTTGTTTTAATAGTCCTCACTATTTTGTAAAATAGTGTATCGATAATTATATGAGGACTTATTTGAGTGTGGATATTGTCTAGATGACAATATTTGTATTTAAACTCACAGTATATGTGTTGTCGTATTTTGCACGACAATTGTAATAATGAAGTTGTAGTTGTTTCTGTACCATGTATTTGGCGACTCAGAATGGGTTGGATGGAATGGACCTATTTTGGGGGCGTCACAGTTGGTATTAGAGCTTAGGGATATGATCTCTAGCGGAGATCAGGGAATAGAACTAGGAGGGGAGAGACGAGTAAAACCTTCACTAGTGTATCTTACCTAAGCTTATTTGTTGGTTGGTCAGAATATAGGGATATTATGTGATATGTTAATTTCTTTAATTAACCTTTGTTTTATGGCAGTATTTGAGAATGGCGACTGAGAATGTTAACTGTGGAGTAAATGAGACCGTGGAGACATCTTTACTCACTAATCAGGAGAACATGCAACAGGATGACAATGTTCCTCCTGTAAACAACACCACTGATTAGACGATGAACGACGGGATGTTTAGAAACTTTTTGCAGTTCATGCAAAATCAGACGAGAGAGACTCGTGTACAAAATACAGGTGGAAATGATAGCAACGCACGATTTGTCATAGCCAAACAGTTCAAAGAGTTGGGACCACCAGAATTCTGGGGAAAGCCAGATCTGATTAAGGTGGAGACTTGGGTCAAGCAAATTACCAAGATATTCGATGTCTTGGGATGCACGGAGGAACAGAAGGTTCCATTCGCCACTTTTATGTTCCGTAATGAGGCAGATTACTGGTGGGAATCTGTGAAGCGTACCCAGCCTGCCACACTCAATATGTATTGGGAAACATTTCAGAAACTGTTCAATGACAAGTACTTTCCTGAAAGTATTCGTCATATGAAGGAGGTAGAGTTTATTAGACTAGAACAGAACAACATGAAGGTGTCCCAGAATGAGGTGAAGTTCGCGAAGTTATCCAGGTTTGCACCTCATTTGGTGGAGAATGAGGAACGTATGACGCATATGTTTTTGAGAGGTTTGAAATCCGACATACGTCAATATCTCATTTCTCATAAATTTTCTCTATATTCAGATGTTGTGAATAGGGCTCAGTTATTGGAGCACGATAATGAGTCAGCTCAATCGAAGAATAATGACTTACAACTCGATGATAATCGTACTGATGGCAATGGTCAACAGAACAAGGATAACCATCGTGAAAGAAATTATCATGCCAGAAATGGTAACCACTTCGGTGGTAATCATGGCCAAGATAATAGAAGAAATAACTCAAATGGAAATTTCAAGAAGAGAAGATTTAACGATGACGGAAAGATGTCGGCAGCAGCACCAGCACCAATAACAAATTTTAGGGGAGGAGAATGACCGCTAGTTAGATGCTACAAATGCGGAGAGGAGGGACATATAAGTCCAAACTGTTCACAGCCTTCCAAGGTATGTTATAATTGTGGGAAATAAGGTCATATCGCTCGAGATTGTACGGTAGCGAAACCCAGTCCAGCGGGGATGGTGACTCAAAAGGCTGTCCCAGAAAAGTCAAAGTTAACGGTTCTTGGAAGAGCGTTTATCGTGACTGGTCAGAATGCGAGGAACCCGAACGAAGTTAGCACGGGTTAGTTAATTATAAATTCTTACGAAGTTTATACCTTATTAGATACTGGTTCTACCCATTCTTTTATCTATCCTACTTGTGCTCAACGTTTAAACTTGACTCCGGAGAAATTGAATTTTGACATATCTGTGGAGACTCCGTTAGGAGAAACTTTTGTTACATCCACTGTTTATAAATCTTTTTTGATCCAAGTTGGCACCATCACATTACCTGTTGGATTTATTTTTTTAAAGATACTTGCTTTTGATGTGATTTTAGGGATTGATTGGTTAAATACTCATCATGCCAAAATTGATTGCTTTCGTAAGGTTGTTAGTTTTCATATTCCTAAGCAACCTATTATTTGAATTCAAGCAACCAAACCATTGAAGTCAAACATTTTCATATCAAGCCATAAAGTCATTCGTTTATTAAAAAATGAATGTCAAGTTTTCTTAGCTCATATTATGGACTTGAAGACGTCAGATTTGAACGATATTTCTGTTGTTAGTGAATTTCCTGACGTATTTCCTGAAGAATTTCCTGGCCTACTTCCAGAGCGTGATATTGAACTTTATATCGACTTTGAACCCGGTACAAAACCCATATCTAAAATCTCATATTGAATGACTCCTATTTAACTTCAGGAGTTAAAAATTCAACTATAGAATTTGGTACCCTAGCCTCTATCTGGTGACTTCCTTTGTGGAATGCACCAAAGCCAGACTCTCTGTAGGGGACGTCATATTGTGCGGTACTAAACTGATAGGTACCATTGTGACGTGCTATCCAAGATTGGGATATGAGTCATAGTTGAGAGTAACCTAAGTCAATAATCAAAATACGTAGCTTTCTAGGCTTAGTTGGTTATTATCGGAGATTCGTGGAAAGATTTTCTCGAATCGCTACTCCATTAACTCAGCTGACTCGTAGAGATAAAAAAATTCAAATGGAGCAAGGAATGTGGGAAGAGCTTCGAAGAACTCAAGAGGAGACTCATTTCGGCACCTATTCTGACCATACCATCCTGGAAAAATGAACGTGGTAGTGGTAGCGTGTTGAGTAGAAAATTGTATCTGATGCAGTGCGATATTGTCAAAAGACCCATTTCAGATAACTTACAATTGATAGAGATAGAGTTAAAAATTGTAGGGACTCACGTGTTGATATACGAGTAGAATCGACTTTAATCGATAAAGTTAAAACCGCTTAAACTACACACCGGAGCTGATGAATATAAAGAAGAAGGTTCAAGAAGGCGTTATTCTAGAAGTAAGAGTCGATCAAGAGAAGAAAGCTCAAACCTACGATTTATTAGTCCATTTGAAATTCTCGATCGAGTAGGAATTGTGGCCTATAGACTCGCTTTACTGCCAAGTATGTCGAGTGTTCATAACGTTTTTCGCGTATCTATGTTACGTAAATATGTGGACGACCCGAACCACATTATTGAGTTAGAACAGGACGAGATAACCAAAGATTTAACGTACGAGGAAGTACCAGTCAAGATCTTGGATAGGAAGGAGCATGTCCTACACATAAAAGTCATACCACAAGTCAAAGTTTTGTGGAGGAACCATGCTATTGAATAAATGACCTGGGAGTTTGAAACAGAAATGAAAGCGAGGTATCCTTACCTTTTCAAAACACCAGGTACGTACGTCAATTTTGAGGACTAAATTTCATAAGGAGGGGAGGTTGTAAGACCCCGATTTTTTTTTTAAATAAAATGGAATTTCCTGTATTTATTATTTTGAAATAGTAAGGGTTTATTTGATTAATGTGGTTAGTTATGGGTAAAATGCGCAAATATTTTAAATAAGCAAGTGGTTATAAAATATTCATTGTTGTCGGGAAATATTCATTTGGTCGTGGAATATTCTTGTTTTGTGGGAATATTAAATACGACAGTGCGAAATTTAATGTAGGCCCATAATGTAAAAATCGATTAGATGAAGAAAACGATAAGTATAAGTTGTTTATAAATAACGGGTAGTTATTACTGCTAATCTTGTTGGAATACCCGTGGTTAAAAACACGATAGCACTTTAGTATTGCACCAATTATTGATTCTTACGTGAAGAAGGTACTACTCAATAATTTTTACAGTAATTACTGTTCAATATTTTATTTTATTGATTCAATAATTGCTACGTTGATATTTTATATTATTGTTGTTTCAATAATTGTCACTGCACATTATTTTTCATTATCAGATCAATAATTCATATTATTGGAATAATATTATTAGATAACATTATTGGCAATGTCTAGAAAGTTCTGTCTAAGGAGAGGTTTGGTCACCTAATTGCGCGCGCCATGAGGAGAAATCCTTATTGGAAAGCCCTTCTTTCTCTGGGAACGGCACGGTTGTCGATGTTTGTGATTACGTAATATTATTTGTGAATAATTAATTATTGATTTATATGATAAGAAAAATATTTGTTTTATGTGGATATAGATGGAGAAAATTTTTAATGTGACAATTGTTAAAAATTGATATTTTATCTTTTCTGATAAAATAATTCATTTAAATATATTATTATATTTTAATAATATAATAATGGTGATATTTTTACAATAAAAGTGTGATATATGAATAAATGAGGAGGAAGAGTATTTTTGTTACAAAAATGTGTTTGACACATGTTTTGTGTGTTGATGGACCCCATTTTTGGTGAAAATTTGATTATAGCACAGTAAAAATCTCCCTGTTGTGGATTTAGGTCAATTTTTGTTTGGAATTTGGAAAAAGTTTCTTCTGTAAAGTTGTAGAGAATGGGATTTCCTATGGAAAGGACATAAGGTTTGAATTTTTCTGATAAAAGGGCTATTTATTATGAATTATTGAAGTTCCGAAGTTTCAGAATAATTGATTTTTGAAGTTTTAATTATTTTTTTAAGAAAAACATTTTTTTCATTATTGGTGGGCCCCACATGAGTGATAAACATGTTGAATTCAGATTTTCTAAGGTGGGCTTGAAAATTTATATATATATATATGTATATATTAATATTTTATTAAATTTTCTGCTTTGGTGTTCTAAGCATTTTCCTATAAATAGGGTGATTAAGTTAGAATTGAAAATCACACCAGAAACTGAATTTTTCTCTCTCTATATTATCGAGCGTATTCTTGTGGGTATTTTGATATCTTGAGTGTTGCTATACGGTGCAAGTTTCCTTCAGCGTTATATTTGATATTCCAGCTAGAAGTACTATTCTTTTGAGGTAAGGGATGTTATTATTTTTTTATAAATGATGTTATTTCTTTCAATATCATTATGCCAGAATATTGGTAAGATTTTTCTTGTGAAATTCCATTCTTTTTATGTCGGAGTTACTATTTATGAGTTACTATTCACGAGTTACAATTCATGAGTACTATTCATGAAGCATGATGATTTTTCTTGTGAAATTTCTACCTTTTAGTGTCGGAGTTACTATTCACGTATATGTCACTATTCACGAATACGACACTATTCATAGAAAAATTAAATTTTCTTTTCTGTGTCCAAGATTGTCTATTATGGTCCCTATCTTTGATTGGATTTATGTTTTGATCTTCATTTTTGAATTCTGCTCCACAATAGTTTAGTATGGAGTATTTTTGAACTTAGATTGTCTGAAGTACGAATCCTTAATATTTGTTCTTTTGTCTCACTGGATTCATTTTCTTTAAAATATTTTTCATCATCCTCAGTCCTAAATGATGATATAACTGAATATCTTTGGCCTATAGTGCAAAGGTGAATGATTTCATGATGAATATCTTTGGCCCGTAGTGCAAAGATGAACAGGTGTTGAAATGAACATGGCCGACTGATTAATATCTTTGGCATGTAGTGCAAAGATGACTATTTGATTAAAGATGTATATTGATTGATGTTACAGGGATAAAATATCGATGATGGACTTTTAAATTCATAGATGATTGTAGATTTCATTCTCTACTTAACTCTTTTAATGAATTTTTATTTCCGCTGCAGTTGTTGATCTAAAACTTGTTGTCTATTGTATTCTATCAGATTTTTTTCCATGTTGAAAACTAAGGATAATTTGTTGTACATTATCTTAGTCATAATATTCTTTACTGGGCTAGTTGAGCTCACCCTTTTCCTTTTTGTTCCATTTTTTCTTCTCGGGAGGCGAGAATATAAGCGGGAACTAGTTGGGGTGCAAGTGATGGTTCAAGACAGTTGTTTTAATAGTCCTCACTATTTTGTAAAATAGTGTATCGATAATTATATGAGGACTTATTTGAGTGTGGATATTGTCTAGATGACAATATTTGTATTTAAACTCACAGTATATGTGTTGTCGTATTTTGCACGACAATTGTAATAATGAAGTTGTAGTTATTTCTGTACCATGTATTTGGCGACTCAGAATGGGTTGGATGGAATGGACCTATTTTGGGGGCGTCACAATAACCCTCACAAATTCATTCTCTCAATTTACAGAGAACTTCTTCTCTTTCTCTCTTCTTTCTTCCTTCTGTTCTTTCTTAGGCTTAATACAACGTAAAACTAATACAGACGCTAACATAAAAAAAATAAACTGACGTATAATAATAAGGCTACTAAATACCTATTAGTTATTTTTTTTTACTTTAAACTTAAAAGCCATAAGGCCTTGTTTGGCAAAACCTATTAAAATAATGACTTAATCATTCCTTAAGCCTTGTTTGGCAAAACAAGATTAAAATTAAAATTTCAAAAGCTTTAAGGCTTTGTTTGGTAAAACCAAATTAAAACTCTTTTAATCTATTTCCATAAGTCATTTATAATATAGTTTATTGTCACACTTTATTTAAATAAATTTCCATATTCAAATTAAATTAAATCTAATAACAATTTATTAAATCCATTTACCACATAAACAAATACAATAAAATTATAATTTTCATTATAATTATAATTTTATTTAATAAATTAACACATCACTTTGATTACAAAAAAAAATAAAATTAAAATAACATTATAATAATCCATATAATCCTTAATAACTCTCTAATTTAGTTATTGAGTTAAATTATAGTATTATCTCATAAATTTAATTCATCATTCTTTTATCTTAATTAAGTTAATTTCTATAACTCACGAATTATTTACTTACTAATAAATAATCCAACAAATATCCACTAAATAACAAACACATCAATTAAAATATTTATTTAATTCAATAAATATTTGAAATTATAAAAAAAATTCTGGATTGTTACATTCTTCCCATCTTATAAGGATTTCGTCCTCGGAATCACCAAAACCCTACCTTCCTCAAGTTTCTTACCAAATCTCTTCGTTGAATAACTTCAACACATTACCTTAATATATGTTTTATATTTCCTACTCCCACCATTCTTCATAATAAATTTTTGTAAGTTTTATTTCATAACCTTTACTCAGACTCAATTATATTTGAGTATTACATATTCTTTGACCCGCTCAATTCCTTCTTTAAGGATTGTTATCATGAACACTCGGGATATTACATTCACCCATTCTTCTAAGAATTTCGTCCTCGAAATTTTATTTATTACTCTTCATTCATTCAATCTATCAAAATAGATTTTACGTTAATACTTTATTCATTCAATTGGGTTCTATAACCACTTCTTTCCACAAAGATCTTTCTACAATTATTAAACTTTTCTATTAAGAGTTTTTACATTATTCTTTGATAACTCATCTCCTTCTCATTTAAAAAATTTCTTCTCTCACTTATTCAATATATTCATCAGTCAGTGTCGCATTCTACGACTCACTTCTTTCTAAGGAATATCATCCTTACCACATTCACCTTTTAGAATAGCAAGAATCTTCCACAATTGCTCAATAATTAGGAAGAAGTATGAATAACTCAGGAATTTAAAAGATTCCAAATCATGCTGAGGGTCATAAGACCACGAACTATGTCCACAGTTGCAAGTAATCTTTCAACTTCAACTTTAACAGTCATAAGACTATAAGAACCCCCGTACTTAGGGTGTTAAGCCCTTCGTACGATGTATTGTGCACAAATATTTTAACGCTATGCGTATATCCATAGTTATAAGTAATCTTTCAACTTAAACTTTAACAGTCATAAGACTATAGGGACCCCCATACTTAGGGTGATCAGCCCTTCGTACAATGTATTGTGCACAAACATCTCAATGCCTCCGCGTAATCCCCTATAAAAGGGTTGTTCATCTCAGCTTTTCAACATCTGAATCCTCACCAAAACAATTTGGTTTGACATAACTTTTCAAGAAAGGCTTGAATTTCATGAACATCTTTCAATATTCGTCTAGCTAAATCAAATAGCATAGACTTCTACAACAATTTGGACATCAATCGAAATATACATATACATATATATTCTCATATCTTAAAGAAATCTCAAAAATATTTTTATGACGTCATGATACCGCACTGTATTTACAAATTCAGTTGAGATTCCGTCATTTGGTGATTTTATCATCTCGCATCATCATACCATAGTAAATGACGATCCTTAGATCACCTCCAACACTAAATAATCTGCATTGATGATTCCATCATTTTTTTATCATATCTGCACCAGGTTCCATGATGCATTGATGATATAAAAAAATATATTTTGATATATTTCAAATCATTCTAGCCAAAGCAATTAGCATAGACATACGAATAATAACACTATTTTTTTTAAAATTCTTTGGTTCATTAGTGTGACCCAACATTTTTTTTCCAAAAATCAAAAGTATAACCATCGACACGAAGTCAATAAATTTCGAAAATCTAGCAAAGCTAGAAGATTTGGAATACCTAATTTTCTCCATCAACTCCACTTTCTATAATGATCCATTGCTTACTAGGTCAATCTATTCCTATCATCCTCAATACTTTATTCACACTTAAATATACCCAAGTTCATCAAACTTACCGCACATTAGATGTTCAGGAACTTGCCACAATAATATGAGTTTAAGAACTTGTCCTAGTCAGACCATAGGCGTCCATTCGCTGAGGGGTTCAAAACATACCATATTATTATGAGTCACGAACTTACCATATGCATTAGTTTTAAGAACCGCACCTAATCCTAATAATATCTGACTAATCTTAATAGTTTCTAACTATCAAATATACACATGAGAAAAAAATCACCTTTTCGCCACATATACATTGATAGCGCGACACCAACATTCCAATGATTATCAATGTGATAAACTGAGTGCAAGCACAAAACCCTCGCCCATACAAAGATTTGGACAATTCATCCACCACATGAGTCCTCAATTGAAATCCCATCTAACTATATCTTACTCTTAACTTGCTCTTTGCTCGATACGAATTCCTCGTACTACATCATCTATAACTCCTCGTGAGTTATCCCGTACTATTTCATAGTACATCAACTTCATAGCATCAAGCTATAATTATTCAAACATTACAAACCATCTTTCTTTTATAACTTAAACTGATCACATCGTGACCTTATTCTATAACCATCTCCCTTAAAATTCTTTTCTTAACTCGTGATCGTTTTGTTTTACGATTCTATTTCTTTCCTTTTTTATCATATGTATCCATTTTTTATACTTGGTACACATCGAGTCACTAATAGTTTCAATATGGTATGCTGAGTGGTTTCCCACAAATAACCAACAAACTAGGTTCTGAGTTGCTAGTTCGTATATACCTCCGCTCTATGAAGGAATCGTTTAGCCCAGATGTGACGCCCCCAAAATAGGTATACAACACCCATTCTGAGTCGTCAAATACATGGTATAGAAAACAAACTACAACTTTATTATTATAATTATCGTGCAAAATACGACAACACATACTGTGAGTTTAAATACAAATATTGTCTTCTAGACAACATCAACACTCAAATAAGTCCTCATTATAATTATTCATATACTATTTTACAGAAATAGTGAGGACTGCTAAAACATCTTTCTAGAACCATCACTCCATACCCTGACTCGATCCTGCTATGTTCTCACCTCTTGAGAAGAAAAATGGAACAAAAAGGAAAAGGGTGAGCTCAACTAGCCCAGTAAAGAATATTATGACTAAGATAATATACAACAAATTATCATTAGTCTTCAATAGGGAAAAATCTGATAGAATATAATAGACAATAAGTTTTAGATCAACAAATGCAGCGGAAACATCAATCCATTAGAAGAGTCACGTAGAGAATGAATTCTACTATCTTCTAAGATTTAAAAGTCCATCATCAATATTTTATCCCTTTAACATCACATCTTGAATCAAATATTCATCTTTGCACTACAGGCCAAAGATATTCATTTATATCACCAGTCGGTCATGTTCATCTCAACACCTGTTCATCTTTGCACTACGGGCCAAAGATATTCATCAGTTAATCATTCGTCTTTGCACTACAGGCCAAAGATATTCAATAATATCATCATTTAAGACTGAGGATGATGAAAAATATTTTAAAGAAAACGAATTCAGTGAGACAAAAGAACAAATATTAGGGATTCGTATAACAGTTTATCCAAGATCAATAATACTTCATAATAACCGATTGTGAAGCAGAATTCAAAAATAAAGATCAAAACATGGATACAATCAAAGATAGTAACTATAATAGACATCTTGGACAAAAGGAAATTTTTATTTTTCTATGAATAGTCTTGAGTATCGTGAATAGTAACCCCCGACACAAAAAAGTTCCAAATTTGATTAAAAAGTTCAAACCAATATTTCAAAGATAATGATATTGAAGAAAATAATATCATTTAAGAAGAAAAAAAGCATCCTTTACCTCAAAATAACGGTGATTTCTAATTGGAATATCTGGATAGAAAGCGAAGGAAACTTGTACCCAACAACAACTCTCAAAGTATCTAAATACTCACAAAAATACGCTTCGATAATCTAGAGAAAGAAAACTTGTTTCGTGTGATTTTCAATTCTAACCTAAGTGTCTATTTATAGGAAAATGCTAGAACGCCATAGGAGACTAAATTAATAAAATATTAATTTTTAAAACAATAATTCTACATATGCTTTCAATGACCAAGACCAGCCACCACCTTTGAAAAATTTCCATCAGCCCACATGTTGTTAACCAAAGTGGGTCCCACCCATAAATTTAATAAAAATCATTTTATTTTTTGAAACTTCAATAATTCATAGAAAATAGCCTGTTTATCAGAAAAATACGAATTTTATATCCATTCTGCTTGAAATCGAATTCTCTAAAACTTTGTATCTTTGAGTTTTTCCAAATTACAAACAGAAAATATCCGAAATCCACAAACGGGTGATTTTTAATACCTCTATTCTGACAAAATACTGATAAAACACCTCAGCATTAATTTCTTCATTTATAACCACATAAAATAAATAAATCCATCATTTATATCCACATCAAATAAATATTTCCTTATCATATAAATCAATAATTAATTATTCACAAATAATATTACAGAATCACAATTATGACAACCAGGCCGTTCCCAGGACATAGGGGGCTTTCTAATAAGGATTTCTCCTTACTTGCGCGCAATTAGGTGACCAAACCTCTCCTTGACAGAACTTTCTAGACATTGTCAATAATGCTTATCTAATAATATTACTCAAATAATATGAATTATTGATCTGATAATGGGAAATACTGTGCAGTGACAATTATTGAAACAACAATAATATAAATTATCAACGCAGCAATTATTGAATCAATAAAATAAAATATTGAATAAGAAACTCTGTAAAAATTATTGAGTAATACTTTCGTCATTTAATCAATAATTCAACAATACATGCAATCTTGTGTGCTTTCTTTGCCACCACGCCAGACATCGTATTTTAACCACCGTGTAATCCAACAATTATTAATTGGTAATAATTACGCTAGTTAGTTATAAAACTCAAACTTTGTCATTTTCCTTCATCCAACCGCTTTTTCGTTATGGGGCCCATAATTAATCGTGTCATTGTATTTGGATATTCCCGACAAAGAGAATATTCCACGACCAAACGAATATTCCCCGACAAAAGGATATTTTATAACCACTTGCTTATTTTGTAAAATTTGCACATTTCACCCATAACCAAAGCATTATATCAAATTAACCCTTATTAATTTAGAATAATGAATAGAGGAAAATTTAATTTAATTTTATTTATAATAAGTTGGGGTCTTACACCAGATACCATACATCAACTATTAAAGAGTACAATTGTACCATACTTAAATATAACTTTTTGATTCTTAACTTCTTTATCATTCTTCTCTTATAGACATTGTCTATTTATTATCACCTTAAATTCTTCTTATTGGAGTTGGGTAACCCCACATTCATATTCCTTATAACTCTGTGAGATTCTTCTTTGAATCCCTTCATGCACGTTTTAATCCCTTCATTAAAATTTTTTTAAAGTACTTCTTATTGTTAAAACTCTATTTGAGCTTATTCGTTCATTACCTTCACCTCCCTTCTCTAAGGTTATAGCCTAAGGTACTCATACCTAAGGTTTCTAACCTACAGCTTTGATACCAACTGTAACGACCCCAAAATTCATACAATTTAATTCTCGACTTTCTGTTTAATAATAATAATCAACCTCTAATTTTGCATCATTAAACGATAATACAAACATTGAAATTTGCGGAATAATTAAAATTTTCTATTACAAACTATCCTCATTCCCAAAACCTTCAACCTTTACATCAAAATATATCAGAATCATTTTAATACTAAAATAGTTTACATTGTAAAATGATATTATAATTTAACATTAATACATTATTCGGAACCTTAAACATGGTTCAAATAATAATAACACAACCAAAGTGTGTAAATCTTCAAGTATCACATCTGATTCATGTCTTTCAAGTAACACATAACTTTACCTTGAATCTTGAACCTGCAAAAGTGGTTATTTGTAAGGTTGAGCTCGACAACCTAGCAAACTCTAACAGTTTTTATGCATCACGTAGCACATAATAACATGCTCAACATATATCTCATAAACATAGCACTAACATAACATACATGCTACAATTCATATAACAAGTATAAAGATTGAGTTCCTTACTCAATCAACATGCTTTTAGTCAAACAACGTAGTCATAAATTGACTCTAACATTTCATACATTCAACATATATATAACACATCATGCTCTTTACAATAAAGATTTAAAACAATCAAATTCAGATAATAAATAGGAACTGAAAGACTTGCCTTGACCGTTGTTTACCAATAATGCTTAACGACTTACGCTTATCTCGCAGACTTCACGTGCCTACACAATTATATAATCATGCACATCAACTATTAGTCACATAGCAATGCATAGTAGTTGTAATGTAAACTTTACTCTATATCTTATAACCCTTCCTATTATTAATACACAATTGTTCAATTTGATTGTGTTAACTTTAGACTTATAACTCACTATATTTCTTCTTAGTCAAACTCGAAGTTCATTCAAGTGTTTAAGTCTTGCTAGGACCACTTATTGGTTTTATATTAACCAATTCAATATCTTATTATATTCATTTCATTTGATTTAAAACACTCTTTATGTTCATTAACACTTATCACGGCGTTTCGACGTTTATTCGTCACACGTCCAAATTGTCTCTCTTGTGTGTGCTTAATATGCGTATTCAACTTATCTAATATATCATTTATTAATGTTAAGCATCATTATACTTTATAATATTCATGTTCTATAACTTAGAACAACATCTATTATCGTCAAGAGCATTACACTTGCATACGTGCATACCCGACGCCCTCCGATTGCCTCCGAAAACACAACGGTCACAAAGATTACCATTTTGACTACTGTTCCCGACCTCAATTTGAAAAACTTAAAGAATAAAAGTTGTAGGTCTATTCGTCCTCGTTCCGGATCATCTTGAATCACCTCAATCGGAGTTCGTATGAAAAGGTTATGCTTAATTTACTATAGCAGGTTAGAACAGTGCACCAGACACTGATGTCCGGCGCAGTTGCGCCCTAAATGGCCTTGGGGGCAGCGCAGCTGTGCCCCAAGTGGAAAAACAGCCCCTCAAGTCTACTCTTCGCGATTTTGCAGACCCATACTCCTTCCAATGATCATAACATGAGTTATACTCAACCAAATTAGTCCGTTTTCGATTCTATGGATTCGTATTTCATAAAGCTACAACATACCAATTACCCATCAACTAACATAAACATTCACTAACCCAAATATGAATTTATAACTCATGTTCATACTAATTGTTCTTATTTGACAAATTTAGCGAATTCATTCACTACGAATTCGTTTCTCAACCAAATTGGTTCGTTCAACTTGTGTTCTTTTTGTTTTTTGACGTACTAAACACATCTATTATCAATTTTAGATTATATACATGATCTAACCATCAATTTAAGCCTTAAAATAGACCCAAAATACATATATTAAGCTATAAACCATATTTCTTCTAACAATTGTTTCCACGAATTTGATTACATGAAAACCTGTTATAGATTACATATAACAAATTATACACATCTATTAATATTATATCATCAATCTCTTAACAATCTAACCATAGAGGAGGTGGTGCAAGATTGATAATACTTGAAGGACTAAATTAAAAATGGAGGTATAGATGAAGGTACTATACTATAATAATTCGAGCCCCTAATCGTGAAATTATCAAAACTATATTTTCCTATAAATAGAAGTTCATTCTTCTTTCATTCTCACCAATTCACTAAGACTCACAAGAGTAATTATAGAGAGAGAAGTTATAGAGAGAAAGAAGAAGAGTATTCTGCTACTTCACTATTGTAGTATCCAGCCTTCTATTAAGGTAAAGGATATTATTTTTATTCAATATTCGTATAAAATAATATTTTCTTCCATACTCTGTAGTATGTAAGTAATATTATTTCATTTTATGTTCTTAATTCTACACTCATTTTGTTAAAGTATTGCTTCTATACTCCGTGAAATTAGTATGATATCCTTGAAATTTGCGCTTCATCTAGTATCGTTCACAAGGATATTTTTCTGAATATTCTTATTAAATTTTAAGCTTTTCATACCGAAGTACTATTCACAGAATACTATTTACAAAGTACTATTCACGGGGTATTATTCATAAAGTACTATTTATAAGGTACTATTCACAAAGTACTATTTATAGGGTACTATTCATAAAATACTATTCCCAAAGTATTATTCACGGAATACTATTCACTCGGGTACTATTCACCTGGGTAACTATTTATGACAAAAATTAATTTCTTTTCTGTCCAAATCATTTTTGATACAATATTATTCTTGAATTTTACTCCACAAAGTAGTATCATGTTGATAATTTGGACATTATTAAATTCTGGATGAATTAAATTATAAATCTTTAAAAATTTATCATTTTCATTCATTTAATTGAATTCTTATATCATTCTTATGAAATATTGAGCGTATTTCTTTCGAGTTTTAGGAAGCTTTGAGTGTAGAAAATAGTGCAAGTTTTCTTCAAGAATATCCCCGCTATACCAGTTGGAACACTCTCCTTTTTAAGGTAAGGGATATTATTTTTGTTCACTATTCGTATGAAATAATATTTTTTTTCATACTCTGTAGTATGTAAGTAATATTATTTCATTTCAAATTCTTAATTCTACACTCATTTTAATAAGTTTTGGCTTATATACTCCATAAAATTAGTAGAATATCTTTGAAATTTGTGCTTCATCAAGTATCTTTTTATGAAAATATTATTCTGGGCATTCTTGATAAGTTTTAACCTTTTTATGCTAGAGTACTATTCATGAGATACTATTCACGAAGTACTATTCACTCGGGTACTAGTCACCTGGGGTATTATTCATGACAAAAATTATTATTTTTTCGGTCCAAATCATTTTTGATACAATATTATTCTTGAATTTTACTCCACAGAACAGTATCATGTTGACAATTTGGACATTATTAAATTCTGGATAAGTTAACTTATAAATCTTTAAAAATTTATCATTTACTTTCATTTAATTGAATTCTTATATCATTGTCATCATCCTCATGCTTATATTGTGATGAAAATCATCTTTGGCCCGTAGTGTATGCCCGTAGTGCAGGGATAATTCATGGATGTGATACTAATGAATATCATTGGCCCGTAGTGCATGGATAATGCAGTGATGTGGATTATTTATTGAGCTGAGTCCTAGCGATAAAATTGATGATAAACTTTTTAAATCATAGAAGATAGTAGATATCATGCTCTACTTGACTCTTCTAATGGATTGTTTGTTTCGCTGCGGTTAAACTTGTTGTTTATTAGTTTAACACTGTTGAAGGCTAACGATAATTTATTCTGCATTATCTTAGTCATAATATTTCTTACTGGGCTAGTTAAGCTCACCCTTTTTCTTTCATTGTTCTCTTCAGGAAATGAAAACGTAGCCGGGACTAGTCGGGGAATGGAGTGATAGTCCGAGATGGTGGCTATAGTAGTCCTCACTATTCTATGAAATGGTGTGATAATAAATGTAATGAGAACTCCATTTGAGTTTGGATATTGTCTACAAGATAATAATCGTGTAAAAACTATCAGCTATGTTTTGTCGTATTGTATAAAAGAAGTTTGTATTTAAATTTTGTACCACGTATTTGGCGACTCAGAATGAGTTATATATACTTATTTTGGGGGCGTCATAGATATTGAGGTTCCGAATCTGAATATGGATTTGGATATGAACATAGATAAGGATTTTTTTAAGTCAAAAAAAATTGATTTACTTTGTGTGCATTAAAATTTTCATAATGTTCTTGATTCCAAGCAAAATTATTCCAACTATAATAAGAGTCCATACTTCCACAAATCACACAAGAAATAAACAGCTAACCACGAAACTCAAACACAAAAAAATATTATAAATAAATAAATAAATAAAAATTATAATTTTACGGTTAACCTAAATAAAATCTAGACAACTTCTAACTGTTCCAAGTTACACCTTATGGTCCACAAAATTTGAAATTAATCACACCACTAGACAATCAAGTGTAAGAACAGTGGGAGTCTCTCCGTGGGTACGGTGACTAATTGAATAACCACACATCCTTTAGGTGTTTGCCTTTTGAACCACTTGTCTAAACACCAGTGGTTTGATTAATTTAAAATTTATCCTCCTTGGAGTCTGTTGTCTTAATTGAACTCAAAATTCCTATGGGCCAACGTCTACTTGATGTTATTAAGACAAGGTTATGCAAAATGAATGGTTGGTTTGTAGGCCACGAAAGGAAAGGGTGATGAAATTCCAACCTTATCTTATTATAGGTTTTTGCTCTTGATGTTAGATTACAAATGAGAATGCACAAATAAAATAAAATAAAAGAAAACAAATAAATTTTCCTAAATCTATGTGAATTATAAAAGAAGGAGAAATTTTGACGTACCTCAATCCTCCAGCAATCATCACAATTTATAATTGACAATAAAATAATAATAAAAACTAAACAAGACGTGCTCTAAGTGAGTGAATACATGAATGCAAAAATTAGTTTTCTAACTAACAATAAAACTAAAAAAACTAATTTAAATTTTTTTTAGTTAAGATACAAAATATCAAGAATAGCGCAATAATAATCTTGTCTTTCCGTACCTTTGTTCCGCTTCAATAATCCTAGAAAATAAAAAAAAATTAGAGCTAAAAAAAACAAATTCAAATAAATAAAAATTAAGGAATACAAAATTAAGTCTAGTCCTTGACAACGACGCCAAAAACTTGATGTGATAAAAATATGTAACTGCAAGTGCACAATGTCAAATTGAAGAACTGAAAAGTACAGGTCGAACCACATAGACTATATTAATTTTAAAATATCCTTAATATCTATTTTAGGCGAATTAGGAATAAATATTGAGAATTAATTAACTATAATTAAACTAACTAATAGCAAGGAACTAACCTAGGAATTTGAATCCATTAAACAATAAACATAACAAATAATTAAATCTCTTATATTTTTATAACTTAACTATGATTTTGATCTCCCTAACCTTTAATTTAGTGATTATACAATTAATGTGGGTAAACATACACTATAAGAAAAAGGCCCAACAGTGACCAAGATAATCTGCGACTGCAATTTTTGAAGAAACTAGTATTAACGACTACATGTTAATTTGATCGCTATTGAATTTATTGACCTCTTTGCGGTCGTTGATCTATCACTGAAAGTATTACCCCCAAAAAATTTAGCGCAAAAGTGGGGCGTGAAGCCTTATTGTGACCGGATCAGAATAGCGACCGCTTTTGCGGTCGCTAATACAACCACGTGTTTAAAAATTAGCGACCGCATGCAGTCGTAGAAGGCGATCGCTAATCCTTTTAAATCTATCAGGAACCAGATAGTCAGACGGACATAAATAAAAAAGAAGAAGAAAAGAGAAGAGGTAAAAGAGAAAAGAGAGGGAGAGGAGAGAAGAGATTAGTGCCCCACGCTGGCCGGACCACCCCATGCCGCTATGAACAACTCTCAAAGCTCCTCTTCTTCTTGGTCCGATAACTCAACTTTTATATATCGCCACTACCCAACATATATATATATATAAAAGCCGAACATATATATATAGAAGAAGAGGAGCTTATCGGACCATAAAAGCATGGGGTGGTCCTACCAAATGAAGTAATCTCTTCTCTCCTCTCCCTCTCTTTTCTTTTACCTCTTTTCTCTCTTTTCTTCTTCTTTTTCATTTATGTCCGTCTGACTATCCTCTTCTTCTTGGTCCGATAACTCGGCTTTTATATATATACATCAAATTCATCTTTATGTATAAAAAACATTAAATTATGTAATCAACTTAATATATTATCTTGTAAGGGTTTTGTTATTAATTAGTCTCATCTTGATTAGTGCGCATGCAAATATATATATATATATATATATATATATATATATAGAAATATGCAACATATTAAACATACATCAACATGTATAATAATATATACTATATAATTAGCATGCATTTGTAGAATATTATATTTTACCTTGAATGATTATGTACTTGATTCTAATTTGGTTCATTGGAGCCACCATGAACCAAAAAGATAAATCTAGGGTGCAATAATTAAACATTGAACATAACTCTTACATTCAACCCGGGCTTCATTACAAACGGGTCTTCAACGCTCCTTCTCTTCGTCTCCAATTGCTCGAAACAATTCTATATAATCGTATTACACTATTTTTGAAAAAATAGAAACCTTGATTAGCAGTAAAGAGTAAGTACAGAGCAGGGAGATAGAATTTACATCAGAATATTAGAGATGCAAGGTACGTAGATCCCATATATAAAAACCACATTCATTCAAGCATCCATTAAAATTAAATCCAATCGCATTGGTCAATGGTCCATAATCACCCCCTTTATTATCATATATTAGTTCCCAGAGGGCACACAATAGATCTAGAAGGGGGGGGGGGGGGGTTGAATAGATCCATTTTATTTTCAAATACTTTTCCCTTTTATTTTGTATTGCTCATGAATTAGCATATGACAAACATAAGAATCTTTTCAAGCATAGCGGAATAAATAAAAGATCCCCTTCATTGTAAAAGTAAAGAATGTCTGGCGTGGTTGCATATAGTAGCACGCCAGATTGATTATTGATGCTTATGCTTATGAGAAGTCACTCGGCTTTGTTCAATTATTACACGATGGTGTTGCATAAGTATCTCACGTTATTTGATTCAATTATTGTCGATATTTTATATATTATTAAATCAATAATTGAGATAACAAAGTTATTAATATTATTATTTGTAATATTAACGATGTCTAGAAGTTTTGTCGAGGAGAGGTTTGGTCACCTAATTGCATACGCCAATAGGAGAAATCCTTATTGAAAGCCCCTTTTCCTGGAAAGCGACTGGTTGATTAATAGTGTGAATTATAATAATGATGATGAATTTTGTTTTATTATTATTACAAATATAATAAAATGAAAACTTTTATATAAAAAATGTAATATTTTTATAAAGTTTTGTTTTATTTGATTATAAATAGAATATAATATATTTTATTATGCATAGTATTTACATAGTGTTTGCATAGTGCCTGCATAGTGCTTGCATAGTAAAATCTTTTTATATAAAACAGAATAATTTTATAAAGTTATTTGTTTTATTATATTATAAATAGAATATAATATATTTTATTATGCATAGTATTTGCATAGTGCCTGCATAGTGTTTGCATAGTAAAATCTTTTTATATAAAACAGAATACTTTTATAAAGTTATTTGTTTTATTAGATTTTAAATAAAATATATAAATATATATATATATATATATATATTATAAATAGAATATATTATATTTTATTGCATAGTATCCTTTCCATTCTCCTATAAATAGGATGCTTAGTTAGAATTGAAAACACACCAGAAATTCAGAGAATTCTTCTTCTATAACCTTGAGCGTATTTCTTTAGAGTTTAAGAAAGCTTTGAATTTAGAAAATAGTGTAAGTTTTCTTTAAGTATATCCCCATTCCCTACCCGGGCTTAATACTCTTTCTTTTTTTAGGTAAGGGGGTATTATTCTTTCGTATTCATGAAGAGAGTTATTTTCTTTCAATACTGTAAGGTTGTTATTTATTCCATTCCTTATTATTCTTTGGAACATTCATGCATGCAGCGGATTACGCATGACCTGGTTCCATTCTTTATTATTCTGTTGGAACATCCTGTTTGTGTGGATTACGCATGACCTGGTTCCATTCTTTATTATTCTGTTGGAATAACCTGTTTGTGCGGTCTATCGCATGCCTGGTGAATTCTGTTGTTATTCCATTCCTTATTATTTTGTTGGAACATCCTGTCTGTGCAGATTACGCATGACTTGGTTCCATTCTTTATTATTCTGTTGGAACATCCTGTCTGTGCGGATTACGCATGACCTGGTTCCATTATTTATTATTCTGTTGGAATATCATGTCTGTGCGGATTACGCATGACCTGGTTCCATTCTTTATTATTCTGTTGAATAACCTGTCTATGTGGATTACTGCATGCATGGTGAATGATCCTTTGTATTCATTCCTTATTAAATTGTGGAAATTATCTGTCTACGTGGATTACCGTATGGCAGGCAAAAATCCATTTGCAGTTTCATATATTCTATTATACTCAGTTGGTTAAAGTTTGGGCTTCTATACTCCATGAAATTAGTAGAATATCCTGGATATTTGCGCTTCATCCAGTATCTTTTCATGGAAATATTCTTCTGAGCATTTCTTGAATTTTACTCCACAAAGCAGTTTCATGTTGAGAATTTGGACATTATTGAGTTCAGGATAAATTAACTTATAAATCTTTAAATTTATTCTTAAACTTGTTTTTTTAAATTATTATGTCATTGTCATCATCCTCATGTTTATATTATGTTGAAAGTCATCTGTGGCCTGTAGTGCATAAATGGACTTGGTATGATTATGACCAGGGATTATTTAGTATAATCATGACCGTAAAGTTATAAATGATATGGTAAAAATCCTCATTGGCCCGTAGTGCATTGATGGACAGTTGTTGGCATGATCATGACCATTGATGAAAAACACGAATATGCTTGGCCTGTAGTGCATGGATAATTTGTGGTCGTGATACTATGAATATCATTGGCTGTAGTGCAGGGATGATGTGGATTATTTATTAAGCTGAGTCTTAGCGATAAAAGTGATGAAAAACTTATTAAATCATAGAAGATAGTAAATTTTATTCTCTACTTGACTCTTCTAATGGATTGCTTGTTCTGCTGCAGTTAAACTTGATGTTTGTTATATTTTATCAGTTTAACACTGTTGAAGACTAAAGATAATTTTTTTGCATTATCTTAGTCATAATATTTCTTACTGGGCTAGTTGAGCTCACCCTTTTTGCTTTCATTGTTCTCTTCAGGAAATGAGAACGTAGCAGGGACTAGTCGGGGAACGGAGTGACGGTCCAGATGATAGTATTAGTAGTCCTCACTATTTTATGAAATAGTGTGATAATAAATATATTGAGGACTTATTTTGAGTTTGAATATTGTCTAGAAGACAATATTTGTATTAAAACTCACAACTCATGTTATATTTTTAAGGTTGTATTTGTATTTTGTACCATGTATTTGGCGACTCAGAATAGGTGATGTGTACCTATTTTGGGGGCGTCACAAAGTTAGTTTAGTTATAAGTAGTTAATACATACATAACATTTATAGCAGTTAGGTACATAATGTAAATTACACAAAGTAAATGACTGAAAATAAAAGACAAGGGATTTTAAGTGGTCCAGATACTCATGCTCCTAATCCACTCTTCTACTTCAACAAGCAGGAATTCTACTAAGGAAGGGCAACACCTTTAATCACTAAGATTTTTTCAAGGCTAGCAACCTTGGAACTTCAGTTCAGTAAGAACTCTTCAAGTCCAGCAGACTTGGAACTCCAGTTCACTAAGAACTCTTCAAGGCCTGCAGCCTTGGAACTTAGTTTAGTCCCTTGGACAAGGACCCTTCTGGCCCTGGCTCTGTTGTTGTTGTTAATGTTGGTGTTGAGCTGCCAAGATGACTTTAACCTTGCTCATACTTGATTCTTGACAGCTTGCTGTGATCCTTTTTGGATTCTACATCGAGACTGGATCAACATAGGACATCCTGCTAAGTTATTCATGAAGCTCGACCTCTTTGAGTACTTAGCAGTTTGTCACTTCTTCCTTGGTGCAGCTGATCTTATAATTGTTCATCTCATCTTTATCTGATGTCAGCTGTGCACCATCACCAGTTGGGTTTACTAAGTCTTTGAGCTTTTAGTAGACTTCATCTGGCATTTAGCATTCCAGAACCCTTCTTGAATGATATGCAGACATGGTTCTGCATCTGTTATGTTTCAGCTTTTGGTTCATGGTGATTCATAGAGTGGCTCTCTAGATCTTTTTTTTGCTCTGCCACTTTTCTGAATGATATCTTCTTGGCCTTCTTGGCCTTCTCGGCTCTCAGCTTAGCTGTCATCTTCAGTGTCATTCTCATCCTTGTTGAGTGAAGCTTTAGTCTGTTCAAGTCATTCTTCAAATCTGCTTCACTTCCCCCTTTGTATTCTCACTGCCACCGAGACTTGTTCTGTTTAGCTTTGGTAGAACTCTTAGAGTCAACAATATAGCATTTCAACCACTTAAAGATTATTCAACTCAGCAACTCTTGATATTTGAAGCTCTAGTTGATATATACTGCTTCACAATCTTCCCATTGGAATATAGCTGTTGGGAGCTATTTCAATTGCTTCACATATCTCGAGTTATTTAGTGCAGACTGCTTGATGTGACGTGACAACTCCTTTATGACTTTACTGACACACAAATCTGCTACCTTACCTACCGCCTCAGAGATGTCACCTTTCCGTGTCAGGCTGGTAGTCACCTTTATTTCTTCTTTCTGACTTCTCGATCAAAACATCAGAAGTTGTCCTTCTGCATCGATGCTCTCAATTAGCAACATTTGAATATCAGTCTTTAGATCAAACCGTTGTCAATGCTTCAATCTTCAAATGACCAAACTCTACAATTCTGATGCAGATGTTCTTGGACCTGATCGTAGTGTGCTTTATTGAATGTTGCTCATTTACTAGTTGGGACAACACTACGATTCTGAAGGGTGTTCATTGGATCTTCAATGCATAACACCTCTTCCTTCTCTTGTGTAATGCTTCAATACTTCTATTTGCCTTGACTGATCTTAGGAACTGATAGCTTGACTTCATGTTCTGGCCTCTTCTAGATAGCACGACACATCAAATTTGTGTCATGCCCAGCTCTCTTTCTCCTTGTGATCTTCCGCTCACTTATCATCAATGGTATGACCCATGCTTAATCACTTTCGCTTTGTTCTTCATAAGATGACCAGTATCTCTTTGTAAGCTGCATCAGTTCATGCTTTATTTGGCAAACACTACGACCCTGGTTGATCCCAAGATCATTGTCTTATGTTCTCTTGACAGCTACTGCACTTGCTGACTTTCCTTAGTCAGTCACTTTTACTGAAGTCTTCTTCTGATCGACTTGTGCAAGACTTCATCTTGAATGGCTTCACAACTTAATCTGGATGTTGATTGAGTTGGTGCTTAGATCTTCTGTTGGCTTGCATGCCATTCGTTGAGTGCTCTCTGGTTTCCTTAAGTGGAATATATGTTTGCAACTTAGACCAGAGGCTTCATGCTTTGGATATTTTGGGAGTGCTCATTTGTTAAGAATCGTGTTGACTCTACGATTTTGGCTTGGCGTTGTGAGCACCTCTGTTGAAGCCTTAGTTCTGCAGACTACGATTTGGCTTTGGTTCTACAGACACTACGACTTCGAGATCAAATCCTGACAGTCTACAATTTCTATCTTCATGCTTGATGTCCTTGTCTGATCTGGCTCGACTACGATCTCTACCTCTAATATGATCAGTAGACTCTACTACATCAAGTGTGGCCTACGATTCTTGACTTGGCTTTGGCAAATGCTCGGTCGACTTTTAGACATGCTGTCTCTACTATTCCTAACATGACTTCCTCAACAGACTACTGCTCTGAGTAACTACTTCTCGACACACTACGATCCTTCCTGGTCTCTCATGGCAGACTACGAACTCTAAGATCTACTATTTTGCAGACTATGATTCTGCCTTAATAGTTCTCGAGTTTTCCTCGACTCTCATGGCAGACTACGATGCAGGTGCAGTGTTCGACGATCAGACATGCCTATCTATTACATTATAAGATCAACCTAACAAGCTTGTTCTTTCTATATTTATAGTCCTTGTACATCAATTCTTTTTAAGAACTTTACAAAGCTGTTTTGTTTATGTAGGATCAACGTAACATATTTGATCAAGTCATTCTAAGTCCTTATAATATATTCCTATTATCTATCACAGGACTTTACAGCTTTCCTTAATGCAAGCATACTTGCATATTCATTCATTTATATCATAATCAAATCATATATAAATAGGAATCACATTCTCATGTAAATTCCTAACAATCTCCCCCTATTTGATTATAACAAAAACAATTAGTGCATATGCATGAGATGAATGAATCTTATATATAGTGAGTAGTTGTATTTCTAAAACAGATAAGCATGAATGTAATTGATGATAATACGAAATTACATAAATTATGACACTTTACATCCTGGATCAAGAACATACCTAACTAGATAGAGATGTACCTTTTTGACTCCATGTGTGTCTCCAGTATGTCTGTTGATTAGCTACACAGCTACTTATCTTTCTTTTCTTCTTTTTTCTGCTCCCCTTCAGATTCATGCTACATTATTTTATCTTGCTCTTGATTTGGTTCTGGTGCATGCTCTTCGTCTTTGTCTGGCTCCCCCTCAGACTATGTGTTCATGGGATCATCATCCTTTGGCTCCCCCTCAGACGATGACTCTACTTCTGTTGCTGCTATCTTCTTCTTCTGTTCCTTTTCCTTTCTCTTGGCCTTCTTTTCTTCCTTAATTCTATTCTCCTTACTCTTCTTTGATTTCCTCTTTCTATGTCTCTTTTTCTCCCCTTTTTTTGTCATTAATCACTTGTGAAAGCTACTCTATGCTTGACATAAGCTGCTCCATCGGGTGAGATGAGTTACCAACCTCAATCTTGAGTTCTTGTTGGCTTAGCTCAAGTTTTAAAGAAAAAGACTTATTCAAATTGTCAATCTTGTCAGAGAAAGAGAGAATTTGCTCTTCATTTGCCTTCTGAGCTCGTAGAGCTTCTTCATTCTGATCATTCATAGCCTTCAAAAAAACTTGATCCCTTAGTTAAAGCTTGAGGGATATGTCTGAGAGTCTGGCTTGAAGCCTTTTGGATAGCTCATTATCTTCTCCTATTGATATATCCTTTATTTATGCACCAATGAGAGAGATATCCTCAATCAATTCTTCAGATTTCTTTAGTAACTCTTGCTCTTGAGAAGATCTGGCATTAGGTTGTTCATTCTTTGTCTTATCAGCTGTTTGGTCAGCCTCCTGTTGAACACTAGATTGAACTGCACAATTCTTATTCTTGGATTGTTTTTCAAAAGTAGTGAGAATCTGATAGATTGTTGAGTGCCAATCACTGTTGGAGGACGAAGAAAAGTTATTCAGCACTGTCGGATTAGCATAGAATTTCTCAAACTCGGCATGGTTATCATCATTGGTAGAGTGAGGGGACTCTACAATTCTGGACTTGGGTATAATTCGTCTACCATCTGATCCTACTCGACAATCCTAGGGAATGTAATAATTTCCAGTGTGCCGATAGATCTTAAAGTGAGACTGGTCTTTGATCATCAGATTTGCAAACTTCTTTATTCTTGGAAAGTTTTGTGCCACCAGCTCTAGGTTGGGATGATGAGAGAAGACCCATGTGAGATAGATGTTGTCTTCAGTGAGGGATGCCTTTACCCATGGAATATAAGAGTGAAACCACCTTATTGTATAATTCTTAACTTTAGGCTCATATATCACAGTTGAAGTGTCCAGCTTCATACCTTTATGATTATTGAGCACATTTTCTGCGGTCATCATCACCACATTTAGCCTTTTATTTCCATGATTAATCCATCTGTCGAGAAGCACATCTAGTGATTCATCAATTTCCACTATAATTCTTCTTTTGCGATTAATAAGGTAAGGAATGTGAAAATCTTCTGGTTATTCTATTGCAGAACTAGAGTCTTTTCCACCTTCATTATGTCCTGAGCTGGAGTTAGACCTGTGTAGACTTCCTTTAACGGACTCATCAGTTTACTTCTTCATTTGATCATCATGATTCTTATCAGGGCTGGTCTTTGCAAACTTACTAGCCTCATCTGGTTATGCAGTCTTGATCCTTTTACTGCTAGCCTTTGCTGACATGTTCTTCCTTTTTCCCTTAGCATCTTCTCCTTTAGCCTCATCATCACTGATTTCAATTGTCTTTGGAGATAATTCTCCCCTTTTTGAAACTTTTTGAGTGATCAATCTATTTCTCTTCCTTCTTATTGGGGGTTCAGCTTCAGGAGTTTCAGACTCTTTTCCTTCCTAAGATTCTGAAGCCTCTGAATCATTAGATGAACTTCTTTGATGTTCAGCGACAGTAGAAGCAGATCCTTCTTCATTGGACTCTACATCCTTTGAACCCTCAGATGATCTTGTTTGGATTTTAGCAGTAGGAGATGCAGTTTTTTCAACTTTCAAACTTTCTTCATTAACAGAGTGGCTACTCTGAGTGTTAGCCATGGGACTTGTACATTCTTCTTCATCACCAGATATTTTTATTCCTTTCAAATATTCAGCTTCTTCTTCATTACTGGACTTGCTCCTTGAGGATTCATCCTTGAAGCTCTCAGTTCCCTTCTCATCTTCTGACTCTACGTTTTCTTCTTTATTAGATAGACTTCTTTGGAAAACTGGCTTGGATTTCTTTACCACTTTAGTTTTCTTCTTCGGTGGTCTCACGGATTTGGACTCAGGGATGTCTGAATCTTCAGTGAATGACAACTCTTCCTTTTTCATAGCACTAGCCTTTCTTTTCTTTGTAGTGTTTTTATTGGTGCTCCCATACATTGTCTGCTTTTTGTTCTCCATTGGGGTCTTCTTCCAATTTACAAATAGCTGTGTAGTCATCACTTTATGGCTATTAAGGACTTCACCTTCATCATCCTTAATTTCATTCTTTAGCTTCTTCTTCAAAATGATACTCAAGAACCTTCCATGGAAAACCTTCGTGAGGGGTTTTCCTGTTAACCTTTTCTTCTTTTCCTTATCCAGCCATTTGGACATTTGATCAAGCAGGATAACTCCAAAGTTGATACACTCCTTCATAACTATTGCAAACATGATTTTTAGCTATTGATCACTCACAGTGTCATGTGAAGTGTCCTTGCATAGTATACACTTGCCCAATATCTCTGCCATGAACTCGAATTCTTTAGGAAACTCCTTTTTCTTCATTTCCTTCAGACTAGGGTTTCTTTTGTACTGCATAATCTTCTTTGCTTTTTCAGTGTTGATCTCATCAAGGTTTTTCAGACCTAGGTCAGGAAGACCTAAGAATTTATTGATTTCAGAAGATTTCAGTTTTAGAATCTAACCTTTGACCTTTGTCGAAAGGATTCTAGAATTTATAGTTGCATTGGAGTGAAATTCTTTAACCAGGTCAACATATATTCGAGTGTTTGACTCAAGACATTCTGAGAATGCAACCTTCTTCACAAGTTCAAGAATATCTCTGAACTTTTTCTCAAATTTTTCAAACGTCTTGGTTCCGAGCTGAATGCCAGTGATTACTAGCCATTCGTCCATTTTAAGGGTCCAAAGTATATGGGTATTTAATTTCAGAGTTCTTGTGAGGGATAGTTGGATGCAATTTGTGTGACGCCCCTAAAATAGGTATACATCACCCATCTTGAGTCGACAAATACATGGTACTAAACTCAACTACAAACTTAATTATACAATTGTCGTGTAAAAATATGACGAAACATAGCTGAGAGTTTAAACACGAATATTGCCTCATAGATAGTATACAAACTCAAATTCAGTCCTCATTACACTTATTATCACACTATTTTATAAAAATAGTTAACTAATGGTCATGATCCTGCCAATCACATCATCGAATTATCCATGCACTACGGGCCAAGGATATTCGTTATTATCACCAGTGGTTATGATCATGTCATACACCTATCCATCTTTGCACGTAAGCCAAAGATATACAACTATAAAACCAATAATCAATAGTCCATCTTTGCACGTAAGCCAAAAATATGCAACTATAAAACCAATAATCAACAGTCCATCTATGCACGTAAGCCAAAGATGGCTTTCACACAATATAAGCATGAGGATGATGACAATGATATAAGCATTAATCAAACGAAATCAAGGTTAAATATTAAAAACTTTAAATTTATCTAGAGTTTAAAAATATCCAAATTGTCAACATGATACTGCTTTGTGGAGTAAAATTCAAGAATAATATTCATGTACCAAAAATAATTTGGACAGAAAAGAAATATATTTTTCAGGTGAATAATACCCCGTGAATAGTACCCTGTGAATACTACTTTAGGAATAGTACCTCGTGAATAGTATCCCTGCATGAAAAGTGTCCCAAATACCCGAGTGAATAATACTAGAGTGAATAGTAACCCGCGAATAGTAACTCGTGAATAGTACTCCGGCACAAAAAGTGCCCTGAATATCCGAGTGAATAATACTAGAGTGAATAGTAACCGGGTGAATAGTAACCCGTAAATAGTAACTCGTGAATAGTACTACGACACAAAAAGTACCCCGAATACCCGAGTGAATAATACTAGAGTGAATAGTAATCCCAACACAAAAAGGTAGAAATTTCACAATAAAATTTGTACCAATATTCCGGCATAATGATATTGAAAGAAATAATATCATTTACGAAGAAATAATACCCCTTACGATTGTTGAACAAAAATAATATTCCTATGAATATTGAACGAAGATGATATTCCTTATGAATATTGAATGAAAATAATATTCATACGAATACGAAAAATAATATCTCTTCAGAATATGAAATAAATAATACCCCTTACGACTGTTGAACTAAAATAATATTCCAACGAATATTGAATGAAGATGATGTTCCTTACGAATATTGAACGAAAATAATATTCATACGAATACGAAAAATAATATCTCTTAAGAATATGAAATAAATAATACCCCTTACGACTATTGAATGAAAATAATATTACTACGAATATTGAACGAAGATGATGTTCCTTACGAATATTGAACAAAAATAATATTCATACAAATACGAAAAATAATATCTCTTCAGAATATGAAATAAATAATACCCCTTACGACTGTTAAACAAAAATAATATTCCTACGAATATTGAACGGAGATGATATTCCTTGTGAATATTGAACGAAAATAATATTCATATGAATACGAAAAATAATATCTCTTTAGAATATGAAATAAATAATACCCCTTACGACTGTTAAACAAAAATAATATTCCTACGAATATTGAACAAAGATGATATTTCTTACGAATATTGAACGAAGATAATATTCATACGAATACGAAAAATAAGTTCTCTTCAGAATATGAAATAAATAATACCTCTTACTAATACGAAAGAAATAATACTCCTTACCTCAGAAGAATACTGGATACTAGAGTAGTGAAGTAGCAGACTACTCTTCTTCTTTCTCTCGATAGCTTCTCTCTCTATAATTGCTCTTGTGAGTCTTAGTGAATTGTTGAGAATGAAGGAAGAATGAGCTTCTATTTATAGGAAAACATAGTTTCGATAATTGCACGTTTTGGGGTTCGAAATATTACAATACAATACCTTCATCTTTTCCTTCATTTTTAATTTAGTCCTGCAAGTATTATCAAACTTGCACCACCTCCCCTAATAGTACATTATGTGAATCAATAGTTCAATCATGTGAATTTATAGTTCTATACATGTGAAAATACGAATTACAGTATAGTACCTCCATCTATACCTCCATTTTTAACTTAGTCATGCAAGTATTATCAATCTTGTACCACATCCCCTAATAGTACATGAATGTGAATCAATAGTACACACATGTGAACAAATAGTTATAAGCATGTGAATTAATAGCAATTAATTGCTCATTTATTCGATTAATTACCCGATTGGTCAATATAACCTCCAGACATCAATTATTATCGAACTATTTGTCGATTTTCACTAACACTAACAATTCCAACACCATGAAAATATCAATTTCATTTTTAATCAACACGAATTTATTCATCATTAATATTATAACTCACAATATTTAACAACTGTGTCGCTCCTGGAAAGAGGGGCTTTCCGATAAGGATTTCTCCCTATTGTGCCAATTAGATGACCTAACCTCTCCTTGACAGAACTTCTAGACATTGTCAATATTGCAAATAATAATATGAATAACTGTGTCATCTCAATTATTAATTTAATAATATAAAATATTATGACAATAACTGAATAAAACTGAGTGACTTCTCACGTAAATATCAATAATCAAAGATACTGTACAATACTGTGTGCTACTATGTAACCACGCGTATTACTATTCTTTTATCACTGATTATTTTATGACAACTTGTTTACTTTGAAAAATTTTCACATATCACCCTTAACTTTAACCTTTTATCAATTTAACTATTTACTAAATAAAATAATTATAAGAAAATTGATACTTTCATTTCATAAAATTTGGGGTCTCACAATTTGGGTGAAGCTCGGGATTTAACGATTTCAAGCTTTGAAGAGGTTTTTAGGGTTTGAAAAAGAGAGGGAAAGAAAGTTGATAGCTTTTGATAACTGTTTGGAGATTTTGAATTTGTCTTTAAGACAGTTCCTTCTGACTCTGCATAAGTTGTGATGTGTCAAAATGCCATTGGTTGCACAATGCCCGGTACGAAACTGTAACTTTCCATATTCTAATCAGTTTTTCAGTTTTAATTCTTGTTAGGAGAATAAGCATTACTGATGTAGGCTGATCATTGACTTTTTCAGTACGTAAAGTATCTTGAGGAGATTGCTATATACTCTACGATTTTCTTTGACAACTCAATGTTATCTTCTGAGAGATGTTTTAGTGAGCATTTTGACACTAATCCTTATCTTGGAGTTGCATGGCTTAACCACTTATGCTCCCCAAGAGAGTTTGGGCACTGAAATTATGAGATGAGTTTCAAAAATTCCTTTTCAAACTTATTTGTAACTTCCCTTCACATGATCTGAATAAGGGGACACGTGTCGAGTTCTGCCGAGCTCCCCATGAGTTAGTGTATCCTTTGGGAAGACTGCAATCGTCGAGGATGCTATACGATCGTTGAGTTTACTACTGAACATACTCTAAGATTAGTGTCTATCCTGGTTCTTGTGATGAAATTTGACTTAGCATTCCTTATGGGTTAAGGTAACTCAGGAAGGGCCAACCTCTTAGACTGAACTAAAGGTCAGGTTTGTCCCTGAGGCGCTTACCAAATGAAGAACCCTTGACATAATTAGTAATGATATCGTATTTGATCTCTCTTCCAGGGAGTTCATCTACTCACTTTGAATATACATTGGTGTGCTCCCTCATAGTTGATACTGTCTTCTCAGAGAGGTATGGGTTTTCTTCTTCATACGCATAAGAAGACAGCCTTGCATATCTTCTTCTGACTGAAATAATCACTATCGTTTAAACCTCATTGGATCATAGAAATGGATATCTTTAGGCCTGATCACTCCATGATTGTTGACAGAACTACGAATGTAGTCTTCTTTATCATAATCGTTGTGTGTTGTTTTGCACAAGCTAGACTCAGTCTTGATCGTAGAGAACACTGCGATTTTCCTTAAGCTCTTTAACAGATTTCACTCGTGGAGTTCTGATTCTATGATTAGTTCTTCATGATCAATGTTCGATGAACCTCTGATGTGACCTTCCTCAAGGGTTCTTCTTAGATGATATGCTTTGCATGAGTAATCATATAACACAAAGTTGGTTGAATGGTCTACTTTATTATGGAGATCAATAACCAAGTGAGCTTCATTTATGTTAGCTCAACAAGTCTTCAAGAACGGGCTTTGACAAGTAATGATTTTGTCAAGAACATTTTTGAAATGTCTTAAGCCTCCAGTTGGTTGAATCTTCTTGACTGAAGTCATCTGCTTTAGCATTCCTCAGTTTGGTCAGATAGACAAAGTACCTGTAGGTTAGATAAATTTCTATTTTTGGTTCCCATGGTTGGGTCCTGCTAGGTTAGTTTCCAAAATCCCTATTCCTCATATATTTGAATTTCATCACATTAATCATCAACAATCATATACATGCATGTATCCAATTTAGTTATGACATTTTAAAATGCATGAAGATGAGTGTGTGTGAGATTAACCACTTTAATAAGACACTCCTTTTTCTTTGATGGTTTCATCATTTGCTTGGTTATGTTCACATATTTTAAATGTTCACAAAGTGAGAATAAACTCTATCACATGTTTGTATCTGGTTAATTCATGGAGATGATTTGTTTCTATGAATCTTCAATATAATCTTGTAGAATTGATCATACTCTATGTATTATCAAAAACCTAGAACATAGGTTTGTACATACATACAAACCCTTCATAAAGGATTAGTGCACTTAAGATTAATTAAATTTTGATATGCTTATGACCTATTCCAGACTTCTTTCAAGATGTTATCTTTAACCTAAAACTTGGATGGAGAGAAAGTTTGTTAGCAGTTGAGTTTTTAACCTAAGTGTACTTTCTTTCTTCCCTTTTTTAGGAAGAATATGTTCTCTTGATAGAATAATGTTATAGTACATAAGGTAATGCAATATGAAGTGCACATTTATATTAATGAGGAACCGTACCTTTCCATTGTCAGTTTCTTGACAGTCATTTATCTTGACATAATGAGGTTAGGCATTGATATGCATATTTTTACATTTATTTTTGACAGCTTGTTGCTCTAGTTGTCTTTCGATCCATCAGTCATAGTCTTGAAGATGTAAGCTAGGAAAATCTTGTCATCCTTAGTTCTTTGACAACCTTGAACCTTAATGTTCACATCCAGCTGCTGGTTAGCCAAATATATATTTTAGAAATTCTTCTTTCTCCTCTGGATAAGTATTTCTCAGCATATATAGCCTTTCACTTTCAGACTGGTGGATGTTTGACTCCTGTCTGTTAATGCCTCTTGACCTCCCATATTTGGTCTTTAGACTACGATATTGACTGTGGAAAAGGATTGGTCTCATTGTTATTGCATTTAAGAACATGGACCAATCTGAGCAGCTTCAGGTGTATATAAACATTTACCTGTACACATTTTCAATATATGAGCTCATCTGCATTTACAAGTGACTTACTCCTAAACCAAGTTTAGAACAATATTTGTGCCTATGATCAGACTCATAGCGATTAGCTTGAATAGCATGAGAACCTACTCTAATACCAATTGTTAGTTCCTAGAGGGCACACAATAGATCTATAAGGGGGTTGAATAGATCATTTTTATTTTCAAATACTTTTCCCGTTTATTTTGTATTACTCATGAATTAGCATATGACAAACATAAGAATCTTTTCAAGCACATTGGAATAAATAAAAGATCCCCTTCATTAATATACATAAACATACATACATTATTCGTGGAGTTAGTTTAGTTGTAAGTAGTTAATACATACATAGCATTTATAGCAGTTAGGTACATAATGTAAATGAAAGAAATTAAATGACTGAAAGTAAAAGACACAAGGGATTTTAAGTGGTTCAGAGACTCAAGCTCCTAATCCACTCTTCTGCTTCAACAAACAAGAATTCCACTAAAGAAGGGCAGCACCCTAAATCACTAAGATTCCTTCAAGGCCAACAGCCTTGGAACTTTAATTTACTAAGAACTCTTCAAGTCCAGTAGACTTGGAACTCCAGTTCACTATGAACTCTTTAAGGCCTACAGCCTTGGAACTTAGTTTAGTCCCTTGGACCCTTCTGGCCCTGGCTCTGTTGTTGGTGGTGGTGGTGGTGTTGCTGAGCTGCCAAGATGACTGTAAGCTTGTTCATCCTTGATTCTTGATAGCTTATTGTGATCCTCTTTGGATTCTGCATCGAGACTGGATCACAATTGGACATCCTGCTAAGTTATTCATGAAGCTCGATCTCTTTGAGTACTTAGCAGTTCGTCACTTCTTCCTTGGTGCAGCTGATCTTATGATTGTTCATCTCATCTTCATCCGATGTCAGCTGTGCTCCATCACCAGTTGGGTTTGCTAAGTCTTTGAGCTTTTGGTAGACTTCTTCTGGCATTTGCATTCCCAGAACCCTTCTTGAATGATATGCAAACATGGTTCTGCATCTGTTTTGTTTCAACTTTTGGTTCATAGTGATTCGTAGAGTGGCTCTCTGGATCTTCTTTTTGCTCTGCCACTTTTCTGAATGCTATCTTCTTGGCCTTCTCAGCTCTCAGCTTAGATTCCATCTTCAGTGGCATTCTCATCCTTGTTGAGTGAAGCTTTAGTCTGTTCAAGTCCTTCTTCAAATCTGCTTCACTTCCCCATTTGTATTCTCACTGCCACTGAGACTTGTTCTGTTTAGCTCTGGTGGAACTCGTAGAGTCAAAAATATTGCATTCCAACCACTCAACGATTCTTCAACTCAGCAACTCTTGATCTTTGAAGCTCTAGCTGATATATACTCCTTCACGACAGCTCCATTATGACTTTATTGACACACAAGTTTGCTACCTTACCTACCGCCTCAGAGATGTCACCTTTCCATGTCAGGCTGGTAGTCACCTTTATATCTTCTTTTTGACTTCTCGATCAGAACATCAGAAGTTGTCCTTCTGCATCGATTCTCTCAATTAGCAACATTCAAATATCAGTCTTCAGATCAAACTGTTGCCAATGCTTCAATCTTCAGATGACCAAACTCTACAATTCTGATGCAGATGTTCTTGGACCTAATCGTAGTGTGCTTTATTGAATGTTACTCATTTACTGGTTGGGACAACACTACGATTCTGAAGGTTGTTTATTAGATCTTCAATGTAGAACACCCATTCATTCTCTTGTGTAATGCTTCAACATTTCTATTTGCCTCGACTGATCTTAGGAACTGATAGCTTGACTTCATGTTCTGGCCTCTTCTGGATAGCATGACACATCAGATTTATGGCATGCCCAGCTCTCTTTCTCTCTATGATCTTCTGTTCACTTATCATCAATGGTCTGACCCATGCTTAATCATTTTCTCCTTGTTCTTCATAAGATGACCAGTATCTCTTTATAAGCTACATCAGTTCATGCTTTATTTGGCAAACACTACAATCCTAGTTGATCCCAAGATCGTTGTCTTATGTTCTCTTGACAGCTACTGCACTTGCTGACTTTCCTTAGTCAGTCACTTTTACTGAAGTCTTCTTCTGATCGACTTATGCAAGATTTCATCTTGAATGGCTTCACAACTTAATCTGGATGTTGATTGAGTTTGTGCTTAGATTTTCTGTTGGCTTGCATGCCATTTGTTGAGTGCTCTTTGGTTTCCTTAGGTGGAATGTATGTTTGCAACTCAGACCAGAGGCTTTATGCTTTGGATATCCTGGGAGTGCTCATTTGTTGAGAATCGTGTTGACTCTACGATTCTGCCTTGGCGTTGTGAGCACCTCTGTTAAAGCCTTAGTTCTGCAAACTACCATTTGGTTTTGGTTCTACAGACACTACGACTCCGAGATTAGATCCTGATAGTCTACGATTTCAATCTTCATGCTTGCTGTCCTTGTCTGATCTGGCTCGACTACGATCTCTTCCTCTGATATGATCAGTAGACTCTACTGCATCAAGTGTGGCCTACGATTCTTGACTTCGCTTTGGCAGATGATCGGTCAAATTTTAGACAGGCTATCTCTACAATTCCTAACATAACTTCCTCAGCAGACTACTACTCTAAGTAAGTACTACTCGACACACTACGATCCTTCCTGGTCTCTCCTGGCAAACTACGAACTCCGAGATCTACTTTTGCAGACTATGATTCTGCCTTGATAGTTCTCGAGTTTTCCTTGACTCTCTTGGCAGACTACGATGCAGGTACAGTGTTCGACGATCAGACATATCTATCTATTACATTGTAAGATCAACCTAACAAGCTTGATCTTTCTATATTTATAGTCCTTGCACATCAATTCTGTTTAAGGAGTTTACAAAGTTGTTTTGTTTATGTAGGATCAACCTAACATATTTGATCAAGTCATTCTAAGTCCTTGTACATATATTCCTATTATCCATCATAGGACTTTACAACTTTCCTTAATGCAAGCATACTTGCATATTCATTCATTTATATCATAATCAAATTATATATAAATAGGAATCATATTCTCATGTATATTTCTAACATCATACATATCAGCATATGCATCAATAAAATAAACATTCAGTATATATGGTGATATCATTTAATGGGCAATAAAACTTTGGCTAGAAATTCAATTTTTGAAACAAAATAAACTCTTTTATTTTAATCAAAAATCAAATTAAAATAAACTCTTTATTTTTAGCAACATGAAATCCAATTCCATTTAAATAAACAACTTTATTTTAATATTAAATCAATTTAAAAATAAACCTATTATTTTAATTGAAGTGAGATTGAAAAATAAAAAAATCAAAACCTAGTGGCAGGCACGGTCGTGCCTAGTTTATACATGAGCAGTGTGGTGGCGCTGCAACTCCAGAGTTGATTCCGATATCAGGTGCGACCGCGCTGCATAACAGAATTCGACAATGTAGTCTTTTTCCCATAATATTAGTTCTAAACCCATATATATCGACACACATATTGAATCAAATACAATCAATAATTTACATAAGTAGGCTCTAATACCACTGTAGGATTGCTAAAAACGAATCAAAGTATACAATCGAATTGAAATAATAGTGAAAGCATGCAAATATATGTGTTAGTGCCTTATGTACATGTAAAGGACATGTGGGCTTCCCAGTTCTCCTCCAACCATATATGATGTATATCTATGGTTTATTTAATAAATAGTGATTATAAGAATTTGTATGTTATAATTATCATGTCTTACATCGTTCAGTGTAAGATTACATGGTCATGGATGACAACCTAATTCTGACGGAATTATTTTCGACGGATTGAATTACCTTGAAATTATGTTATTTCTGACAGAATACTCCCTCGGAAATAATTTCCTTAAAAACATTTTAATCACGACGTAATTCCATCGAAAATAGTAATAACCAAGGGCGCGAATAGTTCCCTCCCGCGCACACATGCACCATAAGATCAACAGAATAGTAATAATTATGTCGAAAGTTCTATCGAAATTACCTTATTTCTGAGAGAATTAATTTCGACGGAATTCTGTCGGAAATAATTGAAGAATTCTCTAATCCCTTCCCCGCTGCACTAAACATTTCTCTCTTTCGCTCAAGCTCTCAGCCACCACTCTCTCATTGTCTCAACCTCCTCCTCCCCCTTTTTTTAGCGATCTCACATCCTCCCTCCTTTTGTGTCGACCTCCTCCTCCTCTCCCTCTTCTATCGTTATGTGTTTTTGCATGGCAGTGTGCGTGCGTGGGTGTTCCTGTTTCAACAGCGGCGGCGACATCATGGTGCCCCTATCTACCATTAGCAGCTAGCTTAAGGCTTTAAGGTGTAGGATTGCTAAAAATGAATCAAAGAATATAATCGAATTGAAATAGCAGCGGAAGCATGCAAATATAACAATTTAAAATTTTCAACAATCCATTGTGTAGCCTTATGTAAACTTCATTAATTGAGGAAGAATAAAGATATACCTTTGAAGCGTGCCAACCTTTGATGAAGACTTCAAATTTCAATCCTTTGATCATTTACGATCTCTCCAATCTCCGGATCACACGTTCATCACAAAGTGTATGCAACGCCCAAGAGGTATCCACCAAGAGTAATAGATTGAATATTAATTTTAGATTCTACTAGGTCTTGGATGACTAGTCCTAATTCTCTCTACTCTAACAACTTAGGGTTTTGAGAATACTTGCAAGAGAGAAGCAAGATGCGTTAGTATTAGTCTTTCCCACAATAAGACTCCTCTTATTTAAAAACCAACCCTAATCTTTAAACCTTAAGGAATTGGGTTTTGATTTAATTCTCAATCTAATTAGAAACTAAATAAAATAATAATAATAATAATAATAATAATAATAATAATAATAATAATAATAATAATAATAATAATAATAATAATAAGACTCTCTTATTTATTTATAATCTAGTATTTCTCCAAATACTTAATTATAAATATTAGTATTTCTCCAAATACTATATTATTATTATTATTATTATTATTATTATTATTATTATTATTTAGTCAATTTAATAATAATAATAATAATAAGATGATTAATCTTATTAATTTATAATATTAATATTTCTCCAAATACTTGATTATAAGTCTTAAGATATTTAATTTATTCCATTAATAAATTAAATACACTTAATTTATTATTATTAAGCCAATCAATTCTAAAATCATATTACTCCATTTTTTGGTGTGACCCTCTAGGTTCAATATTAAGCCAATAGTAGAATAAATAAATTTGAACAATTCTAATATTATTTATAATGAATTAAACTCCTTTAATTTAAATATAAATAAATAATATTTATTCTACATCATGAGTGACACCTTATAAATAATGTATCATGACTATCCGTATAATATGAATAGTTACCGTACAATTCAATCCCTTCTACCATACAATATCCCAATCAAATATAAAACATGAAATTACTGTAAAGTTCTATTTATTTGATTATATGTATTTTGATTTTAAAATGCACAACAATAGTTAATGTAAATTAGAAATTCAACCCTGGTAAGGGATTTCCATGTTGTCACTTTATCGAATTACATAGGACATTCTCTCCCTTTACTAGAAGCAATAGATCTTTTGTTGATCATTCGCCTATCTCCATATATACTTTATTATATTCGAGCATACCATACGACATACTCAAGAGCATTAAGGAATATGTCAAAACATAATTCAGTATATACAAGATACTATGATTATCTCAAGCATAAGGATCACTTGTACTACTATCACATTAGGAACTCCTATTGACAGACTAGTAAAACTCCATTATGGTTCCTTTATTAGTCCAGTTCAGGGGAATTATTCTACAATAAGCGCATACATACTCGCTTTAGTGTCTCCACACAAATGACTATGAGATCAATCATCCTCTTCAACAGGGCAAGCTTAATATGTACTACTCTATCCAGAATTAGTAATCTCACATTAGTGATCTATCGATTAGGAACATTTTAGTATTGAGAGTTCAAGAGTTTAGATCTCATTAGCATGATCAACATCATGATTCTAAAAATATTGCTTAATAACTATGGGTTTATCTCGTTTATTAATTCAACTAATTAACATGGATAAAGAAGCCTTTTATTAAATAAATTTTATTATTAATATATGAATAAGATTACAAATTCTTATTACATCATATGTAATTGGTTTGAGGGCATACTACTTTCAAAAGGTTAGCACATCTATTTTGCCCTAATTTTCCCCTATTTTTGTTCTTAAATTTGATTATTAACTTGAGACAAATTTTGATTTTGTTATATTTCCTTACGAATATCAGATTTTGTTAATGATTTTGTCATATATAAATTTGTTAATCATTGAAAATTTATGTATTATGAATTTGGACTATCGAATTTTAGGACTAATGATTTTAATTTGTGTTTTATCGGTCTATTGATATCATGATATTTCATTGATGATGAGATTTCATTTCATTATGATTCATTGATATTATTTAGCTCATTTGGGACTAATTTTGAGACTGCCATAATAATCTTGGGACTGCCTTAGTTTTGTTGTGATATGAATTTTTCTTGCATTTTCTGTCTTCATCTTGCCTTATGATTCTTATTGTTCAACGGAAGGTTTTGTCGATATATTGTCGAATTGGTTGTGATTTTATTTTCGATCAAATTTTTCGTGGGAACTATAGAACAAATAAATCAATGCTGAACCAATTAAGTTATCTAATACTAGTCTAAATATACTAACTAAACTAAAATCATACAAAATATAAAACAAAATAAATTCAGAAATAATTAGTCACTATTACAATAAACTAATTAAGTACCATTTACTTAGTTTGCTACAACTAAATTAAAATATAATAACATAATAATATAATATAATATAATAAATCTTAAAAAATAAAATTTGATAAAGTAAAATTAACTAAATAACATTTACTTGGTTTCTAAGTATTAAATAAAGTTAATATAATATAATATAATATAATATAACTTATATAATAATCTAAGTAGCATTTACTTAGTTTTCCACTATTAAAATCAACTAATTAAGTAGCTTTTACTTAATTAGTTTCTCACTTCTAAATAAAACAAATATATAATATAATATGATATGATATATTATAATTCAATAAAGTAATATAATATTATATAAGAATTTAGAATAAAATAAAATAATAAATTAAAATATTTTAAAGTAATATAATATAATATAATATATTAAAATAAAATAATAAAATGACATCGTTATAATATAATAAAATAATATAAAATAAATTAAACCGAAGAGGAAGCCGATGTGTGCTCGTATATGATGTCGTTGACGTACCCAATGATGAGAAAGTCAAAATAGATGTGATCGTCAATGACTATGTCGTCGTTGAAAATGATAACGATGAAAAAACTAATAATGAAGAGGAATGGACAAAATCAGTGGATGATAATGATGTTGATTCTGACAGGTTTGCTAACGTAGTCTAGAATATCTTCTCATATCAATGTACTAAGTGTAAACTTATTTTTGTATTATTTATAATTTGTACTATTAGCAACAGTTATTTATTTTTTTAATTCTAATTTATTACATTTTTGGTTATTTTAATAGTATATATATGATTAGACATAACAATGGTGGTCGTATATGATCCGTTGATGGTAGTCAAGGCGGGTCAACATCATCTAGTAAATTTATTTTACATTAATTAGATTTCATTTTGTTTACATGTTTATTTATGTAAATGTTATATTTATACAACGTATGTATTATACTTATATATATTGGTCGTCGACATCACCGAGGAACTAACCCGATTTATTTGGTCGTCCGCCGACTATTCCACTCACTTACCTTGTAGTTGTCGACTCTGCTCAGTATATGTTATTAAGATAATGTTAAATTTGTTAATTTATTTGATGACACAATATATAACACAAGGGTTTTATTTTTAGTGTAATATATTGGATTATGTGACTAAGTCGACCATCCATGCCATCTCCTTGACACAACTTCTCATTGGTTGCATGCGTTATAGCCAGTATACACAGTATGATGCCTCTTTTATGGAGAATGTGTTTTGCGAGTTCACGTAGTTAAATTCACATAAGTTAAATCGTATACATGAATAGTAATTACACAATGTTCTATATTTTTCTAATATGATACTTTTTTTGTATAGACTTAGTATAGATATGAGGAGGGCATATCCCAAATAGCCAACGACTCTGTCATTATAGCTCATGTCACAAAGAACTATGTTGGTTGGTTGTACGAGATCAAACAAAGGGCTGCACGGGCGGTTGAGGACCAGCCCAATAGTACTATACACGATCATCAACCCCAGATTGTATCTGATGTAACACGGGAGGTTATGTGTACATATTGGGATGCTAATAATTTCAACAAGAATTTCGAGCATATGAAGAAGAATCATAACAAACTCTGAGTAGTACATACTACTTGCTCACAGTCATTTGAGGAGTTGAAGTCGGTATGATGTATGTGTGTTTAGTTGTTTATTTTAATATAGTCAGAACCAGTGTGACGTCCCCAAAATAGTTATACATAACACATTTCGAGTCGCCAAATACATGATGCAAAATTTAAATACAAACTTCCTTATACAATACGACAAAAACGTACCTGAGAGTTTTAACACGAATATTATCTCCTAGACAATATCCAAACTCAAATGAAGTCCTCATTACAAATATTATCACACTATTTTATAAAATAGTGAGGACTACTATAGCCACCATCTCGGACCATCAATCCGTTCCCCGACTAGTCCTAGCTATATTCTCATTTCCTGAAGAGAACAGTGAAAGAAAATGGTGAGCTCAAATAGCCCGATAAGAAATATTATGACTAAGATAATGCAGAATAAATTATTGTTAGCCTTCAACAGTGTTAAATTGATAAAATACAATAAACAACTAGTTTAACTACAGCGAAACAAGAAATCCATTAGAAGAGTCAAGTAGAGCATGTATGATATTTACTATCTTCTATTATTTAAAAGTTTATCATCAATTTTATCGCAAAGACTCAGCTCAATAAATAATCCACATCACTGAATTATCCATGCACTACGGGCCAAGGATATTCATTATTATCACATCCACGAATCATCCATGCACTACGAGCCAATGATATTCGTTAGTATCACCAGTGGTCATGATCAAGCCAACAACTGTCCATCAATGCACAACGGCCAATGAGAACTTTTACCACATCATTTGTAACATTAAAAGTCATGATTATACCGATACATAGTCATAAGCATACCAATTCAACAGTCCATCTATGCATTACGGGCCAAAGATGACTTTTATCATAATATAAGCATGAGGATGATGACAATGATATAAGAATTCAATTAAATAAGAGCAAGAATAAATTTTAAAGATTTATAATTCAATTTATCCAGAATTCAATAATGTCCAAATTGTCAACATGATACTGCTTTGTGGAGTAAAATTCAAGAATAATATTGTATTAAAAATGATTTGGACGGAAAAGAAATTAATTTTTGTCATGAATAGCACCCCGGGTGAATAGTGCCCGAGTGAATAGTACTCCGTGAATAGTATCCTGACATGAAAAAATTAAAAATTATCAAGAATATTCAGAATAATATTTTCGTGAAAAGAAACTAGATGAAGCGCAAATTTTAAGGATATTCTACTAATTTCAAGGAGTATAGAAGTAATACTTTAACAAAATGAGTGTAGAATTCAGAATCTAAAACGAAATAATATTACTTACATATTACAGAGTATGGAAGAAAATATTATTTCTTATGAATATTGAACAAAAATAATATCCCTTACGACTATTGAACGAAAATAATATTCTTTATGAATATTGAACGAAAATAAAATTCCTTACGAATACGAAAAATAATATCGTAAGCGAATATGAAATAAATAATACCCCTTACCTTCAAAAGAGAGTACTTCTGACTAGTAGGGCGGGGATATTTTTTTGAAGAAAACTTATACTGTTTTCTACACTCAAAGTTTCCTTAAAACTCTAAAGAAATATGCTCAATATTATAGAAGAAGAATTCTCTGATTCTGGTGTGATTTTCTTTTCTAAACTGAACATCCTATTTATAGAAGAATGGCAGGATACTATTTGGATGCACAATAAAGGAAAAATCACGGACTGCACAATGAGAAACTCATGGATTTCTGACGAATTTTCTGATTTTACTATGCAACACTATGCAAACACTATGCATAATAAAATAGAATATATTCTATTTTTCATAAAAAAAACAAAACTTATAATATATATATATATATATATATATATATATATAATAGTACTCCCCGTGAATTCATTTCCCCCCTCCCCATGACCCCATTATATATATATATATATATATATATATATATATATATATATATATAAAATGGATAAGTAGGGTCTAAGTAATAAGCCAAATTTACAACAAATACTTCATAAAAATCCCATCTATTTATCCCAACTCACTTGGTTTCACAAAAAACATTTTTAATAACATTCATCATTAATATTTCAACTTGCAATATTAACAACCAGATCATTCGCAGGAAAGAGGGAGCTTTCCGATAAGAATTTCTCTTTATTGGCGCGCAATTAGGTGACCAAACCCCTTTCCTCAACAGAACTTTCTAGACATTGTCAATAATACAAATAATAATATGAATAACTTTGTCATCTCAATTATTGATCTAATAATATAAAATATTGTGAAAATAATTGAATCAATAACGTGAGATACTGTACAACAATTACTGTGGCAATAATTGAATAAAACTGAGTGACTTCTCATGTAAGCATCAATAATCAAAAATCTGTACAATACTGTGTGCTACTATGTCACTACGCTGACATAATTCTGATTACTTTTACCACCGGGTATTTCAACAGTTAATGGTAAAACTTTTCCTGCTATTTTTATAAAAAAGTTATTTCTGTCATTTTCTAACTCCGACAATAATTTCATTGTGGGGTCCACCAATGATTGTGTCATCATATGAATATTCCCTGATAAAATGAATATTCCCCAACCAAACGAATATTTTATAACAACTTGCTTACTTTGCAAAATTTTATAAATATTACCCACAACTATAACATTATATTAAATTCACACCTTAATATTCAAAAAGATATTTCGAGAAAATTAATCTTTATTCATAAAAGTTGGAGTCTTACAACCAGACTAAGAAAATGTTATATTAACGTATTATTAGGCCATGCAAATGAGCTAGGGTTGATAAATGGGTTTTATACCCACGAATTGGTTCCTAATTCAAGCTTAATCAGTGTTAATTCCTTGTTTTTATGTTTATTTTTACTTATTTATTGTTATTTCGTGTGTAGGTTTGGTGGTGTTGCAAGTGATCAAAAAGGGTGGATTTAAGGTGCATTGTGGCTAGCAAAGGAGCAAAACAAAGTCAATTACAGGAGCCATGTCCGCCGGGGTGGGCGTTTTTAAGCTTCACACCCCCGCCGGGGCGGGGGGTCCAAAGTCAGGAGACAGAACACTAGCCAACTAGGGTAGGCCCTTTACTAGGCTAAACCCCCGCCGGGGTGGGGGGTACAAAAAAAAAGGATAGTTTCCTATTGCTTTTGGAATGCTGTTGCAACATAAAGACTAGTGTTTGGCTTGGGTTAGAACTCGTTTTGACAAGGAATTAGAGTCAGATTACATGTTTTGGCTAGATATATTACAATAAACACGATAGCATAGAAAAAAAAGGCAATTAACAGAGAAGAATACAGATTTTTAGAGCAAAGCATTGGAGGAAGATAATTTGAAGGATTTTTCGTATCAATTGCGAATTGGGCTGAAGAAAAGGGTGGTTCTGGATTTATTCTTTTATTTTAGTTTATTTGTAATTGAAAGGATGATATCTTTAATGTGTTCAGTGTTTATTTCATTTATGATGAACTAATTCACTTTTTAGGCTTATGATGGATCTTTAAGTGGAACGATGGTTATGTAACTTTGATTTTTAGTTTAATAAGTTATTCCTCAGTTTATCTATATTAATTTGAGCTTGAATTTATGAATTGTCTGATCAACAATTCTTTGGGGACTTGTATGAATTCGAGAGAGGAAGTACGAGTCTAGACTTAGTTAATATAGCATGTGTTCTTGAATTTTATGAATAAACAGAATCTTGATGAATGTTAGGGTAGAGATATGCTTAACATCGCATGTAATCGAATAGAGAACTTGAACTTAAACCTTCTTTGATTGTAATTCACGTAGAGATATAGTGAGTTAGTTAATTAAGGTGTTTAACTTAATTCTATCTAAATTATGGATTTAAGTTAATATGGTGTTAGTGCATCAAGAGGTGGATAATTCTACTTTAGTGTTCTTAATTAATAGACTGGGATAGTAAATTAAACTAAAATAAAGGATAATAATTAGAGTGAAGCTTAGGGTGAAGTTTTAAACCTAATTCTCCAATATTTGTTTAGAATTCAGTTTTTGAGATTTGTGATCTTAGTATTTTTAATAATTTTAGTTTTTATAATTTTAATCATTAATTTGGATAGTTTATTAAAATTGGGATTAATAGGAAACTGGTAATTGTGAGGTTGAAATTCTTACTAATTTCTTTGTGGGAACGATACTCTACTTACTATTATATTACTTGTTAACCACGTATACTTGCGTGCTGTGCGTATATAGATTTTACCCAAAAAGTTTTTGGCGCCTTTGCTGGGGATTATTAGTATAGATTTTAATATTTTGTGATATCAGTTTAATTAATCCAGTTTTACTTAAAAAAAAATTGTTTTTTTCTTTCTTATTTCAGGTTTTTGAAGTTGGTTTATGCAAACGCGGTCCAAAAATCCAGACTTGCTTCCTTTTGAGGACGACATAGAGAGATGGTTTCAAAGGCTAAATAAGTGGATTAAAGAAACAAGGGAAGACTTTGAAAATTCTGAAAAAGAAAAATAATGGCTGCCAAAGACCAGAAAGCATTAAGGGACTTTGCTACACCCAAGGTGACCTAGCTACAGTCAAGTATCACCAGGCCTGCTATAGATGCGAACACATTTGAAATCAAGCCTGAGACTATTCAGATGATTCAAAATTCGGTTCAGTTTGGGGGTTTGGCAGATAATGATCTGAATGAACACCTAGTCAGCTTCTTGGAGATTTAAAACACCTTCATGTATAATGGCGTGTCAGATGATGCAGTAAGGCTTCACTTGTTCCCATTCACTTTACGGGACAAGGCAAAGAGTTGGTTACACTCTCTACCGCCGGGATCAATAAGTACATGGGAAGACCTTGCTCAAAAATTCCTTGCAAAATTTTTCCCACCAGTGAAACCTGCAAAAATGAGGAATGAGATAACTATGTTTGAACAGCAACATGGGGAATCAATGTATGAGGCATGGGAAAGATACAAGGAATTGCTCAGAAAGTGCCCGCATCATGGATTGCCTAAGTGGTTGCAGATGAACACCTTCTACAATGGGTTAAATGGAAATCTCAAGACTAATATTGATGCAGCTTCGGGTGGAGCTTTTATGGCAAAAAGTTATGAGGAGGCATATCAATTGATAGAGACAATGGAAGCTAACAACTACCAATGGCCCACGACAAGAATGATACAGGCGAAGGTAGCTGGAGTGTTAGAGTTAGATGGAGTGATTTACACTAAAGAAGTCATGGGCAGATTTCAATGCTTCTAAGAAGGTGGATGCTTTGTTGAGGTAGTGCAGACTCAATGAGGTTGCAATTATTTATGAATTTTTCACGGGTGAACATCCTACAAAAAAATGTGCAATCAACCCAGCGTCAGTGCAATTTATGGTTAGCTACAACAGGATTCCACAGAATATGTACCAGAATGCATACAATCCGGGGAATAGGAATCATCCTAATTTTTCATTGAGCAATAATCAGCATCATTAAGCTCTACGACCATCTTATCCCCCAGGATTTCAGAATCAGCATCAACAACCAGCCCAACATTAAGAGAGGAAATCAGATTTAGAGGAGTTGTTGTCAAAGTATATAACGAACAATGAGGCAGCCATGAAATCACAAGCAGTAGCCATCATAAATCTAGAAAATCAGATGGGACAAATTGCCTTAGCATTGAATAATAGACCACAAGGGACTCTACCGAGTGGCACCGAAAGAAATCCGAAGGGAAATCACGAACAGTGTCAGGCAATCACTTTGAGAAGTGGAAAACATCTAGATGGAAGAAGTGCAAAAAATTCAGTTAGACCATATGACAAAGTGGTCGAGGAAAAATAGGGTGAGGAAAAGAAAGTTGAGCAGACAAAGTTAGATGACAAACCTGCTGTGTATCCTCCACCACCTTTTCAGCAGAGAGTCCAAAAGCAGAAATTTGATAAACAGTTCGCAAAATTTTTGGAAGTTTTTAAGAAACTCCAGATTAACAACCCTTTCGCAGAAGCCCTAGAGCAAATGCCAAGTTATGCAAAATTTATGAAGGGTATTCTGTCTAGGAAAAAGAAGTTGGAATATTTCGAAACAGTGGCATTAACAGAGGAGTGTAGTGCAATTTTACAGTGAAAATTGCCACCAAAATTGAAAGATCCGGGGAGTTTTACCATGCACAATTGGGAACACGGTGTTCAACAAGTGTTTATGTGATTTGGGAGCAAGTGTAAACCTTATGCCATTATCAGTTTATACAGAATTAGGTATACCCGCTCCAAAGCCTATGAACATCTCATTGCAGTTGGCGGATAGGTCAGTCACGTACCCGAGAGGCATTATAGAGGACATCTTGGTCAAGGTTGACAAATTTATATTCCCCGCGAATTTCATAATTCTGGATTTTGAGGAAGATAAGAACATCCCAATTATCCTAGGGAGACCATTTTTTGCTACGGGTAGGACGCTCATCGATGTACAAAAAGGTGAATTAACTATGAGGGTCCAAGATCAAGAAGTAAAGTTTAATGTTTTCAAGGCCATGAAATTCCCTATGGATGAAGAAGAGTGTTTTAGGATGGATATCAATGATCAGATAATCAGTGAAGACATGGGTAAAAGTTTGGCTAATGATCCATTGGAAACGACATTATTGGGAGATGAAGATTTAGATGATCCGGAGTTTGTGGATTACTTGCAGATGCTAGACTCCCTGCCACGAGTTAGAAGATTTAAAGCACCATTTGAACCATTGCACACGGAGGAAAGAACCACAACAAGAATGAAACCATCTTTGGAGGAACCACCTGCTCTTGAGCTAAAACCACTACCTAAACACCTCAGGTATGCGTATTTAGGCAATTCTAATACTTTACCTGTTATTATTTCTGCTGCACTTAACGAATTGCAGGAAAGTAAGCTGCTGAGGGTTCTTAGATAACATAAATCAGCTATAGGATGGAAAATCACAGATATCAAGGGGATCAACCCATCCTTTTGCATGCACAAAATTCAAAAGAAAGAGGATGCAAAGCCAACGGTGGAGCAACAGAGACGACTCAACCCAATTATGAAGGAAGTTGTGAAGAAAGAAATACTAAAATGGTTGGACGCCGATATCATCTACCCAATTTCCGACAGTAAGTGGGTCAGTCCGGTGCAGTGTGTGCCAAAAAAGGGAGGAATGATCGTGGTACAAAATGATGACAACGAGCTAATTTTGACGAGGACAGTGACTGGTTGGAGGGTTTGCATGGATTACAGGAAATTGAATAAGGCAACCCGCAAAGAACATTTTCCTTTGCCTTTTATTGACCAGATGTTGGATAGATTGGCGGGCCACAAATTTTACTGCTTATTGGATGGGTATTCAAGGTATAATCAGATAGTCATTGCTCTTGAAGATCAAGAGAAGATAACTTTCACGTGCCCATACAACACATTCGCATTCAGAAGAATGTCCTTCAGCTTGTGTAATGCACCCACTACCTTCCAACGGTGTATGATGGCCATCTTTTCGGACATGGTGGAGAAAAATGTGGAAGTCTTCATGGAGGACTTTTTTGTCTATGGAGACGATTTTGATGCATGTTTGGAGAACTTGGTGATGGTGTTAAAGAGATGCACATAAACAAATTTGGTACTGAACTAGGAAAAGTGCCACTTCATGGTTGAGGAAGGAATAATTTTGGGTTACAAGGTTTCAGCAAAAGGATTAGAGGTTGATAGAGCAAAGCTAGAGACAATTGAAAACCTTCCACCACCAACTTCAGTTAAGAGAATACGCAATTTTTTGGGACATGCCGGGTTCTATAGGAGATTTATAAAAGATCTCTCTAAGATTGCAAAATCATTGTGTAGTCTTTTAGAGAAGGATTCAGTTTTTAAGTTTGATGAGGGTTGTAGGTTAGCATTCGAGTTATTAAAGAAGAAATTGACTACAACTCCAGTTATCGTCGCACCGGATTGGACAATGTCGTTTGGGTTAATGTATAATGCAAGTGACTATGCAGTTAGGGCTGTCTTGGGTCAACGCCGAGAGAAGGTATTTCATGCCGTTTACTATGTAAGTAAGACACTCACGGAGACCCAAATGAATTACACAACTAAGGAAAAGGAAATACTTGCAGTAATATATGCATTTGATAAATTCCTGGCATACTTGATCAAAACAAAGGTGGTAGTTTATAAAGATTACTCGGCTATTCGGTACTTAATTTTGAAAAAAGATGCTAAGCCACGCCTTATCAGATGGATTCTCCTTCTACAAGAATTTGACTTGGAAATAAAAGATAGAAAGGGGACGGAAAATCAAGTTGCAGATCATTTATCGTGGCTGGAAAATCAGGGTAAAGATAAAGAGGATAAATGTGTAATCAATGATTCATTTATGGATGAAATGTTTGGAGTCAATGATTTCATTATCATTTCGCTAATTATCTAGTGAGCAATATACTTACTCATGATCTTACACGTCAGCAGAAAAATAAATTCCTACATAACGTCCAATTGTATATATAGGATGAACCATACCTATTTAAACAGTGCACCTGCAAGATGATTAGAAGGTGTATGCCCTATAACGAGGTGAATAATATTTTGCATGAGTGTCATTCGTCTGCATACGGGGGACATTACGGTAGTGAGAGAACAATAGAGAAAGTTATTCAAGCTGGATTTTATTGGCCTACATTATTTAAAGATGCCCACCAGTTCATAAAAAGCTGTGATAGATGTCAAAGGGTGGGCAACATATCGAAAAGGAATGAGATGCCACTACAAACAATCTTAGAAGTTGAGATTTTTGATGTATGGGGCATGGATTTCATGGGACCATTCCCTTCCTCGTTCAATAATCAGTACATATTGCTTGCGGTTGACTATGTATCAAAATGGGTTGAAGCCGTAGCACTCCCAACTAACGATGCCAAAGTGGTTCTCAAATTCTTGCAAAAGAATATTTTTACAAGATTTGGCACACCAAGAGCTATTATAAGTGATGAAGGTAGTCACTTCTGTAATAGATTATTTACAGCTCTCTTGGCGAAGTATGGGGTCAACCATAAGGTGGCGACGACATATCATCCCCAAACAAGTGGGCAAGCTAAAGTTTCAAACAGGGACGTGAAGAGAATTTTGGAAAAGGTGGTAAACCCGAATAGGAAGGACTGGTCTCTCAGGTTGGACGATGCACAATGGGCCTACCGAACTACGTACAAAACACCAATTGGTATGTCACCATATCAATTGGTTTATAGGAAAACATGTCACCTGCCTGTGGAGTTACAACACAAAGCCTACTGGGCTATTGAGAAACTTAACTTCGATCAAGCAGTTATGGGTGAAAAGAGACTACTTTAGCTAAATGAGCTCGATGAATTCAAACTTCAAGCTTACGAGAACTCGAAGTTATATAAAGAAAAGGTCAAGAAATGGCACGGCCAGAAAATCATGCAAAGAACGTTTGAGTTGGGGCAATCAGTACTACTGTTCAACTCAAGGTTAAGGTTGTTCCCAGGGAAGCTAAAATCACAATGGTCAGGTCCATTTACCATAAAAAGAGTTTTCTCACATGGCGCTGTTGAACTCTACAGTAGGAATCCATTGGAAACGTTCAAGGTCAACGGTCAAAGGCTAAAGCATTATTGGGGTGGCGATTCCAATACGGATGTCATTGCAATCACATTAGCCGACGTACCGTAAACAGGGAGTAGTCAGGCTGAAAGACTTAAAATTAAGCGCTAATTGGGAGGCAACCCAATCGTACATTTATTCATTGTATTTTTATCCATGCTAGTTAGATTATAGTTTAGAATAATAATTAGGATATAATAAGTTCATTATGTAGTTATTTAGTTGTATTGTTTTAGATAATCTAATCTCTCGTGCTTAATTTATATAAGATCTAATGATACTTATGTTTTCATAATGAGCAGGTACTTAAGGAGCTAATAGATGCATTAAGGAGCTAATAGATACATTAAGGAGATAATAGTTACATTTAGGAAGAAATAACAAGCAAAACAGAGGCCATTTGCAGAACACATGCACGTGTGCCCCTTCAAGTTTAACATACCACATAAGGCTGGGTCTCCTATTCTTGTTAACAAGAAGATGCCCACACACCAAGGTGGGTCCCTAAAAGTACAACACCTCAATCGGGCAAGGGCCCTAAGTCTATTAATGAAGCATGCCCCATTGGGGGCTTATAAGATATAGTACCCCACGGGGCGGGGTCTCCGAATTCTAACCAACACTTTTTGCGCTTACATCAAGTTTGCCCACTACTACTTCTTCTTCCAATTAAAACTCCCACTCCCATCCATATTCTCCACTCTACCCATGTTTTTGAAATTTACTCTCCATCACCCCACTTCATTTAAACTACCCCTACTTACTTCAATCCACTACTCCACTTCAAACTCTATACATCATTCCATCTCTATAAAAACCCCCCCCACCAAACCAATCCTTCATCCCACACACTAACAACATCAATTTACACTACTCAAAAGTTCAAGGTTAGAGTTGAGCAAATTTTTTTAGCTAATTCAAAGATACACTAAGAGAGATTATCTTATCTTCCAATTCCTCACTTTCTATCACCATAGTTGACACAAAGTCATCAAGTTTGGGGGGATAAAACATTGTGCACACCAAGTGTTCGATAAATTATGAAAGTGAAGTTTGGGGGGAATATTGTTGTTAAAGCTTCCTGATTTCAATTTAATGGTGTCTAAACCCACATCAAAGAGGCAACGTAGAGATATTTTTGGAACCACACCACAATCACGAACCTTCGACCGACGCAAATTCATAAGTGACGCCGCCGCCGACCGTTACGATTACATGGTATCAAAAGCTCTCACGCCAGAGCGAGGGTTGGCACCGGACCATATCGACGGTGAAATGATGCAACAGATATATCAGAAAGGATGGAATAAGTTCACGGAAGAACCCGAGGCCGCAGTTGTAAGTGTGGTCAAAGAATTTTATGCTAACGCCGAGGACAAGGCCCCTTTTAACGCTTTTGTACGGGGAAGATTAGTCCCTTTTAGTGCCGATGCCATCAACACATACTACCAATTACGAGTGCCTAGACATTACCAGTATGCTCATTTACGTGATCATGATCCAGATTATAAGGTTATTATGAAGGAAATGACAAAACTGGGTACCACATGGATCAAAGCTCATAAAGGACGCAGTGTTTTTCACAGCAAGGATCTCAGCAGGTATGGCAAGATATGGTATGCATTCTTGTGCGCCAAGTTGTTTCCATCCACACACACGTCAAATGTGACCAAGGAGAAAGCACTGCTCTTGTATGCCATTGTACAAGATTTCATCATCAACGTAGGGGCTATAATCAGTTTTTCAATCCGACAATGCTTACGAGGACCATTCTCGGGTGGCTTGCCACACCGACCACTCATTTGTGGGTTGTGTAGGTAAGCGGGAGTTAGATGGTCTGATGATGAGATCACTCAGATGCCGCTTCAAACACTGGATTCAAGAATGATTACCCGATATGCGGTCTAACCCGAAGGCGAATCGCATCCTCGAGGATTAGGCTTTATATTTCCTTCAGCATCAGAGGATGAGGCTGACGCTTCCAACAGCTCGGAAGACGAAGAGTTCCAGGGGCTACACCAATTGGTGAGGAAGGAACAGAGGCAACACCATAGCCCGAGGCCATATCTAGCCCTCAGTTCCTCAACTTTTAACGACAAGTGGATGAGCAAAATAAGATAGCACGAAGAGAGATGCAGTGACTCGCAACGAGGCAAGACCACATGTTTGAAGCCATGAACCTATCATTTGCCTCATTGAACGTGACGCTCCAAAGCTTCAATCCCAATGCTCAATTCCTATACCATCAGCCAGCCTCAATGCCAAGGTTTCCACCAAGTGACTCTGATGAAGAAGAACACACACCACCACCCCAAGCTTAAGTGATTACAAGGAAGTCCTCATATTCTTTATTGATATATCTATACAATGAGAGCATTGTAATTTTCAAGTTTTGGGGATTTAATTTCATGTTTTCATTTCATGTTTACATATTTAACTTCATTAGCTAGGTTTGCATATGTTAGTTCATTAGTTTTAGGATTATTAATTATTGCATTCATGTAATCATGTAGTTGCATAGTAGCTTAGGATCATAAATAGTTCTTATTTATTTATTTATTATTATTATTATTGCATTCATGTTATGTTTACCATATATATATATATAAATTTAGTTAAGTATTGTGTTAATTTGCATATGTCTAGTAGTTATTGTAGTTCATTTTATTTTGGCCAATGATGAGATTGGGATTAAGTAGACAAGTACGGTACTGAGTATTAGAGCCTTGATGTAGTTTCTGTTATGAATTGGATCTTGTGCTTGTTTGAAACTGGTATAAAAAGGGTAGCACGTTAATAACACATGTGTCGACTGATTAGTTCAAACTGATACATAAGAAATTTCTAAAGGATATTGTTAGTTTAAATGAAAGAATAATGAGGATAGACAGTGAAGACGAAGAATTAGGCAATAACCTAAGTTTGGGGGAAAAAGTGGGGTATATAAGCTTCTAAAAAAAGAAGTGAAAAATTGAGTCTTGTGGTGGGTTGAGAAGAATCATGAAAAGCACTCCCCATAAACACAGGCGTGAGATGGAGCGTAAAACGCACTCACTATCTATGAAAAAAAAAAAGAAAGGAATAAAATAGAATTAAGAGAAAAAGCCCCGTGAATTAGAAAAAAAAAAAAAAAAAAGAAAGCATAAGTACCCTATTTGGACCCTTAATATTGGTAATTGTTTGATTTTAGTTGGATCTCATCTGTTTTTGAAATTCTTGAGTTTTAACTGTATGATGCCTCCAAAGAGATTTGTTATGTATTAAATTTGAATTTGTATCATTTAGCATGGATGTTAAGCACACACACTATACCAGTAATAACAGTGTAAGATTCAATGATTAGTGAGGGATTATTGATTAGCTTTGATATGACGTGTCATCATGTTTACTTGATTTCTCTGAGGCCGGTTAAATAATTTTGATTCTATGATGATTGCTGGATGCGTAGGCATATAGGTTAGATGTATTACATCATCATTGCATTGCATTGCATAGTATGATTAGTTTGTTTTGTGCTCGAGGACTAGCACGGTTTAAGTTTGGGGGATTTTGACAAGTGGGTTTTATACCCACGAATCGGTTCCTAATTCAAGCTTAATCGGTGTTAATTCCTTGCTTTTATGTTTGTTTTTACTTGTTTATTGTTATTTCGTGTGTAGGTTTAGTGGTGTTGCAAGTAATCAAAAAGGGAGGATTTAAGGTGCATTGTGGCAAGCAAAGGAGCAAAACAATGTCAATTTTAGCAGAGAGCATATGCCACGGCCGTGCATTTTTTTCCTTTGCACCCCCAAGGCAAGGGTCTTCCAAAGTCAAGAGACAAAACACTAGCCCACCGAGGTGGGCCCTTTACAAGGCTAAACCGCTGCTTGTATGAGCGCAGTAATAGTTCTAGTTGGTTTAATGCCGCAAAACGTGGAGTTTAAGTGATGTTAATAGCTTGGGAACTCGCTAATGATGAGGAATTTGAGTTAGATTACATGTTTTGGCTAGATATATTACAACAAACATAATAGCATAGAAAAAAAAGGTAATTAACAGAGAAGAATATAGATTTTTAGAGCAGAGCATTGAAGGAAGATAATTGAAGGATTTTTTGTATCAACAACGAATTGGGCTGAAGAAAAGGGTGGTTCTGGATTTATTCTTTTATTTTAGTTTATTTGTAATTGAAAGGATGCTATATATCTTTAATGTGTTCAGTGTTTGTTTCATTTATGATGAACTAATTCACTTTTTAGGCTTATGATGGATCTTTAAGTGGAACGATGGTTATGTAACTTTGATTTTTAGTTTAATAAGTTATTCCTCAGTTTATCTATATTAATTTGAGCTTGAATTTATGAATTGTCTGATCAACAATTCTTTGTGGACTTGTATAAATTCGAGAGAGAAAGTACGAGTATAGACTTAGTTAATATAGCATGTGTTCTTGAATTTTGTGAATGAACATAATCTTGATGAATGTTAGGGTAGAGATATGCTTAACATCGCATGTAATCGAATAGAGAACTTAAACTTAAACCTTCTTTGATTGTAATTTACATAGAGATATAGTGAGTTAATTAAGGTGTTTAACTTAATTCTATCTAAATTGTGGATTTAAGTTAATTTGGTGTTAGTGCATCGAGAGGTGGCTAATTCTACTTTAATGTTCTTGATTAATAAACTGGGATAGTAAATTAAACTGGAATAGTGAAGCTTAGGGTGATGTTGTAAGCCTAATTCTCTAATATTTGTTTAGAAATTCAGTTTTTGAGATTTGTGATTGTTTTGTGATCTTAGTATTCTTAATAATTTTAGTTTTTATAATTTTAATCATTAATTTGGATAGTTTAATAAAATTGGGATTAATAGGAAACTGGTAATTGTGAAGTTGAAATTCTTACTAATTTTTCTGTGGGAACGATACTCCACTTACTATTATATTATTTGTTGACCGCGTATACTTGCGTCTTTGTCGTATATATAGATTTTACCCATAATAGTTTATATTTTTAATTGTAACACAAGGTGGTGCGATGCCAAGCGGGATGACAATGATGAGCGGGGGATAATGGTGATGATTTTCAAACACGGGAACAACACCGTCGACCATCGCCCGATGATAGTGATAGATAGTTATAGTTATACTTAATTATATTGTTGTAGTTAAACTTACTTTATATTGTACATCATTGCTGATTACAATTTTAGTTTAACTTATATTTGTTGTACATCATAATTTAGTTTATATTTGTCTCTTTCTTAGCTGAACTACTGTTATTGAAATATATATTTATGCGTTGTTTGAAAGATTAGCCATTTTCAGGTGTCAAAAGGTAGTTACATTTATATGTGTGTGTTATTGTTGAGAATTGTTTGGAAGATTAGTCATTTTGACGTGTATGTTGGTTATTGTAATTTATGTGTATGTTATTGTTGGAAAAAACTAGTTGAAAACAGGTACATGTACAAATTGTGGTTTAAAAACCTAGACATTGTAAAAACGAAAAAAATATTTTAAAAAATAACATTTCTAACAGAATAAGCTGATTCCTATAGAATTTTCGTCAAAAATAATTTTCCCATATTCAATTAAAAACAAACACATGGCAAGATATTTCTGATAGAAAATTCGGTCGGAATTAATTTCCATCGAAACTATTGTATTGTCGACGGACGGAAATTCTGTCGAGAAAAAGTTGTTTTGACAGATTTTTCGACAAATTCATCTACAACTGATATATATTCGACTGAATAAAATTATTTCCGATAAAATATTTTGTCAAAAATAAATTTTTTTCTTGTAGTCGTACAATTAATTAGTCCTGCATGCATCAAAACTTATGAAATATTTTAATATGTATATAATAATAATTATTATTACTATACTAACTTCAGTGACAACCTTTTACTAGAGTGATAAATTAAGATGATCCATACCATATATATTGGCTAAACAGTGATTTGATTAAAAATTTGAACCGAGATTTTACATATGTAGAGCATATATATAAAGAGATTCTTTTTTATTATCCCTACTTCTTGGGGGGATTACAAGGAAAGGTAAAGCTGAAAGTATGTGTGTTTTGCAGTACCACTAGTAATTCAAGGAAAACTTTTTGCGCCAATAATTCTAGCACACCCGAGACTAAGAGGCCAGGTCATTCATTAATATATAACCCCAAGAGAAGCCAAAGTTGACAGAGCTCAAAACCAGACGTAGGTAGCTAGCTAGATGCTATGTATACATAGGCTATACTATACTATGCAGAATGGTACATAGTCAGTTAAAGTGAGTACTGGCCAGAGAGCATATATGTCTGTATATAATCTGTATGTATCTATCGAAGTTTGGAATTAATATTTTAGGAGAGAGAAAAAAGAAGAAGAAGAAAGTTTTAGGAAGGAGAAGAAGAAGTGAAATTAGTGACGTCTGCACAACAGGCTTTAAAATCCTATCACATAGTTCGATGTATGCTTTACCTTATACTACTGCATTATCTGATGAAAAAAACAGGAGTTTTTAGGTTTAGGAGGAGTAGAAAAATGATTATGGAAGAGAGAAGGGGTTGGACAAATTGGAAAGAAGACACTAGTTTGATGTGAACTTGTGAAGTGAAACCACCTTCTCTCTAATTCTCATTCCAAATTTCTTTTATGTTACTGTATATATTATTAATTCTATACTTATCAGTTGGTTTTTGTGTACTGAAAATCGATGAGGAGGATATAATATTTTACTACTAGTTTCATTACCAAACTGACCCTCCTTTAACCAAAGTTTTTAATTTTGGGTGTTATTAGATATCCCGATAAATTTATATTAATATCATTAAATAATAAGGTACGTGAATAATAGAATAAAAAAAAACACGTATCGTTAACTGCAGTTCAAGCAAATTCGTGATGAATTAGTTAATATATAAATCATTTCCCTTATAATTTTTGTAAAAATTAAAAAAAAATTGTCAGTTATGAAGTAAAAATATTTACGAGTTTGAAGATGAGGTTGGATTAGTTGTTCTATTTCCTTTAGGTTTGGACTATAAATTTAGTTTAAAAAAAGTTTATCGCTCATATAAGAAACTAATTGGTTGGGGGAGGGAGATGGGTTTCATTATTCCCGTACTTAATTGATCATTATACATGGTATAAGAGCGGCAACGGGGATCATTAGTTCACACATCCTGAGAATTGTGACTTACTAGACTTCTGTGATTTGATTGAAGTTGACAAGAAATCTCAGAGATTACAGTGGGAGAGATTGTGATACCGCAGTCCTACAAAATATTTTCCATTGCAAACTTCAAGAATATACTATTAATTGTATGTCTCTGAAGCCCGGCGTAATAAAATCCTCCCTATCTTCGTTTTAATAATCTGAAAATTAGAATGAATTTAATCTGTTCTAGTACTTTTCTGTCCAAATTTAAATTGGGTTCTATCTTATTATTATAGATTTATTACTCCTATCCCTCGATTCTCAAAAAATGATTAAAATTAAAACATTTTTATCCACAAAGAAATGAGTTGAATGCACGTAAAGTGAAGGGTAAGAATATCATTTGATGGAGTTTACTAATATACAAAAATAAAAGTTGTCACCATTTTATGTAATTTTGTAGGCTCTCTCTAAAGATAAATTTGAATTTTTTTTCTTTTTTTCTCTACTCTATACTCTTTTCTTAATGTATAAAAAATTGTACTTTGCTCATTCTTTTGAGGAGGATGAAGTATTTTTCATATTTACCACCAAATATAATAAATTATTAATTTTAATAATAATGACGTGATAATAAAATTTTGAGAAAAATATATCAGAGCAAAAAAAATGACTATTTCTAGAATAGATCGAATAACATTTTTTTATTGACTTGCATGCATGTTAAATACAAAATACAAAGTCTCCCAAAGCCATACAAAATATAAAAATTCAACAAAACGGTTCGTTAAATACCGGAAAGTATAATACGTATGAGTGATGAGTGATCAATGACAAGAAAAAAGAAAAGAGATTCCATTTAGAAAAAATATATAATAAAACAAAACAAAAGGTTGATTCTTTTGATGAGCAAAAAGAAATGACAAGTAAATAGAGCAGTAGAGATTTTTCCCAAAAAGAGAACAAAAAGGGTAGAAAGGGTGGCACAGTCAATTCCTTCTTATGTACGATTCCGAGTGGGTGTGCGCGGCCAAAATCAAAGTTTTAGAGAGAAATCTAGAGAGAAAAGAGTGTCACGGGTATGTCTTGAAAAACCCTTAAAATTTCATAGTCCAAGACATACAGACACATATTCCCTTCTATTTTCTCTGTCTAAAAAACCACATTTCTAAGTTAATATAAAAATTAAAAACCCCACCCCCAATTTCACCCTAACTAATAATATACCTCTCCATTTCAAACTTTCTTACTCAAATAAGTAGAAGGAGAAAACAAGTGGTACTTCTAGCTAGTCCTTTGTGCTTCATCCTCTTCATCTTCTTCTTTAATGGCACTAATGCTGGAAAATTGTGAAGGCATATTGTTGTCATTAGAGTCTCATAAATCAGTGCCGGCGCCATTTCTCACCAAGACGTACCAACTCGTCGACGATCCGGCCACCGATCATATAGTCTCTTGGGGCGAAGACGACTCCACCTTCGTCGTTTGGCGGCCTCCTGAATTCGCCCGTGATCTTCTTCCTAATTACTTCAAGCATAACAACTTTTCCAGCTTCGTTCGCCAACTGAATACCTATGTATGTCTACATAAATACGATATATAAAAGTACTAACTTTATTTATATTATAAGATTCATAGCCAAAGTTCATCAAACAGTTGCCTCAATGGTTATGGAATGAATAAAACAATGGCTAAAACTATGTCTATTTATAGAAAAAGATCCATAATCAAAGTTAGTTCCATTTGTTTGACATAATGTATTTCATGCTAATAGTTTGTCAAACTGTTTGACAAATTAGTCTATAGCACTCAGATAGTCAAATAATTGGCACCGTGGTTGTGGAATGTAAAAACAATAGTTAAAATTAATTTTATTTAGAGAAAAAGATTCATAGTCAACGTTAGTTACATCTGTTTGTAGAATCTTAGTTCGTCAAACAGTTGATTATGTGGTTATGGAATGTATATAACAATGGTTTACTGATTTGGGTTTTTTGTGATTATATTAGGGTTTTAGAAAGATTGTACCAGACAGGTGGGAATTTGCGAACGAGTTCTTTAAAAAAGGAGAGAAGCATTTACTCTGTGAGATCCACCGGAGAAAAACATCTCAGACCCAAGTAGCCCTCAACCACCACCACCATTCTCAAATGGGTATCCACCACCAGGGTTTCTTTCCATACTCCAACCGAGTCAGCATCTCGCCGCCAGACTCAGACGACCAAGCCAATAATTGGTCTTGCGACTCACCGCCGCATCTCTCTTCTTCCCCAACCGGCGGCACCGTCAACATCTACAAGAACTCAGTGACGGCACTGTCGGAGGATAACGAGAGACTCCGGCGGAGCAATAATATGCTGATGTCAGAGCTAGCCCACATGAGGAAGCTATATAATGACATTATATATTTTGTTCAGAATCATGTCAAGCCTGTGGCGCCTAGTAATTCTTACCCTTCTTCAATTATTTTATCAAACACCTTACCTGCAACAACTACTGTTACTGGTAATCATGGTTCAATGGTGCAGCAAAAGCCTGAAAATAGTCAGCAATTTATTGGGTATCAAAATCATCATCAGGGTAATAACCCTAAACAAGGTAATGAAGGAACAAAGCTATTTGGGGTTCCCATTCAGTGCTCTAAGAAAAGAGTAAACCCTATGGAGATCATAAGTACTAACAAGGCAAGATTGGTGTTGGAAAATGATGATCTTGGGTTGAATCTTAGGCCCCCTTCTCAGTGTTAGTTTTCTTTTTCTTTTTCTTTTTCTTATACCTATTTAAGAAATCCGAGTTTTTTATTAAAAAAAATTAATTGCTTTTATTTTCTTACTTTTGTTGTTTATTTGTGACTGTTTGTGAGTTTATGTAGTGTGTAAATATAAGTTTAGAGTTGAGAAATGCAGGTGGGTTTTGGTTAAAGAGAAGATCAAACCACAAGTTTAAATTAACAATATTTTCTCTCTCTCTCTCATCTTTTTTTGTTCTTTCTTTCTGGTCATTGTATGTGAATGTTTCAGTTGCATTCATTAATGAGGAAGAAAGAGATTTCTTTTCCAGTTGTATATGGGAGGAAACTTACAAGGGGTTTGTTTCAGCGTACTGCTGGTTTCATGACAAGTTTTCTCTGGGTTATTTACAGATCAATGCATTAAGGGCTTTGATACCTATAAGGTACAACAACGTATATATATATATATATATATATATATATATATATATATATATATATATATATATATATATACAATGAAATTAATTAGCAGTATTTTGTCTTAAATAATATAGACTCCTGAGACTCCCTGTTGTAAAGATGATGAGTGAGAAATGATTATTTATATTAATTTTTATAATTATAGATCATTTTATAGTATAATTAATTTATTTTAATTTTATTAATTATATTTTGATAATTAATTATAAATTTAAATAAAAAGATAATATTATATAATCAATTTTTTTTAAAATATCGAATGACTTTAAAAATGGTAATAAATCGTCCATAAGATTAAATTAATTGTATACTAAGTTAACACCGGTAGTGACTATATATATTTTATTCTATTATACCCAAAAGAAAAATAGTAACAGCTGACACCAACTGATTTTTCTTTGTTTCCTCAAATATACAAATAACAATGTCATTATTTATGAAATTATCACCGTTATTTTGACGAAGAAAAAGGAAGGGCATCATTACAGCTAGTGATTAAGGTTATGATCTCAATATTCATTTGAACAATAAAAAACAAACAGATGAAGACAAAAGACAAGTTAAAGAATATGAAAAACAAGATTGGTTGTTCCAAGGAAAACGAAATGTGGTAGAGTAGTAGATCTAGTAGGTAGAGAGTAGTGGAAGAAGAAGAAGAAAGAAAAGACTAATTTTAGGGGGACATTTTTTGTTGATATTGTTAGGATATTTTATTTTTTTTGGTTTTTTTTTGTAGTACTTCTCAAAAATATATAATATTTATTTTAATTGAATTTTTTATAAAAAATAGTGTTTTAGGTGTAATTTGAATACATACAAGAAACAGTTTGTATAACCCTATTTTTTCCTGTATTCAAATTACACCTTTTGGAATAAATACTATATATTTTTTGAGAGATACTACAAAAAAAAATCGAAAAAAAAAAATATCGCTAACAATGTCAACAAAAAATATCCCCTAGAAGGACTAGAAAAAAAATATTCTAACTGAAAAATGTGGATTGTGTAAAGAAACGTTTCTATCAAGGCTCTACTTCTAAGAAAACCAAACCTTTGCCTTTTCCTAAATTAAGTATCTGATCAATATCTACTACAGATATTACTTGGGTTATATTTGTTTATAAAAAATATGTTTGAAATTAAATTATATATTTGTTTTAATTTAATATTATTTAATTTGAACTATTTAATTCTTTTACGTGAAATTATTAGTTTTATAAAGTCGTTTAATAACTTAAAATTTGGGGATTATTAATCTTATATTCATGAAGAAATTATATAATCTCCCATAAATAACTTTAAAAATGACAAAAATAATTCATAGAACTATTTAAAAGATTATTAATTTCACATCATGAAATAAAATAATTCAAAATAGTGTTAAATTAATATAAATAATTTAATCTCAAATATATATTTTTACAAATAAACATGACCTAGTACCTAGTACGTAGTTTATACAAGCATGCAACACTTTTGTCAATAGATGGAGTATTTATTTTTGTGTGGGGAGTTACTAAATGATTTAGTATTTCATACTTTTTATATTCAGTTGAGTTGTTACACGTTAACCACATGCAAGTTCATAATTTTACTTACATTTATTATAACAAATTTTCCATGTTTGCCCAGAAATAGAACCATATACGATTAAAATAGCTGATACAACTTTTACTACAACAAATACAATTAATGAACTTACAAATAATTAAGAGTATGACAACTTAATCAAATCCAAAATACTATAAACCAATCTACTTTAATTGCTTTGCTTGTTCCTTTAATTGATCTATTATCCCCTTACAAGTAAAGTTCTACATACAATTTGACTATTTACTTTTCCACTATGTGGCTTTTCCTTTTTCAGTGTTTTTATGAAAGTGTGGCGTATTGAAAATATGATGCACTCAAATTCAGACATTCATATCTCAAATTTGGTATATTATGTGCTAATTCTATTAACAAATCAAAATCTCACATAATGAAATAATAAAATAATTTACATGATCATAACATAAATATTCCCGTTCCAAAGTCTCGTAACCGTTACTACAACATTACATAACTTAAATTTAAACATAACTTAGTACATCATAATACATAAGTCTTAATACAACATAATAATATTAAATTCCTAGCGCAAAGGAACAAAGTTATTTCGTAGCTTTGCCATTACCCTTACCCTTGTCCTTGCCTGAGGGTTCGCCGCGTTCTGCCTTAACTGAAAGTTTTAGGCAAAGTAAGAATGAACAACAAATTGTCCCAGCAAGTAATATAGCAATAAGGGTGAACAGTTATAAAGTTCAAATTTTAAGGGAATAACAATGAATAATAGTTCAGGAATTATCAATAATTCTCAATAGGTGTCGATCGCTATGGACTAAAAGATATCAACAAGATTCAAAGATTTAATCATTTCAAGATTCAAGAATAATGAACACTGAGCAGTCACTAGGGACTAAGAACTCCTGCTAGAATTAACAGTATTATACTGAAAATCAAATAAAAATCAAGTATAACAGGTGATCAGCCTAAAGTACCCTATGTTATGCATAACATTTAAATATGCTAGTATGTGCGCAGGTCGGTTCCCCGACAATTATATAATTTTTCCTTCAATGAGGGTTGTTCATCTCAGTAGATTTATAAGAGCCCGCACCAAGACAATTGGTTTGGATAACTTTCTAACACATGATATTAGTCTAGTCGAATCAATGGCTTAGACAACTTTTATAATTCATTTAGGAACAATAAGTTCAATGCTTGCAACAACATCAAGATATAAAATTCATTTCTAAATAGTAATAGATATTTGCTCGATGTAAATATGGTCGATATGACAACAATTCGAATTTATACAATATGTAAAATGAAAAGAGTTAGAGAACTTACATTCAATATGAAAATCAAATGAAGTTAGAGAACTTACCTTAAGCGTAGTTTACCAACTCTATAGCTTATCAACACTTTAAAATCCTATTGTAACGTAATTATGTATACAACATATTTATTAGTTACTCAACTCTATAAGTCAATAATTAATCTCATAAATGTTCGATCACATAAGTCAATGACATACATTTATTCCTATCTTAGTAACGTAAATGGAATGTCACATTAGTATGTTATCACACCGCGTAGCTATATAATCACCATTTACTTAGCTTGTAGAAAAGTATTAAGAAAGTTTGTAAAAATCTTTAGATTCTTGGTTTCACATAGCCATTATGTGCTAGAACTCTTTAAACATCATGGTAATCATGTATTATGATTGAAAGCAGTATAATATAAATGGTACAAGTTTATAGATTACAAATAAAACCATCAGACAAAACTGCAGGAGGGCGCAGTTGCGCCCTAGTTAAGCTTAGGGATGGTGCAGCTGTGTTGTCCCCTATCCAGACCAGAGTTGAGCTTTGCTCTTCCTAGTGTTGTCTCATTCCTTAGCATACATATAGCATATACACATGTACAAGGGGTCTTGGGTTTCTAAGATCATTTCAAGTTCATCTATACATATTATGGTTATAGTTTAGAATTTCTAATGAATTAAGGCCAAAGAAGTCCATGAAATCACGAGGCCAACTATATTAACCACCTATTCATGTAAGAAGGTTATACACTCTGTAATATGCATGCTCGCATGTGTTCACATCATTTACACATAGTTAATATTGTCCATCTTTTAAAAACTTATATAACATCATCCTTGAACGATCTTCTGTTATGTCATACTAGATGGATGCACATATAAGTCATGTTTAGGGTATCAGTATGCAATCCTATACGTTTAGAATCTGACCAAGACAACGTTTATAGTACTTAGTTTGCAAAATGTCTGATCAGTCCGTCTTTAGAAATTATTTTAAACCGAGTTAAAGCAACTTAGTACATACGAAGCATCTTAGAATAACATTTCATGCATAGCTAGACCATATACACACGCTCACAAAGTCAGAACTAAGACATTATTAGTTTCATCAAAGTTCATTTTTAAAAATCCAAGTCTTCTTTAGAAAACGCATACTAAAGCAAGTTAAGTTACTCATGATATGCAAAGGAATCTAGAATCACAAATTAGGTCTATTTTCATACATGTCTAAGTCGTATTAGCATGATAGAACTACGTCCACATTACATCAAAAGTCAAGAATCAAGATCGGTGCACAATTGTAAATTTATGTTGATTCTCGAATCATGGAGCGCCAGGCAATGCGCTTCCACCCCTAGACAATCCAGTAAAGCCTCTCGCTTTTAATTTGGCGTAAATCAAAACCATACACAGAATTTCTTTATATAATAAGTTTAAACTTCTGCCACATTGTTTCTTAACATGTATATAAACCTCATAAACACATTGATAACAATTTTTAATCAAGTTCACAAGAATTCATGAGAATTTTTATAATCTACTAAATTTGGAACTAAGAGCATAAAATAAGAAATTTACCTTCTAAGATGTTAAATTACTACTCTTTGCAATCCCAGATTCCTTCTTACTCAACAAAAAAACTCACACTCTCAACTTAGAGTTTATCAAACAAATCACAGCAACAAGAAAATGAAGAATGGAGCTGCTATTTATAGAAGATTGGTTGTCAAGTTAATGGCTTTGCTCAAAGGTTAGAATTCATGAGGTGGAAAAAGAAACCAATGGTTATTAGAGAGTTGCTCAACCACTTCTTCCTCAGCCATCTCCAGCCATCATCACCCAGCTTGTAGTCACTGTTCCTAGCTTTGCATTTTACGTAAAGGAGAGTGTAGGCATTGTTTGGGCCAACTGATTTGGGACAAAGTTTTATAACACTCAGAATTTAGTTCCAATGTGCTTAGTTTAGTTCCCTTTTGGTTCCCTCATGTGATTTTAATGTACTCATGTTACTACATAATGAAAAGTTAGGGATTATATATTTACCCATATCATATAATCCATTTACATTGAGTTTTCATAAAATAATATTTAATTTAAATAAAGTAATGCACTAGGGTATTATTTACTCAACATTCTTCATAACATTATTATTACACTTACACTTCAATATTATAATGACATCCAATATTAAATTTTAATTTTCTAAAATTTAACTTCCTCCCGAATTTTTGAGAGGCACAGTTAATTAATTCTTTCTGTATTAGAATGTCACAGATAATTCTATTGTGCTACTTAGTACTTCATGTGATGCCCCCAAAATAGGTATACATCACCCATCTTGAGTCACCAAATACATGGTACAAAATTCAAATACAACTTAATAATACAGCTGTCGTGTAAAATACGACAAAACGTAAACTGAGAGTTTTAATAAGAATATTGTCATCTAGACAATATCCACACTCAAAAGAGTCCTCATTACATTTATTTTCACACTATTTAACAGAATAGTAAGGACTACTAATACTATCTTCTGGACCGTCACTCTGTTCCCCGACTAGTCCCGGCTATGTTCTCATTTCGTGAAGAGAACAGTGAAAGAAAGGGTGAGCTCAACTGGTCCAGTAAGAAATATTATGACTAAGATAATACAGAATAAATTATCGTTAGCCTTCAATAGTGTTAAACTGATACAATATAACAAACATCAAGTTTAATCTGCAATGAACAAGAAATCCATTAAAAGAGTCAAGTAGAGAATAAAATCTACTATCTTTTATGATTTAAAAGGTTTTTCATCACTTTTATCATTTGGGACTCGACTTAATAAATAATCCACATCATCCCCGCACTACTACCAAGGATATTCATTAGTATCACAACCATAAATTATCCATGCACTAGGGGCCAAGGATATTCATGTATTCATCAATGGTCATGATCATGCCAACAACTGTCCATCAATGCACTACGGGCCAATGAGGACTTTTACCACATCATTTGTAACATTACGGTCATGATTATACCGATTAATCCCTGGTCATAATCATACCAAGTCCATCTATGCACTACAGGCCACAGATGACTTTCAACATAATATAAACATGAGGATGATGACAATGATATAAGAATTCAATAAAACAAGTTCAAGAATTAATTTATCCACGAACTAATAACGTCCAAATTGTCAACATGATACTTCTTTGTAGTGTAAAATTCAAGAATTCTCAGAAGAATATTTCCATGAAAAGACACTGGATGAAGCACAAATATCAAGGATATTCCACTAATTTCATGGAGTATAGAAGTCAAAACTTTAACCAACTGAGTATAACAAAGAATGGAATAACAAAAGAAATCACCGAGTATGCGATAGACCACACAGACAGGTTATTCCAACAGAATAATAAATAATGGAACCAGGTCTTGCGTAAACGAATGACATGTGATATTCCAACAGAATAATAAATAATCGGAACAGTGTCATGCGTAAACGCATGAGACATGTGATGTTCCAATGTAATAATAAAGAATGGAATAATAGAAGAATTTCACCATGTATACGGTACTTCGCATAGACAGGTTATTCCAATATAATGATAAGGAATGGAATAACAGAAGAATTTCACCAAGTATAGGGTAGATCACAGATATCAAAGTTATTCCAATGTAATAATAAAGAATGGAATAACAGAAGTTCTCTTCATGAATACGAAAGAAATAATACCCCTTACCTTAGAACAAACTAGATATAGGAGTAGTGAAGTAGCATAATACTTTTCTTCTTTCTCTCTATAGTTTCTCTCTCTAGAGTTTCAGTGAATTCATAAGAAATAATGAAGGAATGAGCTTCTATTTATAGAAGAATGGACCTAATAATAGAACTAATTTCCGAACTATCCAGATTGATTTACTTTTAAACGACGGTCCAGTATTGGTTTACTATAAAATATTCTAATAAAACAAAATCTTTTAAATAAAATATAATATATTCTATTTATAATCTAATAAAACGAATAACTTTATAAAAGTATTATGTTTTATATAAAAAGATTTTATATGCAAAACACTATACACGCACTACTATGCAAACACTATGCATAATAAAATATAATATATTCTATTTATAGTCTAATAAAACGAATAACTTTATAAAAGTATTCTATTTTATATAAAAAGATTTTTTACTATGCAAAATACTATACAGTGTGCACTATACATAATAAAATATAATATATTCTATTTATAGTCTAATAAAACGAATAACTTTATAAAAGTATTCTATTTTATATAAAAAGCTTTTCTGTTTTATTACATTAATAATACTAATAAAACAAAACTTCATCATCATTATTATAATTCACACTATTAATCGACTGTGTCGTTCCCGTGAAAGAGGGACTTTCCAATAAGGATTTCTCCCTATTAGCGCATGAAATTAGGTGACCAAACCTCTCTTTGGCGTAACTTATAGACATCGTTAATATTGCAAATAATAATATTAATAACTTCGTGCGTCTCAATTATTGATTTAATAATATATAAAATATTGACAATAATTGAATCAATTAACGTGAGATACTATGCAACAATTCATCAAGCAATAATTGAACAAAACCGAAAGTGATTTCTCACGTAAGCATCAATAATCAATACCGGTGTGCTATTATGCAACCACGCCAGATTCCTAAGTTTTTTAACACCGGGTGTTTCAACAGCTAACGATAAAACTTCCGTAGTTATTTTAATAAAATATTTTTGTCGCTTTCTCAATCCGATGATAATTCATTGTGGGGTCCACCAATGATTGTGCCGTCGTATTTAATATTCCCCACCAATCGAATATTATATAACAACTTATGTATTTTGCAAAATTTATAACTATTATCCACAACTATAACATTATATCAAATTCATTCCATAATATTCAAAAATGACAATTATAGAAAATTCATCTTTATTCATAAAAGTTGGGGTCTTACAATCTTCCCTTTTTATGAAATTTTGCCCTCGAAATTAGGGTACGTACCTGGTATGTCGAAGAGGTAAGGATACCTTGATTTCATTTCAGATTCTAACTCCCAGGTCATTTTCTCAACATCGTGGTTCCTCCATAAAACTTTAACTTGAGGTATAACCTTGGAGCATAGAATATTTTCCTTTTTATCCAAGATTTGAACAGGAACCTCTTCATACGTTAAATCTTCCGCTATTTCGTCCGGTTCTAACTCAATAATGTGGTTCGGGTCTTTCACATATTTACGTTACATGGATATATGAAAAACGTTCTGAACACAAGGCATACTTGGCGGTAAAGCGAGTCTATAGGCTACAGTCCCTGTGATGCCCCCAAAATAGGTATATATCACCTATTCTGAGTCGCCAAATACGTGGTACAGAATACAAATACAATCTTAAATATACAACATGAGCTATGAGTTTTAATACAAATATTGTCATCTAGACAATATCCACACTCAATTGAGTCCTCATTATATTTATTATCACACTATTTAACAGAATAGTGAGGACTACTAATGCTATTATATGGACCGTCACTCCGTTCCCCGACTAGTCTCTGCTACGTTCTCTTTTTCTGAAGAGAACAATGAAAGTAAAAGGGTGAGCTCAACTAGCCCAGTAAGAAATATTATGACTAAGATAATACAGAATAAATTATCGTTAGCCTTCAACAATGTTAAACTGATACAATATAACAAACATCAAGTTTAACTGCAGCGAAACAAGCAATCCATTAAAAGAGTCAAGTAGAGAATAAAATCTACTATCTTTTATGATTTAAAAGGTTTTTCATCACTTTTATCGCTGGGACTCAGCTTAATAAATAATCCACATCATCCATGCACTACAGCCAAGGATATTCATTAGTATCACAACCACAAATTATCCATGCACTAGGGGCCAAGGATATTCGTGTATTCATCAATGGTCATGATCATGCCAACAACTGTCCATCAATGCACTACGGGCCAATGAGGACTTTTACCACATCATTTGTAACATTACGGTCATGATTATACCGATTAATCCCTGGTCATAATTATACCAAGTCCATCTATGCTCTACATGCCACAGATGACTTTCAACATAATATAAACATGAGGATGATGACAATGATATAAGAATTCAATAAAACAAGTTCAAGAATTAATTTATCCAGGAACTAATAACGTCCAAATTGTCAACATGAAATTTTTTTGTAGAGTAATATTTAAGAATGCTCAGAAGAATATTTCCATGAAAAGATACTGGATGAAGCACAAATATCAAGGATATTCCACTAATTTCATGGAGTATAGAAGTCAAAACTTTAACCAACTGAGTATAATAAAGAATGGAATAACAAAAGAAATCACCAGGCATGCGATAGACCGCATGCATGTGTTATTCCAATGAGAATAATAAATAACGGAACCAGTCATGTGTAAATCTAAGCGAGACGGGATATTCTAATGTAATAATAAATAATAAAAAACCAGTCGTGCAAAATTAATTTTGCCTTGATGTTCCAACGTAATAATAAATAACGAGAACCAGTCATGCGTGCGCATTGAGACGATGTTCCAACAGAATAATAAAGAATGGAATAATGTAAGAATTTCAATTTGTGTATGCGGTACTTGGCATGAAACGGAGTTATTCCAAAAGATAATGATAAAGAATGGAATAATGGAAGAATTTCACCAAGTATAGGGTAATCACAGATACAAAGTTATTCCAACAGTAATAAAAATGGAATAATGTAAGTTCTCTTCATGAATACGAAAAGAAATAATTCCCTTACCATAAAAGAAGAGTATTCCAACCGGTAGAAGGCGAGGATATTCTTGAAGAAAACTTGCACTACGCTCAAAGCTTCTTAAAACTCTAAAGAAATATGCTCAAGATTATAGAAGAAGAATTCTCTGAATTTTTGGTGTGTTTTCAATTCTAACTAAGCATCCTATTTATAGGAGAATGGAAGAATCTTGTTTAGAAATTAATCACTATGAAAATGCAGAAAGAAATCAGAAGAATCACTCATGGCTAAATTCATACGCCAAATTATCAAATAAAACCAAAATTTTAATATATTTATATATATATAACACATGGTTTTAACAAAAATCTTCCACCCGTGAATAACTCTTGCAAGATTCCTCCCAACAATTCAATTTTCAACACCCGTGGGCCCCACGTGTTCCCCTCCCACCAACATCTCATAATCAAATGTGGGTCCCATTATATATATATTAAACAACTTTCTACCGATTATTTTAAAAAAAATGGGTAAATGGGGGTCCATAAAATAAGCAAAACTTCATAAAAATCACCTTAATAATTTTAACAACATTTATCATCTTTATTATAATTCACAATATTAATCGACTGAAAGTCGTTCCTGTGAAAGAGGGCTTTCCAATAAGGATTTCTCCCTATTGGCCGCAATTAGGTGACCAAACCTCTCCTTGATGTAACTTCTAGACATCGTTAATATTGCAAATAATAATATTAATAACTTTGTCGTCTCAATTATTGATTTAATAATATATAAAATATTGACAATAATTGAATCAAATAACGTGAGATACTATGCAAAGAATTATCGTAGCAATAATTGAACAAAACCGGTGACTTCTCACGTAAGCATCAATAATTAATACCGTGTGCTACTATGCAACCACGCCAGATTCCGTGCTTTTTAACACCGGTGTTTCAACAGTTAACGATAAAACTTCCGCCGTTATTTTCATAAAATATTTTTGTCGTTTTCTCAATCCGACAATAATTCTGTTGTGGGGTCCACCAATGATTGTGCCGTCGTACGAATATTCCCTGCTAAAACGAATATTCCCCGACTAATTGAATATTATATAACAACTTGCGTACTTTATAAAATTTATAAATATTACCCACAACTATAACATTATATCAAATTCATTCCATAATATTTAAAAATGATATTTATAGAAAATTCATCTTTATTCATAAAAGTTGGGGTCTTATAGTCCCTACTCGATCGAGGATTAAAAATGGGCCAATGAATCGAGGATTGAGCTTTCTTCTCTTTCCAAATCTCGTAACTCCTTTCCATGGAGCAACACGTAATAACACATGATCTCCAATATCGAATTCCACGTCCTTACTATGAAGATCAGCATAACTCTTTTGTCGGTCTTGTGAGGTTTTTATACGTTGTCGGATCGTTTGAATATTTTTCGTAGTCATATGTACCAACTCCGGTCCCAACAACTTTGCTTCACCCACCTCATCCCAACATATTGGAGAACGACACTTTCTTCCATACAACGCTTCGAATGGAGCCATGCCAATACTTGCTTGGTAACTGTTGTTGTATGAAAACTCCACCAACGGTAAGAACTTGTCCCAACTTTCCTTGAAGTCAAGGACACAGAGTCTTAGTAAATCTTCAAGAGTTTGAATAATCCTCTCTAATTGTTCGTCCGTCTGAGGATGATATGCCGAACTAAATCGTAAGTTCATGCCCATAGCTTTTTCTAAACTAACCCAAAAACATGAAGTGAATCTTGGGTCTCGATCAGAAACTATGGATACTAGCATACCATGCAGTCTTACAATCTCATTTATGTACATACGAGCAAGACGTAAGTGTATAAGTTTCTCGTATTGGTAAGAAATGAGCAGACTTGGTCAATCTATCAACAATGACCCAAATTGCATCTATGCCTTGAGAAACCTTGGGAAGACCAGTAACGAAATCTATGGTAATGTGCTCCCACTTCTATTCTGGAATTTCAAGTGGTTGCAATGGACCTTTTGGTACTTGATGTTCTGCCTTGACTCGTTGGCAAGTTAAACACCTTAAGATAAACAACGCTTTCTCTCTTCATATTGCCCCACCAAAATGTATGTTGAAGATCATGATACATTTTGGTACTCCCAGGATGGATTGTAAACGGTGTGTTGTGCGCCTCCATCATGATTTTATACTTTAACTCATGATCGTTAGAACACAAAAGTCCGGAGTTAACTAGAAGTATTCCTTCTTCATCGATTCTTGCTTCCAAAGATAGCACCTTTTTGTACTTTCTTCCTCATATGCATCGGCTCCGTGTCCAGAGCTTGAGCGCACTTTTTAGCTTTATCGATTAAAGCTCGCTCTACTCAGATATTCGCCATCATCACGTGGGTCCCTAGAGTCTTTATCTCTATCTCCATCCTTTGCAAGTCATACAAAATGGGCCTCTGCGTTGACAATATCGCACTTCGTGCCGCATATGATCTTCTCAATACGCCGCCTACCACGCTTTGCTTTTCCGAGGATGGTATTGGATGGTATGATCATAATCTTTCAATAGTTCAAGCCAATGTCGTTGTCGCATGTTGAGTTCCTTTTGAGTGAAGACATATTTGAGGCTTTTATGATCCGTAAGATCTCCACTTTCTCCCCATACAAGTAATGCCTCAAATTTTTAAGTGCGAAGATAACAATTGCCAACTCTAGATCATGAGTAGGATAATTCCTCTCATATTCTTTGAGTTGTCGAGAGGCATAGGCTATGACTTTCCCATTTTCATGAGAAAACATCCTAACCCTTTGCACGAAGCATCACCAGAGATGACAAATCCCTCCGAGCGGATGGTATTGTCGAACAGGTCTTTAAATGAGTCTTCTCTTGAGTTCTTGAAAACTCTTCTCACATTCCTCGTTCCAATCAATTTTGTATCTTTCCGAAAGTTAGGTGAGTTAAGGGAGTAGCGATTCGAGAAAACCCTTCTACGAATCTCGATAATAACCAGCTAAGCCGAGAAAGATACGTACTTTTATCAACGATTTAGGTGGCTCCCGAATTTTGAATAGCTTCAATCTTTGCGGTCAACAGATATTCCATGACTTGATACCACATGCCCAATGAATGCTACTTCCTCAAGCCAGAACTCGCATTTCTTCAGCTTGGCATAAAGCTTATATTCACGAAGCTTTTGAAGTATCAGCCTCAAGTGTTGCTCGCGATCTTCACGGCTTTTGGAATAAATAAGGATGTCATCAATAAAGACGACCACAAAGTGATCCAAATATTCCTTGAATACTCGGTTCATCATATCCATGAAGGTAGCGAGGGAGCATTAGTCAATCCAAAAGACATGACTAGGAATTCATAATGCTCGCATCGAAGTTCTTACGGCCGCCTTTGGAATGTCATCGGTTCTAATCTTCAATTGGTGATATCCTAACGAAGATCAATCTTTGAAAAAATTTGGCGCCTTTGCAACCGGGTCAAACAGTCATCAATACGTGGCAATGGGTACCTATTTTTGATGGTGACATGATTCAACTCCCGATAATCAATACAAAGTCGCATACTCCCGTCTTTCTTTTTCACAAAAAGAATAGGAGCACCCCAAGGAGACGTATTAGGACGAATGAAACCAATGTCTAACAATTCCTACAGTTGGTTCTTTAACTCCTGAAGTTCAATAGGAGCCATTTGATATGGGGCTTTGGAAATAGGTTTTGTACCGGGTTCAAGGTCGATACAAAATTCAATTTCACGCTCTGGGGGTAGGCCAGGAAGTTCTTCAGGGAATACGTCAGGAAATTCATTAACAATAGAAATATCATTCAAAACTGATGTATTTTTGTTTAGATCCGTGACATGAGCTAAGAAAGCTTGACATCCGTTTTTCAATAAACGAATAGCTTTATGGCTTGAGATGACAGTGATTGATTTTAATGGTTTGGTTGCTTGAATTCGCATAATAGGTTGGTTAGGAATATGAAAGCTAACAACCTTATGAAAACAATCAATTTTTGCATGATGAGTAGTTAACCAATCAATCCCTAGAATTACGTCAAATGAAAGTATTTTCAATGAAATAAGATCGACAAGTAATGTGAGGGTACCGATTTGAACTAAACAAGACTTATAAACAATGGATGTAATGACGGTTTCTCCCAACGGAGTTTCAACAGATAAGTCAAAGTCCAATTTCTCCGGAGTCAAATTTAAACGTTGAGTGCAAGTAGGAGAAATAAAAGAATGGGTAGAACCGGTATCAAATAAGGTATATACTTCGCTAGAATTTATGATAAGCTTACCCATGATGACCTCGTTCGGGTTCCTTGCTTTCTGGGAGGTCACGACAAACGCTCTCCTCAGACCTCGGGCTTTGACTTTTCTCGGGACGCCCTTTGGTGCCTCCATCCTAGCAGTTGAACTTGTCTTGAAACGACAAAAATCGGGCTAGGTGACCTTCTCTTCCACAATTATAACATGCTTTGGGCGGCATCGCGCAGCTTTGACCGATGTGTCCTCCCCTCTCGCATTTGAAGCATATGATAGGTGGTCGTTCTCCTTCTTTAATAACGGTGTTGGTCTTTGACGCCTTTCCATCATTTTGAATATCCTCTTCTTGAAATGTCCATTCTTATTGTTTTGGCCATGATTACCACCAAGTGGGTTACCATTTCGCATATTGATTCCTCCACGCTTATTGTCACCGCTTCGATGATCAAGTATCACCGATATTATCATTTTGCTTGGCTTTCTCTCTTTTGGTTGGGTTGACTCATTATCGCGCTCCAATAACTGAGCTCTATTAACAACATCTGAACACAAACACAATTTATGAGAGATAAGATATTGACGTATCTCGGGTTTCAAACCTCTTAGAAACATTCGCGTCATTCTCTCCTCATTATCAACCAAATGGGACGCAAACCGGGACAACTCGACAAACTTGGCTTCGTACTGCGACACGGTCATGTTGTTTTGCTCCAGTTTGATGAACTCTACCTCTTTCATGTGATGAATACTTTCGGGAAAGTACTTATCGTTGAACAATTCTTGGAACTTCTCCCAAGTCATCTTCATCAAAGGCAGTTGAGTACGTTTTACTGATTTCCACCAGTAATCTGCCTCAGACGCATTAACACATGAAGGTGGCAAAGGGAACCTTTTGCTCCTCAAGAGCATCCCAAGACATCAAATATCTTGCAGATATGCTTTATCCACGTCTCCGCCTTAAGTGGTTTTGGCTCTCCAAAAAACCCCGGTGGTCCCAGTTCCTTGAACTGCTTAGCGATGACCGTCCGAGAGTTGCCAATGTTCACCTGCATTTTGTACAAGAGCTGCTCTTGCCTAATATTGCATGAATTGCATAAAGCCTCTGAACATTCCATCGTTCATCATCTGGTCAGTGTTATTTTTTGCCTGAGGATTATCGCCTTCCTGATGCACATTATCCTGATTATTGATCTGTGGAGACTCAACGATCTCCTGTGCTCCATTGCTAATCTCAACATTCTCGGATGCCATTTTCAAATACTGCCACAAAACAAGGGTTAATTAACATATCACATATTATCCCTATACTCTGACCGACCAATTAAATACCAAATAAATTTAGGTAGGTCATACTAGCGAAGAAATTCCACGTCTCTCCCCACCTAGTTCTTGTCTCACATCTTAGCCAGGGATCATATCCCTAAGCTTTGATACCAAATGTGACGCCCCCAAAATATGTATACATCACCCATCTTGAGTCGCCAAATACATGGTACAAAATTCAAATACAACTTAATAATACAGCTGTCGTGTAAAATACGACAAAACATTAACTGAGAGTTTTAATAAGAATATTGTCATCTAGACAATATCCACACTCAAAAGAGTCCTCATTACATTTATTTTCACATTATTTAACAGAATAGTGAGGACTACTAATACTATCTTCTGGACCGTCACTCCGCTTCCTCGACTAATCCATTCGTTCTCTTTTCTCAAGAGAACAAAGTGAAAGAAAGGGTGAGCTCAACTAGCCCAATGAAATATTATGACTAAGATAATACGTAATAAATTATCGTTAGCCTTCAACAAAGTGTTAAACGATACAATATAACAAACATCAAGTTTAATCTGCAAATAAACAAGCAATCCATTAAAAGAGTCAAGTAGATAATAAAATCTACTATCTTTTATGATTTAAAAGGTTTTTCATCACTTTTATCGCTGGGACTCAGCTTAATAAATAATCCACATCATCCCTGCACTACGGCCAAGGATATTCATTAGTATCACAACCACAAATTATCCATGCACTACGGGCCAAGGATATTTGTGTATTCATCTATGGTCATGATCATGCCAACAACTGTCCATCAATGCACTACGGGCCAATGAGGACTTTTACCATATCATTTGTAATATTACGTCTATGATTATACCGATTAATCCCTGGTCATAATCATACCAAGTCCATCTATGCACTACAGGCCACAAATGACTTTCATCATAATATAAACATGAGGATGATGACAATGATATAAGAATTCAATAAAACAAGTTCAAGAATTAATTTATCCAGGAACTAATAACGTCCAAATTGTCAACATGAAATTTTTTTGTAGAGTAATATTTAAGAATGCTCAGAAGAATATTTCCATGAAAAGATACTGGATGAAGCACAAATATCAAGGATATTCCACTAATTTCATGGAGTATAGAAGTCAAAACTTTAACCAACTAAGTATAACAAAGAATGGAATAACAAAAGAAATCACCGTGCATGCGATAGATCACATGCATGACGGAGTTATTCCAATGTAATAATAAAAAGCGGAACCAGTCATGCATAAAAAAGCACGCATGGATATTCCAATGAATAATAAATAACGGAACGAACCGTGTCAAGCAAAATTACGCACCGCCAAGCGGGATGTTCCAATGTAATAATAAATAACGAAAAAACCAAATCATGCATAAACGCATTGATGTGGATGTTCCAATGAATAATAAAGAATGGAATAATGTAAGAATTTCACCATGTATGCGGTATTACAGATGAGGCGTGTTATTCCAATATAATGATAAGGAATGGAATAATGTAAGAATTTTACCAAGTATAGGGTATATACCACAGATACAAAGTTATTCCAATGTAATAATAAAGAATGGAATAACGTAAGTTCTCTTCATGAATACGAAAGAAATAATACCCCTTTCCTTAGAACAAACTGGATATAGGAGTAGTGAAGTAGTAGAATACTTTTCTTCTTTCTCTCTAGAGTTTCAGTGAATTCGTAAGAAATAATGAAGGAATGAGCTTCATTTATAGGAGAATGGACCTGAATAGTAACTAATTCTGACGGTCCAGTATTGATTTACTTTTAAACAGACGGTCCAGATTGATTTACTTTTTAAACCAGACGGTCCAGTTGGTTTACTATAAAATATTCTAATAAAACAAAATCTTTTAAATAAAATATAATATATTCTATTTATAATCTAATAAAACGAATAACTTTATAAAAGTATTCTGTTTTATATAAAAAGATTTTACTATGCAAAACACTATACAGGCACTATGCAAACACTATGCATAATAAAATATAATATATTCTATTTATAGTCTAATAAAACGAATAACTTTATAAAAGTATTATGTTTTATATAAAAAGATTTTACTATGCAAAACACTATGCAGACACTATGCAAACATTATGCATAATAAAATATAATATATTCTATTTATAGTCTAATAAAACGAATAACTTTATAAAAGTATTCTGTTTTATATAAAAAGATTTTACTATGCAAAACACTATGCATAATAGAATATAATATATTCTATTTATAGTCTAATAAAATGAATAACTTTATAAAAGTATTCTGTTTTACATAAAAAGTTTTTCTGTTTTATTACATTAATAATACTAATAAAACAAAACTTCATCATCATTATTATAATTCACATTATTAATCGACCAGGTCGTTCCCAAGAAAGAGGATGCTTTCCAATAAGGATTTCTCCCTATTGTGCATGATTAGGTGACCAAACCTCTCTCGGCGTAACTTCTGACATCGTTAATATTGCAAATAATAATATTAATAACTTCGTCGTCTCAATTATTGATTTAATAATATATAAAATATCGACAATAATTGAATCAATTAACGTGAGATACTATGCAACAATTCTCAAGCAAGCAATAATTGAACAAAATCGAGTGATTTCTCACGTAAGCATCAATAATCAATATCGTATGCTACTACTATGCAACCACGCCAGATTCCTAAGATTTTTTAACACCGGTGTTTCAACAGCTAACGATAAAACTTCCGCCGTTATTTTCATAAAATATTTTTGTCGCTTTCTCAATCCGACAATAATTCCGTTAGTAGGGTCCACTAATGATTGTGCCATCGCATTTAATATTCCTATTAAAACGAATATTCCCCGACCAATCGAATATTATATAACAACTTGCGTACTTTGCAAAATTTATAACTATTACCCACAACTATAACATTATATCAAATTCATTCCATAATATTCAAAAATGACAATTATAGAAAATTCATCTTTATTCATAAAAGTTGGGGTCTTACACTTCATATCATTCAATTTACTTTTACCACATGATTTCAATAATGTCACACATTAAAATAATGTTCCATATTGTATCCAAAGTAATAAACCAACTTTTCCAAATCTAGCTGTGACGCCCCCAAAATAGGTATACATCACTCATTTCGAGTCGCCAAATACATGGTACAATAACAACTACAACTTTATTAATATAATTGTCGTGCAAAATACGACAACACATAAACTGTGAGTTTAAATATAAATAATGTCTTCTAGATAATATCCACACTCAAATAAGTCCTCATTACAATTATTGATACATTATTTTACAAAAATAGTGAGGACTACTAAACAATTTTCTAGAACCATCATTCCATACCCCGACTAGTACTCACTACATTCTCGCCTCCTGAGAAGAAAAATGGAACAAAAAGGAAAAGGGTGAGCTCAACTAGCCCAGTAAAGAACATTATGATTAAGATAATATAGAACAAATTATCGTTAGTCCTCAACAGGGAAAAATCTGATAGAATATAATAGACAACAAGTTTCAGATCAATATTCGCAGCGAAAATAACAATTCATTATAAGAGTTAAGTAGAGAATGAAATCTACTATCATCTATGAATTTAAAAGTCCATCATCAATATTTTATCCCTGTAACATAAATCAATATTCATCTTGAATCAAATATTCATCTTTGCACTACAGGCCAAAGATATTCATTAGTTGGTCATGTTCATCTTAACACATATTCATCTTTGCACTACGGGCCAAAGATATTCATCAGAAAATCATTCATCTTTGCACTATAGGCCAAAGATATTCAGTTATACCATCATTTAGGACTGAGGATGATGAAAAATATTTTAAGGAAAACGAATCAAGTGAGACAAAAGAACAAATATTAAGGATTCGTACTCCGGTTTATCCATGTTCAAAAATACCCCATAATATACTATGGTGGAGTAAAATTCAAAAATAATGATCAAAACATGGATACAATCAAAGATAGTAACAAAAATAGACATCTGGGATAAAGAACGAAAATTTAATTTTTCTGTGAATAGTGTCATATTTGTGAATAGTGTCGTATACGTGAATAGTAACCCCGACACAAAAAGGTAGAAATTTCACAAAAAAAATTATACTAACATTTTGGCATAATGATATTGAAAAAAATAATATCATTTATAAAAAAAATAACACCCCTTACCTCAAAAGAATAGTACTTCTAGCTGGAATATCAGATATAACACTGAAGGGAACTTGCACCGTAGCAACACTCAAAGTATCAAAATACTCATAAGAATACGCTCGATAATATAGAGATAAAAAACTTCAGTTTTTGGTGTGATTTTCAATTCTAAGCTAAACACCCTATTTATAGAAAAATACTTAGAACACCAAAGCATAAAATTTAATAAAATATTAATATATAAAAAAAAATCACGCCCACCTTAGAAAATCTGAATTCAGCATGTTTACCACTCATGTGGGGCTCACCAATATAATAAAAATGTTTTTCTTCAAAAAAATGTTTAAAACTTTAAAAATTAATTATTCCGGAACTTCAATAATTCATAATAAATAGCCCTTTTATCAAAAAAATTCGAATCTTATGTCCATTTCATAGGAAATTCAATTCTCTAAAATTTTGTAATTTTAAGTTTTTCCAAATTCCAAGCAGAAATTGACCGAAATCCACATACGGACGATTTTGCAGGCTAAAATCAAATTTCTGTCAAAAATAGGGCCCACCAACATGTTTAACATGTTTTTAGTATTTATTATAACAAAAATACTCTTTCTCCTCATTTATTCATATATCATACATTCATTGTAAAAATATTACCATTTTTATATTATTATAATATAATAATATATTTAAATGAATTATTTTATCAAAAAAAGATAAAATATCAATTTTCAATAATTGTCATTTTTCTAAAAATTCCTCCATTTCTAGCCACATAAATAAATATTTTTCTTATCATATAAATCAATAATTAATTATTCACAAATAATATTACAGAATCACAATAATGATAACCAGGTTGTTCTCAGGAAAGAGGAGGCTTTCCAATAAGAATTTCTCCTTACTGGCGCGCAATTAGGTGACCAAACCTCTCCTTAGACAGAACTTCCTTAGACATTGTCAATAATGCTATCTAATAATATTATTCAAATAATATGAATTATTGATTTGATAATGGAAAATATTGTGCAATGATAATTATTGAAATAATAATAATATAAAATATTAGTGTAGCAATTATTGAATCAATAAAATATTGAACAGTACTTACTGTAACAATTATTGAGTAGTGCCTTCTTACGTAAGAATCAATAATTGGTACAATACCGTGTGCTACTGTGTAACACCGTGTATTACTGTGTTTTAACCACCGGGCATTCCAACCGTGTTAACGGTAACAACTATGTCGTTATTTATAAAAAAAATTATACTTGTCATTTTCTTCATCCAATCGTTTTCTGTTATGGGGCCCACACAAGGCTACGCCGTCGTATGAATATTCCCCGACAGTAAGAATATTTCACGACCAAACAAATATTCCCCGACAACAATGAATATTTTATAACCACTTGCTTATTTAAGATATTTGCGCATTTTACCAATAACTAACCACATTAATCAAATCAACCCTTACTATTTCAAAATAATAAATAGAGAAAATTCATTTTCATTTATAATAAGTTGGGGTCTTACACTACCATCGGCTTGTGCATTGCACCAAATAGTCTTTGAGAGAAGAGATGCAATTGCTACGATCCTCAGCGATTAGCAAGGCTAAACCGTGTAAATACTTGTCGATTCCCAGCTCCATTATTACCAATCCAGTTTCGCATAGTATATAATAAATCCCAAATTGATAATACTACTAGTTAAACATCTTATTTTATATTTCATGCATGAAGTTACTTTATTACTCAATTATATACAACAACTTATAATGATAATTAATTAATAATATAATATTAATTAATTTTCCTCTTATTAAATCATTCCCCTATTAATTCACTCAATAAATTTTTTAGTCTTTTATTATGCCACACTAGGCAATCCTCATAAGCGTTACATTAAGCTTTTCATCAATTCCACCATAACACATAATTGTCATATACTTAACTTAATTTAATTTGAATTACTACATCCCATAACACAACCATATTTATTTATATTCAAATAAATATTCAACTCTTATTAACATAATTATTAATATTATTCAAAAAATTCTCGTGTATTACAGAAAACCTAGATGGAACAAGAGAAGAAAAGTTTAATTATAATCAAGGCAAGATATATATATATATATATATATATATATATATGTGTGTGTGTGTGTGTGTGTGTGTGTGTGTGTGTGTGTGTGTGTGTGTGTGTGTGTGGGCACTATCCCAGTAAATGCATCTTACATTATTAATTTAGAGATCTAATGGTCCAAAGAGTAACTGGTCGCAACTCAGATAATTTTTTTTTGCTGGCCACAGGTAGTTGTGGTCAAGAGAAATTTCTAAAATACCCCCACTTTAGATAGTTTTTTGTTGGCCGCAACTCTTAGTACGTAGCGGCCACATAATCTTATTACTGGCCACATGTAGGAGTTGTTACCAGGAAAAATGTCTAAAATATCCCCACCAATTAGATTTAAATAGTTTTAATGTATAAAATTTTTGTATAAATAATTTCTTAAGTAATAAAAATCAACATTGTCAATTATATATATTGTATTTATTTTTATAAATAATTTTTTAAGAAATAAATTTAAATTTGTTAATTATATTCAATGTATATATTTGTATGAATAATTTCTTAAGTAATAAACTTTAATATGTTCAACTATATTTAATGTATTTATTTGTATAAATAATTTTTGTAATATAATTTAACATTGTCAATTATTGTAACAATTTGATTATTTAAAATTTAAACTCCATATTGTCATACAACTTGGAATTATTCATACATTCATATTTGAAATTATCTATACAAAAAATACAATATGGAGTTTCTCCTGGCCAAAACTCCTACATGTGGCTAACAAAAAAAAATCTCTGACTGCTATTAAGAGTTACAGCCAGCAAAAACTATATAAAGTGGAATATTTTAGACATTACTCTTGGCCACAATTTCTACCTATGGCTAGCAAAAAAAAATTCCAAAGCCACCTTTTTCGTACTGAAGAAGGGCCTACTCCATATATCCCCCCGATCCGCTTAATTATATATTTTAGTACATTTTTAGAAATAATTACAATAATGGTGCATAGATAAAATAATTATAAAAGTAATACACTTTCCCATATTTATTTACAATATTAGTACAAATAGGATTCCTTAATTTAGGAGATTAGTATTGGTGGCTCCACGATTATCTCTTTATCTTTTCCCGTTAATTATTATTTTCTTATTCAAACACAGCGAAGGTAAGTTTAAACGTTCCATGTCTGAGGAAACTTCAGATCGTCTTATGTTCTCTCATCAAATTCATTTTGAAAGAGGTAGCAGTAGAGGTTATTATGGGATATTTCCTAAAAAAGGTGAGACTTGGGCTGTCTTTAAGGACTGGGATATTATATGGAGCTCTGATCCAGAAAATCACAAAAAATACTTTTTCAAAATCGTGGAGATTCTCACAGGATATGTCCATGATGCTGGCATAAGGGTTGCATACTTGGAAAAAATCAAAGGGTTCGTTGGCCTGTTTTAGTGAATGACAAAGGGAGAAATTGGCTCAATTCTGATACCATCCAGCGAACTACTTAGATTTTCCCATCGAATCCCCTCGTTTAAAATGACTGTCAGTGAAAGAGAAGGTGTCCCAGAAAGATCCTTTGAACTTGAACATGCTGCTCTACCCATTGATTTAATCAAAAGCCCTGATGTTTGTCCAACTTTTATAGAAGAAGTTACCAAACCTTCATACCAAGATTACCAAACTTTCATACCAAGGTTACCAAACTTTCATAGCATGGTTACCAATCCATATCCACACCTGCAGTTTTTTCATAGTGCAGTTGGTAGCCAAATATTCATACCAATGTAACTAATTCAGTGTTATTAGGTTATCAATTTATTTTGAATGTGATGCAATTGGTAGCTAAACCTTCAATCAATGGGTTGCAAAACATTCATATCAAGGTAACCAATTCAGTTTTATTAAGTTACCAATTTATTTTGAATGTGATGCGGTTGGTAGCCAAGCATTCATGCAGTTGGTTGCTAAACTTTCAGACCAAGGTAACCAATTCATACTGCAGGTGTGGTGGTAGATTGGTTACCTTGGTATAAAGGTTTGGTTACCTTGATATAAAAGTTTGGTTACCTTGGTACGAAGGTTTGGTTATCAACATTACATTACATATCACTCTCTTATCTCTCTCTTTCCTATGCAGTGTTCTTATTTTCCTTTATTTTCGGACATAAAGAAATTGTGAAAAATCAAATATCCAACTCCTTTCTCCATCCCATCGATCATTTTGTGGTTGATTCTCGCTCTGTCTCACCGGTGAAGGGGGATGAAGAAGATGACATTGCCAAACCTTCAGACCAAGGTAACAAATTCAGTTTTATTAAGTTACCAATTTAGTTTGAATGTGATGTAGTTGGTAGCCAACCATTCATACAAAGGTAACCATTTTAGCTTTTATGGGTAACTAAATAGTCATAAAAAAATTTCAGAACAGTAAGAGTTACATCAATTTATTTTTAAACTTTTTGTAAGGAGAATCTTCTTCTTCTTCTCATTGGCGTTTTGGACAACGGAGATTCGTGGCGGGGTAGCGGAGGAGAGGGAAACCTGTGAAAAAGGAGATTTGCGGTGGAGTAGAAGATTCGCGACGAAGTATGTGAGACCCCAAATTTTATGAATAAAGATTTAAATTTCTCGAAATATTTTTTTTAAAATTATGGTGTGGATTTGATATAATGTTATAGTTGTGGGTAATATTTATAAATTTTGCAAAGTATGCAAGTTATTATATAATATTTGATTGGTCGGGGAATATTTGTTTTAACAGGGAATATTCGTACGACGACACAATCATTGGTAGACCCCACAATAGAATTATTATCGGATTGAGAAAACGACAAAAATATTTTATGAAAATAACGGCGGAAGTTTTACCGTTAACTGTTGAAACATCCGGTGTTAAAAGTACAGTAATACGCGTCGTTGCATAGTAGCACACAGTTTTGATTATTAATGCTTACGTGAGAAGTCACTTAGTTTTGCTCAATTATTGCTACAGTAATTGTTCCATAGTATCTCACGTTATTTTATTCAATTATTGTCGATATTTTATATATTATTAAATCAATAATTGAGATGACAGAGTTATTAATATTATTATTTATAATATTAACGATGTCTAGAAGTTCTATCAAGGAGAGGTTTTGGTCACCTAATTGCTACCAATAGGAGAAATCCTTATTGAAAGCCCTCTTTCCTTTAGAACGACCGGTACGATTAATATTGTGAATTATAATAATGATGATAAATATTGTTAAATATATTGAGATGTCTCATTTATGAAGTCACGAAAGTTTATATATATATATATATATATATATATAAACAGTTTATATAAGTTTATTTATATAAACAGTTGAGGAAAGGATTACGTATAACCTAGATAAACTGTAAATAGAAGAGAGAAGTATGAAGAACTTCTTCTTCATCTTACTAGAAGAAGGAAACAACAAGCTTCTTCTTCGTATCCTAGAGAGAAGGCAGAGAGAGGACCTCAAGTGAGGTTTTCTTACAAAAGAAAAGCCTAAGTAACTCTAAACACTTCGAGTTACTTAAATAGAAAACTGAAAAGTAAATTACTATTGAATCACGCAGGATTCACTATTACATTTACTGAGGTAAAAGTACAAAGTAAAAGTAATTTACTAAAGTAAAAGTAAAAGCAAAAACATTTTACATTTACATTTACTAAGGTAAAAGTAAAAGCATTTTACTTAAAGTAAAAGCTAATTTACTAGGGACAAAGAATGATGTTGTTTTTGATCATTTTTTCGCTTTTGAAAGTCGATGATGATCGGGGCCATCTCTGTTGACCGATGGTCCGTTTCGGTCTTGGGAGAGTGTGTGTTGATCATCTTCTCAGATGGATCACCATCCTTATACTATTCTGCCCCAAAATTTTTATCCAGGATTTTCCCTTTCACCCCGAAAAATTAGGTTTATAAAGAGAGGAGATAAAAAATTTTCACTGAACAATTGATCATCATCATCAAAATTTCATAAATTTTGTAAAAAGTTTTGTTTAAAAACAAATCAGACTGTGTCTGACACAAAGGATCACTCGATTGGCCTTGATCTATCAGTGAACTCGATCTAAACAGTCTACTTCGTCTTAACGAATTAATCAAAAATTTGTTCGTTTGGCATTCCGCTTAACTCAAACCTTTCTTACCTTATGTAAACACATACCTACAGATCTAATGATTCCCTTTGCCAAAACTGCTCCCACGCTGGATACTTACAATGGCATAACGGGACTTATGGCGATCTTAGGTGTTTTACAGTAAGCTAGGTGATTTAAGGATGGAGCAAAAGAAGCAAAAGTTTGAATAAACATTTAGAAGCTAGGCTAACTGTTTTGGACCGGAAACCACCAACAGAACCAAGAACCAACCGTGTGGCTCTGATACCATTTGACAGCAAAATAAGTTTCTTAACAAAATTTTAACAAAAAGAAGAAACTTAAAGAAGATGACCGGTGAATCGGTAAAGTAATCTCTTTCTTTTATTTATAAACAGTTGAGGAAAGGATTATGTATAACCTAGATAAACTGTAAATGGAAGAGAGAAGTATGAAGAACTTCTTCTTCATCTTACTAGAAGAAGGAAGCAACAAGCTTCTTCTTTGTATCCTAGAGAGAAGGCAGAGAGAGGACCTCAGGTGAGGTTTTCTTACAAAAGAAAAGCCTGAGTAACTCTAAACACTTCGAGTTACTTAAATAGAAAACTGAAAAGTAAATTACTATTGAATCACGCAGGATTCACTATTACATTTACTAAAGTAAAAGTACAAAATAAAAGTAATTTACTAAAATAAAAGTAAAAGTAAAAACATTTTACATTTACATTTACTAAGGTAAAAGTAAAAGCATTTTACTTAAAGTAAAAGCTGATTTACTGGGGGACAACAATGATGTGTTGTTGACTGCTTTCTACTTTTGCCGAAAAGTCGATGATGATCGGGCCATCTTTGTTGATCGACCGTCCGCTCTCTGTTGTGTCGGGAGGTGTGTGTTGATCATCTTCTCAGATGGATCACCATCCCTATACTATTCAGCCCCAAAATTTTTATCCAGGATTTTCCCTTTCACCCCGAAAAATTAGATTTATAAAGAGAGGAGAAAATTTTTTCACCGAACAATTGATCATCATCATCAAAATTTCATAAATTTTGTAAAAATTTTTGTTTAAAAACAAATCAGACTATGTGTGACACAAAGGATCACTCGATTGGCCTTGATCTATCAGTGAACTCAATCTAAACAGTCTACTTCGTCTTAACTGATTAATCAAAAATTTGTTCGTTTGGCATTCCGCTTAACTCAAACCTTTCTTACCTTATGTAAACACATACCTACAGATCTAATGATTCTCTTTGCCAAAACTGCTCCCACGCTGGAGACTTACAATGGCATAACGGGACTTATGGCGATCTTAGGTGTTTTACAGTAAGCTAGGTGATTTAAGGATGGAACAAAAGAAGCAAAAGTTTGAATAAACATTTAGAAGCTAGGCTAACTGTTTTGGACCGGAAACCACCAACAGAACCAAGAACCAACCGTGTGGCTCTAATACCATTTGATAGCAAAATAAGTTTCTTAATGAAATTTTAACAGAAAGAAGAAACTTAAAGAAGATGACCGGTGAATCGGTAAAGTAATCTCTTTCTTTTATTTATAAACAGTTGAGGAAAGGATTACGTATAACCTAGATAAACTGTAAATGGAAGAGAGAAGTATGAAGAACTTCTTCTTCATCTTACTAGAAGAAGGAAGCAACAAGCTTCTTCTTCATATCCTAGAGAGAAGGCAGAGAGAGGACCTCAGGTGAGGTTTTCTTACAAAATAAAAGCCTGAGTAACTCTAAACACTTCGAGTTACTTAAATAGAAAATTGAAAAGTAAATTACTATTGAATCACGCAGGATTCACTATTACATTTACTGAAGTAAAAGTAAAAGTAATTTACTAAAGTAAAAGTAAAAGTAAAAACATTTTACATTTACATTTACTAAGGTAAAAGTAAAAGCATTTTACTTAAAGTAAAAAGTCGATTCTCGGGGACAACAATGATGTTGTTGTTGATTGCTCTTTCTTTTGCCGAAAAGTCGATGATGACCGGGCCATCTTTGTTGACCGACCGGTCCATCTCCTCGCGGCAGGTCTTGAGGGTGTCTTGATGATCATCTTCTCAGATGGATCACCATCCCTATACTATTCAGCCCCAAAAAATTTTCATTTCGGTGCATGGAATAATACACAATTAAATTACAGTACTATTAAAAAGGAAATACTTTCTTTAGTATTATGTATTAATAAGTTTCAAAGTCATCTATTAAATCAAAAAATTTAGTTCAGATTGATTGCAAATCAAAGAAAATATGTTTTAGAGAAAGATGTTGAAAACCTTGCCTCCAAACATTCTTTTTTTGTAGATGGCAAGCCCTATTAAGGATCTTTGATTTTGAGATTGAATACATCAAAGGCAGTAACAATTTTATTCCTAATTTTCTCACTCGGGAATTTATCAATACAGGTACTATTCAGCCAGCATGAGTTTTAAAGGAGCATCTTCCTCGCACGGATCGGGTTGCCCTACAGGCCCAAGTAATCAACCCAGAGGAACCTTGGTTCCTCATCCAGTAAACCCAATTTATCAAACCACCAACAAGTTTGTCAGTCTTGGTACGATTCCCATGCCTTACAGTTCGGCCTTAGCCAGTAACCCAATCCCAGTTGACCCTTTTACCACCCAGTTAAAAGCCTCCAGTTCAAACCCCAGTCATCCTCCTGCACCGAGTATATGCTCAAATGGACCACTCACCGTTTCATATTAAACCCCATATGAAACTCATTTGAGACCCAAACAAATTAAGTAACCCATTATTTCCCTCCGGATGGCATTTTCACCCTTTCGCTCCTAATAAGTCCTCAGTATTATAAGGATATCTTACTTGAAACTGAGTCAATCTTCATTAAACCTATTTATGCCAATAATGACAAAACCAAAGTTGTTTATCATTCTTTGTATATTAAACAATTCATTCCGATTGCAGATTGGGGAAAACATCCTTCAGATCTTATGCAGCTATCTAATCAGGATAACTCTTATTGCTATTATGATTATATAGAAGCATGGTATAAAGTTTTCCTTTTTCAAAATGAGTCTCACAGTCATTCATGGTTCTTTCAATTCGACAATAAATTCAAGAGTCAATTCCCTTACTGGTTCTTTCACTGGTGGATAAGGTTTGGATCCACTTATGACCTCCTTCTCGAAACACTGAAAGTTCAACTTAACCATTTCTGCATTCACAGTAAACACAATCCCAAAAACGATGGTGTCCCTATCGTTCTTCAATTTGTTAGTAAGTATAAGATTCCCTGGATTCTTAAATGGCAGTATAACATTGTACCCCCAACTAAAGTAAAAGATCCTCAGTTCTTAGTAACTTCTACATTAGAGCCATTTCCCCTTCTCTCCCATCAGTTCTTCGTTAAATGGTGGGATAAATTTTATGTTAATAGAATTGTTATTCAAGTCCAATTAGAGTTTCCCACCACTCCTCTCAAGGTTCTTCCAGTTTCATCCAAATAACTTTTCAATCAGTTAAAAGAGTCAAAACCCAAAAAGTCTAAGTCAAAGAAATCCAATGTCAGTCCTACTGGTTCAATGTGTTCCCGTAGCATTTCAGATTTCAAAGACTGCTCCAGTAAAGAGTTGATAATAATTTCCCAGGAACTTAACAAAAGAATTGACGAAGCCTTACATGAGGAAGCTTCTGTTCATTCTTCTTCCTCTCAGAGTGATTTAGTCAGCCAGTTTGCAGCTGATGATGGTGATTATGATCCATATGGCACCATCAATCTACAGGATGCTTAGGACCCATTTGCCTAACTTTCCAGTCACATGTGCCTGCCCCTGCAACCATTCAGCCAAAGAATCTGCTTTTCCACTGAAAGCAGCTCCATTCATGTTCACCTGCCCCAGCAGCCTTTAAAGTCAAAAGATACTCTTTCTTTTCCACCGAAAGCATCTGCTGAATCAAAAGTTGCCGAAAGCGTCCATGAATAGTAAAAAAAAGTCAGCACTGTAGCACTGTTCATCAATAGTAAAAGTTGTCTTATATATATATATATATATATATATATATATTTTGATTTATTAGTATTATTAATTTAATAAAATGTAAAAGCTTTTTATATAAAATAGAATACTTTTATAAAGTTATTTATTTTATTAGACTATAAATAGAATATATTATATTCTATTATGCATAGTGTTTTGTATAGTAAAATCTTTTATATATAAAATATAATACTTTTATAAAGTTATTTGTTTTATTAGACAATAATTAGAATATATTATATTATATTTTATTATGCATAGTGTAGTAAAATCTTTTATATAAAAATGTAATATTTTTATAAAGTTATTTGTTTTATTAGACAATAATTAGAATATATTATATTTTATTATACATAGTGTTTGAATAATGCATGCATAGTATTTTTACATAGTAAAATCTTTTTATATAAAATGTAATACTTTTATAAAGTTATTCGTTTTATTAGATTATAAATAGAATATATTATATTTTATTTAAAAGATTTTGTTTTATTAGAATATTTTATTTATAATTGCATAGTAAATCAATATGGATCATCCGCTTAAAAGTAAATCAATCTGACCGCTCATGAATTAGTTACTATTCACCATTCTCCTATAAATAGAAGCTCATTCCTTCATTATTTCTTACTTAATTCAATTTAAACTCTAGAGAGAGAAACTATAGAGAGAAAGAAGAAAAGTATTCTCGCTACTTCACTACTCCTATATCCAGCTTCTTCTAAGTTAAGGGATATTATTTGTTGTATTCCATTCTTTAAGGGTATTATTTCTTTTGTATTCATGAAGAAAACTTATGTTATTCCATTTCTTTACTATTCTTTGGAATATCCTCGTCTGCAAGCGCCGTTTACACACATGACCGGTTCCATTCCATTCTTTATTATTCGTTGAATAACTCAGATACGCCGCTACCCTATACTTGGTGAAATTCTTCTATTATTCCATTCTTTATCATTATGTTGAATAACCTCATCTATGCGCCAAGTACCGCATACATGGTGAAATTCTTCTCGTTATTCCATTCTTTATTATTCTCGTTGGAACATCCCGTCACGCGTTTTTTACGCATGACCCGGTTCCGTTATTTATTATTCTGTTGAATATCCCGCTTGCGCGACACGCTACACCGACCGTTCCATTAATTATTATTCTGCTGGAATAACCTCGTCTGCATTTGCACGGCCTATCGCATGCATGGTGATTTTTTTATTGTTATTTCATTCTTTATTATTCTCGCTGGAATATCCCGCTCTTGCATTAATTTCACCTCGTTGACTCGGTTCCGTTATTTATTATTCTCGTTGGAATAACTCGTCTGTATAGGCCTATCGCATGCCCGTGATTTCTTTTGTTATTCCATTCTTTATTATACTCAATTGGTTAAAGTTTTGACTTCTATACTCCATGAAATTAGTGGAATATCCTTGATATTTGCGCTTTCATCCAAAGATCTTTCATGGAAATATTCTTCCGAGCATTCTTGAATTTTACTCTCTACAAAGAAGTATCATGTTGACAATTTGGACGTTATTAGTTCCTCGGATAAATTAATTCTTGAACTTGTTTTATTGAATTCTTATATCATTGTCATCATCCTCATGTTTATATTATGTTGAAAGTCATCTCGTGGCATGTAGTGTATAGATGGACTTGGTATGATTATGACCGTGGATTAATCGGTATAATCATGACCGTAATGTTACAAATGATGTGGTAAAAGTCCTCATCGGCCCGTAGTATATTGATGGACAGCTTGTTGGCATGATCATGACCATTGATGAATACACGAATATCCTCGCCCCGTAGTGCATGGATAATTTTTTGGTCGTGATACTAATGAATTATCCTCGGCCGAAAAGTGTGGATGATGTGGATTATTTATTGTCGAGTCTCAAATGATAAAAGTGATGAAAACCTTTAAAATCATAAAAGATAGTAGATTTTATTCTCTACTTGACTCTTTTAATGGATTGCTTGTTCCACCGCAGCTTAAACTTGATGTTTGTTATATTTTATCGCTTAACATTGTTAAAGAATAATGATAATTTATTCTACATTATCTTAGTCATAATATTTCTTCGGGCTAGTTGAGCTCACCCTTTCTTTCACCGTTTCTCTTCAAAAATGAGAACGTAGCCGGACTAGCTCTGGGAACCGGAGTGACGGTCCGTATGATAGTATTAGTAGTCCTCACTATTCTGTTAAATAGTGTGATAATAAATGTAATGAGGACTCCTTTGAGTGTGGATATTGTCTAGATGACAATATTCTTATTAAAACTCTCAGTTTATGTTTTGTCGTATTTTACACGACTGTTGTATTATTAAGTTGTATTTGTATTTTTGTACCATATATTTTGCGACTTAAGATGGGTGATGTATACCTATTTTGGGGGCGTCACAGTTGGTATCAAAGCTTAGGGATATGATCCCCGGCCGAGATGTGAGACAAGAACTAGAGGGAGAGACGGGAATTCTTTCGCTAGTATGACCTACCTAAGTTTATTTGGTATTTAATTGGTCACCGAGTATAAGGATAATATGTGATATGTTAATTAACCCTTGTTTTGTGGCGATTTTAAAATGACATCCGAGAATGTTGAGAACATCAATGGAGCATGTGAGACCGCTGAAGTCTCCACAGATCAATAATCGTGATAATGTGCATCGTGAAGGCGATAATCCTCATGCAAACAACAACACCGACCAAATGATGAACGATGGAATGTTCAGAGGCTTTATGAAATTCATGCAACAACAGTGCAAGAGCGCCCTCCCCCAAAATGCGGTGGAAACACCGGCAACTCTTTGACGGTCACCGCTAAGCGCTTTAAGGAACTGGGACCACCGGAGTTTTTTGAGAGCCAAAACCACTTAAGGCGAGACGTGGATAAAGCAGATCTGCAAGATATTTGATGTCTTGGGATGCTCCGAGAGCAAAAGGTTCCTTTGCCACCTTCATGTTATGCAGCAGAGGCGATTACATCGGTGGAATCAGAAGCGTACTCAACTCGCCGCCGCACCAAGATGACTTGGGAGAAGTTCCAAGAATTGTTCAACGACAAGTACTTTCTCGAAAGTATTCATCACATGAAAGAGGTAGAGTTCATCAAGTCGAGCAAAACAACATGACCGTGTCGTCGCAAAGACGGGCCAAGTTTGCCGAAGTTGTCCCGATTTGCATCCCATTTGGTTGATAATGATGAGAGAATGACGCGAATGTTTCTAAGAGGTTTGAAACCCGAGATACGCCAATATCTTATCTCTCATAAATTGTGTTTGTATTCGGATGTTGTTAATAGGGCTCAGCTTATTGAGCGCGATAATGAGTCAACCCAACCAAAAGAGAGCAAATTTAAAAATGATAATACCAAAGGATAGCATTCATCGGGTTATGATAATAAACGCGAGGGAATCAATATGCCGTAAATGGTAACCACTTCTATGAGAATCATGGCCAAAACAATAAGAATGGACATTTCAAGAAGAGGAGATTCAACAATGATGGAAAAACGTCAGCATCAGCACCCGTTGTTATGGAAGGAGAACGACCACCTATCATATGCTTCAAATGTGGAGGGGAAGGACACATCACTCCAAACTGCGCGATGCCATCCAAAACATGCTACAATTATGGAAGAGAAGGTCACCTAGCCCAATTTTATCGTGCACCAAAGTCAAGTCCAGCTGGGATGGAAGCATCTAAGGCCGTCCCAGATAAGACAAAGCCGATAGTTTAAGTGAGAGCGTTTATTGAGGAACCCGAACAAGGTTATTACGGGTAAGTTAATCATAAATTCTTGCAAAGTCTATACCTTATTAGATACCGGTTCTACCCATTCTTTTATCTCTCTTGCTTTATGCTCAACGCTTAAATTTGACTCGAGAAATTAGACTTTGACTTATCTCGTTGAAACTCATTAGAGAAACCTTCATTACCTCCACTGCTTATAAATCTTGTTTGATTCAATCGATACCCTCACGTTACCTATCGATCTTATCTCTTTGAAAATACTTGCCCTTGATCTGATTTGAGGAATCGATTGGTTAACTACTCATCATGCTAAAATTGATTATTTTCGTAAGGTAGTTAGATTTTATATTCCTAACCAACCTGTTATACGAATTTAAGCAACCAAACCACTAAAGTCAATCATTGTCATATCAAGCCATAAATAAAGAGCCCCGAACATTTCGTTGGTGACTTCCTTGTGTGGAATGCACCTAATCCAGACTTTCCCTAGGGGACGTCGTGAATAACGGTGGCAAATTGATAAGTATCAATGTGACGTGCTATCCAAGTCTTGGATGAGGGCCACAGTTTTGAATGATATTTCTATCGTTATAAATTTCTTGACGTATTCTTGAAGACTTCTTGGCCTACCCCAGAGCGTGAAATCGAATTTTGTATTGACCCCAGTACAAAACCTATTTCTTCAACCCTTAAATATTTCTTCAACCAAAACGAACGTATAATGCTCCAAAGACGTTGGCTCGAGCTGTTGAAGATTACGATCATACCATTCAATATCATTGTAGAAGAGAGAACGTGGTAGCTGACGCATTGAGTAGAAGATCGTATGCTGCGTTTTTAGTGCGACGTTGTTAACACAAAAACCCATTTCAGATAACTTACAAATGATGAAGATAGAGTTAAAGACTCTAGGACCCACGTGAAGATAACAAATATACGATTAGAATCGACTTTAATCGATAAAGTTAAAGCCGCCAAGCTACATACTCGTGAAATGATGAATGTGAAGAAGAAGGTTCAAGAGTATGTTATTCTAGAAGCAAGAATCGATGAAGAGAGGAAATCTCAACCCTCAATTTTATCGCCCATTTGAAATCCTCGATCGAGTAGGAACTCGTGGCCTATAGACTCGCTTTTACCGCCAAGTATGTCGCGTGTTCATAACGCTTTTCACGTATCGATGTTACGTAAATATGTGGATGACCAACCACGTTATTAAATTAGAACTAGATTTAGATAGCGGTAGATTTAACGTATGAGAGATACGTGTTAAAATCTTGGATAAGAAGGATCGATTCAACACTCAAGGGTTATACCTCAAGAGTTAAAATCAAATGAAGTCAAGGTATCCTCACCTCTTCTAAGATACCAGTATACGTACGTAAATTTCGAGGGCGAAATTTCATAAGGAGGGGAGATTGTGAGACCCCAAATTTTATGAATAAAGATTTAAATTTCTCAAAATATTTTTTCAAAATTATGGTGTGGATTTGATATAATGTTATAGTTGTGGGTAATATTTATAAATTTTGCAAAGTATGCAAGTTATTATATAATATTCGATTGGTCGGGGAATATTTATTTTAACAGAAATATTCGTATGACGACACAATCATTATTGGACCCCACAACGGAATTATTGCTTTGATTGAGAAAACGATAAAAATATTTTTATGAAAATAACGGCATGGAAGTTTTACCGTTAAAAATCGCTTGAAACACTCTCGGTGTAAAAAGTACAATAATACGCGTGGTTGCAAAAGTAGCACACCAGATTGATTATTAATGCTTACGTGAGAAGTCACTCGCTTTTGTTCAATTATTGCTACAAAGAATTGTTGTATAAGATCTCACGTTATTTGATTCAATTATTGTTGATATTTTATATATTATTAAATCAATAATTGAGATGACAGAGTTATTAATATTATTATTTACAATATTAACGATGTCTAAAAATTCTGCCAATGAGAGGTTTGGTCACCTAATCATGCTACCAATAGGAAAAATCCTTATTGAAAGCCCCTCTTCCTCGAAACGACACGGTCGATTAATATTGTGAATTATAATAATGATAATAAATGTTGTTAAATATATTGAGGTGTCTTTTATGAAGTCACTTAAGTTTATATATATATATATATATATATATATATATATATATATATATATATATATATATATATAAATTTTGTTTTATTAATATTATTAATGTAATAAAATGTAAAAGTTTTTATATAAAATAAAATACTTTTATAAAGTTATTTGTTTTATTAGACTATAAATAGAATATATTATATTCTATTATTATATAGTATTTTGCATAGTAAAAAATCTTTTTATATAAAACATAATACTTTTATAAAATTATTTATTTTTTTAGACAATAATTAGAATATATTATATTTTATTATGCATAGTGTTTTGCATAGTAAATAGTAAAATTTTTTATAAAACAAAAATACTTTTATAAAATTATTTGTTTTATTAGACAATAATTAGAATATATTATATTTTATTATGCATAGTGTTTGAATAAGGCATGCTATAGTATTTTATATAGTAAAATCTTTTTATATAAAATGTAATACTTTTATAAAGTTATTCGTTTTATTAGATTATAAATAGAATATATTATATTTTATTTAAAAGATTTTGTTTTATTAGAATATTTTATTTATAATTTGATAGTAAATCAATAAGGACCATCCGCTTAAAAGTAAATCAATCTGATCGCTCATGAATTAGTTACTATTCAAATCCATTCTCCTATAAATAAAGCTCATTCCTTCATTATTTCTTACAATTCACTAAAACTCTAGAGAGAGAAACTATAGAGAGAAAGAAGAAAAGTATTCTGCTACTTCACTACTCCTATATCCGCTTTTTTCTAAGGTAAGGGATATTATTTGTTGTACTCATAAGGGTATTATTTCTTTTGTATTCATGAAGAGAACTTCGTTATTCCGTTCTTTATTATTCTATTGAATATCCTATCCACGATTTACGCGTTCTTTCCATTTCCATTCTTTATTATTCTGTTGAATAACTCAGATACGCCAAGCTACCCTATACTTGGTGAAATTCTTCTATTATTCCATTCTTTATCATTATGTTGGAATAACCTATCTATGCGAAGTACCGCATACATGGTGAAATTCTTCAGTTATTCCATTCTTTATTATTCTGTTGGAACATCCCGTCTGTGCCTTTTACGCATTCCACTTTATTCCGTTATTTATTATTCTGTTGGAATATCCTATCGCGGTATTATATTATTCTGTTGCTACGACCGACATGTTTCCATTAATTATTATTCGTTGGAATAACCTATCTGTCTGGCCTATCGCATGCATGGTGATTTTTGTTGTTATTTCATTCTTTATTATTCTCATTGAATATCCTCGCTTGGTTACTAATTTCACCGACCGATCCTCCGTTATTTATTATTCTGTTGGAATAACCTGTCTGTGCGGTCTATCGCATGCCTGGTGATTTCTTTTGTTATTCCATTCTTTATTATACTCAGTTTGTTAAAGTTTTGACTTCTATACTCCATGAAATTAGTTGAATATCCTTGATATTTGCGCTTCATCCAATATCTTTCATGGAAATATTCTTCTGAGTATTCTTGAATTTTACCCTACAAAGAAGTATCATATTGACAATTTGGACCTTATTAGTTCCTGGATAAATTAATTCTTGAACTTGTTTTATTGAATTCTTATATCATTGTCATCATCCTCATGTTTATATTATGTTGAAAGTCATCTGTGGCCTGTAGTGCATAGATGGACTTGGTATGATTATGACCAGGGATTAATCGGTATAATCATGACCGTAATGTTATAAATGATGTGGTAAAAGTCCTCATTGGCCCGTAGTGCATTGATGGACAGTTGTTGACATGATCATGACCATTGATAAATACACGAATATCCTTGGCCCGTAGTGTATGGATAATTTGTGGTCGTGATACTAATGATTATCCTTGGCCATAGTGCAAGGATGATGTGGATTATTTATTAAGCTGAGTCTCAGCAATAAAAGTGATGAAAAACCTTTTAAATCATAAAAGATAATAGATTTTATTCTCTACTTGACTCTTTTAATGGATTGCTTGTTCCGCATAGCTTAAACTTGATGTTTGTTATATTTTATCGCTTTAACATTGTTGAAGACTAATGATAATTTATTCTACATTATCTTAATCATAATATTTTTTTATCGGGCTAGTTAAGCTCACCCTTTCTTTTCTTTCATTGTTCTTCGTAAAATGAGAACGTGAAATGGACTAGCTCGGGGAACGGAGTGATTATCCGATGATAGTATTAGTAGTCCTCACTATTCTATTAAATAGTGTGACAATAAATGTAATGAGGACTCCTTTGAGTGTGGATATTGTCTAGATGACAATTCTTATTAAAACTCTCAGTTTATGTTTTATCGTATTTTACACAACAATTATATTTGTATTTTTGTACCATGTATTTGGCGACTCAAAATGGGTGATGTATACCTATTTTGGGGGCGTCACAAAGTAGCGGAGAAGAGGGCTACTGTGAGGGAGATGAAGATTTAAATTTGAATTATTATTTTGAATTTAAATTTTTTTGTTGTTGTTAGATCCCAGATATTTGAATTTGAATTATTAATTATGACAGTTATTTCTCTTTGATTTTAGGTTTTCTTATTAATGTGAATTGCGTTATTTTTGTAATTATTTTGTGAATGCACTAATAGTGTAATTACTTTCTAATTGTTGTATATTAGTGTTAAAGACCCTTTTCTTTTTCTAGAAGTTATTGGCTCCCCTCCAGATTTGACTCACTTTCTCCTAGAAGATGATCTCCAATGGATTCTTGTGCGCTAATGGCAGCGTCGGTTGTTTTTTTCAAAGTGGTTTGTTCATCGTCGCCTCCGTTGTCACAAAAGACATTAAGCATAACAATAAAAAAATAAATTAATATCAGAGAAATACAAAACTGCTCTAACTACTCATAAAAAATGGCTAAATACAGTTTACCATCATATTCATGATTAGGTCCCCAAAGAATTTGGGCTTACACTTTACTACATTAAGTGTCTAATTTGATACAATATTGCCCCCAATTTCAGAATTCGTCCAAAATTGGACGGAATACCTAATTTTTCGGCCAGATAAAAATTATATATTGTTTAACAGTATAGAATACAGGCTAATAAAACTTATGTTACATCAAGTACCACCAAATTCACAATTTACTACATCAAGTACCTAATTCGTATAAAATTTGTATAAATACTTATTTTGACGTATTAAATCTGTATAAATTCTTATAAATAATCATTATATGTTAAATTATTAAAATTAAATTTTAATACAAAGATTACCAAAAATATTTTTTTATTTTAAAATATAAAAAAAGACTTAATTACTAAAAAAATCAATAAACTTTTAAACATACAAATTATATTTTTAACACAAATAACATTAAACTTTTAAACAATTGATAAAAGTACTTTTCTCTCTCTCCTTTATCTTTCATCCGTAATCTGTAATCCTTCAAATTGTTTTGTTCCTTCAAATTTGGAAATTTCAGCGCCTTAGATTTTGTTCAGTAGTTGTGATCGACTTAAGCAAAAAATAACATGAAATTTTATGTTAATTCAAAGATTTTTCTGACGAAAAAAGGTTGATTATCGTCATTGAAGGAGGAGGAGAGAGAAGGTGGTGTGCAAAAAGTGAGTTGCAAAAAGAGAGAATGTACATAAGACAACATAGGCAATGTATTTTGGATTTGGAAAATGAGTTATTTTTATTTAGTTAAAAAATTCTTCAAACAAATAGTAGGTAATTAGTTTATCCAACAACACTTTCTTTCCGTCCGTTTTCCGTTTTATTCTTCAAAAAAACATTAGTTAATACATATATTGTATTTTTTAAAAAAGAATTAATTTTAAAATTGTATCTATTATTTAACAAATTGTATGTATAAATTTTATAACTTAAATCTTGCAAATTATAAATTGTATTATAAATTATAAATTTTACGTCTTAAATTTTACAAATTATATCTCAACTTAAATTTTACGAATATTTTTAATTTTAAATTGTATTTATAATTTTATACCGTATTTTTACGATATTAGTTACTTTTTTTAAAGGGCTAAAAATTATTATATTTATAATTTTTTATAATTATAAGTTTTTTTCTTTGGGGGTTGAATCATGAATATGGTGGTACTTGATGTAACAAAACTGTAAATAACTCTTTTTGAAATTTAGTCAAACTGTATACTTATACGGTCAATTGGTATTAAATACACAAAACTTGATCAGATTCTCACTACAACAAAAAGGGTTATTTCCGACGAAATATTCCGTCGGAATTAAGCATAATTCATCGAGTTTATGTTAATTCCGACAGAATATTCGGTCGATAATGCATTCGGATATAAGCACGTCGAAATTACGTCCGTCGATATTTCAGTCAGAGATATATATCCTCGACCGAACTAACCTCGATGGAATTCAGATACATCAAATTCACTATAACATAACCAAATCAGATATAATATTGCAATTAAACTGCTGACCCCAAATTAGAACCAAATCAGATGCAATTGTACTACTGTCCCCAAATTATAATGTGAATCAAGCCCAAAATTATAATATATATTAACCCTATAACTCCACATTATGATATATATTAACCCTATAACCAAATCAGATGTAATTGTAACTTTAAACCAATTCCAGATTGAAAATTAACTCAAGCTACCATAATAATAAATTAACCCTATAACTCAAACTAAATTTCAGTCAAAATCAGCAGCATATATATTAACCCTAGCTTAAAAAATTAGGAATTTCAGTATGTACCTTGAATTACAAGAGGATAAATGAGGAGGGAAAGAGAGAATCGGAGGGGGTGTAGGCTATGACGCCTAAGATGCCAAGCTTATCATCTATGGTGGTGGCGCAGGCGGTGAGTGAGAACGGAGGTGGCGGCCAAAAACGGAGGTGTGGTGGTGGTGGGGCAGGAAGGTTCGACTAAGAGAGAGGGCAAGAGGAGTTAATCGCGGCTGAGAGAGAGAGATAGATAGAGAGCAGCGTGTGAAATGAATCTGCAGATCTATTTTTATTTAATTATTTTCGACGGAATTCCATCGGAATTATGTCCGTTGAGGATAAGTTAAGTTCGACGCACATTCTGTCGAAAATACTAGTATTCCGTCGAGAAAATAATTCGCGATAGCGGGCTTTTTTGGCGCCTTTACTGGCACTTATTTTTGACCGAATTCGGTCGTATTTATGTTATTTCTGAGGGAATTAGTTCCGACAGAATATTCCGTCGGGAATATGCTAAGATCGACTGAATTGCTTCCGTCGACAATATATTTGTCGAAATTAGCCTCTTTTTTTGTAGTGTCTTGTGCGGATTGGGTATTCTGGATTCAAAAATTGGAGGCTAAATTGTATCAAATTAGGCACTTGATATAGTAAATTATAAGCTCAAAGTTTTTAGGGGTCGAATTATGAATTTGATGGTAATTTATGTAACAGAAGTGTAATTAGCCGAAAAATGGATTAATTACGGTTTTTCTTTGGATCATTGGATCTCTAGATTAACGGTATGAGATGTGTTTGTTGGAATAATGTCGATCAGCAAATGCTTACTTAAAAAGAAATAGGAAGAGAGAGAAAAAAAAGAGAAAAAAAGAGGGAGAGAGATTAGCTACTAGCTAGGTAGGAATGTAGGAATTAATGAAAAATCTTGGTCGTGCAATGATTTGGTTTCATACGAGAAACCCTAAAACATTATCAGTCTATTTTTTTATTTATGGTTCATACAAATATAAAATGGCTAAATCTATTATACCTAAGCCCTCTTTTTGTCTTCTTTCTGGGATGTGGCACGTGAAAGATACACGCAAGCAAATATAATGTAAAAGCGATGAGTATACATCTCGTCCCAAGAGTAAGGAAATAAGAAAAGGGGTTAAATACATATTTTTTCATTCTATTCGACATCGGTTTACAAATGTATTATTGGACTGAATTTTTTTACAATCAACTTATTAAACTATAACTTTTTAACAAAAATTAAAATTTCCGTCTAAAAATGTTAAAAGTTAACGGAAAGTCTATATGGCACCATGTGGCAACGCTTACGTGTAATATAAGTGCCACCGTGAATTTTTTTTAATAATAATAACAAATAACTTTAGTTTAATTTTTTTGGTTTTCAATCTTGAATTAATGAATTTATATTATATTTTTAATTTTTAAATATTTTAAATTAACTTTAAAAAAACAAAATTATATAATATAATTCATCATTTTTTTCACCACAAATCCAAATCTAATTCATCATCTTCTTCACCACAAATTCAAATCCAAATCTAATTCATTATCTTCTTTGTTAATGCCTGATTTTGTACGCTTTGATTTAAATCACCAAAACAAAGAAATAAAATAAATACCAACGGTGATGGAGTAATTGTTGTGAAATCAAACTCACGAAATAAACTCACATAAACATACATAAAGAAATATAATGTATGAACACAAGAATTTACGTGGAAACCCAATTGGGGAAAAACCACACAGAGAGAGAGTAATCCACTATAATAATATTGGGAGTACAAGTTGTGTATATGGATAGTACAAGTTGTTGTGTTCTATGATCTTCTCCTCAAATCCTAGCTTGTAACCGTATATATAGAAGTCACCTTCATCCGTATCCAACTAGGAGAAGGACTCCTTTTGTAGAATCACCTTATAACTCCTGAATCCAATTAGGAGTAGGAGTCCTAATTAAACCTCCTTATCCCACCAAATAAGAAAATACAATCCTATTTTAATAAGGACTCTCCAAATAATCACATCCCAACATTTCCCCCCAGTCTCTTATTTATAAAGAACATATAATAAGAGAGTATACAAATTTTGTCACACCCAAACACCATACGCCAAACAAAAACTTGTGACTCTCAATATTTTCGCCCCACTCCTCAATTCATTTCTAAGATATACATAAAGATCCGCAAGCCACGACTCATGTGCCACGTGTCACGATCCACGAACCACGAGCCACATACTTTGAGACACGAGCCACGTGCTTTGAGCTATGAACCACGAGCAACGAGCCAAGTGCTTCGAGCCACGAACTTCGTGCTTTGAGCTACGAGCCACGTGCTTTGAGCCACGAGCCACGAGCAACGAGCCAAGTGCTTCGAGCCATGAGCTTCATGCTTTGAGTCACAAACCTCGTGCTTTTAGCCGCGAGCTACATGCTTTGAGTCACATGACACGAGCCACGAGGGTTTAAAACATGTCTTGGCTAGATCTTCTCCGTTTTAATTTCCCTTTTTCTTCTTGTAAGACCTCGACTTTTTTCAGAATGCTTAGAATCTTCGATTGCTCAAGTTCGGCACTGCTCAACAGGAAGTACGTCCTTTGCCTGACTAATTTCAACTGCAGTCTCCACACTGGCATGCAATACTCCACTTTCCTGTTGTTCACTTCTTAATTCTGGCTAAGTCAAAGACTTTAGACCTGACATCATGCACAGTTGTTTATCATTACTCCACATGTATAATAATTGACAAAAAGTCATATATTCCACTACTATTCTTTTTCATGGGTTGAGACTTGAGCAGATCCGTATATAATAATTGACGAAAAATAATGAATTTGTTGGCATATATATATAATATTTATTTCGTAAATAAAAAAGAATCACTTATCTTCTTCGGTGACTCGGTGATTTTAAATCGACACTAGAACAAGTGTCTTAATTCCCACAGACGGCGCCAATGTTAACGCCTGATTTTGTATGCCTGACGAAATCACCAAAACAGCAGGCCAAAATCGCGCTAACGGTTGATTGTAGTAGTTGATTATATCAAACTCATGAAATACATTCACACAAACATAAATAAAGACATATAAATATAAACACAAGAATTTACGTAGAAACCCAATTGGGAAAAAAACACGGAGAGAGAGAGAAATCCACTATAATAATATTGGGAGTACAAGTTGTGTATTTGTGTTGTATCTCTTGTGTCTTAGTTCCCACAGACGGCGCCAATGTTAACGCCAAATTTTGTACGCCTGACGAAATCACCAAAACAACAGGCCAAAATCGCGCTAACGGTTGATTGTATTGTTGAATACACTCACATAAGCATAAATAAAGGAATATAAAATGTGAACACAAGATTTACGTGGAAACCCAATTGGGAAAAAACCACGGAGAGAGAGAGAAATCCACTATAATAATATTGGAAGTACAAGTTGTGTATCTGTGTTGTATCTCTTGTGTCTTGTCCTCAAATCCTAGCTTGTAACCGTATATATAGAAGTCATCTTCCTCCGTATCCAACTAGGAGAAGGACTCCTTTTGTAGAATCACATTATAACTCCTGAATCCAATTAGGAGTAGGAGTCCTAATTAAACCTCCTTATCCCACCAAATAAGAAAATACAATCCTATTTTAATAAGGACTCTCCAAATAATCACATCCCAACATTCTTCACTTTCATCATCTTCTTCATCACTAATCCAAATCTAATTAATCATAGTAGTATGAACTAGCCGAAATCCAAATATATTTCATTATCTTCTTCACCACAAATTCAAATTCAAAATAATTCGAAATCAAAAATCTAAAACTCATCAAAATCAAAGCAACAAAGTTCTAAAACTTTAACAACCCAGATTCGTAGTCGGAAGTCTCCGAAATCCAAATCTAATTTAGCATCTTCTTCCCCACAAATCCAACTCCGACAAGCCAGATCTAAACAAACCTTAGTTCATATATGAAAAAAAAACAAAAAACAGAGCACTAGGAGACCATCTGTCCTCGTGAAAATTGGGAATTCTGGGTGGGAATAACAGAGAAGGTGTAGGGTTGAAATCGAAAAAAATATCACAGCTATTTTTCGATCTGAACTTCTGATTTCTTGAAATGCATTACAAACCCAAAAACTCCATTTTCACTTTCTCTCTCTATAATTATGCAGCTTCTTAAAATCTCAACAATTAACAGTAATTCGTTCTGCTTTTTTCTAATAATAATAATAATAATAATAATAATCCCTCTATTTTAAAATATTAGATAATTTAATATTTTAAAAATATTTAAAATTTTAAAAAATATGAATTCATTAATTTTATATAAATACATTTGTAAAAATTATATATTAATATATTTTATTATTAATTAATATATTTTATTATTAATTAATATATTTTATTATTACCTTATTTAATTAATATATTTTATTATTAATTTGTTTAATTTATTTAATTATTTTTATGTCTATTAATTTGATTTATATTTGGTTTAACTATTTATTATAAAATTCAAGATAATTTAATTTTATTTTATTAATTATTCAAATTTACCTTCTCTCTCTAAATATTTTAACTTTTTAACTTAATTTTTTTATTTAAAATAATTTTATTTTTTTGTAATATATATATATATATATATATATATATATATATAATATCACATTTAAGTAATTAATTTATTTTATTTTATAATTGTGAAGTTAAAAGATTTTATTTGGTTGTTTTTGGCTTTTTGTATGTATGCTATAATATTAAAGTTTTACCATATCAAACGAATATTAATGATTAAAATAAATTTTAAAAAATTATTTTTATTGTAATTTTATTTTGAATGAATTGTTTTATTTACTTGATTTTGATTAAATATAGCATTAAATTTATACAAGTTTCCATCCTAAGCATGCCAAAAAGAAAAAATGCCTGACATGTTAGTTTTCTCTCTCTTACGTGGCAACTCATGTACTTTTTTCGTCTAAAGTCAAACAATTTAACAGAATTTGTAACAGTTTATAAAAAAGTTGTAGTTCAGTGAATCGAATGAAAAAAAATTCAATTCAATGATATATTTATAAACCGATGCCTAGTAAAGTGGAAAAAATTGTATTTAACCCATAAGAAAAGTGATAGTATGCGGATCATAAGGTAAAAAGATGCCTTTGGGTTTGGGGGAGTGTTGTCTATTTGTGCATGTGTGTTCAAATAAAAAGAAAATAAATCAATTTTAAATAAGACTTAGTTAGCTTATATTATGTCTTTTAAATTTCACTTTATTGACATTTATATATACTGCAGTACACTTTCTTGACATAATTTAAACTTTATCCTAAAATAATCCATGGTTGCATGGCTAAAGAATAATTAACTAATTTTCTTAAAGATAAAAAAGAAGCACCCCTACTTTATTAGAAGGTACCTATATGGAACTAGCTTTTTATTTCTTTATTTTCAAACTTCAACCATTAAAGAAATAATAAATCCTGGCAGCTTGAATTACAGAAAACTTTGGTAATACACCAATGCTGCGTTTGGATTAAAAGAATAAAATAAAGATTAAAATAATTTATTTCATTCTAGTTGGAATGAGTTATTCCGTGCTCAGGTGCTTTTCCTCCCCCAAGACCCTCATGGCTCGATGATAAAAAAAATTATTCATAAGGCTTTGGGTATGAAATATTAGGCAAAAATATTAAATTTCAGTCAAAAATAGTAAAAAAAAATAATAATGGTTCAATCCATTCAAATCGCAACCAAATATAATTTATTTTATTCCATAGAAATGAGTTATTTTATTCTCATTTTTATTACTTCAATCCAAACGAAGCATAATATGTGTGACTAATGTGTGATAGGAGTGTAATGGGAATACTAATTAAGAAGTGTTTTTATATTGCACATTGCTCTTGGAAGCATATCGATATGATTAGGGCTGTAAATGGTAACCGGAAAATTCGTATTCGTCCGCATCCGTATTCGAAAAAAAAGCGGATATTATTCGTATTCGGAAAAAAATGGATATATCCGTATTCAGTTTAAAGGTATCCGTAAATAAATGGATACCAATACGGATATAGGCGTATTCGTATTCGATTAACATCCGTCCATAAATATATCTGGTGGATACGGATATCCGGATTCCGATATCTGGAATCCGTATCCGAATAACTTATATATATATACACACACACACACACACACACACACTTAATATTTACATTAATTAAGTTATTAATTAATGTAAATTATTAATTAATAATTTACCTATATAAATTGTTAATAATTTAATATATATATATATAATATATATGTATTTATTAATAACTTACATTCATTGATTAATCACTTACATTTATTTATATAAGTTATTAATATATACGTGTATATATATATATATATATATATATATATATATATATATATATATATATTAATAAATCATAACTTAGATTCATTAATTAATCACTTTAACTTATATTCATTAATTAATAACTTACATATACATATATATATAAGTTATTATATATATACACACATATATATTAATAACTTGCATTAATTAATTAATAACTTATATATATATATATATATATATATATATATATATATATATATATACACACACACACATATATATTAATAACTTACATTCATTAATTAATCACTTACATTCATTTATATAAGCTATTAATATATATATATATATATATATATATATATATATATATATATATATATATATATATATATACACACGCTTAAGGACAACTACGAGAGTATGAGCAATGGACAATATAATTTTATTGTTAAATGTGTTAGGTCCTAATTAATTTAAAATTAATCTAGAAAGGAGAGTTAAATAAATTAATTCACGTTTATGAATTTTTGGGTGGAGAGAGTATTTATCACTTTCATTTGCCTAATTATTTAGAAATTAGAAGTCCAAATATGTAAAATAAGTTCAATGTCAATTTTGAATCAAGTTAGATTAACTAGTTGTCACACATACATTATAACTCGCACTCTCCATAAATATAATGAAATCAAATAATTTCTTATAACCATGTAATTTATTTATTGAGGATAAATAATAAATAAATCTCCCATAAATATTACTATTCATTTATTAAATATTAATTTATTTCTCTTTTTATTATTTAATAAAATTTGAAAGAATAATATTGAGATTTTAATTTCAATTTGATCCATCAAACAAAGTATCTACATTATTGAATCTTTTTATTTTCACCCAAAACGTCCAATTAGCATGTTCCTCCCTTTATAATTAGGATGTTTAATTAATATGTATGGTTTAAATATTAAATTGTGTTTAATTAATATGTATGATTTAAACTTTAATTTTTTTTTTAAATATTTTGAATGAATTTTATATTAGGTTACTTGATAAACTAATTCGGATATTTGGATATCCTAATAATTTGTCTATTCGGATAAAATAAATCGGTAGCGGATATTATCCGTATTCAATATTTTTCCTAATAATTTGATACGGATAATATTTTTAAAATCCATGGGATAATTTGATACGGATACGGATATAATTAATTAGTTTTTCGGATACGGATACGGATATACCTGTATCCGTATCCGTTTAATACTGTTTACACCCCTAGATATGATGAAGTTGTAGTTTACAGCAAATGATTATTGCTTTATTCAAAATGATTGTACTCTTTCCAGCCCAAAATAAGGAAAAGATAACGTAATCATTTTAAGATAAAATACAATTATATATTTTGAGTCTTTATATATATTTTTTGGGGCAAAAACAAAATTATTTTTTTGCATTTTCCGCGTGATGGACGGAATCTATAACTTGTAGAATTTTTTTGGCAATTTAGGGAGTGTTTGATAAAATTGAATGAAATAGTTTAAGTTATTTGATAATTGACATGTCTGAAACATCTGAATAACATATTATTATTATTTTATCCCTTTGAAAAAATTCAAAATTATTATAAATTTATTTATTATTACTGAATACAATAGTTAATATTGTAAAAAATATATATATAATACTTCATTCAAAGCAATATTCAAATTTATTTAGTCAAAAAAATTATAGTTGGTCATTCAGCCCAAAAATCTAACCGATTCAACCATTCAAACGATTTTTATTCAAAACAAACGCACTAAATGACTGATCGATTCAGCCATTCAACTTCATTCAACTCTAAACAAACACCCCTTAATCCAACTCAATTTAATTAACAAAGTATATCAACACACAAAAATGGAGAAAGGGTTGTAGTATTGAGTGCCACAATACCCATTCGTATGATTTTATTTATTTTTAATATATAATGGAAACACAATAGTTGCTCTTAAAAAAATTAATCTTTATAATTGGGCTATGCACATTGATGATTGTATAATTCAAGAACTGAGCAAAATTCATTACAATAGCTCAGGCCCAGTCCAATAAAACAAGTGGCTTGCGTTTCTTAAACAAATAGGCACACTACATGTGAATTAAAGGGGGGAAATTAAGATGCTAAAAGCCTAAAAGATAGGGGGCGGGAGATAATGAGAGAGAGAGAGAAAATTGAATAAATGACCTATGTTAAGAAATTTAAAGTAAAATATAAAAGTAAAAAGATTTCACAATTTTGTTTACACAAAATTAATTGTCAATTTTTTCCTCCCCCTTTATAATATAGATTACAAGTTCATTAGCCCGTGGGAATCACCGATTTTATTATTAAATTATTGATATCATTAATCAATTTTTTGTTTTCAATTAATTCTATAATTAAATCATATTATTGGTTATTTTATTGTATTATATTAATATATTAATTATAATAATATGTTAATATTTTGTATGATAATCTTCATAAAAAATATTGGTTTCTTTGATTATATTATTTAACGAATAATATGTAACTAGTTATTACTGGAAAAATTAATTAAAACAATATAATATTCATCTTTAAATCAATGTTCATCTTCTTAATTATATATCCATCTATTTACGTAATAATAAATTTTATTTAAACCAGAATAGTTATATTTATATATTTTAAACATAATAAAATGATTACATCATTAATTTCGGACAGTAAACATATGAATTGTAATAGAACACTAACTAAATAAAAAAAAAATGGAAATAGGAGATATATAATTGTGATAAGATAATTATGATAGTGAGAATATGAATAGAAAGAATTTGAAAGTTGAATGGATATGGTAAAATAGCCGAGTAAATTTTTTGCTAGCAATACAATGTTTTTTGTAATTTTAATTGTATAATAGATTCTTAGGAACAAATAATATGATTTTATATATGAGTAATTACTGAATCTCCAAAGTAGATGAGTATAAATACGTTCTGTAGCCCAATACAAGATTTAGCTATATGCTTATTTATTTCACTCTTTTGCTAATATTGCAAACTTTTTATATATTAAAGTTTAAGGAAATGGTTTAAAAGGGACAATTTCAACATCCCTCCTCCATAGGGCTGTCAATTGTGTCGTATTAGGCTAATTCGTGTGGTGTTAGGTTATAAGTATTATATTAAATAGGTCAATACTAATACCATTCGTTTAATTATTCGTGTTAAGATTCTCAACACTAACACTAACCTAGTAATATATTAAACGAGTCGACCTATTTAACCTGTTTATTACACATTTAAAATTTTAAATATAAAAATAAATATCATTCACTTATTTATTAAATAAAAATGTAATTTATTTTTCACAACACTACATGGCCGTCGATATTGGGGGCCCATTGATAATGGATGTATTGGGCCATTAGATTTTTTGGCCCGACGACTATTCCGTCGACAAAAGTAATTGGACCACCGAGATTGGGCCTTTATATTTGGCACCACAATATAAAAACACCGAGATTGGACCACCGACAAAAGTAATGATTTCAAGAGATAATAATTAAGTAACGATAATATAAAAACCGTTTAGATTGAAAAAGTAGTGATTTAGGGGATTATAAAATTAACATAGTAAGTTATGAATAATATTATTTGTTATTTTAATTTTGTTTTAAAAGTTTTAAACTATATAATATTATGTTGTATTATAATTAAAAATGGTATAATATTATATTGTAATATAATTTAATTAGTAATGATAATATCCGCATAGTTTAGATAGGTAGTGATTTTGTTATTTTATTATATACGTATATTATAATATTATACCATACGTAGTATTATAATATTATACCATACATGTATGATATAATGTATGGTATAATTATGAATGGTATAATATTAGAAAAATAGTGATTTTAGGATATAATAATTATGTTTAGAAAAGTAGTGGATTTTGGGGATTATAAAATCAACATAGTAAGTTATGATCGATATTATTTGTTATTTTAATTTTGTTTTAAATGTTTTAAATTGTATAATATTATGTTGTAATATAATTATAAATGGAATAATATTATGTTGTATTTATAAAGAGAAAATTATGTTAAATAACATAGAGTAATGATAATAGTTCAATAATGATAATATCATAAAGTAGTGATTTTAGGATATAATAATTAAATTAGAAAGGATAATATCAGAACTGTAAGACACCAAATTTTATGAAATAAAAGTATTTATTTTTTCTTATAATTATTATTCTATTTAGTAAATGGTTAAATTGAAAAAAGGTTAAAATTAAGGGTGATATGTGAAAAAAATTGCAAAGTAAGCAAGTGGTCATAAAATATTCGTTTGGTCGAGGAATATTCTTTTTATCGGAAAATATTTGTACGACGGCACAATCATTGGTGGACCCCCACAACGGAATGACTGTCGGATATAGTAAGCGACAAGGATAACCTTTTTATAAAAATAAAGCCAATTTTTTTACTGTTAACTGTTGAAATACCGGTGATAAAAGTATAGTAATATGCGTTATTGCACAGTAGCACACGGTATTGCACAGTATCTCTTATTATTGATGCTTACGTAAGAAGTCACTCAATTTTGTTCAATTATTGTCACAGTATCATATACATAATATTTTATATTATTAAATCAATAATTGAGACGACACAGCTATTCATATTATTATTTGCATTATTGATAATTTTTAGAAAGTTCTGTCGAGGAAAGGGGTTAGATTATTTAATTACGCGCCAATAAGAAGAAATTCTTATCGAAAACCCCCTTCTTTCTTGGGAATGATCTGGTTGTCAATATTTTGAGTTATTATATTAATGATGTATAATTGTTAAAAAGTTAAAAATGTGTTTATTGAAGATAAATGATTTGTGATAAATATTTATTCAATTTTTGATATAAACAGAGGGATTTTGTAAAACCCCAAATTTTACGAATAAAGATTTAATTTTCTCGAAATATTTTTTTGAATATTATGGTATGGATTTGAGATAATGTTATAGTTGTGGGTAGTATTTATAAATTTTCCAAAGTATGCAAGTTGTTATATAATATTCAATTGGTTGGGGAATATTCCTTTTATCAGGGAATATTCGTACGAAGGTACAATCATTGGTGGACCCCACAACGGAATTATTGTCTGATTGAGAAAACGACAAAAATATTTTTATGAAAATAACTACGAAGTTTTACCGTTAAAACTATTGAACTACTTTCTAGTAAAAGTACAAAGAATACGCCGTGGTTGCATAGAAGACACCAGTATTGATTATTGATGCTTACGTGAGAAGTCACTCAGTTTTGTTCAAATATTGCTACAATAATCTCACATTATTTGATTCAATTATTGTCAATAGTTTATATATTATTAAATCAATAATTGAGACTTATTGAAGTTATTAATATTATTATTTGCAATATTAACGATGTCTAGAAGTTATGCCAAGGAGAGGTTTCGTCACCTAATTGCGCTACCAATAGGGAAAATCCTTATTGAAAGCCCCTCTTTCTTAGGAACGACACAGGTCGATTAATATTGTGAATTATAATAATGATGATAAATGTTGTTAGATATATTGAGGTGTCTTTTATGAAGTCACGGAAGTTTATATATATATATATATATATAAATTTTGTTTTATTAGTATTATTAATGTAATAAAATAGAAAAGCTTTTTATATAAAATGTAATACTTTTATAAAGTTATTTGTTTTATTAGACAATAATTAGAATATAATATATTTTATTATGCATAGTGTTTTTTACATAGTAAAATCTTTTTATATAAAATGTAATACTTTTATAAAGTTATTTGTTTTATTAGACAATAATTAGAATATAATATATTTTATTATGCATAGTGTTTGCATAGTACCTGCATAGTATTTGAATAGTAAAATCTTTTTATATAAAGCAGAATACTTTTATAAAGTTAATTATTTTATTAGATTTTAAATAAAATATATAAATATATATACATTATATTATATTTTATTGCATAGTATCCTTTCTATTTTCCTATAAATAAGATGCTTAGTTAGAATTGAAATCACACCAGAAATTCAGAGAATTCTCTTCTATAATCTTGAGCGTATTTCTTTAGAGTTTTAAGAAGCTTTGAGCGTAGTGCAAGTTTTCTTTAAGTATATTCCCTCCCTACCCGTCGGAGTACTCTTCTTTATAAGGTAAGGGATATTATTTGTTGTACTCGTAAGGGGTATTATTTCTTTCGTATTCATGAAGAGAACTTCTGTTATTCCATTCATTATTATTCCGTTGGAATAACTTGTATACGCGGGCTACCCTATACTTGGTGAAATTCTTCTATTATTCCATTCTTTATCATTATATTAGAATAACCTGTCTATATGAAGTACCGCATACATGGTGAAATTCTTCTGTTATTCCATTCTTTATTATTATGTTGGAATAACCTGTCTATGCGAAGTACCGCATACATGGTGAAATTCTTCTGTTATTCTATTATTTATGATTCTGTTGAGAATAACCTGTCTGTGAGGTCTATCGCATGCCTGGTGAAGTCTTTTGTTATTCCATTCTTTATTATTCTATTGGAATATCCCGTCTGTGCGTTTTCGCATAACCTGGTTCCATTATTTATTATTTTATTGGAATAACCTGTCTGTGCGGTCTATCGCATGCATGGTGAATTTTGTTGTTATTTCATTCTTTATTATTCTGTCGGAATATCCTGTCGATGTGTTTACGCATGACCTGGTTCCATTATTTATTATTCTGTTTGGAATAACCTGTCTGTGCGATCTGTCGCATGCATGGTGAATTCTTCTGTTATTCCATTCTTTATTATTTTGTTGGAATAACCTGTCTATGTGGATTACCACATGCATGGTGAATGATCCTTTGTATTTCATTTCTTATTAAATTGTGGAAATGATCTGTCTACGTGAATTACCGCATGGCGGGTGAAAATCCATTTACAGTTTCATAATTTTTTTGACCCTCAAAAATTCTGAAAAGTCATAATATAAGCATTGGACTGTTGATTATGATGAAAGTCATAATAAAAGCATTGGACTGATGAAAATCATAGGTATATATAGTATTAGTAAGTGTTATGATGAGTTAGGTTGATTATTATGTGAAAACATGAAAGTTTCTTAGAAATCATAAAGGGTTGAAAATCAGATTTTTGGTGAAAATAGAACATGAAATTCAATTGACCATATCTCCTATTATATTTTGAATTTTTGAGTGTGGTTAAGTTCTAGAGTTAGATCTATGAGTTTTCTAACTTATCCAAGTGGAATCACTGGAAAAGGTATTGTAGATTTTCGTGTGGACTGATTTTAGCAAAAGAGTCAAAAATTGCAAAGTACCAAAAAGCTACTGCCCATAAATTTAAAAGGGCATTTTCGGCCACTTAATTTATGAGAAAAATTCTGGCCTTTTGGGACATGAAAATATATGGTATAAAGTACATCCTGTCCAAAAATGAGCTCATTCCGACTTAAAATGAGCAAGTTATGACCATTTCAATATTTAGGTTTTTCCGACGAAAAACGCTATAACCGGAGTTCTATAACTCTGATGAACATGAAATTTAAACTGGAAGCTCACGTTAACAGGTGTAAGATCCTGACAAGATTTGGAAATTTCTGGAGTTAAACTTGAGGTAGCTAATTTCTTAAGGAATTAATTAGAAATTGATTTTTGAAAAATACTTAAGAGAGTTGAAAAATTATAAAAAAAATACTTGTTGTGTATGAAATATATGTATATATGTTTGGACAAAGGATAGAAAAATAATAAGTTAATTTGGTAATTTTTCATGAAAATGGTTTAGTTTCAAACATATGAGTTAAATATGTTATGTGAAGTTGAAGAATTGGTAAATAGGATTTTAGGGCTTGAAAATCCTATATAAGGTATATGCAGATTTTTGATGAGTGATTTGATCATTGGTGATGAAATCTTATAAGTATGGCATTTTTGAATGATTAAATGCATTATTTGGTAAAGTGTAAATAATTAAATTAAATTATTTATAAGTTTAAGAAGTGATTAAAATATTGTTATAATATTAACAATATTAGATTATGAGTTATTTAAGTGATGGATAATATTTGGATAAATTTAAAGTCTTTAATATTTATCCTTGTTTTCGTTTGATTAATGCTTATATTATTGTCATCATCCTCATGCTTATATTGTGATGAAAGTCATCTTTGGCTAACGTGCAGAGATGGACTTGGTATGATTATGACCAAGGATTATTCAGTATAATTATGACCGTAATGTAACGAATGATGTGGTAAAAGTCCTCATTGGCCTGTAGTTCAATGGTGGATAGTTGTTGGTATGGTTATGACCATGGATTATTCGGTATAATCATGACCATTGATGATTACATGAATATCCTTGGCCGTGGTGCAGGGATGATGTGGTTTATTTATTGAGCTGAGTCTCAGCAATAAAGTTTATGAAAATCTTTTTAAATCATAGAAGATAGTAGATTTTATGCTCTACTTGACTCTTCTAATGGATTGCTTGTTCCGCTACAGTTAAACTTGATATCTATTATATTTTATCAGTTTAACATTGTTAAAGACTAATGATAATTTATTCTACATTATCTTAGTCACAATATTTCTTACTAGGCTAGTTGAGCTCACCCTTTCTTTTATTGTTCTCTTCAGGAAATGAGAATATAGCTGGGACTAGTCGGGAAATGGAGTGACGGTCCAGATGATAGCATTAGTAGTCCTTACTATGGTATGACATGCAATATATAATTGTATTGAGGACCTAAGATGTGTGTGTCGTATTTTATACGTCACTTAATAATTAATTTTGGTGAACAACAATAGGGTGATGAGAACCCAATTTCCAAAGCGCCAAAAGTGCACCACAAAAATGAAGAGAACAAAATCTTCTCGTGTCCCTTTGGAGACTTGAAATATTTGTTGTTGTACTTTATATGGCATGTATTAATTTGAGTATGAATATTGTCATTATTATATATCGTTACAATATTTATATTAAAACTCACAAGATATATATGTCAATTAAGTAATTTGCACATTACATCGTGTATAATTAAGATTGTATTTGAATTTTGTACCATGTATCTGACGACTCAAGATGGGTGATGTATACCTATTTTGGGGGTGTCACAGATTTGTCATGAGGCATTTGTTGTAAGTTTGCTTTATTATTCCATGGAGAGATGTGCTAATTTTTTAGACCGTTGGTTGAAGTTATAATAGTAAATCAGTATGGACCGCTGGTTGAAGTTATAATAGTAAATCAGTATGGACCGCTGGTTTAAAGTTATAATAGTAAATCAATATCGACCGTCAGTTTAAATTTATAATAGTAAATCAATATGGACCGTCAGTTGAATTTTTAATAGTAAATCAATATGGACCGTTCATGAATTAGTTACTATTTAGTCCATTTTCCTATAAATAGAAGCTCATTCCTTCATTATTTCTTATGAATTCACTGAAACTCTAGAGAGAGAAACTATAGAGAGAAAGAAGAAGAGTATTCTGCTACTTCACTATTGCAGTATCCAATCTCCTACTAAGGTAAGGGATATTACTTTTTGTATTTGTAAGGGGTATTATTTCTTTCGTATTCATAAATGATGTTATTTTCTTCATATTCATAAGGATTGTCATTATATTCCTTATTAATCTGCGGGAGTAACCTATCTACGCGGATTACCGCATGCATGGTAAATGACCTTTCGTATTCATTCTTTATTAATTAGTGGGAGTAACCTGTTTACGCGGATTACCGCATGCATGGTGAAAGACCCTGCGTATTCATTCTTTATTAATCTGCGAAAGTAACCTGTTTATGCGGATTACTGCATGCATGGTGAAAGACCCTTTGTATTCATTCTTTATTAATTTGCGGGAGTAACCTGTCTACGCGGATTACCGCATGCATGGTGAATAACCCTTCATATTCATTCTTTATTAATCTGTGGGAGTAACCTGTCTACACGGATTACCGCATGCATGGTGAATAACCCTTCATATTTATTCTTTATTAAATTATGGAAATGATCTGCTACACGGATTACCGCATGACGGGTGAAAATTTAGTTGCAGTTTCGTATATTCTTTTATACTAGTATGAGATGTCATTTCTTTTGTACTCATCAAGGGATATTGTCTTCTTTCATATTTCTCCATTTATGGTATAAATTTATTGTTTATTTCCATAACCTTATTATTAAATGGTGAAAACCCTTGAAATTAGTGGAATATTCTTAATAGTTTGTGCTTCATCTAGTATCATTTCACTATTGGTCTGAACTATTTATGTCAGAGTACTATTCATTTGGAATACTATTCATTCGAGATACTATTCACTTGGGGTATTATTAATTCGGGATACTTTGCATGACGGGATACTATTCACTCGGGTACTATTTACGACAAAAGTGCTTTCTTTCTGTCCAAATTATTTTTGATACATGAATATCATTCTTGAATTTTACTCAACAATTAATTATCATGTTGACAATTTAGACATTCTTGAACTCTAGATAAATTGAATTACAAATCTCTAATATTTATCCTTGATCTCACTTGATTGATTTCTTATATCATTGTCATCATCCTCATGCTTATGTTGTGGTAAAAGTCATATTTGGCCCGTAGTGCATAGATGGACTGTTGATTGGTATAATTATGACTAGGAATTTTGTATTGGTATAATCATGACATGTAATGTTACAGACAAATGATGTGGTGTGTGATGCCCCCAAAATAGGTCCAATCCACCCAACCTATTCTGAGTCGCCAAATACATGGTACAGAAACAACTACAACTTCATTATTACAATTATCGTGCAAAATACGACAACACTTATGCTGTGAGTTTAAATACAAATATTGTCTTCTAGAAAATATAAACACTCAAATAAAGTCCTCATTAAAATTATTGATACACTATTTTACAGAATAGTGAGGACTACTAAAACAACTATCTTAAACCATCACTCCACACCCCGATTAGTTCCCGCTATATTCTCGCCTCCTGAGAAGAAAAATGGAACAAAAAGGGAAAGGGTGAGCTCAACTAGCCCAGTAAAGAGTATTATGACTAAGATAATATACAACAAATTATCCTTAATGTTTAACAGGGAAAAATCTGATAGAATACAATAGACAACAAGTTTTAGATCAACAACTGCAGCGGAAACAATAATTTAGTAAAAAAGTTAAGTAGAGAATGAAATCTACTATCATCTATGAATTTAAAAGTCCATCATCGATATTTTGTCCCTGTAACATCAATTAATATACATCTTGAATCAAATAATCATCTTTGCACTACAGGCCAAAGATATTAATCAGTCGGTCATGTTCATCTCAACACTTGTTCATCTTTGCACTACGAGCAAAAGATATTCATCAAGAAATCATTCATCTTTGCACTACATGCCAAAGATATTCAGTTATATCATCATTTAGGATTGAGGATGATGAAAAATATATTTTAAAGAAAACGAATCCAGTGAGACAAAAGAACAAATATTAAGGATTCGTACTTTGGTTTATCCATATTCAAAAATACTCCATAATAAACTATTGTGGAGCAGAATTCAAAAATGAAGATCAAAACATAGATCCAATCAAAGATTGGAACCATAACGGACAATCTTGGACATAGAAAAGAAAATTTAATTTTTTTTGTGAATAATGTCGTATTCGTGAATAGTGTCGCATACGTGAATAGTACCGTATACGTGAATAGTAACTCCGACACTAAAAGGTAGAAATTCTATAAGAAAAATCATCATGCTTCATGAATAGTACTCGTGAATAGTAACTCATGAATAGTAACTCATGAATAGTAACTCGTGAATAGTAATCCCGACATGAAAAGATAAGAATTTCACAAGAAAAATCTTACCAATATTCAGGCATAATGATATTGAAGAAATAATATCATTAACAAAAAAATAACATCCCTTACCTCAAAAGAATAGTACTTCTAGCTGGAATATCAGATATAACACTGAAGGAAACTTGCACCGTATAGCAACACTCAAGATATCTAAATACTCACAAAAATACGCTCAATAATATAGAGAGAAAACTTGATTTACGGTGTGATTTTCAATTCTAACCTAAGCACCTATTTATAGAAAATGCTTAGAACACCAAAGCGTAAAATTTAATAAAATAATAATATTTATTAAAAAATCATACGCACCATTAGAAATCTGATTTCAACACATTTACCACACAAGTGGGGCCCACCAAAAATGAAAAACATGTTTTAAACCTTTTTTGTAACAAAATCAATTTAGACCCAATATTCCGAAACTTCAATAATTTATAATAAATAGTCCTTTTATCAGAAAAATTCAAATCTTATGTCTATTCCATAGGAAATTTAATTCTCTAAAACTTTGAAAAAGAAATTTTTTCCAAATTCCAAACAGAAATTGACTAAAATCCACATACGGAAGATTTTGCAGGCTATAATCAAATTTCAGTTAAAAATAGGGTCCACCAACACACAAAACATGTGTTAAATATTTTTTGTAACAAAAATACTTTTCCTCCTTATTTATTCATATATCACACATTTATTGTAAAAATATCACCATTATTATATTATTACAATATAATAATATATTTAAATAAATTATTTTTTCGAAAAATATAAAATATCAATTTTCAATAATTGTCACTTCAAAAATTTTCTCCATCTATATCCACATAAAATGAATATTTTCCTTATCATATAAATCAATAATTAATTATTCACAAATAATATTACAGAATCACAATACTAACAACCAGGCCGTTCCCAAGAAAGAGGGGGCTTTCCAATAAGGATTTCTCCTTACTGGCGTGCAATTAGGTGACCAAACCTCTCCTTAGACAGAACTTTCTAGACATTGCAAATAATGCTATCTAATAATATTATTTAAATAATATGAATTATTGATCTGATAATGAAAAATACTATGTAGTGACAATTATTGAAACAACAATAATATAAAATATTAACGTAGCAATTATTGAATCTATAAAATAAAATATTGAACGAAAGAATTACTCGTAATAATTATTGAGTAGTGCCTTCACGTAAGAAATCAATAATTGGTTCAATACCGGTATGTCTACTTGTGCAACATCGCCAGCGTATTATTGTATTTTAACCACTGGGTATTCCAACGATATTAATTGGTAATAACTACGTACGTTATTTATAAAAACTTATACTTGTCGTTTTTTCATCCAATCGCTTTTAGTTATGGGGCCCACACAATCAATTACTGGCGTCGAATATTCGAATATTCCAATATTCCACCAAACGAATATTCCCAAAATAATAATGAATATTTTATAACCACTTGCTTATTTAAAATATTTAGCATTTTACCCATAACTAACCACATTAATCAAATCAACCCTTTACTATTTCAAAATAATAAATAGAGAAATTCAATTTCATTTATAAAAAAAAATTGGGGTCTTACAACCTCCCTCCTTATGAAATTTAAATCCTCGAAATTGATGTACGTACACAGGTATTTCGAAAAGTGAGGATACCTCGCTTTCAATTTTGATTCCAACTCCTGGTCATTTCTTGATAGCATGGTTCCTCCACAAAACCTTAACTTGCAATATAACCTTTGTGCGTAGGACATGCTCCTTCTTATCCAAGATCTTGGCAGTACCTCCTCGTACGTTAAATCTTCGGCTATTTCGTCTGATTCCAACTCAATAACGTGGTTCGGATCGTTCACATATTTTTGTAACATCGATACGTGAAAAACATTATGAACACGCGACATACTTGGCGGTAAAACCAGTCTATAGGCCACAGTTCCTATTCGATCGAGGATTTCAAATGGACTAATAAATCAAAGGTTGAGATTTCTTCTCTTCATCGACTCTTACTTCTAGAATAACGCCTTCTTGCACCTTCTTCTTTATATTCATCAGCTCCGGTGTGTAACATAAGCGATTTTAACTTTATCGATTAAAGTCGATTCTACTCGTATATCATCACGTGGGTCCCTAGAGTTTTTAACTCTATCTCTATGTTTTGTAAGTCATACAAAATGGGTCTTTGTGTTCAACAATATCGTACTCGTACTCGTATACGATCTTCTACTCAACACGTCAGCTACCACGTTCGCTTTTCCAAGATGGTATGGTCAGAACATGTGCCAAAATGAGTCTCCTCTTGAGTTCTTCGAAGCTTTTTCCACATTCCTTGCTCTATTCGAATTTTGTATCTCTACGAGTCAGCTGAGTTAATGGTGTAGCGATTCGAGAAAATCTTTCCACGAATCTCCGATAATAACCAACTAAGCCTAGAAAGCTACGTATTTCGATTACTGACTTAGGTTGCTCTCAACTGTGACTCATATCCCAATCTTGGATAACACGTCACAATGACACCTATCAGTTTACTACCGCACGAATATGGCGTCCCCTACAGAGAGTCTGGCTTTGGTGCATTCCACAAAGGAAGTCATCAGATAGAGGCTAGGGTACCAAATTTATAGTTGAATTTTAACTCCACGAAGTTCAATAGGAGTCATTCAATATGAGATTTTAGAAATGGGTTTTGTACCAAGTTCAAAGTCGATAAAAAATTCAATATCACGCTTCGAGGGTAGGCGGGAAAATTCTTCAGAAATCGTCAAGAAATTTACTAACAATAGAAATATCATTCAAATCTGACGTATTTTTGTTCAAGTCCATAACATGGGCTAAGAAAACTTGACATCCATTTTTCAATAAATGAATGACTTTATGGGCTTGATATGAAAGTGTTTGACTTCAATGGTTTGGTTGCTTGAATTCGAATAACAGGTTGCTTAGGAATATGAAAACTAACAACCTTACGAAAGCAATCAATTTTGGCATGATGAGTAGTTAACCAATCAATCCCTAAAATCACATCAAAAGCAAGTATCTTTAAAGAGATAAGATCAACAGGTGAGGGTACCAATTTGAATTAAGCAAAATTTATAAACAGTGGATGTAACGAAAGTTTCTCCTAACGGAGTCTCCACAGATAAGTCAAAGTCTAATTTCTCCGGAGTCAAGTTTAAACATTGAGCACAAGCAGGAGAGATAAATGAATGGGTAAAACCGGTATCTAATAAGGTATAGACTTCGCAAGAGTTTATAATTAACTAACCCATGCTAACTTCGTTCGGGTTACTCGTTTTTTGAGAAGTCACGAAAAACGCTCTTCCAGGAACCGCTGACTTTGACTTGTCCGTATCCGCCTCTGGTGCCACCGTCCCATCTGGACTTAACTTTTCTATAGAGTACATTCCACCCTTCATTGCTTCGTCGCATTCCTGATCCGTGATTTGAATCATTATTCTCCGATTCATATCGAATTGTGGTTGACCACTCTGCACAGGGTAGTTCCGAACTCGATGTTGGATTCTCCCAATTGATATTCAAAAAGCGAAATCCATTTCATCCATTTTGGCCTTATTGGATCGGACATCTTTTTCTACAATATCAATGTGTTGTGCGGCTTTTACCCATGTATCCTCCATTCTCATTCGTTCGGTTGCTTCTTCTTTCATCAGAACTTTGATCATAACATTCTCAGATTCCAGCTCTAATATCTTATACTCTGCCAAAGAGTGCTTCTGTTCAAGCATCGCACATCGGGTAATATAATTTTGAATTGTTGCATCTCTTTGCTCCACGACCGCCTGCCGTTCTTCAGCCTGCTCTTCTAACTCATGAATACGATTTTGTAATTCTAAATTTCGATCATAAAATTCTTCTAATAAATTCTCCTCAGGTTCCTTTTCTTCCTCTTCTTCCACTTCTTCCTCACTTTCAGCTGCTACCTCTGCGACTAGCTCGGGTGCCACTATTAGTTCTTCACTCACTACATGGATATCTCTAATTTCTTCTTTGCCTGACATCACGTTATCCTGGTTGGTGATTAGAGCTGTCTCAACGGTCTCATTTACTCCACTGTTAACATTCTCAGCTGCCATTCTTAATTACTTCCACAAAACAATGGTTAATTAAAGAAATTGATATGCAACATAATAACCCTATACTTTGACCAACCAACAAATAAGTTTAGGTAGGACACACTAGCGAAGGATTTACTCGTCTCTCCCCTCCTAGTTCTATTCCCCGATCTCCGCTAGAGACCATATCCCAAAGCTCTGATACCAACTGTGACGCCCCCAAAATAGGTCCAATCCACCCAACCTATTCTGAGTCGCCAAATACATGGTACAGAAACAACTACAACTTCATTATTACAATTGTCGTGCAAAATACGACAACACTTATGCTGTGAGTTTAAATACAAATATTGTCTTCTAGAAAATATCCACACCCAAATAAAGTCCTCATTACAATTATTGATACACTATTTTAAAGAATAGTGAGGACTACCAAAACAACTATCTTGAACCATCACTCCACACCCCGACAAGTTCTCGCTATATTCTCGCCTCCTGAGAAGAAAAATGGAACAAAAAGGAAAAAGGTAAGCTCAACTAGCCCAGTAAAGAATATTATGACTAAGATAATGTACAATAAATTATCCTTAGTCTTCAACAGGGAAAAATCTGATTGAATACAATAGACAACAAGTTTTAGATCAACAACTGCAGCGGAAACAACAATTCAGTAAAAGAGTTAAGTAGAGAATGAAATCTACTATCATCTATGAATTTAAAAGTCCATCATCGATATTTTGTCCCTGTAACATCAATTAATATACATCTTGAATCAAATAGTCATCTTTGCACTACAGGCCAAATATATTAATCAGTCGGTCATGTTCATCTCAACACCTGTTCATCTTTGCACTATGAGCCAAAGATATTCATCAAGAAATCATTCATCTTTGCACTACAGGCCAAAGATAATTAGTTATATCATCATTTTGGACTGAGGATGATGAAAAATATATTTTAAAGAAAACGAATCCAGTGAGACAAAAGAACAAATATTAAGGATTAAGTACTTTAGACAATCCATATTCAAAAATACTCCATAATAAACTATTGTGGAGCGTAATTCAAAAATGAAGATCAAAACATAGATCCAATCAAAGATAGAACCATAATGAGACAATCTTGGACACGAAAAAGAAAATTTAATTTTTTTGTGAATAATGTCGTATTAAGTGAATAATTATCGTGATATCGTGAATAATCTTTTATCGTGAATAGTAACTCTCGACACTAAAAGGTAGAAATTCTATAAGAAAAATCATCATGCTTCATGAATAGTAATAGTGAATAGTAACTAAATAGTAACTCATGAATAGTAACTCATGAATAGTAACTCGTGAATAGTAATCCCGACATGAAAAGATAAGAATTTCACAAGAAAAAAATCTTACCAATATTCGTAGCATAATGATATTGAAGAAATAATATCATTTATAAAAAAAATAACATCCCTTACCTCAAAAGAATAGTACTTACTAATGGAATATCGAGATATAACGTATTTGAAGAAACTTTGCAATCGTATAGCAACACTCAAGATATCTAAATACTCACAAAAATACGCTCGATAATATAGAGAGAAAACTTGGCCGGTGTGATTTTCAATTCTAACCTAAACACCCTATTTATAGAAAATGCTTAGAACACCAAAGCGTAAAATTTAATAAAATAATAATATTTATTAAAAAATCATACGCACCACCACAAAAAATCTGATTTTAACACATTTACCACACAAGTGGGGCCCACCAAAAATGAAAAACATGTTTTAAACCTTTTTTTGTAACAAAATCAATTTAGACCCAATATTCTGAAACTTTAATAATTTATAATAAATAGCCCTTTTTATCAGAAAAATTCAAATCTTATATCCATTCCATAGGAAATTTAATTCTCTACAACTTTGCAGAAGAAAATTTTTCCAAATTCCAAACAGAAATTGACCAAAATTCATATACGGACGATTTTGCAGGCTATAATCAAATTTCAGTTAAAAATAGGGTCCACCAACACACAAAACCATGTGTTAAATATTTTTTTAACAAAAATACTTTTCCTCCTCATTTATTCATATATCACACATTCATTGTAAAAAATATCACCATTATTATATTATTACAATATAATAATATATTTAAATAAATTATTTTTTCGAAAAATATAAAATATCAATTTTTAATAATTGTCACTTCAAAAATTTTCTCCATCTATATCCACATAAAATGAATATTTTCCTTATCATATAAATCAATAATTAATTATTCACAAATAATATTACAGAATCACAATACTAACAACCAGGCCGTTCCCAAGAAAGAGGGGGCTTTCCAATAAGGATTTCTCCTTACTGGCGTGCAATTAGGTGACCAAACCTCTCCTTAGACAGAACTTTCTAGACATTGCAAATAATGCTATCTAATAATATTATTTAAATAATATGAATTATTGATCTGATAATAAAAAATACTATGTAGTGACAATTATTGAAACAACAATAATATAAAATATCAACGTAGCAATTATTGAATCAATAAAATAAAATATTGAACAGTAATTACTGTAACAATTATTGAGTAGTGCCTTCTTACGTAAGAATCAATAATTGGTTCAATCACAGGTATCTTCTTGTCATCGCCAGACATCGTATTTTGTAACCAACCGGGTATTCCAACAAGATAATTGGTAATAACTACTGCCCGTTATTTATAAAAAACTTATACTTGTCGTTTTTTCATCCAATCGCTTTCCGTTATGGGGCCCACATAATTTCTAATAATCATTTAATATTCCCAAACAAAGTAAGAATATTCCACGACCAAACGAATATTCCCCGACAATAATGAATATTTTATAACCACTTGCTTATTTAAAATATTTGCGCATTTTACCCATAACTAACCACATTAATCAAATCAACCCCTTTACTATTTCAAAATAATAAATAGAGAAAATTCAATTTCATTTATAAAAAGTTGGGGTCTTACAACCTCCCTCCTTATGAAATTTCGTCCTTGAAATTGATGTACGTACCTGGTATTTCGAAAAAGTGAGGATACCTCGCTTTCAATTTTGATTCCAACTCCCAGGTCATTTCTTCAATAGCATGGTTCCTCCACAAAACCTTAACTTGCAATATAACCTTTGTGCGTAGGACATGCTCCTTCTTATCCAAGATCTTGACAGGTACCTCCTCGTACGTTAAATCTTCGGCTATTTCGTCTGATTCCAACTCAATAACGTGGTTCGGATCGTTCACATATTTTTGTAACATCGATACGTGAAAAACATTATGAACACGCGACATACTTGGCGGTAAAACCAGTCTATAGGCCACAGTTCCTATTCGATCGAGGATTTCAAATGGACTAATAAATCAAAGGTTGAGATTTCTTCTCTTCATCGACTCTTACTTCTAGAATAACGCCTTCTTGCACCTTCTTCTTTATATTCATCAGCTCCGGTGTGTAACATAAGCGATTTTAACTTTATCGATTAAAGTCGATTCTACTCGTATATCATCACGTGGGTCCCTAGAGTTTTTAACTCTATCTCTATGTTTTGTAAGTCATACAAAATGGGTCTTTGTGTTCAACAATATCGCACTCAGCATCAGATATCGATCTTCTACTCAACACGCCGCCTACCACGCTCGCTTTTCCAAGATGGTATGGTCGTAACATGTGCCAAAATGAGTCTCCTCTTGAGTTCTTCGAACCTTTTTCACATTCCTTGCTCTTAATTCGAATTTTGTATCTCTACGAGTCACCGAGTTAATGGAGTAGCGATTCGAGAAAATCTTTCCACGAATCTCCGATAATAACCAACTAAGCCTAGAAAGCTACGTATTTCGATTACTGACTTAGGTTGCTCTCAACTGTGACTCATATCCCAATCTTGGATAACACGTCACAATGACACCTATCAGTTTACTACCGCACGAATATGGCGTCCCCTACAGAGAGTCTGGCTTTGGTGCATTCCACAAAGGAAGTCATCAGATAGAGGCTAGGGTACCAAATTCTATAGTTGAATTTTTAACTCCTGAAGTTCAATAGGAGTCATTCAATATGAGATTTTAGAAATGGGTTTTGTACCAAGTTCAAAGTCGATAAAAAATTCAATATCACGCTCTGAGGGTAGGCCATGAAATTCTTCAGGAAATACGTCAAGAAATTTACTAACAATAGAAATATCATTCAAATCTGACGTATTTTTGTTCAAGTCCATAACATGGGCTAAGAAAACTTGACATCCATTTTTCAATAAATGAATGACTTTATGGCTTGATATGAAAGTGTTTGACTTCAATGGTTTGGTTGCTTGAATTCGAATAACAGGTTGCTTAGGAATATGAAAACTAACAACCTTACGAAAGCAATCAATTTTGGCATGATGAGTAGTTAACCAATCAATCCCTAAAATCACATCAAAAGCAAGTATCTTTAAAGAGATAAGATCAATGGTAATGAGGATGGTGCCAATTTGAATTAAGCAAAATTTATAAACAGTGGATGTAACGAAAGTTTCTCCTAACGGAGTCTCCACAGATAAGTCAAAGTCTAATTTCTCCGGAGTCAAGTTTAAACATTGAGCACAAGCAGGAGAGATAAATGAATGGGTAAAACCGGTATCTAATAAGGTATAGACTTCGCAAGAGTTTATAATTAACTAACCCATGCTAACTTCGTTCGGGTTACTCGTTTTTTGAGAAGTCACGAAAAACGCTCTTCCAGGAACCGCTGACTTTGACTTGTCCGTATCCGCCTCTGGTGCCACCGTCCCATCTGGACTTAACTTTTCTATAGAGTACATTCCACCCTTCATTGCTTCGTCGCATTCCTGATCCGTGATTTGAATCATTATTCTCCGATTCATATCGAATTGTGGTTGACCACTCTGCACAGGGTAGTTCCGAACTCGATGTTGGATTCTCCCAATTGATATTCAAAAAGCGAAATCCATTTCATCCATTTTGGCCTTATTGGATCGGACATCTTTTTCTACAATATCAATGTGTCATGCGCGCTTTTACCCATGTATCCTCCATTCTCATTCGTTCGGTTGCTTCTTCTTTCATCAGAACTTTGATCATAACATTCTCAGATTCCAGCTCTAATATCTTATACTCTGCCAAAGAGTGCTTCTGTTCAAGCATCGCACATCGGGTAATATAATTTTGAATTGTTGCATCTCTTTGCTCCACGACCGCCTGCCGTTCTTCAGCCTGCTCTTCTAACTCATGAATACGATTTTGTAATTCTAAATTTCGATCATAAAATTCTTCTAATAAATTCTCCTCGTGTTCCTTTTCTTCCTCTTCTTCCACTTCTTCCTCACTTTCACCGCTACCTCTCCTGACTAGCTCTCTAAAAGCCACTATTAGTTCTTCACTCACCACATGGATATCTCTAATTTCTTCTTTGCCTGACATCACGTTATCCTGGTTGGTGATTAGAGCTGTCTCAACGGTCTCATTTACTCCACTGTTAACATTCTCAGCTGCCATTCTTAATTACTTCCACAAAACAATAGTTAATTAAAGAAATTGATATGCAACATAATAACCCTATACTTTGACCAACCAACAAATAAGTTTAGGTAGACACACTAAGCGAAGGATTTACTCGCCTCTCCTCCTAGTTCTATTCCCCGATCTCCGCCAGAGACCATATCCCAAAGCTCGATATTAACCGTGACGCCCCAAAATAGGTCCAATCCACCCAACCTATTCTCGAGTCGCCAAATACATGGTACGTAAACAACTACAACTTCATTATTACAATTGTCGTGCAAAATACGACAACACATATGCCATGAGTTTAAATACAAATATTGTCTTCTAGACAATATCCACACCCAAATAAAGTCCTCATTACAATTATTGATACATTATTTTACAAAATAGTGAGGACTACTAAAACAACTATCTTGAACCATCACTCCACACCCCGACTAGTTCTCGCTATATTCTCGCCCATCCTGAGAAGAAAAATGGAACAAAAAGGAAAAGGGTGAGCTCAACTAGCCCAGTAAAGAATATTATGACTAAGATAATGTACAACAAATTATCCTTAGTCTTCAACAGGGAAAAAATCTGATAGAATACAATAGACAACAAGTTTTAGATCAACAACCGCAATGAAAAACAACAATTCATTAAAAAGAGTTAAGTAGAGAATGAAATCTACTATCATCTATGAATTTAAAAGTCCATCATCGATATTTTATCCCTCAGAACATCAATCAATATACATCTTGAATCAAATAGTCATCTTTGCACTACAAGCCAAAAGATATTAATCACTACCATGTTCATCTCAACACTGCTCATCTTTGCACTACGAGCCAAAGATATTCATCAAGAAATCATTCATCTTTGCACTACAGGCCAAAGATATTCAGTTATATCATCATTTAGGACTGAGGATGATGAAAAATATATTTTAAAGAAAACGAATCCAGTGAGACAAAAGAACAAATATTAAGGATTCATATTTTAGACAATCCAAGTTCAAAAATACTCCATAATAAACTATCAGGAGCGTAATTCAAAAATGAAGATCAAAACATAGATCCAATCAAAGATAGAAACCATAATGTATAATCTTGGACACGTAAAAAAAAAATTTAATTTTTTTTGTGAATAATGTCGATTCGTGAATAAAGGTCGTGATACGTGAATAAGATCGATACGTGAATAAGAATCTCACACTAAAAGGTAGAAATTTCACAAGAAAAATCATCATGCTTCATGAATAGTACTCGTGAATAAGAATCTCAATAGTAACTCATGAATAGAACTCATGAATAGAACTCGTGAATAGTAATCCCGACATGAAAAAGATAAGAATTTCACAAGAAAAATCTTACCAATATTCCTAGCATAATGATATTGAAAGAAATAATATCATTTATAAAAAAAATAACATCCCTTACCTCAAAAGAATAAGATTTCCGGTCGAATATATCGATATAACGTCAAGGAAACTTGCACCAGATAGCAACACTCAAGATATCTAAATACTCACAAAAATACGCCTCGATAATATAGAGAGAGAAAACTTCAGCTTTCGTGTGATTTTCAATTCTAACCTAAGACCCTATTTATAGAAAAATGCTTAGAACACCAAAGCGTAAAATTTAATAAAATAATAATATTTATTAAAAAATATAAAAATTTACGCACCATTAGAAATCTGATTTCAACACATTTACCACACAAGTGGGGCCCACCAAAAATGAAAAAAACATGTTTTAAAAAATTTTTAAACAAAAATCAATTATTCAATATTCTTCGAAACTTCAATAATTCATAATAAATAGCCCTTTTATCGTAAAAATTCAAATCTTATATCCATTCCATAGGAAATTTAATTCTCTACAACTTTGCGTAAGAAAAAGTTTTTCCAAATTCCAAATGTAAATCGACCAAAATTCACATACTGGACGATTTTGCAAAGCTATAATCAAATTTCAAATAAAAATAGGGTCCACCAACACACAAAACATGTGTTAAATATTTTTTTAACAAAAATACTTTTCCTCCTCATTTATTCATATATCACACATTCATTGTAAAAATATCACCATTATTATATTATTAAAATATAATAATATATTTAAATAAATTATTTTATCGTAAAAGATAAAATATCAATTTTCAACAATTGTCACATTAAAAATTTTCTCCATCTATATCCACATAAAATGAATATTTTCCTTATCATATAAATCAATAATTAATTATTCACAAATAATATTACGTAATCACAATACTCGACAACCAGCCGCTCCTCAGAAAGAGGGGGGCTTTCCAATAAGGATTTCTCCTTATCATGCGCAAATTAGGTGACCAAACCTCTCCTTAGATGTAACTTTCTAGACATTGCAATAATGCTATCTAATAATATTATTCAAATAATATGAATTATTGATCCGATAATGAAAATATATGTAGTGAGTGACAATTATCAAAACAACAATAATATAAAATATCAACGTAGCAATTATTGAATCAATAAAATAAAATATTGAACAAGAATTACCGTAATAATTATTGAGTAGTGGCCTTCTTACGTAAGAATCAATAATTGGTGCAATACCGCATATCGCGGCAACATCGCCAGACATCGTGTTTAACCACCGGGTATTCCAACAAGATAATTCAGAATAACTACGCCGTTATTTATAAAAACTTATACTTGTCGCTTTTTCATCCAATCGCTTTTCCGTTATGGGGCCCATATAAGGTCATCATGGCCATTGCATTTAATATTCCCCACAAAGAAGAATATTCCACGACCAAAACGAATATTCCCCACAACAATGAATATTTTATAACCACTTGCTTATTTAAAATATTTATGATTTTACCCCATAACTAACCACATTAATCAAATCAACCCTTTACTATTTCAAAATAATAAATAGAGAAATTTCAATTTATTTATAAAAAATTGGGGTCTTACAACCTCCCTCCTTATGAAATTTCGTCCTCAAATTGACGTACGTACTGGTATTTCAAAAAGTGAGGATACCTCGCTTTCATTTCTCGATTCCAACTCCCAGTCATTTCTTCAATAAAGCATGGTTCCTCCACAAAACCTTAACTTGTGGTATAACCTTTGTGCGTAGGATATGCTCCTTCTTATCCAAGATCTTGACCGTACTTCCTCATACGTTAAATCTTCTGGCTATTTCGTCTCGATTCTAACTCAATAACGTGGTTCGGATCGTTCACATATTTACGTAACATCGATACGAAAAAAACGTTATGAACACGCCGATATACTTGGCGGTAAACCGAGAGTCTATAGGCCACGCCCTATTCGATCGAGGATTTCAAATGGACTAATAAATCAAAGTTTGAGCTTTCTTCTCTTCATCGATTCTCGCTTTTTAGAATAACGCCTTCTTGACCTTCTTCTTTATATTCATCACCCGCATAGCTTATGTTTATTTTAACTTTATCGATTAAAGTCGATTCTACTCAGATATCATCACGTGGGTCCCTAGAGTTTTTAACTCTATCTCTATCATTTGTAAGTCATACAAAATGGGTCTTTTGTTCAACAATATCGCACTCAGATCAGATACGATCTTCTTCTACTCAACACGCCACCTACCACGCTCGCTTTTCAAGATGGTATGGTCGTAACATGTGCCAAAATGAGTCTCTCTCGAGTTCTTCAAGCTTTTCCCACATTCCTTGCTCCATTCGAATTTTGTATCTCTACGAGTCACCGAAAGTTAATGGAGTAGCGATTCGAGAAAATCTTTCCACAAATCTCCGATAATAACCAACTAAGCCTCAGTAAAGCTACGATTTCGATTATCGACTTAGGTTGCTCTCAATCTGTGACTCATATCCCAATCTTGGATAACACGTCACAATGACACCTATCAGCTTTACTACCGCATCGAATATGGCGTCCCCCTACGGAGAGTCCGGCTTTGGTGCATTCCACAAAGGAAGTCACCGACAGAGGCTAGGGTACCAACTTCTATAGTTGAATTTTAACTCCTCAAGTTCAATAGAGTCATTCAATATGAGATTTTAGAAATGGGTTTTGTACCGTTCAAAGTCGATAAAAAATTCAATATCACGCTCGAGTAGTAGGCCATGAAATTCTTCTTCAGAAATACGTCAGAAAATTTACTAACAATAGAAATATCATTCAAATCGACGATTTTTTTGTTCAAGTCCATAACATGGGCTAAGAAAGCTTGACATCCATTTTTCAATAAACAAATGACTTTATGGCTTGATATGAAAGTGTTTGACTTCAATGGTTTGGTTGTTTGAATTCAATAACAAAGTTTGCTTAGGAATATGAAAACTAACAACCTTACGAAAAGCAATCAATTTTGGCATGATGAGTAGTTAACCAATCAATCCCTAAAATCACATCAAAAGCAAGTATCTTTAAAGAGATAAGATCAACAGTAATGTGATGGTGCCAACTTGAATCAAACAAGATTTATAAACAATGGATGTAACGAAAGTTTCTCCTAACTGAGTCTCCACAATAAGTCAAAGTCTAATTTCTCCTGAGTCAAGTTTAAACGCTGAGCACAAGCAGGAGAGATAAATGAATGGGTAGAACCCAGATCTAATAAGGTATAGACTTCACAAGAATTTATAATTAACTAACCCATGATACCTTCGCTCGGGTTCCTCGCATTTTTGAGTAGTCACGACAAACGCTTCTTCCGTGAACCGCCGACTTTGACTTGTCCGTATCCGCCTCTGCCCACCGTCCCCATCTGGACTTAACTTTTCTATAGAGTACATTCCACCCTTCATTGCTTCGTCGCATTCCCCGATCCATGATTTGAATCATTATTCTCCGATCCATATCGAATTGTGGTTGACCACTCGCATGTGGTAGTTCCGAACTCGATGTTGGATTCTCCCAATTGATATTCAAAAAGCAAAATCCATTTCATCTCTTTTGGCCTTATTGGATCTACACATCTTTTTCTACAATATCAACGCTGTTGTAAGCGCTTTTACCCATGCATCCTCCATTCTCATTCGTTCGTTGCTTCTTCTTTCATCGTAACTTTGATCATAACATTCTCGATTCCACTTAATATATCTTATACTCGCCAAAGAGTGCTTCGCTCAAGCATCGCACATCGGGTAATATAATTTTGAATTGTTGCATCTCTTTTTGCTCCACGACGCACCGCCGCTTTCAAATTTCGCTTCTTCTAACTCATGAATACGATTTTGTAATTCTAAATTTCGATCATAAAATTCTTCTAATAAATTCTCCTCAAGTTCCTTTTCTTCCTCTTTCCACTTCTTCCTCACTTTCAAATTGCTACCTCTGCGACTAGCTCTCTAAAAGCCACTATTAGTTCTTCACTCACCACATGGATATCTCTAATTTCTTCTTCGCCGACATCACGTTATCCTCGTCAGGATTAGAGGTGTCTCAACTGGCCTCATTTACTCCATCATTAACATTCTCAAATTTGCCATTCTTAATTACTTCCACAAAACAAGGGTTAATTAAAGAAATTGATATGCAACATAATAACCCTATACTTTGACCAACCAACAAATAAGTTTAGGTAGGACACACTAGCGAAGGATTTACTCGCTGCTCTCCTCCTAGTTCTATTCCCCGATCTCCGCCAGAGACCATATCCCTAAGCTCTGATACCAACTGTGACGCCCCCAAAATAGGTCCAATCCACCCAACCTATTCTGAGTCGCCAAATACATGGTACAGAAACAACTACAACTTCATTATTACAATTGTCGTGCAAAATACGACAACACATATACTGTGAGTTTAAATACAAATATTATCTTCTAGAAAATATCCACACCCAAATAAAGTCCTCATTACAATTATTGATACACTATTTTACAAAATAGTGAGGACTACTAAAACAACTATCTTGAACCATCACTCCACACCCCGACTAGTTCTCGCTATATTCTCGCCTCCTGAGAAGAAAAATGGAACAAAAAGGAAAAAGGTAAGCTCAACTAGCCCAGTAAAGAATATTATGACTAAGATAATGTACAATAAATTATCCTTAGTCTTCAACAGGGAAAAATCTGATTGAATACAATAGACAACAAGTTTTAGATCAACAACTGCAGCGGAAACAACAATTCAGTAAAAGAGTTAAGTAGAGAATGAAATCTACTATCATCTATGAATTTAAAAGTCCATCATCGATATTTTATCCTCGTAACATCAATCAATATACATCTTGAATCAAATAGTCATCTTTGCACACTACAAGCCAAAGATATTAATCACCATGGTCATGTTCATCTCAACACTGCTTCATCTTTGCACTACGAGCCAAAGATATTCATCAAGAAATCATTCATCTTTGCACTACAGTGCCAAAGATATTCAGTTATATCATCATTTAGGACCGAGGATGATGAAAATATATAGTTTAAAGAAAACGAATCCAAAGGAGACAAAAGAACAAATATTAAGATTCGTATTTCAGACATCCATATTCAAAAATACTCCATAATAAACTATCAGGAGCGTAATTCAAAAATGAAGATCAAAACATAGATCCAATCAAAGATAGAAACCATAATGCATAATCTTGGACACGTAAAAGAAAATTTAATTTTTTTGTGAATAATGTCGATTCGTGAATAAGGTCGATACGTGAATAAGACCGTGATACGTGAATAGTAAATTTCACACTAAAAGGTAGAAATTCTATAAGAAAAATCATATCATGCTAAGAATCATGAATAAGAACTCATGAATAAGAACTCATGAATAGTAACTCATGAATAGTAATCCCGAATATGAAAAGATAAGAATTTCACAAGAAAAATCTTACCAATATTCCGAAGCATAATGATATTGAAGAAATAATATCATTTACAAAAAAATAACATCCCTTACCTCAAAAGAATAGTACTTCTACGCCGAATATCGATATAACGTCAAGGAAACTTTCACCGTATAGTAACACTCAAGATATCTAAATACTCACAAAAATACGCTCAATAATATAGAGAGAGAAAACTTCAGTTTCTGGTGTGATTTTCAATTCTAACCTAAACACCCTATTTATAGAAAAATGCTTAGAACACCAAAACAGAAAATTTAATAATTTAATAATATTTATTAAAAAATCATACGCATCATTAGAAATCTGATTTCAACACATTTACCACACAAGTGGGGCCCACCAAAAATGAAAAACATGTTTTAAACCTTTTTTTGTAACAAAATCAATTTAGACCCAATATTCTGAAACTTTAATAATTTATAATAAATATTTTTATCAGAAAAATTCAAATCTTATATCCATTCCATAGGAGATTTAATTCTCTACAACTTTGCAGAAGAAAATTTTTCCAAATTCCAAACAGAAATTGACCAAAATTCATATACGGACGATTTTGTAGGCTATAATCAAATTTCAGTCAAAAATAGGGTCCACCAACACACAAAACATGTGTTAAATATTTTTTGTAACAAAAATACTTTTCCTCCTCATTTATTCATATATCACACATTCATTGTAAAAATATCAACATTATTATATTATTATAATATAAGAATATATTTAAATGAATTATTTTATCAAAAAATATAAAATATCAATTTTCAACAATTGTCACTTTAAAAATTTTCTCCATCTATATCCACATAAAATGAATATTTTCCTTATCATATAAATTAATAATTAATTATTCACAAATAATATTACAGAATCACAATACTAACAACCATGCCCGTTCCCAGGAAAGAGGGGGTTTCCAATAAGAATTTCTCCTTACTGGCGCGCAATTAGGTGACCAAACCTCTCCTTAGACAGAACTTTCTATACATTGCCAATAATGCTATCTAATAATATTATTTAAATAATATGAATTATTGATCTGATAATGAAAAATACTGTGTAGTGACAATTATTGAAACAACAATAATATAAAATATTAACGTAGCAATTATTGAATCTATAAAATAAAATATTGAATAAGAATTATCGTAATAATTATTGAGTAGTGCCTTCACGTAAGAATCAATAATTGGTTCAATGCCGTGTTATTCATGCAACATCGCGTATTCATCGTATTTTAACCACCGGGTATTTCAACAAGATTAATCTGGTAATAACTACGCCAAGTATTTATAAAAAACTTATACTTGTCGCTTTTTTTCATCCTATCGCTTTCACATATGGGCCCACACAAGGTCGCTACCGTCGCATTTAATATTCCCCGACAGTAAGAATATTCCACGACCAAACGAATATTCCCTGACAATAATGAAAATTTTATAACCACTTGCTTATTTAAAATATTTGCGCATTTTACTCATAACTAACTACATTAATCAAATCAACCCCTTTACTATTTCAAAATAATAAATAGAGAAAATTCAATTTCATTTATAAAAAGTTGGGGTCTTACATGGTGAAAGTCCTCTTTGGCCCGTAGTGCATAGATGGATAGTTGTTTGGCATGATCATGAACACTGGTGATACTAACGAATATCCTTGACTCGTAGTGCATGGATAATTCGGTGATGTAGATTATTTATTGAGTTGTGTTACAGGGATAAAATATTGATGATGAATTTTTAAATCATAGAAGATAGTAGACATCATTCTCTACTTGACTCTTCTAATGGATTGTTGTTTCCGCTGCATTTGTTGATCTAAAAATTGTTGTCTATTGTATTCTATCAGATTTTTCCCTGTTGAGGACTAAGGATAATTTGTTCTACATTATCTTAGTCATAATATTCTTTACTGGGCTAGTTGAGCTCACCATTTTCCTTTTGGTTCCATTGTTTTTCTCAGGAGGCAAGAATGTAGCTGAGACTAGTCAGGGAGTGGAGTAATGGCTGTGACGCTCCCAAATCCGGGTCCCTTCAAACCCCGTATCTGATTCGCCACGATACTACTATCGTCAAACTAGTTATATCTTTTATTCATAACTTAATGAATATAATATTGCTTATTACAATATAGAATATAAATTCTTTCCATTTCCAGGATCTGTATAATGACCCCAAACTTTTATAAGTTTCAAATCTTGGTCATTTACCATTCCTGTCTTACATCATATTCGATGTTATAAAAATATGCAGAATAATTTAAACTTTTTCAATCTCCCTTGAAAAAAAATAATCTTTTATTGATTTCTTAACTTGAATCAATTATATATCCTTGAATCAAATTATGTTATGATTCATTCTATTCGAATTACTGTATAAATTTTTACATCTCGATTCGAATTCCTCTATGCATCACATAGTACAACTTTACAACTCAACATGTATTACACATCGTAAACCACTATCATGTACATCTCCTAGAACCTAAACATGGTTCAAGAGCATATATTTAAATAAATAAATCAATCTCCTTCGGTATTATTGAACTCTATGAATCAAGTAGCACATAATCTTTACTATGAGTCCTTAACCTACAAAAATGGTTATTTGCAAGAGTGAGCTCGACAACTCAGCAATTCTAACAGTTTTCATGCATCACATAACATATAATAACATACTCAGTTCATGCATTCATAATCAATTAATATTTACTACGCATGTTACTTCTCAAATAACAAGCATAGAGATTTAATTCACAAGCATATCATTAAAGATCAACTTTCAAATTTCATACATATCTCATATGCATTTCATATATATGCATCAACATTTTCATAGCATAATATAGCTCAACTAACAATTATCGAATTCATATATCAAATAGGGACTGAAAGACTTGTCTGGCTCATAGATTAACAACTACAACTTAACTACTTATCATTATATGCACTTTGTGTATTCCTACACAATTGTATAATCATGGATTCATACCCATCAGTCATATATTTCCTTACATTCTCAATGTAATAACAATTGTTACATTATTTTCTAACCTTCATTTCACTTTCTTATTGCACTCTTAGTATAGTTAGGTATGTATAAGTATACCGCAGTCACACATACTTGACATCAACATTCACACACCTTTATCACACACTTTACTAGCTATGTGTTCATTACACATTTAAAACTCATAGATGCTTGATCCGCATTGTTCTTTCGTTTTGTAATTCTTACTAAAACATAACAAATCTGGGTTTTATATAACCATTACATGTTCATATACTTAAAACATCAATTACGTCAAGTATTATAACTTAAGACATTCATACACACATGTTTTAAGGTTTTAAGGTTCAGATTACAATTTAAACAGTCAAGCAACATTGTCCTACAACGTAGTTGCGCTACAATTTGGCCTAGGATGGGCGAAGCTGCGTCGTCCCCTGGCCAGACCATATTTAAATCTTTAATTCCCAGTTTACACTGCATTACTTAACACGCTAACATAACACATACACACGTTAAGAGGTCTTGGTCCATGTTTGTTGCCTCTTGTGTTTACCTTAAGTTGTTTTACACTTTATAGCTTTATTGCCATTTATTTCACGGCTAAGCAAGTTCATGCAACAAGGGTCTAACTATGTAACCAATAACGATGTTAAACAACTTTAAATACGCATGCTCACACACATTCATCTTATCTACATATGACTAGCATAGTTCATCACTTGAAATTTACTTTTTTAAAATCATGCGCTAATGATTTTTATTATGTCAAACTAGATAAGTGCACTTATAGGCCATGTTTAATGACATAAATAGTACTAGCATACCATCCTACAAGTTAAGAGGGTAGGCAACACAATGCTCATAGGTGTTAGTTTGCAAGACGTCTAAGTTTGCCTTTAAAAGTCATTATAGGCCAAATTAAAGCAACTCAGTGCATGTAAAATAACTTCATAGCTAACTAAGCCATGTACACGTATGTTATCACGTTTATAACTTTAAGTACACAAGTTCATTTAAGTTCATTCACTATAAGAAAAACCCTTAAGTTCGACGGTCGTAGTCTTGACGGATTTAAATCTGTCGAAATAAGGTTATTTACGATGGAATAATTCGTCGAACTTAAGTCCCTCGAAATTACTATAAGTACGACGGAATTCCGTTGGAACTAGAAGACCCTCATTGGAGCCAAGTTTCCCGCGAGCGCGAAACATAAAATCGACGAAATTGAAGTTATTTTCAACGGAAGTTATGTCGAAAATAATATAATTTCGAGGGACTTATGTTCAACAGAAATTCTGTCGAAAATAACTTATAAAACCTAATCAGACTTCGTCTTCTCCTATCACACCTCATTTCTCATTTCTCTCTCCTCACTCTCACTCCCTCTCTCTTTCTCTATCAGTACTCTCTCACTCTGTAATCTCTCTCATCTCTCATCTCCCCGGTCACCCATCTCCCCCTAGTCCCATTTTCGGCTGGCCACTACCCATTTTCAGCCACTGCCACTAGCTCCGGCCACGGTAGTTCCTAGCTCCTCCTCTCTCTTCCTCGTTTCTCCTCCTTTAATTCAAGGTAAGAAATCCTAAATGATGATTTAAGATTACTAAATATAGTTTACAGATTTGAGTTGTTGATTTTGCTAAAGTTGTTCATGTGTTACTGAGAATAATTTTGGAGTTCTTGTTGTATTAGAAATTGGGATTATATTTTAATTTGTTGAAATTGGGTTTATTTCTGTTATGCAATTTATTTTTTTGACTTTAATTATATAAATTCTTGCACGTTCCTGTTAATTGTTTTGGAAATTGGGATTATTTGACTTCAATTCTGCAAAATTTTGTTGAAATTGTTATTTATTTTGTGCAATTAGAATTTCTGTTAGTGTATACGGTGTATTTGTGCAATTACAGTGTATGGGTTATAACAATTACAGTGTTTGGGTTATAACATAATGTGATATATTGGGTTATATATATGTCAGTGTATATATCTTCAAGAATGTGATATTTGATATTTCTGACGGAATTCCCAACGGAATATCGGTCAGAAATCTTCAATTAAAAAATTTATGGGCTATACAAATATATTTATGTATTATTTAATTAATTTAATATAAAATGAAATAAGTTTCATTTAATTTCGTTTATTAGACAAAATAAATATAAAGAAATATTTAATATAATATAATAAAAATAAAAAATAATAATAAAATAAATTGAATAAAATAAATCAAATTTAATTTAATTTAATAAATTAAATTAAATTTAATAAAAATATTTAAATATATATTATAATATTATACAAAATAAAATAAAGTATATTAAATTTAATTAAATTAAATTAAAATTTAAAAATATAAAATAAAATAATAAATTAATTTAATTTAATAAAACAAAACAAAACAAATTTGATTTAATTTAATAAATAAATTAAATTTAATAAAAAATATTTTAAAAATAAAAAATGTAATAAAATAAAATAAATTTAATTTAATTAAAATAATTTAAAATAATTAAATTTAAAATAAATTTAATTTAAAAATTTAATTTAATTTAATAAATAAATTAAATTTAATAAAAATATTTAAAAATATATAATATAATACAAATAAAATAGAATACAATAAAAAATAATAAAATAAATTAAAATAAATTAAAACATAATAATAAATTTAATCCAATTTAATAAAATAAAAAATGAATTTAATTTAATTTAATAAAATAATCAAAAATTATATTATATATTATAGTACAAAATATAATAAAATATAATAATAAATATAATTAAATTTTATAAAATAAAATAAAATAATTTAATAGTAGTCTCCATATATATATTCCAAATAACAGTTCTCATAAACTAAGTAGCACTTACTTAGTTTTTCATTGGCAAAATAAACTAAGTATCATTTGCTTAGTTTGCCGCAATATTCAATAAACTCAATAAGTACTATATGTATATATATATATACATATATGTACTATAATATGAAACTTAAAAACCAATTTGACAAGTAAGAGTGAATGTCGAACAATAGTATCTATATATTCCAAATATTAATTTTCATAAATTAAGTAGCACTTAGTTTATCATTGGCAAAATAAAATAAGTAGCATTTGCTTAGTTTGTCGCAATATTCAATAAACTCAATAAATATTATATATATATATATATATATATATATACTATAATATGAAACTTAGAAACTCGTTTGACAAGTAGGAGTGAATGTCGAACAGTAGTCTCTATATATTCCAAATAACAATTCTCATAAACTAAGTACCACTTAGTTTTTCATTGGCAAAATAAACTAAGTAACATTTGCTTAGTTTGCCATAATTTTCAATAAACTCAATAAAACTCTCCCTTTAATCTTCAATACACTCAATAATATATGTACTATACTTTGGAACTTAGAAACCCGTTTGACATTCATTTAGTAGGAGTGAATGTCGAACAGTCCCCAGTTTGGGATTGTTATTGGATGTTATGTCTCTCACTTAGGCCGGTTCCAATATGAAATGGTACGTTTTTGTTGTTTTGAAAATTTTTCAACTGTTATCTCTATATGTTCTTTGAGTGCATACTTAGATTAAGTTATCTTATTCTATTTCATGTGCTTGGAGACCATGGGGAGGTGCTGCCGAAATTTTCTTGAAACTTATGAAACGTACTCAACGTGTTGGCACTATTGATGAGACGCATCCAATAATGGGATATAAGTCTTACCCCTTTCCTGTAGAGTGGAGATACTAGGTAAATATCTAATTCATGTATGAATATCCCTGTACTGAATGCGTCTTCTATGTAGTTAAAAATGTCAGCTGACCGAAGTTGGATGTACCGTAGGATACCCAGTGATGGGAAGGGATTAGTCTAAGCTTATCGTGTTGGGGTGTCAGATTTCTTGAACAAAGCAATAGAACATGTTGACGATCCGAAAGGGAAGATACAATGTCCGTGTGTCAAGTGTAAAAACCTGATTTGGAAGAAAGTCGACGAGATTAAATTCGACTTATTTTCGCGTGGATTTGTGGATGGGTACTTCATATGGACTCATCATGGGGAATCAGAAGTGATTGAAAATATTATGGAACAACCAATTCTACGGGATTCATAAGTCAAAAACTATTATCTAGTGGAGATGTTGGTCGTTGCTTATGGCCCTTTTAATATTAACTGGGCTAAAAAATGAGCCTTCTTCAAGCAGTGCTAAGTAGGTGCCAAATGATGCAGTTGCTGCCTTTTATAAGTTGCTATCTGAATCTGGGGTCGCATTGTATCTGGGAAATGATACGGACACCAAGCTTTCTGTAGTGACGATGCTCTTACACTTCAAGAATGAGCACGACTATAGTGAGAGACGTTTCAATGATTTGCTTACTATAGTTGGACAGTTCTTACCCAAGGATCATACTCTTTCTGCGAATTATTACGAAGTGAAGAAGATGATCAAGGGGTTAAATATGGGGTATCAAAAAATTGATGCTTGTGAGAAGGATTGCATGTTATACTATGGGGAAGACAGAGATAAGGGACAATGTGATATATGCAACTTATCGCGCTACAAGGTGACAAAACGTGGGGGGAAGGAGAAACATGTTCCGAGGAAGATCTTACGGTACTTTCCTCTTGCGTCGAGGCTTCAGCGGCTATTTATATCGTCTCATATGGCTCAACATATGAGTTGGCATAGAATAAGGGATGTCGTGCCTGGTCAGCTAACTCACCCAGCGGATAAAGATGAATGGAAGAGATTTGATGCAAATTATCCTGAGTTTGCAGAAGAAGTTAGGAATGTTAGGCTTGGCATGGCTACTGATGGATTTTTCCCTTTTAATAATTTTAGCCAGCCGTACTCAGTTTGGCCAGTCATTATGGTCGTTTATAATTTTCCACTGTCAATGTGCATGAGAGATCCGTACTTGTTCTTAACTTTAATCATTCTGGGGGATAAAAATCCTACAAAAGACATTAACGTGTACCTTCGACTGTTAGTGGACGAACTAAAGATGTTGTGGGAGACAGGGGTCCAGACGTATGATAAATCGACGAGCGAGAATTTTGTGATAAAGGTAGCCCTATTATGGACTATCACTGACTTTTCGACTCTTGGGATGGTTAGAGGTTGGACAACTCACGGGAAGTTGTCCTGTCCAGTGTGTATGGGGGATGTGCAAGGCAACCAATTGCAGCATGGGCGGAAATGTAGTTTCTTTCGAACTGCTCGTAGATTCTTGCCTCTTGATTATAATTACAGAAAGATGTCGGCACAGTTCAATAGAAAGACAGATGGGAGATCTATTGGGAGATTGCATATTTAAAATTTGATGTTGAAAGTTAGTATTCATGATTATATATAAAGTCCTTCAAAGGAACACATGTACAAGGACTTAGTGATAGATCAAACTTGTTAGGTTGATCTGAACTTTAATGTTTATCATTCTGTAAATGAATGTATAGAAGAAAAGATCAACGCTGTTAGGTTGTATCATAGTCTATCGAGATGATCAAGAGATTGCAGAAGACAAGGAAAAATCATATAGCATCGAGGATCGTAGTGTATCTTCTTTGAAAGGCCTCTCCAAAATCTTAGAATGGTCCAAACGCCTGCCGAGCTAAATCAGAGGTCGTAGTGTGCTCTCAGAAGCGTAGAGTCTGCAAGATAAGCAGGTAAAGATCATAATGTACCAGTACTTAAGAGAAATCATAGTGTTCTCGTTTAGCAGTATCACATCAAGCACCAAGGTGGCAAGACACCACGATCAGAATAGTAGAGCTTCATCTGTCTGTGTCAGAAGTATCGAGCCTCGTCCATTTGTTTAAAGATAAATCACAACAAATATAGAATGAGCTATAGACGTTGAAGTCTTCGAGAGTCCCAATGACACATCATTCATCCTTAGTATATAACAAAGAAACGTATTGAAGAAGCTAAGGAAAGTACTCTAGGTCAGCAGAAAACACCTTTTCAGGTGTTAGGTGAAACAACAATTTCTTTGTGTTAGTGGGCTATCTGCTAATCAAAAGTTGTGCAAAAAGTCTCCATCAAAGCTCAAAATGTCAAATGCATTTAATGCTTCAAAGGGTGTCTTCAACGGATACATTTCAAAGACATCATATATACAAAGCTTCAGCAAATGAAAGATTTAAGCAAGTACTGAAAAAACGCTAAAGAATACTTAATGCTCAACTCTACAATCTGAAAAAGAAAGCTTGCTCAGCTACTCAGTTCTTTCGAACTCAAGCTTAATGGAAACTGAGTAGCACCATTCAAGAAATCAACTACCATCAAGTGAAGTAAGAAGTTCCAAGTCAGAAGGACTTGAAGAGTTCTAAGTGAACTGAGAAGTACCAAGTCTGCTGGACTTGAAGAGTTCAATAATGAACTAAGAAGTTCCAAGACTGCTGGTCTTGAAGGAATCTTTGAGATTCAGGAGTTGTAAAGATATCCTTAGTGGATTTCCTACTTGAGGAGTAGAAGAGTGGACTAGAAGCTTTGAATGCTCTGAACCACATAAAATCACTGTGTCTCTTATATTCTTATCATAACTGCTATAACTTCCATAACTGCCATAACTGCTTTACTCCTATTAATTCATTATATCTTCAAGGGAAAACAAATATCTTAATTCCGCTGTGTTTAAATCATTATCAAAACTAATAAGAATTTTGATTAAAAAGAATTTTTAAAATATCTATTCAACCCCCCTTCTAGATAACTATTGTGCCTCTGGGAACTAACAATTGGTATCAGAGCAGATTCTATCAAACAGCCTACAAAGCTTAAGTAGATCCAATGGCACATCTGATAAGCGAATCAAAGACTAGAGGAGGCAGCAAGCCACCTATATGTAACAAAGATAAATTCGCCAATTGAAAAGTTCGTATGCAAGCCTACATGGATTCAATAGATGAAGATCTATTTGAAATTATTCAAAATGGGCCCTACATTCCTACCAAGCTTGCTCCTACATCAGACGACCCAAACAGAATTCAGATCAAGGTCAAAGAAGAATGGACTGACAACGAAAAGAAAGTTGTCCAAATCGACAAAAAGGCCAAGAACATTTTGTTCCAATCTTTAGAAGATGACCTGTTTGAGAATGTGGTCAATAGTAAAACAACAAAGGAAGTATGGGAACCATTGCTCATCATGCATGAAGGAACAGAAGAAGTCAAAGAAAACAAGTAATCTCTCCTGACTCAGCAATATGAAATGTTTACACACGGTCAAGGAGAAAATGTCAATTCCACCTACGAAAGATTTAATGTACTGTTCAACTCTCTCCGAGCCTATGGAAAGATCTATCCAAATAAAGATCTAATCATAAAGTTCATGAGAGCTTTACCTAGCAAGTGGGATGCCAAAACCACTACCATCAGAGAGTCAAAGAATCTCCATGAAATGAATGTTCAACAATTATATGGAAACCTTCTCACGTATGAACTGGAGCTAACTCAACGAGTAGAAACTCTATCTAAAGGAAAAAAGAAGGACAAAGGGGTTGCTCTCAAAGCAACAGATAACATCTCCAAAGCCCACATTGAAAATGACTCTTACAATAATGAAGATGATGATGCGGACTTTGCTATACTGCTAAGAAGACTCAGAAGGTTCACGCGTCAAGGCAGAATCAACAAACCTAAGAAAATCAACAACTACATCAGTCAGGAGCAAATAAATGACTTATGCTATAATTGCAAAAAGCCTGGCTATTTCATTGCAAACTGCAACAAGCCTCTTAGAGAAAAACTTAAGAAAAGATCAAATTCAAAGAAAGAATTCAAAGGCAATAAGAGGCTCCAGAAGAAAGATAAAGGTCTTGTGGCCGGTGGATCATGGAGTGACTCAGACAACGACTCAACTCTCGAATCTGGAGATGATGAAGATCCTCAAGTGACAAATCTTTGTCTGATGGCCAAACATATAAAGGATAAGAAGAAATCTGACATACATGAAGTAAGTATAGATGAGGTATTTGACTTTAACTCTCCTGATGTAGACATTGATGACTTAAGAATTGCTTTACATGGCATAACATCTGATCTGCATTATACATGAAATGGTTCAGGGTTCTGTCCAAAGATTACTCTCTTCTTCAAAAAGAGAAAGAGAAAGTTCAGGAAGAACTGGAAACAGCTCTTCTAAGTACTAACTCTCTCTCCAAATTTGAAGTTGAGAATAAGTTCTTAAAACAGACCAATGAACTTAATGCACAAAGAGAGTCAAGTCTGACCTCTAAAATTGAGGAACTAGAAAGGATAATCTCTAAATGGAATAAATCCTCTTCTTCCATAGACTCCTTGATCTCTAGTCAGAGAAGTGCATCAGACAGAACAGGTTTAGGTTTTGGGGAATCCACCTCAGAACTATATGTGGAAAAGATAAAGGAAACTAGCTCTAGTAATGTTTTAAGTTTTAGTAGAAGCATTACATTTGTGAAATCCTCACAGAAGGAAGAACCAGTCCAACCCTCCTTTTCAGATCCAATCTATGTTCCAAGGAATAAAGGATCTCATGCTGGCCTAGGTTTCATAAGAGAGAAGAGTAACTCAGTCTCTACTCTCCAACCTCGAAGGGTCGTAGAGTCAAGTAAAATCGACTCCACGAACCAACTGGGAAGGAACAGTAGAGTTAAGCCTCACTTTTCACAAAGCATGAAACACAAGGACACATGGAAAAAGGAGAATAAGTATAAAGGAAGAATTGCTGAGAACCCACATAAGTCCAAATAGAGAAAGAATCCACACACACACACAAGCATGCATTATATTAGATGTTTTGTATGTAATAGGACTGATCATAAGGCTGTAATATGCTACCATAATCATATGCATGTGAGACCCAGAATTAAGAAAATTTGGGTTCTCAATGGTACTAACAAAGTAGGACCCATGCAAGTATGGGTACCAAAATGAGAGTTTCATCTTACCACAGGAATCAAGCTCCATGATCACAACCTGGTATCTGGATAGTGGATGCTCAAGGCACATGACAGGGAACAAAGCCCTTCTATCTAATTACATAGAGTAGGAAGGTCCGTCAGTCATTTTCGAAGACAATAACTCTGGCAAGACAAGAGGATATGGCTCACCTTGAAATGGTGCAAAGATCCTTCAAAGAAAGTAGCCTATGTGGAAGGTTTACAACATAATCTTCTGAGCATAAGCCAACTCTGTGACAAGGGTCATCAAGTCACTTTTCTCAATAATCAATGTCAAGTCAGAGATCTGAAGACATCCTCTATAAAGTCGATAGGAACAAGAGAAGGAAATGTCTATAATCATCAATCTTGATCAACTAAGCTCGGATGAGACAATATGCTTTACGGCTAAAGCATTCAAGAAATGATGAGTGGTTATAGCATAAAAGACTATCACATCTCAACTTCAAAAGCATGTCTAAACTAGCCTTCAAGGATCTAGTAGCAGGCTTACCCAAGTTCAGACTTCATCAAGGAAAGGCCATGCTTGGAATGCTTGCTCATTTAAGAGAAAGGGTCCACCCCGAAACTTGGAAAGCAACCGAGTCCTCTCCCATTAGAAGCTCATTTAAGAGAAAAATTGTCAACTCAATTAATAAGCCTCCGCAATTTATTTCACATGATCTATTTGGGCCAATTCCAACAACAAGCCTTGGAGGAAGAGATATTCACTCCTTGGTCATAGTCATAGTGGATGACTACACCCGATTCACGTGGGTGTTCTTTCTAAACTCAAAAGATGAAATGAGCTCCCAACTAATCAAGATGTTCGGGACCGGTGATGAACGAGAAAGGGAGAAAATCAAGGCCATAAGGAGTGATCATGGCAGAGAATTTGACTTCTCTGAGATGGACCAGTTCTGCACAAACAATGGCATCAGCCATAACTTCTTAGCTCCACGAACTCCTCAACAAAATGGAGTAGCTAAGAGAAAGAATAAAACGTTGATAGAGGCTGGAAGAACTCTACTAGCAATGACCCATCCTGCCTAAATACTTACAGGCGGTAGTCGCCAAACACCGTGCATACTACACTCGTAATATATCACTTATATACTCTACGATAAAAAGACTCCTACATTTAATGGAAAGGAGAAAGCTAAATGTCAACTACTTTCACGTACTTGGCTGTGCATGCTACATTCTCAACAATGGGAAACAATATCTGACAAAGTTCCAACCCAAGTCAGACAAAGGAATCTTTCTCAGATATGCCACAGACAGTAAGGCTTATAGAGTGTTCAACAAGAAGACGTTGAGTGTTGAAGTCTCGATCCACATCATCTTCGATGAAACAGACTTAACATTATCTCAAGACACTACGAACGACAATTCAGACGAGGCCGTCGAGCTCAACACCACGATCGTAGTCCCAGAAAATGAAATCGTCGAGCAAGAAGAGGAGATTGTAGAGAGAACTACGCAAGACAATGAACCTTCACATCAAGAAGCAAAAATTGATCTTGAAGATCTCAGACAAGAAGGCATAAGGTCAGATGTTCCAACAGGAAATAGATGGGCAAAAGATCACACTCAAGACTTAATCATTGGAGATCCGAATGCAAGGGTCAAAACAAGAGCGACCACTCAGAACGAGTGTTTCTATCTGAGCTTTCTGTCACAAATGGAACCAAAGAAGATAGAAGATGCTATGGAAGACTCCAGTTGGATAGAAGCCATGCAAAAAGAACTGAATCAATTTGAAAGAAGCAAAGTGTGGAGATTAGTTCCAAGACTAAGAAACCATCTAGTCATTGGCACCAAGTGGTTCTTCAGAAACAAGATGGATGAAGATGGAGTAATAACAAGGAATAAGGTAAGACTAGTGGCCAAATGTTATTCTCAAGAAGAAGGCATTGACTACGATGAGACTTTTGTACCTGCTGCCATATTAGAAGCCATCAGAATATTTCTTGCCTTTGTAGCTCACATGAAATTTAAAGTCTCTCAAATGGATGTCAAAAGTGCATTCCTGAATGGTGAACTTTAAGAAGAAGTATATGTGGAACAACCTCCAGGTTTCATCAATCCATCTCTCTTTAATTATGTCTATAGATTAGACAAAGCCTTATATGGTCTTAAACAAACACCTAGAGCATGGTATGAAATACTAACAAACTTTCTTATTGAAAATGGATTCACTAGAGGTAGAGTAGATACCGCATTATTTCTTAGAAAGCATAAAGACAAAGTCTTATTAGTTCAAATATATGTTGATGACATTATCTTTTTGCTCTACTTGATGAAAAAAAATTGTAAGAGATTTGCCAAGCTTATGCAGAAGCAAGTTCAAAATGAGCATGATGGGTGAGATGAACTTCTTTCTTGGATCACAAGTAAAGCAAACTAATGAAGGAATCTTCATAAACCAAGACAAGTACATCAAAGACTTACTTAAGAAGTATGGCATGGAATCAGCCTCTCCTATGAAAACCCCAATTGCTCCAGCAACCAAGCTTGACAAAGATGAAAAAGGTAAAAGTATTGATATAACTCAGTACAGAGGTATGATAGGATCTCTTCTATATCTAACTACCAGTAGACCAGACATAATGTTTACAACATGCATATGTGTTAGATTTCAAGCTAATCCTAAGGAATCACACTTAACTGTTGTAAAAAAGATTTTCTGGTACCTAAAAGGCACACCTCACTTGGGGCTTTGGTATCCCAAGGAGTCCTCTTTTGAACTAACAGGGATATATACTAATTTTGCGAATTTTATAGATAGCAAAATAGATATTGAAAAAAAGTACTATTGGCACTTGTAGTTGTTGTTTGGGAAATAGACTTGTGTCCTGGTTTAGCAAGAAGCAAAACTCATTATATACGCCAACCATAGAAAGTTTAATACATTATTGTTGGCAAATTGTGTGCTCAAATCTTATGGATGAAAAATCAACTAGTAGATTATGGGTTTGATTTCAAATATATACATGTTCATTGTGATAACACGAAAAGCCATAGCAATAACACACAATCTCATCATGCATTCTAGGACTAAGCATATAGAAATAAGATATCATTTTATTAGGGATCATGTTCAAAATGGAACCATATCTTTACAATACATCCCTACTGAAAATCAACTTGTTGATGTCTTTACAAAGCCTCTAGAAGAATCCAGATTTAATAAATTAATAAGTGAGCTAGGCATGCTAAATTTACAACCATAAAATCTATGCTCTAGTTTGTGCTAACCATGCAGATATAAAGGTTATGTTCAAAATCGTAGACATGACCAAAGAAAGTTCACGATCGTAGAGTTGCAGTGATATGAAAGACCACGATTGTAGGGCTTCCTCAACAGAACAAAGAAGCATCATGTGATGACAAAGTTCTAACAAATCAAAGCAATCCCTCTGTTAAGTGCCTCAGGGACAAACCTAACCCTTAATTCACTATAAGAGGTTGGCCCTTCCTGAGCTACCTTAACTCGAGAGAAATTCTAGGTCAAAAGCTCATCACAAGGACCAGAGAAGATGATGTTCGTAGAGCAAATATAATAGTGGACTCAACGATCACAATGACAACCTCAACGACCGTAGTGCTACCTCGACGATCGTAGTTCTCCCAAAGAATACACTAGCTCAGAAAGAGCTAAGGGCAAATCAGTATTTTACACCTAAGAATAAAATCGTGGTACCAAGCAGAACTTGACACATGCCCCACTAAGAAAATTGAAAGGAGGGAAGTTACAAGTACAGTTTGAAAATACCTTTTTGAAATCAGAAGTTCAACAAGCTTATTTCTCTCTCTCTCCACCAAGTAAAACCCTAGCTTTCAGAATCGATTAACCATCGTTAGTGCAAAGAAATCAATGGCTGCTTCAAATAGTATCACTGGTTATCGACTCTGTTTTGATGAGTTCAAGATAGCTGACCTCAAATTCCACAAAATTTTATCTCTGGTAAAGAAAGCTGGTCTTGAAGAAGCTCTGGGCACCAGCACATGGATCTACCCAACGCTAATAAAGGAGTTTTACAGCAACAAAGTTCTTGAGAATGAAACCATCACCACAAGAGTCAGGGGAGTACAAATCAAACTCAAGGCTGAAGACATAAATATGGCCCTAGCCTTCAAGTCAAAGGGACTCCTGTCGATAGAGGTCATCGATTTCTATGAAGGACTGAAGAGTATGCATCATAAAAAGAATGAGACTGTAAAGGGGTACAAGAAGAAGGAGTTTCCCCAAAAATATGAGTTTTTGGCTGACATTGTTGGAAAATGCATATGTTGCAAAAGCTCTGGCCACGACTCCGTGAATGAAGTACAACTGAAGCTTATGACAGCAATCTGCTATGGAATTCAATTCAACTTTGGAGCCCTACTCATCGATTGGATTGGGAAGTGGATTCTCAATTCAAAGAAATCAAAGAGCTCTGATAAGATGCTCTATGGACGGTTTATAAGCATCATCTTGCAGTCAGCACTGGGTAACAAAATTGGAGATAATAAAGGAGAATCCATTAATCCCAACAGGAGGATAACCCAGCAGCTGTTTGAAAACTGGAAAAGAAATCCAGCTAAAAATGTCAGGATGATATCTGAGTCCAGTGGAAGAACTGGTGATGCAAAAGAGTTTGGAATACCAGGAAATATGTCCGTTATAAAGAAAATTGAAGAAGAAAAAGAAGAAATCAACAAGGAAGAACCCATTTCTTTAATCAGAAAAAACACGGGTAAAAGAAAAATGAAGGCTCAAATGGCAGAGGAGCCTCAAGGCTCGACTACTGAGGCAACTCAAGAGAGCTCAGGCACTAAAACTCTGAAGAAATTGAAAAGAAAAGAACAACAATCTGAGGAAGAAGAAGACAGAGCTACCATCTCTCAGTTGCTCAAGAAAGGAAAGCGGAGTCACAAGTCTAAGAAGTCATCCTTCTCTTCGATCGTAGAGTCTCTACCGATCGTAGAGTCCAGATTGGACACTGTGACAACCCGAAAAGTTTCTAAAATTTTGAATGATTAGAATAAAGGTTAAAGAATAAAACCTAGATGAGAATTTGAGAATTTATTTAAAATTTTCAAGAAAAACCTATATGGTTTGATATTCGAATGAGAATAGAGAAAATATGGGTTACAAAATTCCAAAACCCTAGAAATGAATTAATATGTACTTGAAGGAATATCAAGAATAAGGTATTACGATACCGTAAATTCGATGTGAACCTGAATAGTCTAAGAAATGTTATATAAGTACATATGGAAATTTTATTATTGGAAATAAGATTTCACATGAAGAGATGCTATGAGGTTAAACGAAGATGAGTATATGTATAAAAATATATATATACTTAGTAATGTGCTATATATATTTAAGCAAGAAGAATGATGAATTAAGTTAATGATATAATGATCAAGATTAAAACTATGTTAGTAATTAACATAGCTTGAGTGTTGGCCTTGATTGGCAAATAAGAATTTGAATAAGTATAAAGTCGTTAGTTAATACGATTAGTAATGAGAATGGAGTAATTTAAAACTCAAAATTTGAGTTAGAGATAGAATTTTGAAGCATGGACTGCTCGATTGCGTCCAAAACGTCGAGTTTAGTCAGAATGGACAGTAAGCACAAAATGTGTAAAGATTGACTTTTGGTCAAAGTCAACAGTTAACTTTTATGGAGAAAAGTCAAAATTAATGTGAGAAGTGAAATATGTTATGATTATGTGAATTATGGATATGAGTAAATAAATATACATTATATAATGTGAATACATTTATTTTGTATATAAGGGTGGAGTAAGAATTAAGTTATGTAACCTAATATATATATTAGGTGTGGTGATTAAATAACCTGAGAGGTTATAATATGGGAGAATATTAGTATATAAATGTATATACTGACGTTAAGAGATATATTTTTATTATCTCAAGATTTTAATTTTATAACTTAATTAAAATATGCTTAATTGGGTTATAGAATTTATTGTAGTAGAGTGATGATTTAAATTCTAATTATTTGGAATGATACTCTAATTAAATATTTAGATTGGATATCCTAATTAAATATTTAGGGTTGGGTAAGATAGAAAAGAATTTGACTATGTTAATTTACATGGCCCAAAGAATTAAATTTTAAGTCCAATATATTATTTATTGATAGCCCAAAAGATGGAAATGGTGGCCCAAATTTAAGCCCAATTAAGGAGGGACATATTGGACATTTGGTATGCTAAATAAAAAAAAAAAGAAAAAGAAATCAATTATTGATATGGAAATGTCCATTTTACCCTTTTTGTCCCATCTTGGTGAATTATTTCCTAGAGAATCCTATGAGCAATAATTTAGTTGGTTGATTGAGTGGTGACTCTATATCTCTAGCAATAATCAACCCTCAATCAATTGCAATCAATTTTATAAAGATTAGAAAGAGAAAGTTCATCCATGGAAGAAGGAAGAAGGAAGAAGGAAGAAGGAAGAAGGAAGAAGAAGAAGAAGGAAGGCTTAAGAAAAAGGTATGAAAATTTCCTAAATTCAAAACTCTTGTTAGTTTAAAAGTGTTTTGATATGGTGTTTTAGATCAAGTGTTGAACTTATGATTTTGATCCATATGAGGGAAGATCTACATGATATATGATATTTTATGGTTAGATCTTGCCATTTTTAGGGTTGATAGGCTTGAACAAAGAAGAATAACCAAAACAGTTTTTTTTTGTTTTAAATGAGTTAGTGGACTGCTGCCCTAAAACAGAAAATTTCGGATTTGTTAGAGTGCTCTAAAAATTCTGGACTTGTGATATGTTATAGTACACTCAATAAACTTTCCATAGACTCAAATGCAGACTAAATCCGACACTTTGAGGAGGGAGTTATGGGATTTCTCCCAAACTACACAAAGTTAAGAAAACTGTGAAAAGGACAGTTTTGGAACAGTCACTTCCGGGCTAAATTCCGGGAGCTAAACATATCCAAATATGGATTGTGATATATGAAAACTATAGTTCGGAAAGATATGAATCCAAAAAAATTGACGGATCATTAATCGGAGTTACAGATTTCGTTTTATTTAAGTTTTGGTGAAGGACTCCAAAACTGCCAAAGTGCAAAAAGTTTCTGGCCAAAATTTTCCGAGGGATATTTTGGACATTTAGTTAATGAGAAAAATTACAGGCTTTTGGGAAATGAAAATATATGGTAATATGTAGCTCGTGTCCAAAAATGAGCTAATTCCGAGTTAAAACGACCAAGTTATGACCATTTCAATTTTTGTGATTTTCCGACGGAAATCGCTATAACCGGAGTTCTACAACTCCGATTGCCACGAAATTTAAAATGGAGCATCACGTTAACATATATAAGGTTATGTCAAAAGATGGGCATCTCTGGAGTTAAGCACGAGGTAGCTAATTTTCTTAAGTCACACATTAATTATGATTTTTGAAAAATAGTAAAAGAAATTGAAAATTACGGAAAAATATTTTTATGTATGAAATACATGTATATATGTTTGACCAAAGGATAAAAAAATAATAAGTTGATTTGGTATTTTTCGTGAAAAAGAATAGTGATTTCGGGATACTGAAATAAAATCCGTCTTACTGAAATGGTATTTCGGTTTACTAAGATGTTATCTAATTTACTAGGATAACATATAAAAATGAATAACTTATAAGTATAAGTTATGATGTGATTAAAAGAATATCAAAGTATAATAATAATATTAAGACTTAAAACTAATGTCTAATACTTAACTATATGTTATGACTAACCGAAAGATCTATTATAGGTTTTATATGCTGTATAGACTGATAGGAGTATGTGGAAATGTGTTTAAGTTATTTTATAACGGTGATGATATTATTCTAATATTGGAGATCTATATTATTAATATTAGGTCTTCAGGAGAAGCGTATTATATTGCGTTACGGTAATCAACGGTTCAGGCAAGTTTTTCAAGTTCTTTTTACTTAAACTCTTTTAAGAGTGGTTTCGAATGAGATATGCTTATGAATTGTACTCAGTACATCTTGTATGTATAAGTCGGGTATGAAAGGTCGATCACCTTCATTACCAGCTTGGTCCAGATATATTGTTATTCTGTTAAATACTTGTTCACCAAAACTTTGTTCATGCTAATTCACAAATACATTGTGAAGGATAGTCGACTTATTATTCAAACTCTTTCCATCATGATATATCTTTGCATTGTTTTTAAACTTTATTGAGAAACTTTCATGCTCACCCTTGCTATATCATGATAAAACATTGCGAGATAAAGCGAATACTGACGATTCTGGAAAAAAGGAAAATGCCAAGTTCAGCTTGGGATAGAATGTACAGCTAATTTATAAAAGTATGGTTGAAGAATAGTATTGTTATGTGTTAGATAGCTTATGATTTGTGTTTAAGTAAAGGTTACTCGACCTTGGGGAATAGTGTGTAATGTAATGTATAAACAATTTATGTTTATATCTTCCGCAAAAAGTTATAGAAAGATTAAAAAACCGAATCACATGGGCGATTTGGGGCCTTGATTCGGGGGCGCCATGAACACCACTCCCGAAGAGGATGTTTTGCAATGACTTCTCAAATGATTAATCTTTCTTGAGTCAAGTCAAGAAAGTTCTAAGGTTGTAGCTCAACCTAAAAAGTCAAGAAGAAAATTGGTCAAGAAGTACATCCTTATCAATAAAAAGGTGTTAAAAGAAAAAGATAAAAGGATAATTGCTGACAAAGGGCTACTCGAAGCTGATAAGGAAAATACGGCTCCAGTTGAGGAGGAGCTTCCTGATGTTCTTACACTAGAGAATGCTCCAGCTGAGGGGGAGATGTTTGAAATTCAAATGGATGATCAAATTGAGGGGGAGCCTCACGAAGTCCCTATATCAGAAAAGGCTACAACTAAGAAGGAATTGCCAAGAGATCATCATGAACCTTCCTCAGTCCCTCAAAAGATTCTAGCTTCAGAAACTGCAGAAATAGAAAGAATTGAAGCTATGGAGGATGAGAGAGAAGAAGAGCAAAATATAGAAGTGGAGATGATTGATGTAGTGGAAACGTCAAATGAAGATAGAGAAGAAAAGAGGATGACGAAGTTGAGATCATTGATTCCTCAACTCATGGACATAGGAGAGCTAACTACAATCAACTGTTCTCCTATCTACCTATGATGCCATTTCACAGAGCCCAAATCCTCAACTCCTGGGATCACATGTTACGGACCTTCAAAGCCTATCCAAAGAATCTCTTGCTAGCTCATGGATTCCTGAAAACTCAACTTTGCTCGAAAGTCGATCACCAACAAACCCATCTTCAGAAAATGGATATGAGGTACAAACTATTCCTGTCTCTTTTAGGGTAAATCACTGTCCACCTTCATTTTTCAATCAATTCTATGAATCACCAAGATGGTTGGAAGTGATACTTCATCCACTCAATCAATTTCTAGTTACAAAATCCCATCAATCTGTAACTGATGAACCAAATGTGCCAAAATTTTATGTTAATCCCATCTCCTATCATCTCTCACTCTACAATTATTGAGCCACATCCAATCGTAGAGTCGCCTGCTCCAAACGTAAAGTCACCCTCTCCTACAGTTCAATTACACACACCAGCCCCTCCAACAGATTTCCCTTCCTCATCAACAAATGAATATTTCAATCTTGATCTTGCTCTCTACAACATGCAAGATCAATACACAAGAGCCTCTCCTCCAAATAATCAGCAACTCCTTAAGCTTATATCTGATCTCCCTGCCAAAATGGAGCTGTCAGAAGCAACTAAGAAAGTGACCAAGGATATACAAGAAAATCTTGAGTTCACTCCGAACTTGTTCATATGAGGCTGACTCATTTGATTGATGATGCCAATGCTCTCCCAAGTAACCTAAGTTCTGAACTGACAAAGAAGCTTAGGGAGATAATCAAAGAGATGATTCAGAGTATCAACGAAAGGGATCAAATCCACTTTCTCGCTGTCAAGAAGCACAGGGATGTTGTTCTTATTTTACAAAATACTCTAGAATCCCAAAATCAACTTCTAATAGAAAATCTCATGAGTCTAAAGACCAAATGAAAGAGTTCCAAGAATTCTCCATGGGTCAAATGCAACAAAAAGAAAATGTCTTGGCCATTCTGCAAAAGAGAGAAGCTCGTACTGATTCTCTGATCTAGGAAAATCATGAAGATATTATTCAATCCAAGACTCAACTCCACGAACTCGTACAAGGCATGACTCGCCTATCTGAAGATATTCGAACCCTTGATGCTGACATAAAGGGGGAGAATAAAGGGGAAGGCGACAAAGGAAGAGGCAAAGGAGGCAAAGGCAAAGGCAAAATTGCTCAATTCTCAAGAAGTTCTCTTACAATTTCTCCTGCAAGACAGTCTCGCCATCAGACTCCACGACCTGAACAGCAGCAAATTCTCATGGCATAACCACTAAGGAGTCAAAGGTCTTCTCCCAGCTCACAAGAAGTGACCATCACTGGTCTAAGAATGCCAATTGGTGATCCTTCATTCATGAATAGACACGATCATTCGCAAAGGCTAAGTCAAAGTGAGATGGAAGGCATAGCATAGAGAGATGAAGTCAGCAGGAGAAGAAGAACTCAAGAGTATGCAAATCCTCTAAGGAACAAAAGGCAGAAGAAATAGAGATAAGTTGAAACTCATTTCTTATTGATGTAACTAAGCTTAATTGTAATATCTGTCTTTACAAATATAAATAAATTCAAGCTTATTATCTAGAGGTTTCAGCTGCTCACTGAAACACTAAGTCATATTTACTTTCTAGCATCTGCATCTAGAAATTAATAATCATGATACAAATCTACTGGTTTATGTCAACATCAAATAGGGGGAGATTGTTGGGAGATTGCATATTTAAAATTTGATGTTGAAAGTTAATATTCATGATTATATGTAAAGTCCTTCAAAGGAACACATGTACAAGGACTTAGTGATAGATCAAACTTGATAGGTTGATTTGGACTTTAATGTTTATCATTATGTAAATGAATGTATAGAAGAAAAGATCAAAGCTGTTAGGTTGATCTATATCTTGAGATGTAATAAATAGGCTTCCACTGAATCGTAGTCTATCGAGATAATCAAGAGATTGCAGAAGACAAGGAAGAATCATATAGCATCGAGGATAGTAGTGTATTTGCTTTGAATGGCCTCTTCGAAATCGTAGAATGGTCCAAATGCCTGCCGAGCCAAATCAAAGGTCGTAGTGTGCTCTCGGAAGCGTAGAGTCTGCAAGACAAGCAAGTAAAGATCGTAGTGTACCAGTACTTAAGAGAAATCATAGTGTTCTCATTTAGCAGAATCAGATCAAGCACCAAGGTGGCAAGACACCACGATCAGAATCGTAGAGCTTCATTTGTTTGTGTTAGAAGCATCGAGCCTCGTCCATTTGTTTAAAGATAAATCACAACAAATATGGAATGAGCTATAGACGTTGAAGTCCTCGAGAGTCCCAATGACACAAAAGTCATCTTTAGTATATAACAAAGAAACGTATTAAAGAAGCTAAGGAAAGTACTCTGGGTCAACAGAAAACACCTTTTCAGGTGTTAGGTGAAACAGCACTCCGCTGTGTCAGTGGGCTAATCTGTTAATCATAAGTTGTGCAAAAAGTCTCCATCAAAGCTCAAAAATGTCAAATGCATTTAATGCTTCAACGGGTGTCTTCAATGGATACATTTCAAAGACATCATATATACAAAGCTTCAGCAGATGAAAGATTTAAGCAAGTACTGAAAAATGTTGAAGAACACTCAACGCTCAACTCTACGATCTGAAAAAGAAAGCTTGCTCAGCTACTCAGTTCTTTCGAAATTAAGCTTAACAGAAACTGAGTAACACCATTCAAGAACTCAACTACCATCAACTGAAGTAAGAAGTTCCAAGTCAGAAGGACTTGAAGAGGTCTAAGTGAACTGAGAAGTACCAAGTCTGCTGGACTTGAAGAGTTCAATAGTGAACTAAGAAGTTCCAAGACTATTGGTCTTGAAGGAATCTATGAGATTCAGAAGTTGTAAAGATATCGTTAATGGATTTCCTACTCGAGGAGTAGAAGAGTGGACTTGGAGCTTTGAATCACTTAAAATCACTGTGTCTCTTATATTCTTGTCATAACTGTTATAACTGCCATAATTGCTTTACTCATATTAATTCATTATATCTTGAAGGGAAAACAAACATCTTAATTCCACTGTGTTTAAATCATTATCAAAATTAATAAGAATTTTGATTAAAAAGAATTTTTTAAATATCTATTCAATCCCCCTTCTAGATAACTATTGTGCCTCTGGGAACTAACAGTATCCTTTTGAGAGTTAATATAAATTATTAATTGCTTTATGTTGCTCATATTAATAATACTCATATATTTGTCGAAATATTTATCTTAGGTATATGCGTCGATTAAAACAAAAGGTCAAGAACAAAGCTCGTGTAGAGGGTTCTATTACTGAACGCTATACAGAGGAAGAGTTTGTCAACTTCTGCTCATTGTATTTTGACGATGTTGTCTCAACGAAGCACAATTGTTTAGGAAGGAATGAGGTCGTTGGTTCAATGTCTCATGCTGATGATGAGTTAGCTATATTCACATATCCGGCTAAGCCATTTGTCCATGAGACGCGGACTTACTTAAGCGACAAAGAGTTGAAGATTGTATCTACATACGTGCTTCTAAATATGCCCGAAGTATCATCATACATCAGGTATGAATAATTATTTATGGTATTTAGTGTAATTTATAAGTGTAGTCATCTACATATGTTAAAGACATTTTACTATTTTTGCAGTTCATTCGAAGAGGAAGCGTATGCTTTTAACCCAGCTTTTACTGCAGCAGAGTTGGAAACATTCACTAATGATAATTTCCAACAGTGGTTTAAGAAAAGGGTTGAAGTGAAGAACATTTCTGAGCGTTTTATAGATGTCATCCAAGGACCTTACAAAGTTGTTAGTTCTTTTCCCGATTGCATCGTGAATGGGGACAGATTTAGGGTCGATGACTTGAATGAACTCACATCAGTCAATTCTGGGGTTGTGGTGTTAGGAAGCTACTACCAAGATTCTGAGTCCAATTACTATGGTTGTTTATAGGATGTGGTTGTGCTCAATTATCATGGGGTAAAAAGGTAGTTACATTTAAGTGTAACTGGTTTGATACTGAAAAGGGGGTTAAAGTTGATCGTAATAGAATCACAACTGTAGTTATCAAGTTGGTGTTAAAGTCTGATGACGTGTTCGTGTTAGCAAGTCAAGCGACTCAAGTGTATTACGCTCCTAATGTCGTAAATACTCGATGCCCCTAGTATACAGTATTCACAACTAAAACACATTCATTTAATGCTGAGAACACGTTTGGTATAGATAAGGCGTTGCAAGAAGATGTTAGCAACCCTTTGGCCGTAGTGTTCCATGCTGAAGATGTGATGAGTACTGATGTCATTGACATACCTGACGATGAGGATGTCAAGTAAAACTTACACATAAATGATTATGTAGTCATTGAGGATGATAACGATGATGAAACTGATCTCGAAACTGAGGATGAGGAAGATACCGAATCCAAGAATGATATACACCTTGATTCTGATGGGTTTGATGACGTACGTAATTGAAAATGACCATTCATATTAGTATATACCACATATTATTAAACCTTGCATATTCATAATCTACCAATTTGGTTATTGTAGTAGGATATTCATGGCTAGACATAGCGGTGGAGGTTGCCGAGGTGGTGGGCGATCCGGTACTGGAGACGATAGCCACAATGGAGGCTCTTCTTCAGGCGCTAGTAAGTTATCTTAACTAGGATTTAAATATATCTCAAGATGCATTAGTTTATGTTTATTGACTCAGTTAAATACAATTATTACAGATGCACCTCGTCGATGACACCGAGGGACGAACCTTGGTATCTTTGGTCGTCCGCCGGCAGTTCCACTTATAGTACCAGTAGATGTCGCTTCTGGACAATAAGTGTTAATATATTGTTAATATTTCTGTCAGTTATTGCAAAACACAATTCACATAACACATATTATTATATTTTTTTTCTGTAGTATACTAGACTCGGTGGCTAAGCACACCCTACACGCGATCTGTCTGATGTATCTCTCGACATGTTGTATGCGGTTCAGCCAGTATGCGTGGTACGATGCCACCTTTATGCAGACCATCTTGCGGGAGTTTCACATAAGTTAAGCATATTATATTATTTACTACATAGTTGTATTAGGTTGACGAAATCAGTTGTTCCTAATTTTTAAACTTTTGTTATAGGTTTATTATAGATTTCACCCGAGCATCTCTCAGACAAATTGGCGATTTATGTGATTATTTCACATGTCATTTAATTACTCCTGCTGGTCAGATGAGATATGACGAAGGGGCGACCTAGGCGATTGAGGACCAGCCAGGGACCACCATCAGAGATCACCAGGCATAGTCTCCGATTCAGCCTGGGAGGCTATGTTTGCGCACTAGGATGCTGATGACTTCAAGAAAAAGTCTGAGCAGGTGAAGAAGAACTGTGGTCAGCTCTTGATAGTACACACCACTGGTTCTCAGTCGTTCGAGGAGGCAAAGATGGTAAGTGCGTTGTATTTAGTTGTTTAGTTATCAAGTTCTCACACAAATACTTTATACCTCTTTTATGAATGTTTTTATTAGGGCTTGAGGAGGACCTTGGGCCGAGATCCTACCATTTTAGAGTTTTGGGATCGAGCCCACACGCCTAAGGCCGAGCGTGCTTTGTCTCAGGCATCTTTAGCTATATGGGTAAAACTCATCTTACTATTTAGCTTTTAGTAATATTCAACCATAAATAAAATGATATAATTAACATACGTATACAAAATAAATTACAGGACCGATTTCAAAGGCTTCGGGACAAGCATATAGCTGAGCTGGAGGCTATTAGGAGGGGTTCTGAGCCGTTAGATTCTGCCAACCCCTTCCCGATATTGTATTAGATCGGGATGAGGAGCTGAGAATATGGGTCGCGTCTCAGGATCCCCAAAAACTTGTTGGTCGAAATCTAATTATGCTCACACGCAAGTGCACGTGGTCAACAAGTAATATAATGATAAGTCAAGTATCGTTCCCACAGATAATTAGTATGAAATTAATCCTAGCAATTACCAGTTTTATATTAATCCAAATTTTATTAAACTATCCAATTTAATGATTATAACTAAGAAAACTAAAAATGTTAAAAATACCAAGCAATCAACAAATCAAACAAATATTGGAGAATTAGGCTTACAACTTCACTTTAAGTATCACTCTGATTATTACACCCTATTTCAGTTCAATTCACTATTCCAGTTTATTAATCAAGAACACTTAAGTAGAACTAGCCATCTCTCGATGCACTAATACCATATCAACTTAAATCCACAAATTAGATAGAATTAAGCTAAACACCCTAACCAATTAATTCACTATATCTCTATGTGAATTACAATCAAATAAGGTTTAAGTTCAAGTTCTCTATCTGATTACATGTGATGCTAGGTATATCTCTACCCTAACATTCATCAAGATTCTATTCAAACACAGAATTCAAGAACACATACTATAATGACTAGGTCTAGATTCATACATCCTCTCTCGAATCCATATAAATCCACATAGAATTGGTGATCAAGCAATTCATAAGTTAAAGCAAAAATCAATATAGATAAACTGAAAGATAGATTATTAAACTAAAATTAAAAACTACATAACCATTGTTCAACCATCAAGATCCGTTATAAGCCTAACAAGTAAATTAGTTCATCATAATTGAAATAAAAACTGAAATCATCAAAGTAATCATCATCCCAATTACAATTATTAAATTAAAGAAAAAGAATGAATCCAAAACCACCCTTCTCTCTAGCTTCAATTTGCAATTTTTGTGATTTAAACCTTCAATCCTTCTTCCAATGTTGTTGCTCAAAATTAGGGCTTCCAATTGCTAATTGATTGTTCGTTATGATCTCCCTTGTTGTTTCCTATTAATATCCATCCTAGGACACATATTTTGTTCATAATTCGACGCCCAATACAGTTCCAAACCATCTCAACCTCTCTCATACACGCCTCTGCAGCAGTACAAAAGCAAACAGGACTCTTTGCTTTTCCCATACCCCCGCCTTGACGGGGCTTTCCTTCTTTAAGAGCCCGCCCCGATGGAGGGTGTTATCATTTTTGCCCAAGTACCCTCGCACCGGCGGGGGTTTAAGCTTCATAATATCAGCCCCGGCGGGGGTGTCTTTTGTAGAAGTCCAATTGTTGCTCATTTTCTCACTAAACTTTTCCACGAATCCACCTTTTAAGCCCAAATGCTATGCCACCATACCTAGACATAAAATAAAACTAAACAAGTAAAATGAATCACAAAAAATGACGAGTTAACACAGTTTTAGCTCGAATTAGAGGCCGATTCGTAGGTATAAAACCCACTCATCACAAAAACTTGTTGGTCAAAATCTAATTACGCTCACACGCAAGTGCATGTGGTCAACAAGTAATATAATGATAAGTCAAATATCGTTCCCACAAAGAATTAATATGAAATTAATCCTAGAAATTACCGGTTTTATATTAATCCAAATTTTATTAAACTATCCAATTTAATGATTATAATTAAGAAAACTAAAAATGTTAAAAATACCAAGCAGTCAACAAATCTAAAAACTGTAATTTCAAACAAATATTGGAGAATTAAACTTACAACTTCACTTTAAGTATCACTCTAATTATTACACCCTATTTCAGTTCAATTCACTATCTCAGTTTATTAATCAAGAACACTCAAGTAGAACTAGTCATCTCTCGAAGCACTAATACCATATTAACTTAAATCTACAAATTAGATAGAATTAAGCTAGACATCCTAACCAATTAATTCACTATATCTCTATATGAATTACAATCAAATAAGGTTTAAGTTCAAGTTCTTTATCTGATTACATATGATGCTAGGCATATCTCTACCCTAACATTCATTAAGATTATATTCAAACACAGAATTAAAGAACACATGCTATAATGACTAGGTCTAGATTCATACATCCTCTCTCGAATCCATATAAATCCATATAGAATTGGTGATCAAGCAATTCATAAGGTAAAACACAAATCAATATAGATAAACTTAAAGATAGATTATTAAACTGAAATTAAAGACTACATAATCATTGTTTAACCATCAAGATCTGTTATATGCCTAACAAGTAAATTAGTTCATCATAATTGAAATAAAAACTAAAATCATCAAAGTAATCATCATCCCAATTAAAATTATTAAATTAAAGAAAAAGAATGAATCCAAAACCACCCTTCTCTCTAACTTCAATCTGCAATTTTTATGACTTAAACCTTCAATCCTTCCTCCAATGTTGTTGCTCAAAATTAGGGCTTCCAATTGCTAATTGATTGTTCGTTATGATCTCCCTTGTTGTTTCCTATTAATATCCATCCTAGGATACATATTCTGCTCATAATTCGACGCCCAATACAGTTCCAAACCATGTTAACCTCTCTCCTACACGCCTCTGCAGCAGTACAAAAGTAAACAGGACTTTGCTTTTCTTGTACCCCTACCCCGGCGGGGTTTCCTTCATTAAGAGCCCGCCCTGACGGAAGGTGCTACCGTTTTTGCCCAAGTACCCTCGCGCCGGCGGGGATTTTAGCTTCATAATATCAGCCCCGACGGGGGTGTCTTTTACAGAAGTCCAATTGTTGCTCATTTTCTCACTAAACTTTTCCACGAACCCAGCTTTTAAGCCCAAATGCTATGCCACCATACCTAGACATAAAATAAAACTAAACAAGTAAAACAAATCACAAAAAATGACGAGTTAACATAGTAGCTCGAATTAGAGGCCGATTAGTAGATATAAAACCCACTCATCACAAAAACTTGTTGGTCGAAATCTAATTACGCTCACACGCAAGTGCACGTGGTCAACAAGTAATATAATGATAAGTCAAGTATCGTTCCCATAGAGAATTAGTATAAAATTAATCCCAGCAATTACCAGTTTTATATTAATCCAAATTTTATTAAACCATCCAATTTAATGATTATAAGTAAGAAAACTAAAAATGTTAAAAATACCAAGCAATCAACAAATCTAAAAACTGTAATTTCAAATAAATATTGGAGAATTAGGTGTACAACTTCACTTTAAGTATCACTCTAATTATTACACCCTATTTCAGTTCAATTCACTATCCCAGTTTATTAATCAAGAACACTCAAGTAGAACTAGCCATCTCTCGATGCACTAATACCATATTAACTTAAATCCATAAATTAGATAAAATTAAGCTAAACACCCTAACCAATTAATTCACTATATCTCTATGTCAATTATAATTAAATAAGGTTTAAGTTCAAGTTCTCTATCTGATTACATGCGATGCTAGGCATATCTCTACCCTAACATTAATCAAGATTCTATTCAAATACAGAATTCAAGAACACATGCTATAATGACTAGGTCTAGATTTATACATCCTCTCTCGAATCCATATAAATCCACATAGAATTGGTGATCAAGCAATTCATAAGTTAAAGCACAAATCAATATAGATAAACTGAAAGATAGATTATTAAACTGAAATTAAAGACTACATAATCATCATTCAACCATCAAGATCCGATATAAGCCTAAAAAGTAAATTAGTTCATCATAATTGAAATAAAAACTGAAATCATCAAAGTAATCATCATCCCAATTACAATTATTGAATTAAAGAAAAAGAATGAATCCAAAACCACCCTTCTCTCTAGCTTCAATCTGTAATTTTTGTGACTTAAACCTTTAATCCTTTCTCCAATGTTGTTGCTTAAAATTAGGGCTACTAATTACTATTTGATTGTTCTTTAAAATCTCCCTTGTTGTTTCCTGTTAATATCCAGCCTAGGACACGTATTCTGCTCATAATTTGACGTACAATACAGTTCCAAACCATCTCAACCTCTATCCTACACGCCTCTGCAACAGTTTAAAAGCAAACAAGACTCTTTGTTTTTCCCAGCACTTCACCCCCCCGTGGGGTTTTTATCATTAAGAGCCCGTCCCCAAATGAAGGGTGCTACTATTTTTTTTAAGTACCCACTACAGACGGGGGGTTTTAGCTTATAATATCTCCCACCTTAGGGGGGGTGTCTTCTACTTTTGTCCAATTGTTGCTCATTTTCTAGCTAAACTTTTCCACGAACCCACCTTTTAAGCCCAAATGCTATGCCACCATACCTAGACATAAAATAACACTAAAGAAGTAAAACGAATCACAAAAAATGACGAGTTAACACAGTTTAAGCTCGAATTAGAGGCCGATTCGTAGGTATAAAATACACTCATCAAACTCCCCCAAACTTAAACTTGTGTTAGTCCTTGAGCACAAAACAAAACAAAAATGTTATGCAATGCAATGCAATGAAATGTAATGCAACTAGTCTATATGCCTGCGAATTCAGCAGTAGTGATAGAAACAAATTCGTTCAATAGGCCTAAGAGAAATCAAGCAAACATGACAATACTTCCTATCAAAACCAATCATCAATTTCCCAGTCAATCATCAAATCTTAAACTATTATTACTGATATAGTGCGTGTGTGCTCAACATCCATGCTAACTAATATAATGCTAAATACAACACATAATAGATCTCTTTAAAGGCATCATACAGTGTAAACTCATAAAATTCACAAACAAGCTAGATCCAACTAAAGTCAAACATCCACTAAGTGCAAGAGTCCAATCTGAGATACTTATGCTTTACTTTTCATTACGGGAGCTTTTTACTCTTTTCCCTTTTTATTGTTTTTTTTAACCATGATTGTGCAATGTCTCATTCCATTAGGCTAACAGTGCTACCCCTTAGCGAGCTTTCAACCAACGACTCCCAGACCATAAAGACCTTAGGGCGCTAGGTGTAGAGACAATCCCCCCGGACTTACTTACTCAAGTAGCAAAGGCCCCGAAACAAGACTAGTCACGATATTTATTCATATATATTTATTTTTTTATTATTTTTTATGAAGCTTATATATCCCAAAATTTTCCACCAAACTTAAGTTTTTGTCTAAATTTAGCCATCTCCGCCTATTCATGTCTATCATTCATTCAAACTAGTATTATCCTTAAGAAGTCCATTATACGCCAATTTAAAGGTAATCAGTCAACATAGTTGTCTCTAACGTGCTAACCTTATTATATCAATTTCAAATAGGCAAAGATTCAATTCATAACAGAAAATCACGTCAACATTTTAATAGTCAATACTGTACTTGTCTACTCAATCACATTCTCATCATTGGCCAAAATAAACTGAACTATATAACAACTGGATTCATGCAAAACAACACAGTACTTAACTAAATATTTTTTTTAGATATTATATAATATGGAATAAACATAACATAATTAAAACTAATGAAATAAAAACTATTTATAAACCTATACTACTATGTAACTATTACACTACATGAATGCAAACATATCATGAACCTAAAACTAAACATGACAACTTATGAAAAATTAACTAACTAAATTAAACATGCAAACATAACAAAATTAAACTAACTCCCCCAAACTTAACAATTACAATGTCCTCATTGTATAAACAAATCACTAAGTGTACGAGGACTTCCCTGTAATCGTCTAAGCTTGAGGTGGTGCTGGCTTTTGCTCTTCATTATCTGAATCAAAAGGTGGGAATTGTGGCATTGGGGTAGGCTGCTAGTATGGAAACTGGGCATTTGGGTTGAAACTTTGGAGAGTCACATTCAGGGAGGCGAATGACATATTCATGGCCTCGAACATATGGTCCTGCCTGGCCGTGAGTCTCCTCATCTGTCTGTTGGCGTCTTTGTTATGTCCATCAATTTGGCTCTAGAGGCTGCGAAACTAAGAGCTAAACATATGTCTGTCGGTCTGCTGCATCCCCTTAGTCGCCTGCTCTCCCGTAGTCTCATCCACCTGGAAGTCGTCCTCGTCAGAGGTGTCCTCAACATCAGCCTCATCCTCAGAGGTTGGTGGAAATATGAACCCGACTCCTCTTGGGTGCGACTCGCCCCCAGGCCACACTGAATACCGTGCGATCATCCTTGTGTCCAAAATCTATAGCGGCATCTGTGTAGTCTCATCACCGGACCACCTAACTCTAGCCTTCCTGCACAGCCCACATATGAGAGATGGGTGTGGCAAACCGCCAAAAATGGTCGTCGTCGGCATCTTCGGATAGAGAAATTTATGATGGTACCCACGTCGATGAGAAAATCTTGCACAATTGCATACACAAGAAGTATCTTTTCCTTTGTCACCTCTGTCGTATGTGTGGACGGGAATAGCTTGGCGCACATGAACGTGTACCATATTTTACCATAACGGCTTAGGTCCTTGCTATGGAAGATGGTGCCCCCTTTACGTCCCTTGACCCATGTTGTGCCCGGCTTTGTTATTTCAGTTAAAATGGCCTCATAGTCGGGATCATGGTCACGTAAATATGCATACTGGCACTCTCTAGGAACTCATAAGCTGTAATACTCGTTAATAGCGTCGACACTAAAAGGTACTTGCTTGCCCCTCACAAATGCTATGAATGAGGCCTTCTCTTCCGTATTGACATAAAATTTCTTCACCACATTGACGACTGTTGGCTCCGGCTTGTCAGTGAATCTATCCCATCCTTTTTCATATATTTGTCTTTTTATTTCGCCATCTACGTTGTCGGGTGTCAAGCCGCGCTCTGGGGTTAGTGCCTTGGTCACTAGATAGTATTAGCGATTGGCGGCGGTGACACTTATGAACTTTCTCCTGTCAAAGGCCCAAGTCGGTGGTGTAGACCCAGAGCTCTCGCCTCGCTGTCGCTTTGCTGCTGGTTTTGGTGCCATGGTACTGGAATGGATGAACTCAAGCCAATTTCCCCCAAACTTTACTTGACCAAATCGTCGAACACTTGGTGTGCACGACCCACAAGACTCCCAAAAATTTGTAATAGCACTTCAAGTATGGTGATATATGATGCAAAATTGTAAGAACTAACCATTTACACTCGGTGTATTGATAAATTAGTTGATTCTCCCCTCCCTTTTTGCTGTCAAAAATCGCACTATAAGAACCCTTACTTTGAATGACTAAGATTATATGGAATGGAATGAAGATGTTGTGTAGTTAGGGTTGAATTTATAGAGAAGAGATAAAGTATATATTTAGTGGGTTAATGTAATGGAGAAGTGTGGAGTTTATGGCTAATTCGTGGGTTAATGGGGGTATAAGAGCCGGTTGTGAGAGAAGTAGGTGGAGAAGATGGGCTACATGTGTGTAATCAGAGATTTGAATTGTTCAGTTCCGTAAGGGAAGTCACGGGGTGATAAATGTTTGAATGACCGCCTCGATGGGGGGTATTCTGCATTCTCAGTTCATGACCCCACCCCAAGAGAGGGGTATCCTTTATAAATTGTTCCGCCACACGGGGAGTACACTGCAATTTCCCTTGATTTTTCTAATTCTTTGTGTCCAACATATATACTTGCACTTCCCAAGTACCTGAAACACCATAAGATTATAAGTTTAAGATAACAACATGAACATTGAACATTAAAAGTTGAATTTACTAGAAAGCATGACTCGACTAACTACCTAATAAATCGAACTAAATTTATTCTTTAAACTAAATTCACACTAAACTTATACTTTGAACTATGAATTAATTAACATGCTTAAAAAAATACTGAGAATAAAAGTAAAATTGGGTTGCCTCCCAATTAGCGCTTGTTTTAAAGTCTTTCAGCCTGACTACTCCATGTGTTATCCTGGATTAGTTAGACTATCTGCGGCATGCTATTTGTTTATAGCACATAACCAACATCATTGTATTGTATGCCCGTTCACTTGCATGTTTGAGAATGAAGTTGGTTTACTATCCTCAATTAGTGCCTTAAGACCACCAACCTCTCTGCAATCCCCGAATTTGACACGTGTAGATTCCTCGAGCAACTCACATTCTTCCTTGTCAGTTGGGATTGGAATTTCCTTGAACACTTTCACCTTCACTACCTGATCAAACACTTTCATAATCAGTTCTCCGTTAGGCACGTTAATCAGTGTTCGCCCAGTTGCAAGGAATGGTCGTCCCAAGATGATAGGGATGTTCTTATCTTCTTCAAAATCTAACACCACAAAATTAGCTGGAAATATCAATGAATCAACCTTCACCAACACGTCTTCAACTATTCCTAGTGGGTATGTTAATGATCTATCTGCAAGCTGTAGACTGATGTTGGTTGGTTTTGCTTCCTTTAACCCCAGATTTCGGTAAATGGATAGTGGCATAAGGTTTATACTCGCTCCTAGATCGCATAGAGCTCTCCCCACATCTTGATTATCGATCGCGCACAGAATTGTGAAGCTTCCTGGATCTTTCAATTTAGGAGGAAGCTTTTTCTATAGTATTGCACTGCATTCTTCAGTTAATGCCACTGTTTCGAAGTCCTTGAGCTTGCGTTTCTTCGAAAGTATTTCTTTCATGAATTTAACGTAACATGGCATTTATTCAAGTGCTTCGGCAAATGGAATATTGATGTGCAATTGTTTGAATATATCCATAAACCTTAAAAACTAGTCTTTTAACTTTTGACTTTCTAGCCTTTGAGGAAAAGGTACAGGTGGTGTAATTTTATTCTGTTTGTCTTCTTTTGGCTTTTCCACCACCTTCTCCTTAGATTTACTTGTCAAATCATTCTCTTTGTTCTCACAAACCTCTTATGTACTTGTTTTCCCATCATAGTCGGCACCCAAGGCTTTACCACTCAGTGTAATCACATTACATTGTACGTGATTTTCTTTCAGATTCTTTTCTGTATCGCTAGGCACCCTTGAGGTCTGTTGTTGTTCAAAGCCAATGCAAGTTGTCCCATCTGATTCTCTAGGTTCTTTATCGATGCTGCTTGCATTTTCATGGTCGCCTCATTGCCTGCTATATACTTCAACAGTAGCTCTTCCAAATCTGACTTTTTCTCATGCTGTGGAGCTACCTGTTGATGCTAATTTTGAAATCCTGGGGGATAAGAAGATCGTGGACCCTATTGATTTTGATTGTTGCTCCATGAAAAGTTGGGATGATTACTATTTCCCCGGTTGTAGGCATTCTGATAAATGTTTTACGAAATCCTATTATAGCTGCCCACAAACTAAACCGATGTTGGGTTGATGGAACACTGCTCTGTAGGATGTTCTCCTGCGCATAATTTGCAAACATATGCCACCTGTTGTGGTTGTGCACTAGTCAGAGCGTCCATTTTCTTCGATAAGGTTGAAATCTATGCCAACCAACATCACAGCATCCATCTACCTCTAATACCCCAACTACCTTAGGTTTGTGTCATTCTCAATGTGAGGCCACTGGTAGTTATTACCTGCCATAGTTTCTATCAACTCATATACTTCCTCATAGCTCTTGGCCATAAACGCTCCACCCGAGGCTGCATCTATGCTCGTCCTGAGATTCCCATTTAACCCGTGGTAAAACGTATTCATCTACAGCCATTTTGGTAGTCCATGATGAGGGCACTTTCTTAGTAATTCCTTGTACCATTCCCATACCTCATATAAAGACTCCACATGCTGCTGGTCAAACATGGTGATCTCGTTTCTCATCTTTGCAGTTTTAGCTGGTGGAAAGAATTTAGCCAGGAATTTCAGAGCAAGGTCGTCCCAAGTAGTTATAGATCCAGGCGATAGAGAATGTAACCAAATCTTTGCCTTATCTCGCAGAGTGAATGGGAATAAGTGAAGTCTGACTGCGTCATCCGACACCCCATTATATCTGAAGGTGTCACATATCTCCAAAAAGCTGACCAAGTGTTCATTTGGATCATTGTTTGCTAGTCCCCCAAACTGAACCGAGTTCTGAATCATCTGAATAGTCCCAGGCTTAATCTCAAAAGTATTCGTAGCAATCGACGGCCTGGTGATACTCGACTGAAGCTCAGTCACCTTAGGTGTAGCAAAATCCCTCAATGCTTTTTGGTCTTCGGCAGCCATTATTTCTTCTTTTTCAGAATTCTCAAAGTTTTCCCTTGTGTCTTTAATCCACTTACTCAACCTTTGAAACCGTTTCTTGATATCGTCCGCAAAAGGAAACAAGTCTGGGTTTTTAGACCGAGTTTGCATAAACCAACTTCAAGAACCTGAAATAAGAAAGAACCAAACAAAAGAAAAAAAATGTTTAAGTAAAATTGAACTAATTAAACTGATATTGAAAAATATTAAAATCTATACTATTTTCCCAGCAACAGCGCCAAAAACTTGTTGGTCGAAATCTAATTACACTCACACGCAAGTGCACGTGGTCAACAAGTAATATAGTGATAAATCAAGTATCGTTCCCACAGAGAATTAGTATGAAATTAATCCTAGCAATTACCAGTTTTATATTAATCCAAATTTTATTAAACTATCCAATTTAATGATTATAACTAAGAAAACTAAAAATGTTAAAAATACCAAGCAATCAACAAATCTAAAAACTGTAATTTCAAACAAATATTGGAGAATTAGGCTTACAACTTCACTTTAAGTATCACTCTGATTATTACACCCTACTTCAGTTCAATTCACTATCCCAGTTTATTAATAAAGAACACTCAAGTAGAACTAGCCATCTCTCGATGCACTAATACCATATTAACTTAAATCCACAAATTATATAGAATTAAGCTAAACACCCTAACCAATTAATTCACTATATCTCTATGTGAATTACAATCAAATAAGGTTTAAGTTCAAGTTCTCTATCTGATTACATGCGATGCTAGGCATATCTCTACCCTAACATTCATCAAGATTATTCAAACACAAAATTTAAGAACACATGTTATAATGACTAGGTCTAGACTCATACATCCTATTTCGAATCCATATAAATCCACATAGAATTGGTGATCAAGTAATTCATAAGTTAAAGCACAAATCAATATAGATAAACTGAAAGATAGATTATTAAATTGAAATTAAAGACTATATAATCATCGTTCAACCATCAAGATCCGTTATAAGCCTAACAAGTAAATTAGTTCATCATAATTGAAATAAAAACTGAAATCATCAAAGTAATCATCATCCCAATTATAATTATTGATTTAAAGAAAAAGAATGAATCCAAAACCACCCTTCTCTCTAGCTTTAATCTGCAATTTTTGTGACTGAAACCTTCAATCCTTCCTCCAATGTTGTTGCTCATAATTAGGGCTTCTAATTGCTAATTGATTGTTTGTTATGATCTCCCTTGTTGTTTCCTATTAATATCCATCCTAGGACACGTATTCTGCTCATAATTCGACGCCCAATACAGTTCCAAACCATGTCAACCTCTCTTCTCCACGCCTCTGCAACAATACAAAAGCAAACAGGACTCTTTGTTTTTCTCATACCCCTCCCCGGCGAGGGTTTCCTTCATTAAGAGCCCGCCCCGGTGGAGGGTGATATTGTTTTTACCCAAGTACCCCCGCCCCGATGGGGTTTTTAGCTTTATAATATCCGCCCCGACGGGGGTGTCTTCTGCAGAAGTCCAATTGTTGCTCATTTTCTCGCTAAACTTTTCCACGAACCCACCTTTTAAGCCCAAATGCTATGCCACCATACCTAGATATAAAATAACACTAAACAAGTAAAACGAATCACAAAAAATGACGAGTTAACACAGTTTTAGCTCGAATTAGAGGCCGATTCGTAGGTATAAAACCCACTCATCAGCAGTATCAGCAGATATCGAGTGTTGGGTCTGCCGAGGATACCCGCATATACACTTCCTAGAGGTAATATTTTTTATGTTTCACGAAATTATCTAAATTTATCACATTATATAAATAATTATTAGTAATCAAATTTGTATCTTTTTATAGGCTCTAGCCAGCGCTAGTGTCTGAGAGCACATGTCAGACCATCTCATACGGGCCCTGAGTTGGATGATGAGATCTTTCAATGGTGACCGAGGGGGGCGTGTCGATAGTTCCGCATCGATCCAGCCTTTCTACACAAGATTGCCTACTAGTTCTCGTCTTCACCAGATTGCTCAGGATATTATAGTCGAGACCTATGCAAAGAGTACGGGATTACCGCAGGAGCAGTTCGACGCTTTCAGCGGTGAGATGCTCCAGATGGTGATTACCCTCTTGGAGGAGGCTTTTTGTCCGCCCCCGCCTACTCAGGTATTCTTATTGTTTATGTTTTTTCAATTAAGGCTAGCTTGTTAATTCTCACATATATATGGACTAATGATTTATATTTTTGATTCTATCAACAGGGTGGCGATGAGCGGATCGATGGACGATGATGACTTAATAAACACCCGATTTCCATACACCGTAGCAGCAAAGGTCGCTCACCTCCTCACCGATGATGATACTTTTACTAGTTTATAGTTCATTTGTATTCATGTTATTGTAGAACATTTGTATATATTGCAATGTCTAATTGCGTCTTTATAAGTATTGTAAATTATACTATTTATCATTTATGGAACATTAGCTTATATTTGTAATTGTTAGCTCAATAGTGTTGATGATAATCAGTTAGTAGATTACGTTTTGCTTGATGTGTTTCTATCATTTTTAGCGTTATGTTGAATATTTAAATGTGAGATACATGTTTATATTACTGTGTATTGGGTTGTGACAAGTTACAGGAACATAAATGGGTTTAAACACCTGGAAACTGCACTGTTAAAATCTGTATTTAAAAAAACACAGTTATTTTCGACGAAATAAGGTATTTTCGATGGAATTTCTGTTGGATTTAACAATCAGTCAATTTTTAATAAATATCAGTATATTTTAATTTTCATTCGGAAATAGGCTATTTCCGATGGAATATTTCATCGGAAATAAAGGAATATTATACTCGACGGAAGATTTCGTCGTGTTTATTCAGTCATAAATATCTTATGTTCGAAGAAATTCCGTCGGAGATAATCCATCGTAGATTAGGTACGAAAGAATTTATGATGGATGGTATCTTCGACGTGTATATATACGACTGAATTTCCGACAGAATTTTCCCTCAAAAATAACCTATGTTCGACGAAATAGGATTATTTCCGACGGAAAATTCCGTCAGAAATAAGGCTTTTCCTTGTAATGGTTCTCAAAGTTTCAAATTTTCTTTATAAATTATTTTGAACCAAATTAATGTAAGTTGGTTATAAGTAAAGTAACTTAACAATACATTTCATACTTGCATGACTTAGCCATATTCGTATGCTATAAAGTCAATGACTTAAGTTCGTCAAAGTTTGTTTTCAAAAATCTCTATGTTTCTTTGGGAAATAACTATTTAAGCAACTCATGGTATGCAAAGGTACTCAAGACCATATGTCATACTTATTTATATACATAACTAGGGCAAACTAATCATGTTAGAGGTATTACATTAAAGTAGAAGTCAAAACCTAATTCTAGTTCACTTACAAGACTTCATTGCATAGACTGCTGGAGCGGCATGACACAATTTGCACTACTCTGTGACGATTTGAGAGACAATTTACTGGCGCTTGTCTCAGTAGAAGAAGAACACGATTCGCCCTTCCCGGATAGCCTTCGAGAACGCTCTGCTCAGAACTCAAAACCCATACATGAATTCTTCATGCAACATGCTTAAGCTATCCCATAATACTTCCATACATTAATATAAACTCAGTAAACATCATGATAGCAATTTCCCAAACTAATTCACAAGGAATTCATGAAAATTCTAGAAATTTATCAAACTTACAACTTTATACGTTTTTGAATTATAACCACCTAATCATTATGCTTTTGCTATTCTATGAAGGATTCAAACTTATAAAACATATAGTTTAAGAATTAAGTACCTTTGAAGAATTCTTCTACTACACAGGATTATTTCTTCTTCTTATTGAAATTGCCAAATTGTAAGAGCTTCCTTAACACTCCCTTATCTCTCAACCTCACTGACTCTCTTTATATTATCAGAACTCAACAAATTAGCAGCCTTGATTTGAGAAGGAGAGTCTCCATTTATAGAGAATTTATTGCCCAAAATTGGGTTTTGCACATTGAATTAAACTAAGGGGAAGAAGAAGATGCCATTGGACAAGGAAAAGTTGGTGGAAAGCTTCCAACCACTCCCTTCAATCCACACCCTTGGCCATCATCACCAAGCTAAGTTTTCAGCAAAAAGGGGAATAGGCCACTGTGTTATCATGTTTGGAAAGAAATTGGGATAATGATTTTGGGACAAATCACATTACTCTCTTATGTATCAGTAGAATGGACCTCATATACTAAGGTTAATTCTTTTTGGGCTTATTAAATCAATTATAATGACTTAACATTACTACATTAAATTAAGTTATGGGCACATATATATGTATCTACCCACATGTAGGAAGTATACTTATATACTCCAATATATAATCTTATATCCCATGTACATTGGGTTAGTCCACATAACATTTTAATTGGGCTAAATATAATTCAGTTGGGTATTCTCAACCCATTATTTTTTATAAAATTTATTATCTCAAATACACTCAATTAATATAATGATAATTATTATCAAGTATCTATTAACTTTCTTCCATACTTTTAAAATACACGTTTAATTGATTCACCATGAATCATTGTCACACAAGTCTTATTTATATAATTTACAACATTCCAGCTTATAGCCGTATATTATAATTATTCACATCACATTATGTTATTCTTAACATCTCATCTTATTTTTATACATGAAGCAATTTTATTGCATTACTTTGTATTCTCTTACAACACATGTAATTGCACATAATAATTAATAATAATAATCATTAGTCCATCACATTACTTCATCACTTCCCACTAATGTAATTGAACAAATCCTTAGCCCATCATTATGCCACACTAGGCATATCCCACAAGCTTACTTTAAGCTCATTACCACATTTTAATATTCCTTTAATATAAAATTTGTGCGACACACTTTACCTTAATGCTAAATTATTTAGCTTACTTAAATAATTATACACTTATAATATGTATAACCTTTATACTTAGAATAATTAATATCTACTCTATTAATTATTTAATTTTTACACTATACGTATAATTATTCGATTGTCCCAAGACAACTTATTTTATCTTTACATTTAGCCATATCTTAAGTGCTAATATAATCCCTCCATCTCTAACTAATATTCATTTATAATTATATTGGTTTTCTTCTTTTATTAAGGGTTAAATACTTTCTAAATCACTGTACTTTACGTCAACTTACAAATGAGTCACTGAACTTTTTTTCTTACAGTCAACTCACTGTATTCGACTTTTCTAACACAAAGTTAAAAAAATCGTTAAATGCTTTGACTTTAACGAAAAAAGACAGCTAAGCTACTGAGTTGCAAAAAAAGAGCTGATGTGGGTCCTTGTGTGACGTGGCAGTGATTATGTGGATTTGGAGGAAATTTTTTTTGAAGAAAATGAAAAAAATATTTTAAAGTATAATATAAATTTAAAAAGCTGTACTAAAAAAACAAGAAAATAAATAAAAAATAGATTTAATTATTTTTGTAATTAATATCAAATAAAATTTTATTTATAATTAAGCCATTTATAAAATACAAAATCCAAAAATATGCTAATTAAAATTAAGAGGAATGTGAAATATATTTAGGGAAAAATGAAAGAAAATTATAATAAAATTAGAAAATTTAGCAAAAAATACATGGTAGAAATTAAAAAATAAAAGGGTTATATAGTTGTTTTTGTAATTAATAGAAAATGTTTTTTTATATAATTAATAACAAATATAATTGAGGAAATTATAAAAATTATAAAATTAAAAATCTTTTTAAATTCGGACATTAAAATTATAATTGAGGTAATTTTTATTTAGTTTTATTTTTTTTTTATAATAAATGGCATAGAGAAAAAAAATACATTACTCTATTTGAAAAGTAGAGAAAAAAAATAATTACACATTTTCTGTTGGTATACTCATTCAGTACTGGAATGACACCCATTTTGGCGTCCTTGTTTCTATATAATATCGCACTTATCAGAGAAAAAAATTATTACACTTCATGAATCTAGAAAATCTGTAAAACGAAAGAAAAAGGAAAAAAAGAAAAACAGTGATAGTCTATTAATTACCAGCCTAATATCCATCCATACAATTATAGATAACACACCTATGAAATTACTACATATATATCAATATATACAGTTATGAGAGAGAACCTGGGTCGGGGCCTTTAGGGGCAGAAGCACAATTGTTCGGGAGCGTTTTATCGATCTTTTTGTGGGTCGAAAACCTGATATTAGAAGGGTTTTGTGAGATTAATGGGCCGAAGCCCATGAAAAGGTTGGAGGTGTTCGGGTCGGCGTCCGAGTCTTTCTGGGCCGGAGCCTTACCTTAGTGGATATCTTTCGTGTTCGGCTTCCGAGTCCTTTGGGCCGGAACTGTGCCCTGTCGTGTGGTGTTCGGGGTCGGGTCTTTGAGTCCTTTGGACCGAAGCCCAGACTGGATGGTGGGATCTTTTGGGCCTGCACAGTGGGCTCTCCTGCGTGCAGAGTTCAGGATCCTAATCATAATTGAATAAGGTAACTCCAAAGGTAGTGGTTGGATTGGATTCCACTTGCACCTTTTAAGGAGATTGTGTTGGACCCAAATTGTGGTAACTACCATGATTTGGAGTCCTAGTCCGACTCGGAGAAGGATTCTAAAGGTGGTGAGCATTATAAATACAAGGCCAATGTTACAATTAACAGGTAATACCTACTTTTGAGCACTAAACACTTAGCCTCCATTGTTAAACCTTGTAACTACTGCAGACTTATTCTCACACCGAGTTATCCCCGTGGCAAGACAAGCCGTCAAGCTTCGTGTGATCTCGTTATTGTGCGGTGTTCTAGCGCATGGATTCTGTGATTGGATGCGCCGGTGAAACTTGGCGTTAACATTAGCGCTAGAAGGAGGGCTTTTAATGCTTAATCAATCACAAACAAATTTTTCCTTCAGTAGAAACTATGGCGGCGTGGAGTATGCGCTTCGACCATGAAAAGGATAAAACACACCGCACCACTCGGTGATGGGGTCATTCAAGACGATTGGGTTCCGTAATCCGTGGAGATCAGTGGAACCGCCTACGCCCCCTCGTGAAGACTCTTCCACGACGGCCAAAGATACCCCTAACTAAAGTAGTCGGCAGCATTTAGAATCACTCTCGGGCACTAGAGGTGCATGGAAAGGCCGAAAGTGAGAGCAATCAGATCGAGAGAGTTCATCCTACAGAAGAAGATGCAACAGAACAAGGACGCCATGATGGCCCTACGCCTTCAGCAAGAGGAGCTCGAACAGCAGATGGCTAATATGGCCGGAGAACAGGAGGCATCCTCAAAGAGGCGTAGGCATCAGAGCCGATCTCGGTCACCCCGACGGGGAAAGGCGGATAAGGAAAGGAGTAGGTACCGAAGCCGCTTGAGGGATGGCCGAAGCAGGAGGAGGAGCCGATCAGCAGAGCGACGATCAGAACATCTAGGCAAGTCGGGGCAGAGGAGGAGGGACGCGACTCATGAATATGGGAGGGACAGACCCCGATCGGCCCCCCATAAAGAAGAGTCTGACCCCCTCACTCGAAGGGTGGCAGAATTGAAAAAATTATTGTTGACAAAGAATTCGATGGGATGCCTTCAGCCTGCATAGGGTCGCCTTTCTCGCCGGAGATCAATCAGGAGACAACCGACCCCAAAAAGAAGATGCCCCCGATGGAGACCTACGACGGGATAGGGGATCCGTATGACCACTCAGACGGGTATGATAGGCTGATGACATACTACAGGCATTCGAATTCTGCCAAGTGTCATATGTTCTCAACAACCTTAAAAAAGAGCGCCCGGGAGTGGATGGGAACCCTGGCGACAGGATCAATTAATTCATGAAATGATCTTCGGGAGAAATTCTACGCTCGGTTCGGGAGTAATAAGAGGCGGGGAAATATCACAGCCTCCCTCATGCAGGTCAAACAGAAACCAGATGAAAGTCTAGGACAATACGTCAAGAGGTTCCGAGAGGTCAGGGGTCTGCAAGCGTAATTAAACTCCCCACAAGCCCTGGGCTTCTTCACGACTGGCTTAGACATTGGGAAGTCAAAGAAGTTGATGAAGGATTTGGTGATCAACCCTCCGGCAGACTTGACAGAAGCTTTCCACCGAGCCGAGGGACATATAGCCATAGAGGAGGCGATGGGAAACTTCAAACCCCACTCCCAATCTTACGAGAAACCCAGGGATCGGGATAAACAGTAATTTCCAAGTCGATAAATGTGGGAGGTCAGATAACTATGGGAAGAAAAGCTATACTGGGGGAGGTTCGGGTAGTGGACGACCACCTTTCCCCAACAAAAATGTCAATAAAGTCTACATCGCACTTAACACGGATCGGGCTAAAATACTGGAGGAGATGCAAAACAAGCCCTTTTTCGAACTGTGCCAAGCGATCCCGAAGCCTGGGAAGAGGGGTCGAAACAAATCTCGTGGCGTATCATCGCCTCTGGGGCATATGACGGAGGAGTGCAACAACCTCGAAAAGATCTCGATAGAGAAGAACGCCCGTAATGGGCAATCAAAAGCATAGATCATCATCGGACGAGAAGGTTCTAAGCCCCCGAGAAGAGAACAGGAACCAACATGGGAAACACAACAAGAATCAAGACCTAAAAGCCCAAGGGGCGATTGATGTGATTTCGGGTGGGTCGGTAGGGCGTGTAACCGGAAGGAAGAGGAGCGGTCATCTCGAGGTTGTGTTGACGGTAGCTTGTTCATCGTCCAGAAAGGATAGGGCATATTCAGGAGTATCCATCTCCTTCTCGGACGAAGACTATCCTACCGACCACATCAAACCACATGACGGGGCATTGGTAATAACGACACAGGTCGGGCTAGTAGATATGAAAAGGATGATGATCGATAACGGGTGCTCGGTCGATATACTCTACACACATGCCTATCAGAGGATGGATTTGGGAGGAAAGAAAATGGAATTGCGAGGAGAAGGTCCTTTATACTTGCTTTCAAAGGCGACCCTATGTATGTGTCAGTATGCGATAGAGCTACCAACAAAGTTCGATCATGTACCCTCGTAAGCGTAAATAATGGTAAAAAAATTTGTAGTACAAGTGGATTCGGCCTACAACGCCATATTGGGAAGGCCGACATTAGCAACATTATAGGCAGTGACGTCTATACCTCACTTCAAAATCAAGTTTACGACACCGAACGGGATCGGGGAGGTAAAAGGTGATTTGGACATTGCCCAAAGGTGTTATCGGAATACTTTGATTTTCTCAGGGGTCGGGGTCAGCAAACAGAAATAGACAATGGCCATCGAGATAGAGCCATTCACCGAGAGCAGCACTGAACCCATGGCACTGCCGGCAGAAGAGAGAGAAGATGTGGAATTGATATCAGGGAATCCAGAAAAACTGATCAAAATTGGGGCAGGATTAACGGAACCGCTGTGAATTGGTCTGGTGGATTTACTCCAGGTTTACGCCGATATCTTCGCATGGGAACCTAGCAACATGCCCGAGGTAAGCGAATCGGTGGCACTGCATAGGCTACATACGGATCCGAAGAGGAAACCAGTGATACAGAAAAGAAGGATCTTCTCCCCGGAAAGGCAGAAGATCATAGATGAAGAGATTGGTAAACTGCTGGAGGCGGGATTCATCTTCGAGATCGACTATCCCGAATGGCTGGCGAATGTGGTTTTGGTTCAGAAGCAAAATGGGAAGTGAAGGTTGTGCATCGACTACACAGATCTGAATAAGGCATGCCCAAAAGATTTCTATCCTCTACCCAATATAGATTAGCTGATTGATGCCACTTCGGGGTATGGAATGTTAAGTTTCATGGACGCTTTCTCGGGATATCACCAAATCTCGATGCACAAGGATGATATCCCGAAGACTAGCTTCATCACTCATCGGGCTATATATGCGTATCGGAAGATGACATTCGGATTGCTGAACGCGGGGGCAACTTATCAATGGATGATGAACTTTGTATCCAGAAAGCAGCTGGGCCGGAGTATGGAAGTGTACGTGGACGACATGATCGTAAAAAGCATGTCAGTCCGAGATCATTTGGAAGACCTAGAAGACCGCTTGAAACCAGTGTAAGGAAGCATTAAATCGAGACCGAACTCCGACCAAATGTACCTTCTGGTTTGGGTTCAGGAAAATTTCTGGAATACTTGGTCAGCAAAAGGGGAATCGAAGCCAACCAGGAAAAAATTGCGGCGATCTTAGACATGAAATCTCCAAAGATGTACAGAGGCTGACGGGCCGGATAGCTGCCCTTCGGAGATTCGTGTCAAGGTCAGCCAAAAGATGTCTACCCTTTTTTGACACTCTCAAGGGTCCAATGAATGATAAGAGCTTCCAGTGGACTTCAGAATGCAAAGACGCGTTCCAAGGGATCAAGAAATATCTGAGTTCGACATCACTATTGATGAAACCGATCCCTTCGGAACCTTTATATTTATATTTGGCTGCGAGCCCGATGGCAGTAGGGGCAACACTGGTACGCGATAAGGGAGGAAAACAGTTCCTGGTGTACTACGTAAGCCACGTACTTCGAGACGCAGAGATCAGATACCCAAACCTGGAAAAGTTTGCATATGCCTTAATAATTGCCAGCAGGAAGCTCAGACACTATTTCCAAGGTCAGCTAATAGTGGTATACACGGATTAGCCGTTAAAGAAGATTTTGCATAAGCCAGAGATATCAGGTCGGTTGGCCGCTTGGGCGATGGAATTAACATAGTTTGCAATAGAATACCATCCCCGGACGGCAATCAAAGGGCAAGCCTTAGCAGATTTTGTGGTAGAGTGTTCCTTTACAGAGTCAGACGTAAGTATAGTGGTCAAAACCCTACAAGGGCAGACCTCATGGACCTTATACGTTGATGGATTAGTAACTTCAGACATCAGTGGGGCAGGAGTCATTCTGACAAGTCCCGAAGGGTTCAAGGTACAGCAGGCTATTTGATTTGGGTTCAAGGCCACGAACAACGAAGCAAAGTATGAGGCCATCCTAGCAGGAATACGGTTGGCCCAGAGCTTAGAGGTACAGAAGTTGGTCATCTACAGTGATTCACAACTGGTGGTCAAGCAGTTGTCGGGTGAGTATGAGGCTCGGGGGGGCAAGAATGTCAAATTATCTGGCCGAAGTAAAGGATAAGCTCGCATACTTCACATCGCACAGTTGTCAGGGGGTGCATCAGTCAGATAATACAATAGCAGATGCCCTAGCGAGATTGGAAACCACCGAAGCAAGCTCCTTCAACGGATCAGTATACCTGGAGGTTCTAGAAAGGCCCAGTGTTCCGAAAATAGAAGTACTAGCTTTGGACTGACTTGACTGCTGGCTCATGTCGTATATCTTTTATTTGGCAGATGGGACCCTCCCTTCGAACTGAATCCTAGCAAGACAAATCAAACACCGAAGCTCAAACTTCGTCCTCATTTATGGGGATCTTTATCGAAGGGCCTTTAGCTCCCTATTGCTCAAATGCCTAACTCCATCAGAGGCAGACTATACTCTTCGGGAGGTACATGAAGGGATCTGTGGGGATCACATGGGAGCAAAGTCACTGGCAAATAAGATTTTGAGGCAGGGGTATTACTGGCCGACTATCTACACGGAATCTAAAGAATTCGTCAGAAGATATCCAAAGTGTCAGCTGAACAGCACTATTCCACGTTAACCTCCCGAAGAGCTGTATTCGGTCTTATCCCCGATTCCCTTTGCTATATGGGGAATCGACATCCTAGGGCCTCTACCCAAGGCCAAGGGGAAAGTTAGTTTTGTGATCATGGCTATCGACTATATGACGAAATGGGTCGAAGCCAAACCACTGCAGAAGATCACCGAAGAAGAATGCTTGAAATTTTTCAAAGAAGGGGTGGTTTATCATTTTGGCATCCCGATAGCAGTGGTATCTTATAATGGCAGACATTTCGTGGGGTCAAAGTTTGAGGGCTTTTTAAAGGAGTTGGGGATTCAGCATCACAAGACCTCGGTCGCTCATCCTCAATCGAATGGTCAAGTGGAAGTGATCAATCGAACTCTGCTCAACGAGATAAAACGAAGGTTGGATGAATTAAAGGGTCGGTGGCCCGAAGAGCTACTAAGTGTTTTGTGGGCAAATCGAACTACTCCAAGGACAACAACCGGGGATTCTCCGTTTAGACTGGCATACGGGACCGATGCACTCATACCAGTCAAGATCGGATCCCCCACTCTTCGAGTCAGTCAGTACAAAGAACTATACAATGATGAAGGTTTGAAAACAAACTTGGATCTGTTGAAGGAAGTTCGGGACTCAAATTGTGATGAGGTCAAGCTATCTATCGCCAAAGAAATGTACTGACACTATAATTAGAAGGTGAAGCCAAGGAGGTTTGCAGTAGGAGATTTGGTCCTCCGGGAGTCGGAGGCATCAACCCCCCAGAACACTTGCAAGTTAATGCCTAACTGGGAAGGACCTTATGAGGTGGTAGAGGTGCCGAAGCCAGGTACATATCGGCTTCGAGCAATGGATGTTTTTGAAGTAAAGAATACATGGCATGCTGGAAGACTTAGAAAATTTTACCAGTAATAGTTATGTCATTCTTTTCTTTATCCATGTAACCTTTCAATCTTAAATGAAATAAATGAAAGTTTTCTTTGGAGATGCTTAACTTCATCTATATTCATACAACTCTTAATACTCGAACGGACAAACTTCGGACATAATTTGATCAGAAGGTTCGGAAAGACACCACTGATCGAGATAAGTCACGAGTATAACTGACCGAGAAAATTGTAAATTTTTTATTCAGACAAGCTTAGGGCACTATCCGATCAAGAGGTTCAGAAAGATACTACTGATCGAGATAAGTCATAAGTATAACTGATTACAAAGATTTATGGACAAAATACTTTATTTCATTTATACTTAAAAATTTTTACAAAGCCCGATCGCTTACGATTCGGGCAAAGTACAAATAAAAAGGAAAATGAAAAAGTACAAAAATTACAAGTCCTAACAATATCTATTCGGGAGGAGGGTCATCTTCGGTGTCAGATTCTTCGTCGGAGGAGTCAAGGATGGAGGCATCGAGCCCAACAGTGATCAGTTTAGCCCGAGCCTTTTCACGATAAGCTTCATACCCATCACCAAACTGGGCCATGACCTTATCGTTCAAGGCATCGGACTCTTCGAACTCGACGATAGCTTACTGTTGGGCCTCAATGATCTTCTCGAGGAAAGTGTTGATGGTAGCGATTAAAGCATTGTTCGCTCCGATCACCTGCATCATCTTGACGTACATCTCGGAGAACTTCTCGGTGATGGCGTCAACAGCTTTCTCCCGATCCTTGACATCCCCATATAGGCGATCCCTCTCCTCCAGAAGTATTGCATATTTCTTTTTGAGCTCCTCAGAATGGCGTTCAGCTCGGGACGCCTTATTTTGGGTCTCGGCATGGAGATCCCGTTCCTTCTCCAGGTCAGCTCGTAAGCCACCAACCTCTGCTTTGAGCAGCTGCACGTCTGTCCTTAGCTGAACCTCCTTTTTCGTGGTTTGGGCTAGGGAAGGGATGGCTCGTGCGAGAATGGCGTTGGCCTACAGCAAACACATGCATCAGAAATTGAAGTAAAAACACAAGTTTACAACAGCAAGATAAAGTTTACTCTAAGTTACCTGACACTGAGCACGAATGTAGGCTACCAGGTACTCCTCGGAAGAGAATCCCTTAAACCGTTCGTCATCGCCCGAAAGCTTAAAGTGATCGAACAAGCCGAAGGGAAACACTTTGGAGGGGCTCTTCGGCCAACAGGTAGTTGGCGACCCATTCGAGGAGCTGGGTATGGAAGACAGAGTGGAGGTATCAACTAGATCGGCTACGACCACTTGTTGTTAGAGGGGTTGTGGCTAGGGTTCTTCGGCGAGGAGGGGCTTCTTGGGTGGAGGTTCCAGAGGAACCTCTTCGGTGTCCTCCGAGTCCTCGATCACCGCGATTGTTTCGGGGTGCGAAGAAGTCGGCTTTGGTTGGGCTGGTGAAGGGGCCTTGGCAGGGACTTTGGGGAGAGGCTTGGAAGACTTTTTGGTCTTCTTTATCAGGGCCATCCTCTCGGATCTTCTCATCTTCAAGGCAACCTTGGTCGATGGTTCGGCGCCAGCAGCAGACGGTGGTGGACCCAAAGTGGAACCGATTGAGAGTTCTGAAATCAAGATGGTTTCTCCCTCGACCGTATTGTCAGTGACAGGAAGACGAATCAGTTCAGAAACGATGGGAAGAGGTACCAGGGAATCATCGGCCCCTTTGGGTTTGAAAATTATCACTGCGCAAAGGGGAATATGTTAGAACGAAAGCTATCAGCGCATGAGTGAAGGGAAACGAGGGGTCAGGAAATCAGTCAGAAGTAAAACACTTACACCCGTGTTTGTACAATCAGGTTTCGTCGGATAGGACCGTCAGGCTCCATTCAGTTTTACTCCACTTTTTATAAAAAGCCTTGAAAGCTTCAACCCTATCCTTGGGGAACTTGGCGACTTTGGCAATAGGGTCTTCGAGATGGGCCCAATGAGGAAGAAGTTGGAGGTCGGATCCCTTAACAAATATCCACTTGTCGTGCCATCCCTTATTGCTCGAAGGGGTCTTGATAAGGACGGAATGGTTGGACCGTTTGTTGATTTGCCGAAGGCCGGGCTCTTTTGATCCGCCCATGGTGAACAGGGAGAAGAAGAAATCCAGGCCAGGTGTGACTCCCATCTCTTGGCATAGGGCTATGAAGGATATAAAGTGAATATACGAGTTCGGCACGAGTTGTGCGAACCCGACCCCCACGAAGCCAAGGAAAGAAGAAATGAATTCGTGTAGTGGGAACCGAACCCCGAACTTCAGCAGGTACAGGGGAACGGCGACCCATTGACCTTCGGGTCTCCAAAACATTTTCTCTTCAGATTTTGGGACCAGAAGCTTGTATTCATTGGGGATGTTGAAGAGGGTTCGGATGTCAGAGATTTGGGTGGAGGTGATGGTAGAGGAGGCATGGAGATGGGAAAACTCCTCCTCGGAGTGGTAGGCGTTTCGGATCCTAGCTTCAGCACTTATAGGAGTAGGAAGAATGGTGAGGATTGCAATTTCAGAGGATGGTGCCGGAAGTTCTACCGGAAGGAGGTCGGTGGAGGAAATAGACGACGGTATGGTGGTGTTCGGCGGTGGTGCCGGCAAGTCCACTGGGACTAAATCAGTGGTCAATATGGGGGTAGGAGTGATGGTTTCAGTGGCGTTCGAAGCTTGATCAAAGTTTGGATCAGCCATTACAACAGGTGCTAGCAGAAATGAGTTTAAAATCAAAGAGTAAGGTGGAACGAAAAATTCGCTGGAAATCGCCTCGCCGAAAAATTTTGAAACAAAGCTTTTTGAAAAGAAGGAGTCTGGAAAGAGTGACAGTGATGGGTGAGGTGAGGGTTTTATAGGTGCAGTTGCACGCCACCCAAGGGTGGCTATTAAATGCCCAAGGTGGGTCCAGGCATAAAAAGGCGTGCAATATTTCGAATATCGAGGACAGACCGTTTGGCTTCCCCATACAACTCATCATTAGCTGTCGTGACCTTTCGAATATCTGACCTTTCAAGTCTCCGATTATAAATATATTACACTCGAGACCTGGGGCAATGTTCGGGCGTTTCTGAAACCTTCTTCCCATGGGCCAAGGCCCCACATTAGAAAGGGTTTTTATGGGATTAATAGGCCGAAGCCCATGGAGAGGTTGGAGGTGTTCGGTTCAGCGTCCGAGTCCTTCTGGGCCGGAGCCTTACCTTAGTGGATATTTTTCGAGTTCAGCTTCCGAGTCCTTCAGGCAGGAACCGTGCCCTGTCGTGTGGTGTTCGGGGTCGGGTCTTCGAGTCCTTTAGGCCGAAGCCCAGACTGGATGGTGGGATCGTTTGGGCCTGTACAGTGGGCTCTCCTGCGTGCAGAGTTTAGGTTCCTAATCAAAATTGAATAAGGTAACTCCAAAGGTAGTGGTTGGATTGGATTCCACTTGCACCTTTTAAGGAGATTGTGTTGGACCCAAATTATGGTAACTACCATGATTTGGAGTCCTAGTCCGACTCGGAGAAGGATTCTAAAGGTGGTGAGCATTATAAATACAAGGCCAATGTTACAATTAACAGGTAATACCTACTTTTGAGCACTAAACACTTAGCCTCCATTGTTAAACCTTGTAATCACTGCACTTATTCTCACACCAGAGCTATCTCTCAAGCAAGCACAAGTCCGTCAAGCTTCAGTGTGATCTATTATTGTGCGTGTTCTAGCTGCGTGGATTCTCAGAATTGGGCGCTACTACCAAAACTTGGCGCAACAACAATCTTCTTGATATCCCGCACAAAGCATCGATTTTCCTCGCACTGATTGAGGGTCCGGACAATCAAAAACAAATAATCCCAAAACCCTCGAATGAAAAACAAGTCAAAATTTTGAAGCAAACTAAAATTATCGAATTCAAGTTGAAAAAATTATATATAAAAAAAAGAGTAATTCTTACGTTCACTGGAGTCTTCGGGGATTTCACCTCCTCCCCCTTCTTTCTCCATTTTCGTCCCTCTTAAGCTTTCTCTTCAGTTCTCAATTTCGTTCCCCAACAAAGGTGGAAGAATTGTAAAAAGAAGAAGGCTCTTTCTTTTTTTAATAAAAACATCGCCGACTTACATTTTCCTCAATTATATTTGTTATTAATTATATAAAAAACATTTTTTATTAATTACAAAAATAACTAAATAACTCTTTTTATTTTTTAATTTCTACCATGTATTTTTTTCTAAATTTTCTAATTTTATTATAATTTTCTTTCATTTCCCCCTAAATATATTTCACATTCCCCTTAATTTTAATTAGCATATTTTGGATTTTGGATTTTATAAATGGCTTAATTATAAATAAATTTTATTTGATATTAATTACAAAAATAATTAAATATATTTTTTATTTATTTTCTTGTTTTTTGGCAAACTTTTTAAATTTATATTATACTTTAAAATATTTTTTTCATTTTCTTCATAAAAATTTTCATCCAAATCCTCATAATCACTGCCACGTCACATAAGGACGCCACATAGACTTTTTTTTTACAACTCAGCAGCTTAGCTGTCTTTTTTCGTTAAAGTCAAAGCATTTAACGGTTTTTTTTAACTTTTGTGTTAGAAAAGTCGAGTACAGTGAGTTGACTGTAAGAAAAAAAAGTTCAGTGACCCATTTGTAAATTGACGTAAAGTACAGTGACTTAGAAAGCATTTAACCCCTTTTATTAATCACTTATCTTTCAAACATTAACCCTTTTTATATATTACAATATTATGTAATATATTAAAAAAATTAAATATTAATTAACATATTTCTTTCATCCTCTTATGCTAAACACATATATTAATTCACCGTCTTATGTAAGTTAATCAACTTTTTCTCATTCCACACTACTGGCCACACACGGCTATATAATATTCTATAATACAACTTGATTAACCAACCTTCATTCTAGGTTAATAAACTAACTCTTATTCAAATTATGTTTTCGCTAACTTAATCCATTTATGGACAACTTAATCACCAATTATGACTTTTATTACACATATAAACCCTTAATATACATGTCTTGAAAATTCAAATTTTACAAACATACTCAGGACCTTCTCGAGACCGTACAAGAATCGCATACTGGTCATAAGCTTCTCGAAGTGGGCGTGAATGCTACCACCTCAAGTTCAAACACAGACAAGTTCTGCTTTAGCAGAAATAGAATCTACACTCCTAAATACTTTACATATACCTCATAAACGATATCTCATCTAAAATCAACCTCTTCTTTGATTCCACATCATCGATTACTATTTTTTTTAATAATTTAAATATCAAACTTCGAGTTTTAAATCTCTACTCTTTCTTAAAAGTTTAACCAACTATAAAATCTCATGTATGGTATTTCTTTCCACCAATAACACAAAATTTAAAATATAACACACACACACACACACACACACACACACACACACACACACACACACACACACACACACATATATATATATATATATATATATATATATATATATATATATATATATCTTCATCAAAGATGGGATTGCCGTCATCGTCTAACTGGACAGCATGAATTATTGATAATCTAGTATCTTCAGTGAGATGCTTTTCCCACCAAGATCTGAGAATACCAGTGAATTCACTAGCTAATAACTCAACAATATCTGGCTGAGATAGGTTATTGAATTTAGTTATATAGCTATTTGCTACCATAGACATGTGATTTAACTTGTTTAATATCTCTTGCTCACTAAATTTATCAATATTCCATTCATAAATCTTATTAGATGACACAGAAAACTGTTTATCTAGATTTCTCTCTTTGAACTGTAGATCCGGAGGAGTAAGTCTAGAATACCAGTTTCTGGTTATACTAGTGTTCTTGACTGTTAATTTATTTAACTGACCATTAAAGTCTGGAATTAAATCAAGATCGAACGATCCGATCGCTCATCGCTTTCAATATCAATTTCAACTTGATCAATAGTAGCAATAGTGCCACTCGAACAGGGTTCAGTTTTAAATTTTTTAAATAACTTATCAATTGAACGAACAAGTTCGCTATCATCATTAGGCAAACCTAATTTACTTCTACTTTCTGGTAATTTTATTAATGGATGTTCAATTTTTGAATCGGGTTTTTTAATAGTGGTTTCTTCTAATTTTTCTTCAATTCTATCTAACTGTCTTCCTACGGTCGCTAGATATTGATTACTAAAATTTAATTGTTCAATAATTTTTTTATCATCTTTACTACCATCAGAAATCTTAAAGGGACTGGCAACAACAGATGTATTTTTAACTGAAAGTATGACTGTTTCTAGTGGGGGATGACTAGAAGAGACCTTAGATCTATCTTCTTTAATCCATTGAGTTTTAGTAATAACATTACATTTACCTTGATATTGATCATACCAATCAGAAAAAGTAATGTTTATCTTTTCACTATTAATAAAACGCTTCCATCTATTAACTATTTTATCTCGTTCTTTTTCAGAAGGGTGATTGGAACGAAACAAATGTCTTTTTTCTTTATTAGATTTGGAATTAAAATCTTTTACAAGATTGTCCCAATCTAATACGAATTCCTTTTTAATGACTCTTAATTGATTATTAATAAGAATTTCAAAATCTGACTGAGTTGGAAATTCAGAAGAAGTGGGAGAAGAGGATTCTTCTTCTACAGGGTCATTATGTGTATAGCAAGGGTGACTAGCTTGACCTTGATTAAGGATACCCTTTAATCTGATATCCCTAATGGAAGGGTTACTAAGTACTTCAGTGTCTCTTCGAGTATGAACTGAAGGTGCTAAAGAACTAGTAAAATCTTTTATAATAACTGGCCTTTTGGTACGTTCAAAACTTATTTTGACTGCTCCATCGAAAAAATTGTTTAACATTTTCAATATTTAATGATTGTTAACTTCTGAGTCGTTGTGGTATTTCATTAGGTAAAGTCCATTGACTAGGTAATGTAATATCTTTCCAGAGGATGGTTCTCGGGATTTGAATATTAGCATCACTAGTTGAACTTTGAATTAAAACGGTTTGATCCTTAGGACTTTTAATGAGAGCATGAACGTTTAAATTCGTTTTCATGGTCTTATAATAAATCCTGTAAATCAAAGCTATGGGTTGAGAACCCTCAATCATATGAGTGATCTCACCAGACGTTTTAATCTTTAATGTTAAAGCTTTTAATGAATGTTGATCACTTAGGCTTAATGTGAAATTAGGAAAGCAATTAAAATGGATAGGTCCATTGTGCAGACTTGATTCCATAGCACCTATCATACTGGGATAGTAATTCAGGAATCTAGCATCTCGAAAGCGTGCAGGTAGATGCTTGAATTAATTCCTTTAATGTTCAATGGTTTAACTCGCAACTTGTACTAGACCGATGTGAATAAAATTGTTACCTTTCTTCCAATATTTTTTAATGACATCAGGAGATAAAAGACTACAATTTTCATATTCTTTATTAATTGTATAAACCTTTTCAACAGTTTTAACATTATAATCAGTTTTGAAGTTATCAAAAAATGTTGACTGGTAAATTTCTTTAGGGGAAACCCTAGGTATGTTCCAATTGTGTAAAGCTTGACTGATATTTTCATAACTGTGTGTTTCTTGGTTAACTATATCCGGAACAGGAGGCAAAGTCGACCGGTTACTAGTTGAGGAGTTAGACCTGAATAATCTACTCATCATTTATAGATTTTCAAAATAAATTTTTATTCATTATTTTTCCATTCATACCCTCTTACCTTAGACAGACTCATACCTATGTTCTTTACCCGACACTGCTCACTCAAGAGACTTACAAAAGGGAGACACGAACAAGGTGGACTGAAGTAAGTTAGGTGACTTCGGAACAGGAATAAAAGAGAAATTTTGAAAATAGTAAATGGACGAACAAATCACTAGATCTTACTGGCAACTAGAACAAAACAACTTGACTTTGATACCATTTTGGGTGTATATATATATATATATATATATATATATATATATATATATATATATTCTTATTCAATCCCGACACATTCTATAATAAGAATTTTATTTATTAAATTCTTATTTTAATTATTTTTAAAAATTCGGGTTATCAAAGTGGTCCAAGATGGTTATTTGAGTAATCCTCACTATTTTGTAAAATAGTGTGATAATAATTATAATGAGAATTTTATTTGAGTTTGGATATTGTCTACGAGACAATATTTGTATTAAAACTCATAACATATGTTTGGTCGTATTTTACACGATAATTAACAGTTGTATAAATGAAGTTGTATTTGATTTCTGTACCGTATCTCTGGCGACCCAAAATGGGTTGTGTGGACCTATTCTGGAGGCGTCACAAGAACAGTTGACATTACCAAAATAGTTTAGATTTGAAGTGATTTAGGGGATTATAAATTCAAAATATTAATTTGGGATTAAAAAAATAATGATTTTAGAAGATAATAATTAAATTAGTAATTATTGATAATATTATAACAATTAACATTATCAGAACATTTTAGATTTGTAGTGATTTATGGGATTGTAAAATCAAAATATTAATATGGGATTTAAAAGTAGTGATTTTGAGAGATAATAATTAAGTAGCGATAATATAAAAATTGGAGTAATGGATGAGCACATTAATTAGATAGGATAGGTGTTGCAATTTGGGAATGACAAATGTCATGCAATGGTATTGTGTACTGCAATTTAGTATATTTAATAGATTGGAGTTGCAACAAAATTAGCTTACAATTTGAACTAAATAAACTCCATTTCCAATTTTATAGCCTGAATTCTCTGATCAGTAACACTAAGAGGCATTTTACTTTTAATATCAAAACTCCTCTACGATGGTATTTTTCAATTTTAAAGCTTCTTTGAAAACAAACACTAGGACGCATTTCACCTTTAATTTTGAAAAACACCACTATAGTAGTATATTGAAACACAGATATTCGCATAGGCTGCTTGCATATGTTCAATGAAAAAGCCCAATGAAAAAAACTTAGAAAAATACCCAATGAAAAGAAACCTAAATAACAAAGAGACTTAAAAGGGTTCAAATAAAACCTATAAATCAGACCAAAACAAAACCCAGGAAGAGTGAAGGGATAAAGTGCAGCAAATCTTCAATCAATACAGTTGTAATGAAGGAAAATAGTTAAACCTTTACCAAGTCGAAATAAAGGAGGTAGATGCTGATTCTTTGTCAATGAAGTCGACATCGCTGCTGAATCAAGGAAGTCGAGATCGTTATTGAATCAAGTCGAGACCTAGGTTGCTTTAGGCTGAGCGGATGTTATGAGAAGAGTGAAAAATACGAAGTGAGGAGAAAGAGTTTTTAGACTGGTGGGAAAACAAGGTAATTCCTACACTTGAATTAGATCTATTGGGCTTTGTATGGGGGTAAATTTGTCCAACACTGATTATAACCACGTCCGCTAGAACTTCTAGCAGATGACGTAGTCTCCTTTTTAATCTGGGCCCTTCATTTTTTAAATTTTCTAATGAAAAGTTAAGATGTTATATGCCATTTTTTGATCCATAACAAATAGATACTATGAATCATTTCCATATATATATATATATATATATATATATATATATATATATATATATATATATATATATAGATAAAGTAAAAATTGTAGTATTTTTTATGATATGTAGTTTTTTTGGTACTTTTTATTTATAAAGATTTTTATTTTATAAAATATTTAATTTTTATTTTATAAAAGAGTATAAACAATGGAAAAATTACTCTAAATAGTTAGTAAAATTTATTAATAATTTAAATGGTAGGACTTATATATTACTTTTTTCTTCTTTAATTATGTATAATTCTTTGTGTGTAATTTTAACTTATTATTCAAGTCGTGATAGATTTAAATTCATAATGATACAAATCGTTTGATTAGAATTAATACAACTAAAATATTGTAAATCATTTAAATTAGTATTTTAGTACTACATCCGTTCTAAAATTAGAGATACAATTTAATTTTTGAGGTCAAATGACAATATATTTGTAAGACCCCAAATTTTATGAATAAAGATTTAAATTTCTCGAAATATTTTTTTTGAATATTATGGTGTGGATTTGATATAATGTTATAGTTGTGGGTAATATTTATAAATTTTGCAAAGTACGCAAGTTATTATATAATATTCGATTGGTCGACGAATATTCTTTTTGTCGGAGAATATTCGTACGACGCCACAATCATTGGTGGACCCCACAACGGAAGTATTGTCGTAGTAAGAAAATGACAGAATTATCTTTTTATAAAAATAACTCTAGAAAGTGTTACCGTTAAAGCTGCTGAACTACCCTAGTAAAAGTACGATGTCTACGCGTGGTTGCATAAGTAGCACACCAGTATTGGTTATTGATGCTTACGTGAGAAGTCACTCGCTTATACTCAATTATTGCTACAAGAATCATTCTTTTGATCATATCTCTCATATTATTGATTCGATTATTGTCACAATTATCATCTCATATAATATGATATATTATTAAATCAATAATTGAGACGACAAAGTTATTCATATTATTAAATTATAATATTTACAATGTCTAGAAGTTCTGTCAAGGAGAGGTTTGGTCATCTAATTGCGCACCAATAAGGAGAAATCATTATCGAAAAGCCCCCTCTTTCCTGGGAACGACCTAGTTGTTAAATATTGTGAGTTATAATATTAATGATGTATAAGTTCGTGTTGATTAAAGATGAAATTGATAGTTCCATTGTATTGGAATTATTAGTGTTAGTGAAAATCGACATTTATTTCGATAATAATTGATGTCTGGAAGTTATCGGGTAATTAATCGGATAAATGAGGAATTAGTTGTTATTAATTCACATGATTATAATTATTTGTTCACATGTGTGTACTATTGATTCACATTCATGTACTATTAGGGGAGTTGGTGCAAGATTGATAATACTTGCATGACTAAGTTAAAGATGGAAGTACTATACTGTTATTCGTATTTTCACATGATTATAACTATTGAATCACATGATTGAACTATTGATTCACATTATTTACTATTAGGGGAGGTGGTGCAAGTTTGATAATACTTGCAGGACTAAATTAAAAATGAAAGAAAAGTTGGAGGTATTGTACTATAATTTTTCAAGCCCCAAAATGTGCAATTATCGAAACTATATTTTTCTATAAATAGAAGCTCATTCTTCCTTCATTTATCACCAATTCACTAAAGCTATAGAGCAATTATTATAGAGAGAAATTATAGAGAGAAAGAAGAAGAGAAGTCTGTTACCTCTCTATTCTAATATCCACCTTTATTCTAAGGTAAGGGGTATTATTTCTTTCATTTTCATGAAGAGAGCTATTGTTATTCCATTCCTTATTATTATGTTGAATAACTTTGCCTATCTGCAAGTGCCGCATACATGGTGAAATTCTTCATTATTCTATTCTTTATTATTCTCATTGGAATATCCTCATGCATGCATGCATATTACATGCATGACACGGTTCTACTATTTATTATTACATTGAATAACTTTCATCTATGCAAGTACCGCATACATGGTGAAATTCTTCATTATTTCATTCTTTATTATTCTCATTGGAATATCTTGTCATGCAGTATTCATTCATGACACAGTTCCACTATTTATTATTCTCATTAGAATAACTTTGCCTATGTAATCTGCATACATGGTGAAATTCTTCTGTTATTCCATTCTTTATTATTCTGTTGGAATATCTTCTATGTGCGTATTACGAATGACCTGGTTCCATTATTTATTATTCTGTTGGAATAACATGTTTGTGCAGTCTATCGCATGCCTGGTGAATTCTGTTGTTATTCCATTCTTTATTATTCTGTTGGAATATCCTGTCTGTGCGGATTTCGCATGACCTAGTTCCATTCTTTATTATTCTTTTGGGAATAACTTGTCTGTGCGGTCTATCGCATGCATGGTGAATTCTTCTGTTATTCCATTCTTTCTTATTCTGTTGGAATAACCTGTCTATATGGATTACTATATGCATGGTGAATGATCATTTGTATTCATTTCTTATTAAATTATGGAAATGATCTGTCTACGTGGATTACCGCATGGAGGGCGAAAATCCATTTGCAGGTTCATATATTCTATTATACTCAGTTGGTTAAAGTTTTGGCTTCTATACTCCATGAAATTAGTAGAATATCCTGGATATTTAAGCTTCATCCAAAGATCTTTTCATGGAAATATTCTTCCGAGCATTCTTGAATTTTACTCCACAAAGCAAAGATGTCGTGTTGACAATTTGGGCGTTTTTGAGTTCGGGATAAATTAACTTATAAATCTTTAAAATTTAATTCTTGAACTTGTTTTATTGAATTATTATGTCATTGTCATCATCCTCATATTTATATTATGTTGAAAGTCATTTGTGGCCTGTAGTGCATAGATGGACTTGGTATGATTATGACCAGGGATTATTCGGTATAGTCATGACCGTAATATTACAAATGATGTGGTAAAAGTCCTCGTTGGCCCGTAGTGCATTGATGGACAGTTGTTGGCATGATTATGACCATCGATGAAAACACAAATATCCTTGGCCCGTAGTGCATGGATAATTTGTGGTCGTGATACTAATGAATATCCTTGGCCGTAGTACAGGGATGACGTGGTTTATTTAATAAGCTGAGTCTCAGCGATAAAAGTGATGAAAAACCTTTTAAATCATAGAAGATAGTAGATTTTATTCTCTACTTGTCTCTTCTAATGGATTGCTTATTCATTGCAGATTAAACTTGATGTTTGTTATATTGTATCGCTTTAACATCGTTGAAGGCTAACGATAATTTATTCTCGCATTATCTTAGCCATAATATTTCTTCTTGGGCTAGTTGAGCTCACCCTTTTGCTTTCATTGTTCTCTTGAGAAATGAGAACGTAGCGGGACTAGTCGGGGAACGGAGTGACGGTCCAGATGATAACATTAGTAGTCCTCACTATTCTATGAAATAGTGTGATAATAAATGCATTGAGGACTTATTTTGAGTTTGAATATTGTCTAGAAGATAATATTTGTATTAAAACTCACAGCTCATGTTGTATATTTAAGATTGTATTTGTATTCTGTACCATATTTTTGGCGACTCAGAATAGGTGATGTATTGTGAGATCCCGAATTTTATGAAATAAAAGTATTCAATTTTTCTATTTTGGTAAATAGTTAAATTGATAAATGTTTAAAGTTAAGGGTCATATTTGAAAATTTTTCAAAGTAAGCAAGTTGTCATAAAATAACCTAGTAGTAAAAGTACGATGTCTACGCGCCAGTTGCATAGTAGCACACGGTATTGATTATTGATGTTTATGTGAGAAGTCACTCAGTTATACTCAATTATTGCTACAATAATTGTTGCATCATATCTCTCATATTATTGATTCAATTATTGTCACAGTATCATCTACATAATATTTTATATATTATTGAATCAATAATTGAGACGACAAAGTTATTCATATTATTATTTGCAATACTGACAATGTCTAGAAGTTCTGTCAATGAGGTTTGGTCACCTAATTGCGCGCCAATAAGGAGAAATCTTTATCGAAAAGCCCCCTCTTTCTTGGGAACGACCTGGTTGTTAAATATTGTGAGTTATAATATTAATGCTGAATGTTATTAAAAATCGAATTTGAGTTCGGAGTTGAATTTGGAGATGCGAACGTGATATTTGAGTCTGGAATGATGAAATTAGTAGAAATAGACTATAAACACAAAATTTGTTGGGGTTGACTTTTTGGTCAAAAAAGTCAATAGTTGACTTTTTCGGAAAAAGTCAAACTTCAAAATTTCAAAAATGAAATTTTTGAGAAAAATATTTCCATTGTGTTGGGATTGTTAGTGTTAGTGGAAATCAACATTTATTTCAATAATAATTGATGTCTAGAGGTTATATTGACCAATCGGATAATTAATCGAATAAATGAGCAATTAATTGCTATTAATTCACATGATTATAACTATTTGTTCACGTGTGTACTATTGATTCACATTCATGTACTATTAGGGGAGGTGGTGCAAGATTGATAATACTTGCATGACTAAGTTAAAAATGGGGGTATAGATGGAGGTACTATACTATAATTCATATTTTCACATGATTATAACTATTGAGCCACATGATTGTACTATTAATTCACATTATTGGCTATTAGGGGAGGTGGTGCAAGATTTATAATACTTTCAGGACTAAATTAAAAATGAAAGAAAAGTTGAAGCTATTATACTGTAATATTTCGAGCCCCAAAACGTGCAATGATCGAAACTATATTTTCCTATAAATAGAAGCTCATTCTTCCTTCATTTCTCACCAATTCACTAAAGCTATAGAGCAATTATTATAGAAAAATTATAGAGAGAGAAGCTATAGAGAGAAAGAAGAAGCGAAGTCTGCTACTTCACTATTCCAGTATCCAGTCTTCTTCTGAGGTAAGGGATATTATTATTATAGTAAGGGGTATTATTTCTTTCTTATTCATGAAGAGAAGTATTTTCTTTCAATACTCGTAAGGGGTATTATTCTTTCGTATTCATGAAGAGAGTTATTTTCTTTCAATACTTGTAAGGGTTATTATTCCATTCTTTATTATTATGTTAGAATAACTTTGCCTACATGGCATCGCATACATGGTGAAATTCTTCATTATTCCATTTTTATTATTCTCGCTTGGAATAACATGTATGCATCTTGATCTATCGCATGCCCGTGAATTCTCGTTGTTATTCCATTCTTTATTATTACATTTGGAATATCCTATCATGCGGATTACGCATGACCAGTTCCATTCTTTATTATTACATTGGAATATCACCGTCTCGCATGCGATTACGCATGACCGGTTCCGCTTCTTTATTATTCTATTGGGAATAACTCGTGCATGCGATTACTATCGCATGCATGGTGAATTCTTCTATTATTCCATTCTTTATTATTCTGCTGGAATAACTTGCTATGTGGATTACTGCATGCATGGTGAATGACCCTTCGTATTCATTCTTTATTAAATTGTCGAAATGATCTCGTTTCACGTGGATTACCGTGATAATGTGAAAATCCATTTGCAATTTCAGTATATTCTATTATACTTTCGTATGAGATATCATTTATTTTGTACTCGCCATGGAATAACATTTTCTTTGGTATTTTTTACGAGTTACTATTCATAGATTACTATTCACCCGATTCTATTCACTCTAGTATTATTCACTCTAGTATTCGGGCACTTTTTAGGTGTTTGAGAGTACTATTCACGATTACTATTCACCCAAATTACTATTCACCCGAATATTATTCAATCAGGTATTTGAGGTACTTTTCATGCCGGGGTACTATTCATGAGGTACTATTCTCGAAGTAATATTCATAGGGTACTATTGCAGGCTACTATTTACCCAAAAAATATATTTCTTTTCTGTCCAAATTATTTTTGGTGCATGAATATTATTCTTGAATTTTACTCCACAAAGTAGTATCATGTTGACAATTTGGATATTTTTAAACTCTGGATAACTTTAAAGTTTTTAATATTTTTCTTTGATTTCGTTTGATTAATGCTTATATCATTGTCATCATCCTCATGCTTATATTATGATGAAAGTCATCTTTGTCTTTACGTGCAAAGATGGATCGTTGATTATTAGGTTTTATGAGCTTGTATATCTTTGGCTTACGTGCAAAGATGGACTGTTGATTATTGGTTTTACAATTATATATCTTTGGCTTAGGTGCAAAGATGGACTGTTGATTATTGGCTTTATAGTTGTATATCTTTGGCTTACGTGCAAAGATGAACTATTGATTGATGAGTATCTTTGGCTTATGTGCATAGTTAAGTATCTACACTCATTTAGTTAAGTATTGCTTCTATACTACTTGAAATTAGTAGAATATCCTTAAAATTTGCGTTTCATGTAGTATCTTTTCACAGAAATATTATTCTGAACATTCTTGTTAATTTATAATCTTTTTATGCTAGAGTACTATTCACGGGGTACAATTCCCGAAGTATTATTCACGTGGTACTATTCACTCAAGTACTATTCATGATAAAAAATTGATTTATTTTCTATCCAAATTATTTTTGATACAATATTATTCTTGAATTTTACTCCACAAAGTAGTATCATGTTGACAATTTGGACATTATTGAATTCTGGATAAATTGAATTATAAATCTTTAAAATTTATCCTTACTCTCATTTAATTGAATTCTTATATCATTGTCATCATCTTCATGCTTATATTGCGATGAAAGTCATCTTTGGCCCGTAGTGCATAGATGGACTGTTGATTTATATGATTATTGTTAGCCTTCAACAATGTTAAACTGATAAAATACAATAAACAATAAGTTTAACTGTAGTGGAACAAGCATTCCATTAGAATAGTCAAATAGAGCATGATATCTACTATCTTCTAAGATTTAAAAGTTCATCATCAATATTTTATCGCTGTAACACAGCTCAATAAATAATCCACATCACTGAATTATCCATGCACTACGGGCCAATGATATTCATTAGTATCACATCCATGAATCATCCTTACACTGCGGGCCAAGGATATTCGTTATTATCACCAGTGGTCATGATCATGCTAACAACTGTCCATCAATGCACTACGGGCCAATGAGGGCTTTTACCACATCATTTGTAACATTACAGGTCATGATTATACCGATACATAGTCATAATCATACCAATCAACAGTCCATCTATGAACTACGGGCCAAAGATGACTTTCATCACAATATAAACATGAGAATGATGACAATGATATAAGAATTCAATTAAATGAGAGCACGGATAAATTTTAAAGATTTATAATTCAATTTATCCAGAATTTAATAATGTCCAAATTGTCAACATGATACTGCTTTGTGGAGTAAAATTGATGAATAATATTGTATCAAAAATAATTTGGACAGAAAAAAATTAATTTTTGTCATGAATAGTACCCTGGGTGAATAGTACCCAAATGAATAGTACCCCGTGAGTAGTACTTCGGGAATAGTACCCCGTGAATAATACTCCAGCATGAGAAGATTAAAAATTAACAAGAATGTTTAGAATAATATTTTTGTGAAAATATACTACATGAAACACAAATTTCAAGGATATTCTACTAATTTCAAGGAGGATAGAAGCAATACTTAATAAAATGAGTGTAGAATTCGGAATCTAAAACAAAATAATATTATGTACATACTACAGAGTATGGAAGAATATATTATTTCTTACGAATATTGAACAAAAATAATATCCCTTACCTTAAAAGGAGAGTATTTCTGACTGGTAGGGTGTGGATATTCTTGAGGAAAACTTACACTATTTTTTACAATCAAAGCTTCCTTAAATTCTAAAGAAATACGCTCAATATTATAGAAGAAGATTTCTTTAATTTTGGTGTGATTTTCAATTCTAAACTAAGCATCCTATTTATAGGAGAATGGAAGGATACTATGTTAGTTCCCAGTAGGCACAATATAGATCTAGAAGGGGGGTTGAATTGATCCTTTGAATTTCAAATACTTTTTCTCGTTTATTTTGTATTGCTCATTAAGTAGCATATGACAAACATAAGAATCTTTTCAAGCACAGCGGAATAAGTAAAAGATCCCCTTCATTGATATATTCATAATCAATCATACATTGTTAAGTAGAGTTAATTTAGTAGTAAGCGCTAATAACACATACATAGCATTGCTTATAGCGCTTAATGTACATAAAGTAAATGACATAAAGTAAAAGACACAGGGGGTTTTAAGTGGTTCAGAGACTCAAGCTCTTAATCCACTCTTTTGCTTTCAACTAGCAGGATTTCCACTAAGGAAGGGCAACACCCTGAATCACTAAGATTCCTTTAAAGCCAGCAGCCTTGGGACTTCAGTTCACTAAGAACTCTTCAAGGCTAGCAGCCTTGTAACTTCTCTAGTTCCCTAGGAAATCTTCAAGCCCAGCAGGCTTGGAACTTCATTTAGTCCCTCCGGACAAGGACCCCTCAGGCCCTAGCTTCTTGTTGTTGTAGTTGTTGTTGTTGGTGTTGAGCTACTAAGATGTCATTTGGCTCTTAACATCTTTTGTACTTAGCAACTTGGTGTGTTCCTCTTTGCATTCTGCTTTGAATCTCGACCACATCTTCTTTAGTGCAACTGATCTTTACTCCTTCTGTTCATCTTTATCTGATGTCAGTTGTGCATCATCACCATCTGGATTTGCTAAGTCTCTGTGCTTTTGATAAACTTCGTCTGGCACTTAAAAATCCCTGAACCCTTCTTGAATGTTTTGCAGACATGATTTTGCACTTGTTCAGTTCAGCTTTTGGTTTGTGGCTATTCGTAGAGTGGCTCTCTTGATCTTCTTTATACTCAGCCACTCTTCTGAATGTTATCTTCTTGGCCTTCTCGGCTCTCAGCTTGGCTGCCATATTCAGTGGCATTCTCATCTTTGTTGAGTGAAGCTGTAATCTGGTTAAGTCCTTCTTCAAAGCTGCTTCACTTCCATCGTAGTAGTCTCACTGTCACTAAGACTTGTTCTGTGAATTTTTGGTGGAACTCGTAGAGTCAACAATAGCATTCCCAATAACTCAACGATTCTGTAACTTTACAATCATCATCCTCTCTTGATCTTTGAAGCTCTATTGATTTATACTGCTTTCCAATCTTTCCGTTGGAAGGTAGCCGTTGAAAGCTATTCAAATTTCTTCACAGATCTCGAGTTATTTGGTGTAGACTGCCGATGTGACATGACATCTTTTTCTGACTTTCTAACACTGCAGTTTACTGTTTCACCTACCCCGTGAGATATGTTACTTTGATGTCTCGGACAGGTCGACGACTTTATTTCTCCCTTCTGATTTCTGGATCAGAGGTTTTCCTTGCATCGATGCTCTCAATAAGCTTTTGTCCGAATGCCAACCTTCAGATTGAACCGTTGCCAATGCTTCAATCCTCAGTTGTTCGAACTCAACGATTCTGATGCACTTCTTCTCGGACCTGATCGTAGTGTCTTATTGACTGATGCTTGTTGATATGTAGAGTCAACACTACGATCTTGAAGAGTGTTCACTTGATCTTTAGTAAGGAGAAACTCTTCTTTCTTTCATGCAGTGCTTCAACACTACTGTTTGCCTCCACTGCTCTCAGATACTGATGGCTTGACTCTTTGTTCTGGTCCCTTCTGAATAACAAGACACTTCAGATTTGTGGCATGTCCAGCTCGCTTTCTCCTTGTGATCTCCCTTTCACTTATCATCAATGGACTGACCCAATGCTTAATCACTTTAGCCTTGTTCTTTAGAGGCTGACCAGTATCTCTGTGTATACTCCATCAGTTCCTTCTCTATTTGGCAAACACTACGATCCTGGTTACTTCCAAGATCGTTGTCATCTTTCTTCTTGATAGCTAATGCACAAGCTGACTTTCCTTAGTCAGCTACTGAAGTCTTCTTATGATCATCGTGTGGAAGACTTCATCTTGAATGACTTCATAACTCAATCTGGATGCTGATTAGGTTGATGCTTAGATCTTCTAATAGCTTGCATGCCATTCGTTGAGTGCTCTCTGGCTTCCTTTAGGTGAGATGTAGCTTTGCAGTACCAACGAGAGGCTTAATTCCTTTGGATATTCTGGGAGTGCTCAATTGTTGAGAATCGTGTTTGCTCTACGATTCTTCTTTGGCTTTGTGAGCACATCTGTTAAGGTCTTAGCTCTGCACTCTACGATTCAAACCGGTACCGTGCGTATACCTACGACTCCGAGATCAGATCTTGATACTACGATTTCTGTCGTTGTGCTTGTTGTCTTCATCTGATCTTGCTCGACTACGATCTCTGCCTTTGATACGATCAGTAGACTCTACGATTCTGAGTGTAGTCTACGATCCTTGACTTGGCTGTTAGTAGACTCTACGACTCTAAGTGTAGTCTACGATTCTTGACTTAACTTTGGCAAATGCTCGGTCGGCTCGTAGGCAGGCTGTCTCTACGATTCTGAACATGACTTCCTCAGCAGACTACGGCTCCGAGGAAGCTTTACTCGACACACTACGATCCTTCCTCGTCTCTCCTGGAAGTCTACGAACTCTGAGATCTACTATCTTGCAGTCTACAATTTTGCCTCGATAGCTCTCGAGTTATCCTTGACTCTCCCGGCGGATCACGATTTACAGTGCGATGCTTTCGACGATCGACATGTGCCTATCTATTACATCATAAGATCAACCTAACATGTTTGATCTTTCTATGTTTATAGTCCTTGTACATCATTTCTTTTAAGGACTTTACAGTAATGTTTTGCTTATGTAGGATCAACCTAACATATTTGATCAATTCATTCTAAGTCCTTGTACATATGTTTCTATAATCTATCAGAGGACTTTACAGCTTTTCTTAATGCAAGCATACTTGCATATTCATTCACATATATATCATAATCAAATCATATATAAATAGGAATATCATTCACATGTTTATTCCTGACATACTATTTGGATGCACAGTAAGGAAAAAAATCACGGACTGCACAGTAGGGAATCAAACGAATTCACGGGCGTTGGCTGAATTTTTTTTTAATTTTACTATGCAGTATTATGCAACACTATGCAGTACTATGCAAACAATAAAATATAATATATTCTATTTTTCATAAAAATAAAACTTTTAATATATATATATATATAACCTGTGGGTGACTTCCCCCTCATCTCGTGACTCCTTTTTTATTATATATATATATACATATATATATATATATAACAAAACTAAAATAACTTTCTACCAATAGTTTTGAAAAATAGGTAAGTGGGGGTCCATGCAATAAGCCAAATTTACAAGAAATACTTCGTCAAAATCCCCTCTATTTATCTCAATTCACTTGGCTTCACAAAACATATTTTTAATAACATTCATCATTAATATCATAACTCACAATATTAACAACCAGATCATTCCCAGGAAAGAGGGGTCTTTCCGATAAGGACTTCTCCTTATTGGCGCGCAATTAGGTGACCAAACCCCTTTTCTCGACAGAACTTTCTAGACATCGTCAATAATGAAAATAATAATACGAATAACTTTGTCGTCTCAATTATTGATTTAATAATATAAAATATTGTGACAATAATTGAATCAATAACGAGAGATACTATGCAACAATTATTGTGGCAATAATTGAATAAAACTGAGTGACTTCTCACGTAAGCATCAATATCGTGTGATACTATGCAACCATGCGTATTACTGTACTTTTACCATCGGGTATTTCAATAGTTAACGATAAAACTTTTGCCGTTATTTTTATAAAAAGTTATTTCTATTATTTTCTAACTCTAACAATAATTCTGTTGTGGGGTCCACCAATGATTGTTTCGTCGTACGAATATTCCCCAACCAATCAAATATTTTCTAACAACTTGCTTACTTTGTAAAATTTATAAATATTACCCACAACTAAAACATTATATCAAATCCACACCATAATATTCAAAATGATATTTAGAAGAAAAAAAATTCATCTTTATTCATAAAAGTTGGGGTCTTACAACCTCCCCTTATGATATTTCATCCTCAAAATTGGTGTACGTACCTGGTATGTCGAAGAGGTGAGGATACCTTAATTTTATTTCAGATTCTAAATTCCAGGTCATTTCCTCAACATCGTGGTTTCTTCACAAAACTTTAACTTGAGGTATAACCTTGGAGCGTAGAATATGTTCCTTCTTATCCAAGATTTGAACAGGTACCTCTTCATACGTTAAATCTTCTGCTATCTCGTCTGGTTTTAATTCAATAATGTCGTTTGGGTCTTCCACATATTTACGTAACATAGATATATGAAAAACTTTATGAACACGAGACATACTTGGCGGTAAGGCGAGTCTATATAGGCCACAGTTCCTACTTGATCGATGATTTCAAATGGGCCAATGAATCGAGGATTAAGCTTTCTTCTCTTTCCAAATCTTGTAACTCCTTTCAATGGAACAATACATAACAACACATGATCTCCTACATTGAATTCCACGTCCATTCGATGAAGATCAACATAACTCTTTTGTCGATCTTGTGAGGTTTTTATACGTTACCGGATCATTTGAATCTTTTCCGTTGTCATGCATACCAATTTCGGTCCCAACAACATTGCTTCACCCACCTCATCCCAGCATACTGGAGAACGACACTTGTATCCATACAACGCCTCGAATGGAGTCATGCCAATACTTGCTTGATAACTGTTGTTATAAGAGAATTCCACTAATGACAAGAACTTGTCCCAACTTTCTTTGAAATCTAGGACACAGAGTCTTAATAGATCTTCAAGAGTTGAATAGTTCTCTCTGAATGTCCGTCCGTCTGAGGATGATATACCAAACTGAATCATAAATTCGTGCCCATAGCTTTCTACAAACTGACCCAAAATCATGAAGTTAATCTTGGGTCTCGATCAAAAACTATGGATACTGGCATACCATGCAGTCTTACAATCGCATTTATGTATATACGAGCAAGACACTCAAGTGAATAAGTTTCTCGTATAGGTAAGAAATGAGCAGACTTGGTTAATCTATCGACAATGACCCAATTTGCATATATGCCTTGAGAAACCTTGGGAAGACCAGTAATGAAATCCATGGTAATGTGCTCCCACATCTATTCTAGAATTTCAAGTGGTTACAATGGACCTTTTGGCACTTGATGCTTCGCCTTGACACGTTGACAAGTTAAACACCTTGAGATAAACTCTGTTATCTCTCTCTTCATATTGCTTGTGACGCCCCAAAAATAGGTATACTTAACCCATTCTGAGTCACCAAATACATGGTATAAAATTTAAATACAAACTTAATTATACAACTGTCGTGTGAAATATGACAAAACATAACTGAGAGTTTTAACACGAATATTATCGCGTAGACAATATCCAAACTCAAATGGAGTTCTCATTACAATTATTATTACACCATTTCACAGAATAGTGAGGACTACTAATGCAGCCATCTGGACCGTCACTCCATTTCCCAACTAGTCCCAACTATATTCTCATTTCCTGAAGAGAACAATGAAACCAAAGGGTGAGCTCAACTAGCCCAATAAAGAATATTATGACTAAGATAATGCAGAATAAATTATCGTTAGCCTTCAATAGTGTTAAACTGATAGAATACAATAGACAACAAGTTTAACTGCAGCACAACAAATAATCCATTAGAAGAGTCAAGTAGAGCATGATATTTACTATCTTCTATGATTTAAAAGTTTATCATCAATTTTATCGCTAAGACTCAGCTTAATAAATAAACAACATCACTGAATTATCCATGCACTACGGGCCAAGGATTCATTAGTATCACATCCATGAATTATCCATGCACTACGGGTCAAGGATATTCGTGTTATCACTAATGGTCATGATCATGCCAACAACTATCAATCAATGCACTACGGGCCAATAAGGACTTTTACCACATCATTTGTAACATTACAGGTCATGATTATACCAAATAATACATGGTCATAATCATACCAATCAACAGTCCATCTATGAACCACGAGCCAAAGATGACTTTTATCACAATATAAGCGTGAGGATGATGACAATGATATAAAAATTCAATTAAATAAGAGCAAGGATAAATTTTAACGATTTATAATTCAATTTATCCATAATCAATAATGTCCAAATTGTCAACATGATACTGCTTTGTGGAGTAAAATTCAAGAATAGTATTGTATCAAAAATAATTTGGACAAAAAAAATCAATTTTTGTCATGAATAGTACCCCGGGTGAATAGTACCCGAGTGAATAGTACCCCATGAATACTACTTCGTGAATAGTACCCTGTGAATAGTACTCTGGCATGAAAAAAATTAAACTTTAACAAGAATATTCAGAAAAATATCCTTGTGAAACGATACTAGATTTTCAAGGATATTCTACTAATTTCAAGGAGTATATAAGCAATACTTAACAAAATGAGTGTAGAATTTGGAATCTGAAACGAAATAATATTACTTACATACTACAGAGTATGGAAGAAAATATTATTTCTTACGAATATTGAACAAAAATAATATTCCTTACCTTAAAAAGAGAATATTTCTGACTGGTAGAGCGAGAATATTCTTGTAGAAAACTTATACTATTTTCTACGCTCAAAGCTTCCTTAAACTCAAAAGAAATACGCTCAATATTATAGAAGAAGAATTCTATGATTCTGGTGTGATTTTCAATTTTAAACTAAGCATCCTATTTATAGGAGAATGGAAGGATACTATTTAGAAAATAAAATCACGGACGCACAGTGGAAATAATCACGGACGAAGTCGGCGGATGAATTCGTTTAAAATTTTTTATTTTACTATGCTACACTATGCAGTACTATGCAACAATATGCAGTACTATGTAACACTATGCAGTACTATGCAATCAAATAAAATATAATATATTCTGTTTTTCATAAACAACAAAACTTATATATATATATATATATATATATATATATACACACATCACACTCACACACACACCCTAACACACACAAAACACACTTATATATATATATATACTTTATAACTTTTCACCTATTATTTTGAAAAATAAGTAAGTGGGGGTCCATATAATAAGCAAAATTTATAACAAATACTTCATAAAATACCCCTCTATTTATCTCAATTCACTTGGCTTCACTAAACACATTTTTGAACAACAATTATTCATCATTTATAACTTGCAATATTAACAACCAGATCATTCTCAGGAAAGAGGGGGCTTTTCAATAAAGATTTCTCCCTATTGGCGTGCAATTAGGTGACCAAACCCCTCTTCGACTGAACTTTCTAGACATTGTTAATTATGCAGATAATAATATGAATAACTTGTCATCTCAATTATTGATTTAATAATCTTTCAACAGCTCGAGCCAACATCGTTGCCGCATGTTAATATTTTAGGCTTTTATGATCTGTATAGATCTCCACCTTCTCCCCATACAGGTAATGCCTCCAGATTCTAAGAGCAAAAACGACTGCTGCCAACTCTAGATCATGAGTAGGATAATTTCTCTCATATTCTTTGAGTTGTCATGAAGCATAGGCTATGACTTTCCCTTGTTGCATGAGATCACATCCTAACCCTCTTCCTGAAGTATCACTATAGATGACAAATCCCTCCGAACCAGATGGTATTGTTAGAACAGGTGCTGAAATGAGTCTCCTCTTGAGTTCTTGAAAACTCTTCTCATATTCCTCGATCCAACCAAATTTTGTATCTTTTCGAGTCAGCTGAGTTAACGAAGTGGCAATTCGAGTAAACCCTTCCACGAATCTCCGATAATAACTAGCGAAGCCCTGAAAGCTACGTACTTCGGTCACTGACTTAGGTTGCTCCCAGCTTTGAATTGCTTCAATCTTCACTGGGTCAACAGATATTCCATGATTTGATATCACATGCCCAAGGAATCCTACTTCCTAAAGCCAGAACTCGCATTTCTTCAACTTGACATATAACTTGTTCTCACGAAGCTTTTGGAGTATCAGCCTCAAGTGTTACTCATGATCTTCACAGCTTTTGGAGTAAATGAGGATGTCATCAATAAAGACAACCACAAAATGATCCAAATATTCCTTAAATACTCAGTTCATCATATCCATGAAGGCAGTAGAAGCATTAGTCAATCCAAAAGATATGACTAGGAATTCGTAATCCCGTATCAAGTTCTGAAAGCAATCTTTGGAATGTCATCGGTATCGATCTTTGAAAAGAATTTGGCACCTTGCAACTGGTCAAACAGGTCATCAATGCGAGGCAACGGGTACCTATTTTTGATGGTGACATGATTCAATTCCCGATAATCAATGCAAAGTCACATACTTCTATCTTTCTTCTTTACTAATAGAACAGGCGCACCCCAAGGAGACATACTAGGACGAATGAAACCGATGTCTAACAGTTCTTGCAGTTGGGTTTTTAACTTCAGAAGTTCAATAGGAGTCATTCGATATGGGGTTTTGGAAATAGGTTTTGTACCGGGTTCAAGGTCAATACAAAACTCGATTTCACGCTCTAGGGTTAGGCCATGAAGTTCTTCAGGGAATACGTCAGGAAATTTATTAAAAATAGAAATATTATTCAAATCTGACGTATTTTTGTTTAAATCTGTGACATGGGCTAAGAAAGCTTGACATCCGTTTTTCATTAAACGAATGGCTTTATGGTTTGATATGACAATGATTGACTTTAGTGGTTTGGTTGCTTAAATTCGTATAATAGGTTGGTTAGTAATATGAAAGCTAACAACCTTACAAAAATAATCAATTTTAGCATAATGAGTAGTTAACAAATCAATCCCTAAAATCACATCAAATGCAAGTATTTTCAAAAAAATAAGATCGACAGGTAACGTGAGGGTACCGATTTGAATCAAACAAGACTTACAAACAGCGGATGTAATGAAGGTTTCTCCCAACGGAGTTTCAACAGATAAGTCAAAGTCTAATTTCTCTAGAGTTAAATTTAAACGTTGAACGCAAGTAGGAGAAATAAAAGAATGGGTAGAACTGGTATGAAATAAGGTATAGACTTCGCAAGAGTTTATGATTAGCTTACTCGTGATAACTTCGTTTGGGTTCCTCATTTTTTGGGAGGTCACGACAAACGCTCTCCCTTGAACTACTAGCTTTGACTTGTCTGGGATGACATTTGGTGTCACCATCCCAGCTGGACTTGTCTTCACTACCTGACAAAATTGATCTAGGTGACCTTCTCTTCCGCAATTGTAACACGCTTTGGGTTGCTGCGTGCAGTTTGGACTGATGTGTCCCTCCCCTCCGTATTTGTAGCATACGACCGGTGGTCGTTCTTCTTCCTTAAAAACGGGTGCTGGTGATGCTGTCTTTCCATCATTGTTGAACCTTCTCTTCTTGAAATTTCCACTTAACTCATTTCTTCTATTATCTTGGCCAGGGTTACCACCGAAGTGGTTACAATTTCTGGCATGTTGATTTTCTCCACGTTTGTTATCACTGCTTCGATGACTGCTACCACTAGTATTATCGTTTTGCCGATTGCTCTCTGTTGGTTGGGTTGACTCATTATCGCGCTCCAATAACTGAGTCATATTCACAACATCTGAATACAAGCAAAGTTTGTGAGAAATAAGGTATTGACGTATTTTGAGTTTCAAACCTCTTAGAAACATTCGCGTCATACGCTACTCATTATCTACCAAATGGGATGCAAACCGGGATAACTCCACAAACTTATCCTCGTACTGCGATACGTTCATATTGTTTTTCTCCAGGTTGATGAATTCCACCGCCTTCATGTGATGAATACTTTCGGGAAAGTGTCGTTGAACAATTCTTGGAACTTCTCCCAAGACATCTTCAGTGCGGCAGGTTGAGTACGTTTTAAAGATTCCCACCAATAATATGCCTCTCCTCGCAACATAAAGGTGGCAAAGGGAACCTTTTGCTCCTCTGAGCATCCCAAGACATCAAATATCTTGGTGATCTGCTTTATCCACATCTCTGCCTTAAGTGGTTCTAGCTTTCCAAAAAACTCTGGTGGTCCAAGCTCTTTGAATTGCTTAGTGGGACCATCCGAGAGTTGTCAGTGTTTCCACTTGTATTTTGAATAGGAGTCTCTCTCGCCTGATGTTGCACGAATTGCAGAACGCCTCTGAACATCCCATCGTTCATCATTTGGTCGGTGTTGTTATTTACCTGAGGATTATTGCCTTCCTGATGCACATTATCCTGGTTATTGATCGTCGGTGACTCAACGGTCTCATGTGCTCCATTGTTTATCTCAACAGTTTCAGATGTCATTTTCAAACACTGCCACAAAACAAGGGTTAATTGACATGCCACAAATTATCCCTATATTCTGACCGACCAATTAAATAAAAAATAAGCTTAGGTATGTCATACTAGCAAAAGATTTACCCGTCTCTCCCCTCCTAGTTCTAGTCTCACATCTCAGCCAGAGATCATATCCCTAAGCTTTGATACCAACTGTGACGCCCCCAAAATAGGTATACATCACCCATTTTAAGTCGCCAAATACATGGTACAGAATACAAATACAAACTTAATTATACAACTGTTGTGTAAAATAAGCTGAGAGTTTTAACACGAATATTGTCTTCTAGATAATATCCAAACTCAAATAGAGTCCTCATTACAATTATTATCACACTATTTCACAGAATAGTGAGGACTACTAATGCAACCATCTGGACAATCACTCCATTCCCCGACTAGTCCCAGCTATATTCTCATTTTCCTAAAGAGAAAAATGAAAGTAAAGGGTGAGCTCAACTAGCCCAGTAAAGAATATTATGACTAAGATAATGCAAAATAAAATATCGTTAGCCTTCAACAGTGTTAAACTGATAGAATACAATAAACAACAACTTTAACTGCAGTGGAACAAGCAATCCATTAGAAGAGTCAAGTAGAGCATGATATCTACTATCTTCTATGATTTAAAAGTTCATCATCAATATTTTATCGTTGTAACATAGCTCAATAAATAATTCACATCACTGAATTATCCATGCACTACGGTCCAAGGATATTCATTAGTATCACATCCACGAATCATCCATGCACTACGGGCCAAGGATATTCATTATTATCACCAGTGGTCATGATCATGCTAACAACTGTCCATCAATGCACTACGGGCCAATGAGGACTTTTACCACATCATTTGTAACATTACAGGTCATGATTATACCGATACATAGTCATAATCATACCAATCAACAGTCCATCAATGCACTACGGGCCAAAGATGACTTTCATCACAATATAAGCATGAGGATGATGAAAATGATATAGGAATTAAATTAAATAAGAGCAAGGATAAATTTTAAAGATTTATAATTCAATTTATCCATAATTCAATAATGTCCAAATTGTCAACATGTGCTTTGTGGAGTAAAATTCAAGAATAATATTATATCAAAGATAATTTGGACAGAAAAAAATCATTTTTTGTCATGAATAGTATCTCAGGTGAATAGTACCTGAGTAAATAGTATCCCGTGAATAGTACTTTGAGAATAGTACCCCGTGAATAGTACTCCAGCATGAAAAGATTAAAAATTAACAAGAATGTTCATAATAATATTTCCACAAAAATAGACTACATGAAACGTAAAATTCAAGGATATTCTACTAATTTCAAGGAGGATAGAAGCAATACTTAACAAAATGAGTGTAGAATTAGGAATCTGAAACGAAATAATATTACTTACATACAACAGAGTATGGAAAAAGATATTTTTTTTTACGAATATTGAACAAAAATAATATCCCTTACCTTAAAAAGAGAGTATTTCTGACTGGTAGGGCGGGGATATTCTTGAAGAAAACTTGCACTATTTTCTACACTCAAAGCTTCCTTAAACTCTAAAAAAATACGCTCAATATTATAGAAGAAGATTTCTCTGATTCTGGTGTGATTTTTAATTCTAAACTAAACATCCTATTTATAGGAAAATGGAAGGATACTATTTGGATGCACAGTAAGGAAAAAAATCACAGAATACAGAGTAGGGAATCAAACGAATTCACGGGTGTCGGCTGAATTTTTTTTATATTACTATGCAACGCTTTGCGGCGCTATGCTGTACTATGCAAATAATAAAATATAATATATTCTATTATTCATAAAAAATAAAACTTATAATATATATATATAGCAGTGGGTGACTCCCCAGTGACTCCCCCATGACTCCACTTTTTTAATATATATATATATATATATATATATATATAAAAACAAAACTGAGATAACTATCTACCGACAGTTTTGAAAAATGGGTATGTGACGCCCCCAAAATAGGTGCAATCAACCCAACCTATTCTGAGTCGCCAAATACATGGTACAGAAACAACTACAACTTCATTATTACAATTGTCGTGTAAAACACGACAACACATATACTGTGAGTTTAAATACAAATATTGTCTTCTAGACAATATCCACACTCAAATAAAGTCCCCATTACAATTATTGATACACTATTTTACAAAATAGTGAGGACTACTAAAACAACTATCTTGAACCATCACTCCACACCCCCGACTAGTTCCCACTATATTCTCGTCTCCTGAGAAGAAAAATGGAACAAAAAGGAAAAGGGTGAGCTCAACTAGCTCAGTAAAGAATATTATGACTAAGATAATGTACAACAAATTATTCTTAGTCTTCAACAGGAAAAAAAATCTGATAGAATACAATAGACAACAAGTTTTAGATCAACAAATGCAGCGAAAACAACAATTCATTAGAAGAGTTAAGTAGAGAATGAAATCTACTATCATCTATGAATTTAAAAGTTCATCATCAATATTTTATCCCCGTAACATCAATCAATATACATCATGAATCAAATATTCATCTTTGCACTACGGACCAAAGATATTCATCATTAGTCATGTTCATCTTAACAACACTATTCATCTTTTTACTTACGGGCCAAAGATATTTATCGAAAATCATTCATCTTTGCACTACAGGCTAAAGATATTCAGTTATATCATCATTTAGGACTAAGGATGATGAAAAATATTTTAAAAAAAATGAATCCAGTGAGACAAAAGAACAAATATTAGGGATTCGTACTTTAGACAATCCAAGTTCAAAAATACTCCATAATAAACTATTCTGTTAAATAGTGTGACAATAAATGTTTTAGTAGTCCTCACTATTATGTTAAATAGTGTGACAATAAATGTAATGAGGACTCCATTGAGTGTGGATATTGTCTAGATGACATTATTCTTATTAAAACTCTTAGATTATGTTTTGTCGTATTTCACACGACTGTTGTATAATTAAGTTGTATTTGAATTTTGTACCATGTATTTGGCGACTCAAGATGAGTGATGTATACCTATTTTGGGGGGCGTCACGAATTGGTATCAAAGCTTAGGGATATGATCCCCGGTGAGATGTGAGACAATAACTAGGAGGGGAGAGACGGGGAATTCCTTCGCTAGTATGACCTACCTAAGTTTATTTGGTATTTAATTGGTCGGTCAGAGTATAGACATAATATGTGATATGATAATTAACCCTTGTTTTGTGATAGTGTTTGAAAATGGCATCTGAAAATGTTGAGATAAGCAATGGAGCAAAATAATATGACCGTATCGCAGTACGAGGCTAAGTTTGCGGAGTTATCCCGGTTTGTATCCTATTTGGTCGATAATGAGGAGCGAATGACGCGAATGTTTTTCAGAGGTTTAAAACCCGATATACGTCAAAACCTCATTTCTCATAAACTTTGTTTATATTCAGATGTTGTGAATAGGACTCAGTTATTGGAGCGCGATAATGAGTTAGCACAACCAAAAGGTAACGACCAACAACACGATAATAATCGTACCGGTGGCAACGGCCATCGGAACAATGATGACCATCGTGGGGGAAATTATCATGGCCAAGATAATAGAAGTGAAAATTTCAAGAAGAGAAGGTCACCTAGCTCAATTTTGTCGTTCAGGGAAGTCAAGTCCAGCTGGGACGGTGGCACCAAAGGCGGATACGGACAAAACAAAGTCGGTGGTTTCAAGGAGAGCGTTTTTCGTGACTTCTAAAAAAGCGAGTAACCCAAACGAAGTTAGCACGGGTTAGTTAATTATAAATTCTTGCGAAGTCTATACCTTATTAGATACCGATTCTATCCATTCTTTTATCTCTCTTGCTTACGCTCAACGTTTAAATTTGACCCCAGAGAAGTTAGACTTTGACTTATTAGTTAAAATTTCATTAGTAAAAACCTTCGTTACCTCCACTGTTTATAAATCTTGTTGATTCAAATCGACACTTTCACGTTACCTGTCGATCTTATCTCTTTGAAAATACTTGCATTTGATACGATTTTAGGAATCGATTGGTTAACTACTCATCATGCTTTTTTGTAAGGTTGTTAGCTTTCATATTCCTAACCAACCTATTATGCGAATTCAAGAAACCAAACCACTAAAGTTAATCACTGTTATATCAAGCCATAAGTAAAGAGCCTCGATCCTTTGGTTGTTGACTTTCTTGTGTGTAATGCACCGAAGCCAGACTTTTTGTAGGCAACGTCGTGAATGACGATGGCAAGTTGATAGGTATCGATGTGACGTACTATCCAAGTCTTGGATGAGAGTCACAGTTTTGAATGATATTTCCATTGTTAATAAATTTCCTGACGTATTCTTGAAGACTTCTTAGCCTACCCCTAGAGCGTGAAATCAAATTTTGTATTGACCCTAGTACAAAACCCATTTCTAAAACCCTTTAATATTTCTTTAACCAAAACGAACGTATAATGCGCCAAAGACGTTGGCTCGAGCTGTTGAAGATTACGACTATACCATTCAATATCATTATAGAAGAGCGAATGTGGTAGCTGACACGTTGAGTGGAAGATCGTATGCGTTTACGAGTGCGATGTTGTTAACACAAAAACCCATTTCGTATAACTTACAAATGATGAAGATAGAGTTAAAGATTCTAGAGACCTACGTGAAGATAGCGAATATACGAGTAGAATCGACTTTAATTGATAAAGTTAAAGCCGCTCAAGCTACATACTCAGAGTTGATGAATGTGAAGAAGAAGGTTCAAGAGGGCATTATTCTAGAAGCAAGAATCGATAAAAAGAGGAAATCTCAACCCTCGATTTAATTGGCCCATTTGAAATTCTCGATCAAGTAGGAACTGTGGCCTATATACTTGTTTTACCACCAAGTATATCGCGTGTTCATAACCAACACCGTGTGTTACTATGCAACCATGCGTATTATTGTACTTTTACTACCGGGTAATTCAACAGTTTTAACGATAACACTTTCGCCGTTATTTTTATAAAAAGATAATTCTGTCATTTTCTTACTACTACAATACTTCTATTGTGGGGTCCACCAATGATTATGCCGTCGTACAGATATTCCTCGTCAAAAAGAATATTCCCCGACCAAACGAATACCAACTTTACTTACTTTGTAAAATTTTCAAATATCACCCTTAACTTTAACCCTTTCTCAATTTAACCATTTACTAAATAAAATAATAATAACAAAATTGAATACTTTCATTTCATAAAATTGAGGTCTCACAATCTCCCTCCTTATAAAATTTAAGCCCTCGAAATTTACGTACACAATGAGAGTCGAAGAGATGAGAATACCTTGCTTTCTTTTCGGATTGTACCTTTCCTTATTTCTTATGTATCATGATTTTCCCATTGCTCATCTCCCTGTATTTGAGATATCATTCTAGAATATACCTTCAAAACAAAGGTTAATTGACATATCATAATTTGTCGACTTATCAAATAAACAATTTCACTTAGGTAAGTCACACACTAAATAAGTATATTACTCATCTCTCCACTCTAGTTCTAGACTCATATCTCCGCCAAATACACCATATCCCTAAGCTCGATACCATTTGTGGCGCCCCAAAATAGGTCCACACGACCCATTCTGAGTCGCCAGATATCACACTATAAAAATCATTTACAAACTTCATTTATACAACTATTGAACTGTTGTAAGACCCCAACTTATGATAAATAAAATTGAATTTTCTCTATTCATTATTCTAAATTAATAAGGTGTTAATTTGATATAATGCTTTGGTTATGGGTGAAATGTGCAAATTTTATAAAATAAGCAAGTGGTTATAAAATATTCATTTTTGTCGGAGAATATTCTTTTAGTCGTGGAATATTCTTTTTTTGTCGGGGAATATTAAATGCGGCACACTATGACCATTCGTGGGGCTCATAATGAATAACTCGCTTTCGGATGAAGAAAACGACAAAGTATGAGTTTTTATAAATAACGGCGTAATTATTACTGATTAACACTGGTTGAATACCCAATGGTTAAAATACGATGTCTGGCGTGGTTCATAAGTAGATACTGCATATTATGATATTATTGAATTATTGATTAAATGCGTAAGAAGACACTACTCAATAATTGTTACGATGAATTCTTGCTTCAATATTTTATTTTACTTGATTCAATAATTCTTGCGTTGATAGTTTATATTATTGTTGTTTCAAAATTGTCATCGACTTTGTATTTCCCATTATCGGATCAATAATTCATATTATTTGAATAATATTATTAGATAGCATTATTGGCAATGTCTAGAAAGTCCCACAAGGAGAGGTTTGGTCACCTAATTGCGGCGCCAAGAAGAGAAATCCTTATTGGAAAGCCCCTCTTTCTGGGACTACCGGTTGTCATAATTGTGATTACTAATAATATTATTTGTGAATAATTAATTATTGATTTATATGATAAGGAAATATTTATTTGATGTGGATATAAATGATGGATTTATTTATGTGGTTATTAATGAAGGAATTAATGCTGAGGTGTTTTATCAGTATTTTGTTGGAATGGAGGTATTAAAAATTATCCATTTGTGGATTTCGGATATTTTCTGTTGGGAATTTGGAAAAATTTTCTTCTGTAAAGTTGTAGAGAATTCGATTTCGTGTGGAATGGACATAAAATTTATATTTTTCTGATAAACGGGCTATTTTCTATGAATTACTGAAGTTTCGAAAAATAAAATGATTTTTTATTAAATTATGGGTGGGACCCACTTTTGTTTTAACACATGTGGGCTGCTGAATTTTGGTTCCAAGATGGCTGGCTTGGTTGGTGAAAGTTGGCCTAAAAGAAAGAAAAAGAATAATAATATTTTATTATTTAGTCTCCTTTGGCGTTCTAGCATTTTCCTATAAATAGACGCTTAGGTTAGAATTGAAAATCACACCAGAAACAAGTTTTCTTTCACTCTAGATTATCGAGCGTATTATTGTGATTATTTTGATACTTTGAGAGTTGTTGTTCGGTATAAGTTTCTTTCGGCTCTATATCCGATATTCCGATCAGATGTACCGTTATTTTGATGTAAGGGATGTTATTTTCTTCTTAAATGATATTATTTTCTTCAATATCATTATCTTTAGAAATATTGGTGAACTTTTTAAATAAATTTGGAACTTTTTGTGTCTTGAGTTCTATTCACGATACTAAGACTATTCACGTATATGGCACTATTCACGAATCGGCCTTATTCACTTTTAAAAATAAAAATTTTCCTTTTTGTCCAAGATGACTATTTTGGCTACTATCTTTGATTGTATCCATGTTTTGATCTTTATTTTTGAATTCTGCTTCATAATTGGTTCTTATTGAAGTATTATTGATCTTGGATAAACTGCATTATCTGAATCCCTAATATTTGTCCTTACATCTCATTGGATTCGCTTTTCTTTAAAATATTTTTCATCATCCTCGGTCCTAAATGATGATATTCTTGAATATCTTTGGCTTTAGTGCAAAGATGAATGATTAATCGATGAATATATTTGGCCCAGAGTCACAGAAGATGAGCAGTGTTGAGATGAACATATTGGAATTGGTGATACTTGATGAATATCTTTCGCCTGTAGTGCAAAGATGGATATTTGATTAAAGCTATTGATTGTTGTTACAGGGATAAAATATTAATGATGGACTTTTAAATCTTAGAAGATAGTAAAACTCATTCTCTACGTGACTCTTCTAATGGATTGTTGTTTCCGCTGCATTTATTGATCTAAAACTTGTTGTCTATTATATTTTATCAGATTTTTCCCTGTTGAGAACTAATGATAATTTGTTGTATATTATCTTAGTCATAATATTCTTTACTGGGCTAGTTGAGCTCACCCTTTTCCTTTTTGTTCCATTTTTCTTCTCAGGAGGTGAGAACATAACAGGATCTAGTCGGGGTATAGAGTGATGGTTCTAGAAAGATGTTTTAGCAGTCCTCACTATTTCTGTAAAATTGTGTATGAATAATTGTAATGAGGATTTATTTGAGTGTGGATATTGTCTAGAAGACAATATTTGTATTTAAACTCACAGTGTGTGTTGTCGTATTTTACACGATATTTGTATTATTGAAGTTATAGTTTGCTTTCTGTACTATGTATTTGGCGACTCAGAACGGGTGTTGTATACCTATTTTGTGGGCGTCACAACTGTCGTGCAGAATACGACCACAGTTAAACTGTGAGTTTTAATACAAATGTATGTAACTCTCATGGTGCCTCGACCACAACCTTATAATGGTACTTTACATAAAAGTACAGTCAATAACTGTTTTAGAAATTAAAATCTTTGGAAAATACTCAAGGAAACCTTCGTATATGGGAGTTCATGCGTCTAGGTTATGATAGATATCATATATCCACAGAATTATCCTTGGTTGACCCAATAGTCCCCAAAGAAAAACAATAAGATTGCTATCATCTTCTTTCCAATGGTGAGTCTTCTCTTGACTTATAATTATCTCCATTGTCTCCAATTGAGAATCATATTTCAAACAAACTTCAAGATTATATAGGTAGTGCTCGTAGATATACTCAGCAAGTGGATGTGCACAACCCTGTCTTATGATAACATGAGGTTGTATGTCATTAGACATCTTGTATGATAGTGGCAAAACACCCTTCCAAAGTTGGGTTCACCTCACCCTATTCGGTTCACCAAAATTAAATATCAAATGACGTATACAATACGACACACTTATCTAAAGTTCTCAATAAAATTATTTTCATATTATTTAGGAGAACCTCAATGACTATAGACCACCGTTCTATTCTCCTGTTACCCACAAATCGACCCAATTACACTCTTATTACTTGAAAGAAATTGTGAAGCAAAAGGGTGAGCACAACTAGCCGATAAAAAGAATATCATGACTAAAGATAATTTACATCATCAATAGCCTTCATCGGTAATAAATTAGAGATTTAGAACATATGGTAGATGATAAAACTTTTCAACCATAGTTGCGGTGAACGAAAGCAATCCATTAGAAGAGTCAAATAGACTATCGGATCTATTATCTTCTCCATGTTAAAAGTCCACCAATAATGTTTTATCCTCAGTAACATCAATCAACAATTCCTCATCCACAATCATATGAATAACTCATAATTATAATTGTGATTCTAACCTCCTTTTTCGCACTTAGAATGAAGATAATTTTCATCACCTATCTTCACCGAAACATCAAAAATCATGGTTATACCAAATCAAAATTCACCGCCATAATCATACTTAATAAATTCATCTTTGCACTATGGCCAAAGATATTCATTAATAATTCATCTTTTGCACTACAGAGCCAAAGACATACAACTGTATTTTAGAAGAGTCAAGTAGAGCATGATATCTACTATCTTTTACTTAATTAAAAGTATATAATCAATATTTTATTGTTGAGACTCGACAATAAATAATCCACATCATCGAATCATCCACCGCACTACTGACCCGGGGATATTCATATAATCATCAATGGTCATGATTATACCAAATAATCCCGATTATAATCATACCAATAATCATCCATCAATACACTGCGCAGCCAATGAGGACTTTTACCACATCATCTATAACATTACGGGTCATGATTATACCGAATGATCCACAGTCGATCATAATCATACCAATAAACAGTTTATCTATGCATATAAGCCAAAGATACTCATCAATCAATAGTTCATCTTTGCACGTAAGCCAAAGATATACAACTGTAAAACCAATAATCAACAGTCCATGTTTGCACGTAAGCCAAAGATATACAATTGTAAAATTAATAATCAACAGTCCATCTTTGCGCGTAAGCCAAAGATATACAATTGTAAAATCAATAATCAACAGTCCATCTTTGCACGTAAGCCAAAGATGACTTTCATCACAATATAATTATGAGGATGATGACAATGATATAAGCATTAATCAAACGAAAACAAGGATAAATATTAAAGACTTTAAATTTATCCAAATATTATCAATCACTTAATAAACGCATATTAAGAAAAATACCTAATCAGTTCCAAAAATATTTCTTTTCTGGGATTTAGCATAATATAGTCCCATATTGAACATATATTTTTCTCAGAATTTTTAAAATGCATTTACTATTTTTCATATGGCCAAAACTGCCGAATATTTAGACATTTATCATAAATTGTACTTTTGTCCAAAAATTCCGAAATATACAGGGTATACTCCTGTTATATACATGTACTCCCAATAAAAATTTCACCAATTTTGGAGTTAACCACAAGGAGTTATAAGGGTTTACTTTTAAAATAGTCTTTTCCTATAAAATTCATAACTCCTAATCTATACATCCAAAAATCGCTATTTTTGGACACAATCTAGAAAACTCAACAAACTATCATTTCAAATTTTTCTAGAATTTTTAAGGGTCAGAAAAATTACGAAACTGTAAATGGATTTTAGCCCGTCATGCGGTAATCCACGTAGACAAATCATTTTCACAATTTAATAAGGAATGAATACAAGGGATCATTCACCATGCATGCGGTAATCCACACAGACGGGTTATTCCAATAGAATAATAAAGAATGGAATAACAGAAGAATTCACCATGCATGCGATAGACCATACGAAACGAGTTATTCCCAATGTATAATAATAAAGAATGGAACTGAGTCATCGCGTAATCCGCATGCAGACGAGGATATTCCAACGAATAATAAAGAATGGAACCAGTCATGCGTAATCTGCATAGGCAGGATTTTCCAACGAATAATAAAGAATGGAATAACAACAGAATTCACCGGGCATCACGATAGACCGCACAAACAAAGTTATTCCAATGAATAATAAAGAATGGAATAATGAAAGAATTTCACCATGTATGCGGTGCCAGATGATGATGCGATTATTCCAACATAATAATAAAGAATGGAATAACAACCCTTACAGTATTGAAAGAAAATAACTCTCTTCATGAATACTGAAAGAATAATACCCCTTACTATAATAATGATATCCCTTACCTCGTAAGAAGATCGGATCTTTGGAATAGTGAAGTAGTAGACTTCGCTTTTCTTTTTCTCTATAAACTTCTCTCTATAATTTCTCTATAATAATTTCTCTTGTGAGACTTAGTGAATTGGTAAAAAATAATGAAGGAATGAGCTTCTATTTATAGGAAAATATAGTTTCCATAATTGCACATTTTGGGGCTCAAAATATTACAGTATAATACCCTCATCTTTTCCTTCATTTTTAATTTAGTCATGCAAGTATTATCAAACTTGCACCACCTCCCCTAATAGTAAATCATGTGAATCAATAGTTCTAAACATGTGAAAAAAATTAATTATAGTATAGTACCTTCAACTATACCTCCATTTTTAACTTAGTCATGCAAGTATTATCAAACTTGCACCAACTCCTCTAATAGTAAATCATGTGAATCAATAGTAAATCATATGACTCGATAGTTCTAGACATGTGAAAATACGAATTACAGTATAGTACCTCCATCTATACTTCCATTTTTAACTTAGTCATGCAAGTATTATCAATCTTGCACCAACTCCCTTAATAGTAAATGAATGTGAATCAATAGTACACACATGTGAATAAATAGTTATAATCATTTGAATCAATAGCAATTAATTGCTCATTTATCCGGTTAATTACCTGATTGGTCAATATAACCTCCAGACATCAATTATTATCGAAATAAATGTCGATTTTCACTAACACTAATAATTCCAACACAATGGAACTATCAATTTCATCTTTAATCAACACGAACTTATTCATCATTAATATTATAATTCACAATATTTAACAACTAGGTCGTTCCCAGGAAAGAGGGGGCTTTTCGATAAGGATTTCTCCTTATTGGCGCGCAATTAGGTGACTAAACCTCTCCTTGACTGAACTTCTAGATATTGTCAATATTGCAAATAATAATATGAATAACTATACCGTCTCAATTATTGATTTAATAATATAAATAATGTAGATGATACTGTGACAATAATTGAATCAATAATATGAGAGATATGATGTAGCAATTACTGTAGCAATAATTGAGTATAACTGAGTGACTTCTTATGTAAGCATCAATAATCAATACCGTGTGCTACTATGCAACCACGCCAGATTCGCATTTCTTTTACTACCGGGTAGTTCAACAGTTTTAACGGTAACACTTCCGCCGTTATTTTTATAAAAAGATAATTCTGTCGTTTTCTTACTACGACAATACTTCTATTGTGGGGCCACTAATGATTGTGACATCATACAGATATTCCCCAACAAAAAGAATATTCCCCGACCAAACGAATAATAACTTGCTTACTTTGTAAAATTTTCAAATATCACCCTTAACTTTAACCCTTTCTCATTTTAACCATTTACTAAATAAAATAATAATAAGAAAATTGAATACTTTCATTTCATAAAATTCGGGATCTCACAGTTAGGGTCTTACACATTTTGTTAAGTATTGCTTCTATACTCCTTGAAATTAGTAGAATATCCTTAAAATTTGCGCTTCATCTAGTATCATTTCACAAGTATATTTTTCTGAACATTCTTGTTAAAGTTTAATCGTTTCATGCCAGAGTACTATTCATGGGGTACTATTCATGAAATACTATTCACGGGATTCTATTCACTCGGGTACTATTCACCCGGAGTACTATTCATGACAAAAAAGTGATTTAGGGGATTATAAATCTAAAATTTAGGGGAATGAATCACTACAAATCTAAATTATTTTGATAATATCAACTGTTTTGATATTATTCTTTGTAATTTAATTATTATTTAATAAAATCACTTTTTTATGCTATTAATTAATTTTTTTTGTTCTAAATCACTACAAATTTAAACAGTTAATAACATAATGTCATTCTCTTAATTTTTTAGATTTATAATCCCCTAAATCACTACAAATCTAAACTGTTTCGATAATATAACTATTTTGATATTATTCTTTGTAATTTAATTATTGTTTAATAAAGTCACTACTTTATCTCAACACTACCCCCTACAATGTATATTCATTTGTTTTTCTGTGTAAAATTTTATCATCGCACAACAATCTACCATATTCTTATTATATTTTAATTTATTAATTGTACGTACACATTTATTATTAAAAAATTGAATAATCCCACCGTAACGCAGGTATGTATCTAGTAAATATACTAAATTACAGTTCATAATATCATTGCATGACATTTGTCATTCCCAAATTACAATATATGTCCTATCTAATTAATGCGTTCATCCATTACTCCAATTTTTATATTATCGCTACTTAATTATTATCTCACAAAATCACTACTTTTAAATCCCACATTAATATTTTGATTTTACAATCCCATAAATCACTACAAATCTAAACTGTTCTGATAATGTTAATTGTTCTAATATTATCATTAATTAATAATTTAATTATTATCTCCTAAAATCACTATTTTTTTAATCCCAAATTAATATTTTAAATTTATAATCCACTAAATCATTTCAAATCTAAACTGTTTTGGTAATGTCAACTATTCTGATATTATCCTTTCTAATTTAATTATTATATCCAAAAATCACTACTTTAAGATATTATCATTACTGAGCTATTATCATTACTCTCCATTATTTAACCTAATTTTTTCCGTATAAATACAACATAATATTATATAATTTAAAACAAAATTAAAATAACAAATAATATCAATCATAACTTACTATGTTGATTTTATAATCCCCAAAATTTACTACTTTTCTAAACATAATTATTATATCATAAAATCACTATTTTTTTTAATATTATACCATTCATAATTATACCATACATTATATCATACATGTATGGTATAATATTATAATACACGTATGGTATAATATTATAATACACGTATATAACAAAATAACAAAATTATTACCTATCTAAACTATGTGAATATTGTGACGCTCCCAAAACCGGTATACACAATCCATTTTGAGTCGCCAAATATATGGTACAAAATTTAAATACAAACTTCCTTATACAATACGACAAAAACGTAGCTAAGAGTTTTAACATGAATATTGTCTCATAGACAATATCCAAACTCAAATGAAGTTCTCATTATAATTATTATCGCACTTTTTATAAAATAGTGAGGACTACTATAGCCACCATCTCGGACCGTTACTCCATTCCCCGACTAGTCCCGGCTACGTTCTCATTTCCTGAAGAGAACAATGAAAGCAAAAGTTGAGCTCAACTAGTCCAGTAAAAAATATTATGACTAAGATAATGCAGAATAATTTATCGTTAGCCTTCAACAGTGTTAAACTGATAGAACACAATAAACAACAAGTTTAACTGCATCTGAACAAGCAATCCATTAGAAATGATATCTACTATCTTCTATGATTTAAAAGTTCATCATCAATATTTTATCGCTATAACACAGCTTAATAATCCACATCATCGAATTATCCATGCACTACAGGCCAAGGATATTCGTTAGTATCACATCCACAAATTATCCATGAACTAAGAGCCAAGGATATTCATTATTATTACCAGTGGTCATGCTCATGCCAACAATTGTCCATCAATGCACTACGGGTCAATAAGGACTTTTACCACATCATTTGTAACATTACAGGTCATGATTATACCGATACATAGTCATAATCATACCAATCAACAGTCCATATATGCACTACGGGCCAAAGATAACTTTCATCACAATATAAGCATGAGGATGATGACAATGATATAAGAATTCAATTAAATGAGAGTAATGATAAATTTTATAAATTTATAATTTAATTTTCCAGAATTTAATAATGTCCAAATTGTCAACATGATACTGCTTTGTGGAGTAAAATTCAAGAATAATATTGTATCAAAAATAATTTGGACAGAAAAAAAAATCACTTTTTGTCATAAATAGTACTCCGGGTGAATAGTACCCGAGTGAATAGTATCCCGTGAATAGTATTTCATGAATAGTACCCCATGAATAGTACTCTGGCATGAAATGATTAAACTTTAACAAGAATGTTCAGAAAAATATACTTGTGAAATGATACTAGATGAAGCGCAAATTTGAAGGATATTCTACTAATTTCAAGGAGTATAAAAGCAATACTTAACAAAATGTGTAAGACCCTAACTTTGAGATCCCGAATTTTATGAAATGAAAGTATTCAATTTTCTTATTATTATTTTATTTAGTAAATGGTTAAATTGAGAAAGGGTTAAAGTTAAGGGTGATATTTGAAAATTTTACAAAGTAAGCAAGTTATTATTCGTTTGGTCGGGGAATATTCTTTTTGTCGGGGAATATCCGTATGATGGCACAATCATTAGTGGCCCCACAATAGAAGTATTGTCGTAGTAAGAAAACATGTAATTATCTTTTATAAAAATAATCTACGGAAGTGTTACCGTTAAAACGTTGAACTACCCAGTAGTAAAAATACAATGTCTGGCGTGGTTGTATAGTAGCACTGGTATTGATTATTGATGCTTACGTAAGAAGTCACTCGGTTATACTCAATTATTACTACGATGAATTGCTACATCATATCTCTCATATTATTGATTCAATTATTGTCACAATATCATCTGCATTATTTATATTATTAAATCAATAATTGAGACGCGGTATAGTTATTCATATTATTATTTGCAATATTGACAATATCTAGAAGTTGATCGAGGAGAGGTTTAGTCACCTAATTGCGCTACGCATAAGGAGAAATCCTTATCGAAAAGCCCCTGCTTTCACAGGAGCGACACGGTTGTTAAATATTGTGAATTATAATATTAATGATGAATAAGTTCGTGTTGATTAAAGATGAAATTGATAGTTCCATTGTGTTGGAATTATTAGTGTTAGTGAAAATCGACATTTATTTCGATAATAATTGATGTCCGGAGGTTATATTGACCAATCGGGTAATTAACCTGGATAAATGAGCAATTAATTGCTATTGATTCACATGATTATAACTATTTGTTCACATGTGTGTACTATTGATTCACATTCATTTACTATTAAGGAGTTGGTGCAAGATTGATAATACTTGCATGACTAAGTTAAAAATGGAGGTATAGATGGAGGTACTATACTGTAATTCGTATTTTCACATGTCTAGAACTATCGAGTCATATGATTTACTATTGATTCACATGATTTACTATTAGAGGAGTTAGTGCAAGTTTGATAATACTTGCATGACTAAGTTAAAAATGGAGGTATAGATGGAGGTACTATACTATAATTAATTTTTTTTCACATGTTTAGAACTATTGATTCACATGATTTACTATTAGGGGAGGTGGTGCAAGTTTGATAATACTTGCATGACTAAATTAAAAATGAAGAAAAAGATGAGGGTATTATACTGTAATATTTTGAGCCCCAAAATGTGCAATTATAGAAACTATATTTTCCTATAAATAGAAGCTCATTCCTTCATTATTTTTTACCAATTCACTAAGTCTCACAAGAGAAATTATTATAGAGAAATTATAGAGAGAGAAGCTATAGAGAAAAAGAAGAAGCGAAGTCTACTACTTCACTATTCCAGTATCTAGTCTTCTTCTGAGGTAAGGGATATCATTATTATAGTAAGGGGTATTATTCTTTCGTATTTATGAAGAGAGTTATTTTCTTTCAATACTCGTAAGGGTTGTTATTCCATTCTTTATTATTATGTTGGAATAACTCATCTGCTCAAGTAATCGCATACATGGTAAAATTCTTCCATTATTCCATTCTTTATTATTCTTTTGGAATAACTTTTGTTTGTGCTTGATCTATCGCATGCACAGTGAATTCTGTTGTTATTCCATTCTTTATTATTCATTTGGAATATCATATATATCACGGATTCTGCATGACTGGTTCCATTCTTTATTATTCATTGGAATATCCTGTGCATGCGGATTACGTATGACCGGTTCCATTCTTTATTATTCATTGGGAATAACTCATCTGCATGCGATCTATCGCATGCATGGTGAATTCTTACATTATTCCATTCTTTATTATTCTATTGGAATAACCTGTCTGTGTGGATTACCGCATGCATGGTGAATGATCCCTTGTATTCATTCCTTATCAAATCATTAAATTTGAAATGATGGTTTGTTGAGTTTTCTAGATTGTGTCCAAAAATAGCGATTTTTGGATGTATAGATTAGGAGTTATGAATTTTATAAGAAAAGACTATTTTAAAAGTAAACCCTTATAACTCCTTGTGGTTAACTCCAAAATTGGTAAAATTTTTATTGGGAGTACATGTATATAACAGGAGTATACCCTGTAAATTTCGGAATTTTTGGACAAAAGTACAATTTATGATAAATGTCTAAATATTCGGCAGTTTTGGCCATATGAAAAATAGTAAATGCATTTTAAAAATTCTGAGAAAAATATATGTTCAATATGGGACTATATTCTGCTAAATCCCAGAAAAGAAATATTTTTGGAACTGATTAGGTAATTTTCTTAATATGCGTTTATTAAGTGATTGATAATATTTGGATAAATTTAAAGTCTTTAATATTTATCCTTGTTTTCGTTTGATTAATGCTTATATCATTGTCATTATCCTCATACTTATATTGTGATAAAAGTCATCTTTGGCTTACGTGCAAAGATGGACTGTTGATTATTAATTTTACAATTGTATATCTTTGGCTTACAGAGAAATATAGGATGATGTGGTCTGACAGAAAACAGAGGGGATTCAGTGATTCATCTTGTCACAAAATCAATCAAAAAAATGTAAAAGAAAACTTATGTAAATCAAAAGGAGCAATCTTTTAATCATTGAATTAAAAGATTAGTTCCAAATTCAACACGAATTTGACTGCAACACAAATTCCTCTACCTGTATTCCTTTGCCAAAAATCTAACCAAGCATAATAATCTCCACAAACAAGGAGCAACCACCGACTAACCAAAACAACAATTTTAAATCTGATCATGAATAGATAAAACAATAAGAACAATGATACCCGATCATAATAAGCTCATGCCAGAAACATAGGACTCCTACCCAGAATCCGGCATGCCAATTCGAGATCTAATTTAGGAAACATCAGATCTGGATGGAACCATCATCCAAAGCCAAAAGAATCCCATCATCAAGAATACAAACCATGTAGGAGCCTTCCAAATCGGAGCCGACCGCCATCAAAAATCCTCCAAAAGAGATCAAATCATCATACTTGAACACCAGAAATCCCCCAACTAGGCTAAGCAAAGAAAAAACCACGACCATCAAACCCTCGGACTCAAAGAATGGACGGTTGGAAAGGAGGCATTCGAAAGTTCTTTTCTTGGTCGCGAAAAGCCAAAAAAAAAAAAGAGATCGAGTAGTGAACGTGAAAGAGAGGCATGATGAGAATCGGGTGGTATGAAGGAGTAATCAAAAGCGAGGAAAGAGCATGGACGATGGGATTAATTTCTTTCGAACTAATTGTTCTTCTTGGCTAAATGGGGCAAAAGTGTCTAATTATTTCATTTAGATTACTATATATATATATATATATATTATTCGTAGATAATTATTTTCACAAAGACGGTAAATAAAACTCTTCATGTGAAGAAATCTTACGTAACATATTTTTTTCATGCGAAAATATAAATTTCCAAAATAAATCATCCTTCTAAACGGCAATATTTTAATGTCGTTTTGGGTATACGTTTATGGTACCAATTTTTGTCACACAAAACACAAACCTTCTCCACCAGCAACCAAAACGGAAACAGCCCCCGCCTCCTAAACTGAAGAAAACAAACCTTTTTCTCATCAATCAAAAATGGAAGACCAGGTGGTGATTGCTTCGTCTCCGACCGATGCAGGCATAAGTTGCTTTGACCTACATTCCGGCACCGAACACCTCCGGTACCGGTCATGCACCTCCCCTCCTCACGGCCTCATCTCCGTCGGTGGCTGCCACCTCGCCTCCTCTCAAATCCGTGACTCGGCCGCTCCCTCCGGCTCCGTCCTCTACTGGTCCTGGAACAAGGTAAATACAAGTATACAACCTTAAACAAATACGCAGAGTTTACTGATGTTAGGTGTTTGATAAATTGCTTCTGAGAAGAAAAACGTGAAGTAGTTGCTTTTTAAGTTAGTCGAATACTTGTGTACAAGTTTAGGTAATCTTAGAATATAGTAGACTTTGTTTTCAGTTTAAAATTGTTAAACTATAACCTATATTTTGTGCGTTACTTTTCTTAGAAGAGACTAGAAGGAGAGTATCGGTAATATTTAGTTATGTGTTATTTGATTTATGTATTCAATTAAGACTTTTAAAGACTTTAAAATTTTGGTTGTATTCAATTAAGACATTTAAAGAGTTTATAAAAGTTTACTGATATTCAATTACAATTTTTGTAATGTCTTTAAAGACTTACAAAGTCTATAAAAGTATTTTGGTATTCAAAAAGTCATTGATTTTTTAGATTTCTATCGAATGATAGAGTTTGACCGACTTTAGAAGAAGAAATACCTTCTGACCTCATCTCTAAATACTTCCAAAGACTTACAAATATTTGAGAAAGGTAGAAGATGAACAGAGGAGAAAGAGAAAGAGATAGAGGAGATCAAACAAAGAAGAGAAAATAAAACAATATATATATATATATATATATATATATATATATATATGTCTCACTTTCTCTCTCTACCTCAGTCTTTTCAAAATAAAAACCCCAAAAGGGAAGAGAGATATTATAGCATGTGAGGAGAGAGAAAAAGGAGGGGTTAAAAAGAGGGAGTAACGTTAAGGGTTCTAAATAGAACCAATGATATAAATGAAGATGACAAATATTTTAATATCATTTTATATTTCTTCTCTCCCATAAAAAAAATCTCATTTATTATATTTGTAAGTACTAAGGAGGTATTTTGTTTTATGTTTATTTTTAAAAGTAATAAATTTGTTAATTTTGTTATTTGTTGAAAATTATAAATTGTTAGTTTAGTAATAGTTATTTGATAGAAAAACGACAATGAACAATTTTAAAATCGAAATTGTTATTTTATATTATTGTTAGTAGAAAATGACTTTTTTAATAAAATATAAAATTATAGAATAGGACATTTTCTTGTAATAGATTGGGTATGATCTAATAATTCAACTTCAACAATGCCTTATATTTCAAATTAGGTGGTGACATGGTCAAAATATTTTAATATTATTTAATATCGTACTCATTTCATCTAAAATATAAGATCTTTGTTGATTTTTTAACAATTAATATAAGCTGCAAGATATATTAGAAGTATACAAAAGTCTATCAAAGTCTTGGTAAAAAGTCTATAAAAGTTTGTCACTTATTTCATCGAGTCTTTAAAAGTAATTTTTAAAGTTTTTAAAATTCACAAACTCTACAAAAGTTTGTCACTTTAAAAAAGTATTTAAAAGTCTTTATTGAATACACCTTCCGCGTGTTTAATTGAATTTTGATCATGCATTGTGTTATAATTTTGAAAAAATGCAGCCTCAGGTAGAAGTGAAGTGCTTTCCTGCAGAACCTATAAATCCACTAGTCTGTAACCGTGAGGGAACTTATATAGTTGGTGGAGGTGTCTCTGGTGACATTTACTTATGGCAGGTGAGTGTCTATATTCAATGACAGGGTTTGGCCATGTTTATAGTAGTTTTTGGTGTTTTTGTAGCTTTCTGTGTTGATTATATGTGTATATGTGATCATATAGGTGGCAACTGGCAGATTGCTTAAGAAGTGGCATGCTCATTATAGGGCTGTTACTTGCTTAGTGTACTCTGAGGATGAGTCTCTTTTGATTTCTGGGGCAGAGGATGGGTCTGTTCGAGTGTGGTCACTTCTCATGTACTTAATTCTTATTTTCTTGTTGATTCTTTACAAGATACTGCTTGATGGGTTATCATCGTACAAGCATTATATAATTGTTCTCCGTTGATGAAATAGGATCTTTGATGATGTGAGAAGGGAGGAAGCAAAGCATCTATTTGAGTATAGCTTTTCTGAGCACACTTTGCGAGTAACTGATATTGTTACAGGGTATGGGGGATGTAATGCAATCATGGTATCTGCTTCTGAGGATCGGACTTGCAAGGTTTGCCATGCTCTTTACTTAATTATTATTAGATGTTAGATATATATCATAGTATCATGGCTACCTATTTGATATGACATGCTATTTGGTTGAATTCGGGTGTTGCAATGATATACATAAAAGTTGGCATGCTTGCTTCCGAACAAGGGGACTTTAATCTTAAGCATTGACTTGGCCAACTCCTTTACTAGTTATTATTCCCCAAAACTTATAGATGTGCTTGATGCACATAGCAACTGCTGTGTTAGTTCTGATTTTCCAGTTTTCATTTATAATAGAAAATCTCTCTTCTTCTCTCTTATCACTTTAATGTCTCATTCCTTTCTTCTAGTTCATATTGGCCCCCGTTTTGTAAGCATATGTTACTTACTTTGTGCATATCGACATGGCTTAGTTATTTGGCTTCTATCTCTGATCAATAACTCAAGAATTCCTAATTCTTGTAAGGTTTCTGTATTACAGTAGGACCTGATATCATAGTAAAGGTTATGGTTTTTTTGTGTATTTTTCAATTTATTTTTCATGTTATTCTTGGGATCATTATAGTGTTTCTGATGTTTAACTTTTGCTTGATCTACATTGTCTTAGGTGTGGAGTCTATCTAAGGGGAAACTACTGAGAAATATTGTGTTCCCATCAATAATTGATGCAATTGCATTGGACCCTGGTGAGCATGTCTTTTACGCTGGAGGTAGAGATGGCAAGATATATATTGCAGCACTGAATGCTCAATCTACCTCCACCAGCAGTTATGGACTACATATCATCGGTACATTATCCGATCACAGGTTTGTAAGTTTGATTATAACTTGAATGTTACATTGTTTTGTATACTTTCATATGTTGATTACCAGCTTTTCGCCTTAACTATTTTCTTAAATTCAACATTGTCATGTAGAGGTTGCCTTAAAGTCTGGACTGTTGTTTGTTTGCCAATTTAATGGGGACTGAGAATTTATATGCTGAATGACTCGGTTATTCTATATGATGTGCACTTCAATACATTTTGCTTTCTGTTTTCTCCATATATATTTTCCGGAATCATAAAGTCTTAACAGATCTTAAAAAAAATTCATCTTTTTCTGGAACAGTAAGGCTGTTACTTGCTTGGCTTTTGCTGCGGAAGGGTTTCTTTTGGTTTCTGGAGCAGAGGATGGCATGATAAGAGTTTGGGACACTAAATCCCGTAACATCATTCGTATTCTTAAACATGCAAAAGGTATCATTATTGTTTTTTTTAAATAATGCTTGCTTTGTTGCTGGATTCTTTCTAAATTTATTGCATTATTCAGTTTTTTCTTCAAGATTTACTTTTCAATCATCCCCTACCTTTTTTCCTCCTCTACCATCTGAGGATAATTCGAGTCATAAATTGGCATTTTCTTACTTCATCATGCATGCGATAGTTATTTTGAAAATCAGTGTCTGTAATTTTTGGAATTAGTTTCATATATGGATTTTGTGAGATTTGAGATTATTTAGAATCTAGATTTTGATTTTTGTGTGCGAACATGTATAATTGTCTGCAAGTATAGAAGGGCACTGCAATAAATTTTTTAGTAAATTGTTAAATTGATAAGGAGGTAGTAGATTATGATACCATTCTTAGTATTGCTGTGTTTCTGTATCATGCAGGTCCTGTAAACAATATACTTCTAATTAGACGACCTTCGAGCCTATATCCTCGAACTTTAATGAATTCTCAGGTTTCCTCCATGAGAAGGCCCTTGTTGCCACCTCCACTGGAGAAATATACAAATTCCATGGGTGAAAATTCAGATGTTAAGGCTGTCATCACCCCCCATGCTAATCCTGATAAACCTTTTGATGCTTTATACGTCAGTGTTTGCACAATGGATAGTCAAATCAATGAACTTCAGGTCCATTTCTTCTTCTCTCTATTTTTTTGTTTAAACTTTTAAGTATTGTCTTGATGAATACTTTGTTACTCCCTCCATTCTCAAAAGTATGTCTAGAAAAAAGTACACTAAAGTACACAAATCTAGTGTAAAATATGGTATAAAAACTAATTTACCCCGAACTGAACATATCCTTGTACAAACACTCCACCATCAAGTTAATATGGTATTTGTGCGAGTCCAAATTAAGGGTATAACCGGAATAAAGTTTATATTATCATCTCTAACTTGTCAATCTTAATTTGGGTGCTTATTATATATTTAGACTTCTTTTGAGGAGGGAGTATTTAAGATTTCACCATTATCTATGTCCTATGCAAAATTCCAAATATCTATAGCTACACAAAAAAATCATCATAAAAGATTACGTTTGAAGATGTAGACTTTTATCAATAGCGGGCAATGTTATAACTTAATAAAATTAATACAATTAAATAAAACATTATTAGAATTAATAAAATCATCATATATATTTCAATCTAAATTACATAAAAGTAACTAAAAATAATTCTTGGAGACTTTGAGCGGACATGCAATTAAGATTCCCCTTTCCCCTCATTCTACAAAAAGAGTCATATTTGCAAAATAAAATAAAAAGAAAAGAAGAGATTCACAAAAGAGTTCTCTTTGTATTAATAGCAGTATAAAATAACACAATGTTCTCAAGTTGAAGTTTATCATCTTAATTCCATTATCATGACACCTCTACTTAACTAAAAACTTATTATTCTTAGGGATAAACATGGAATAAAAGTACATCATTAATATTTGCAAATTTTACAAGTGAGACTTTTTGTGAAATGAATGTAGTAACTTTTTAATGGAAGGAGAGAAGTTTCATTTCATCCATTGGTTTGCTTTTTTACTTTTTGGATGTGTTTTTGTATGTATGTATATGGCTTGGTATATGTTGATCGATTTCACAATCAATATATGAGTGCAAGTATACGCGGTCAACCAGTAATAAAGTGAAAGTAGACTGTCGTTCCCACGAGGAATTATTAATAAAATTTACTAAGTACTAACTTTTATAACCAAACTAATTTTATTTAAACAATCCATTTAAGGTTTTGAATTAAATTATTTAATTAAACTAATTCTAATTACCACTAGTTAAAATCAAAGTATGGAGATTTAAGATCACAACTTCACGTATTGCTTCACTTAAATTAATGCACTTCTTATCAATTATGCTCACTATTCTGAATTGTTAATCAAGAACACAAAAATAAATATGACCATCTCTCAATGCATCATACTCAAATCAACTTGAATCCACAGATGATAGAATTAAGAAGAACACCTTAATTAACTAATTCACTATATCTCTATGTGAATTACAATTAAAGAGGATTTAAAGTACAAGTTCTCTATCAGATTACATGCGATGTATATGTATATCTACTATCTATCCTTCCAACGCCATGACATAAATCAAATCTATAATCCGCTTTCAATTTCCATAGATTATCACATTAATTGTTATGAAGAAAACACAAACCATATGCTATCCAAGAATAATCAACAATAATTATCTAAATCTATAATCCGCTTTCTAAGATCCGTTTTCATATTTCATGTTTAATTGAATCAAAATCCATAATCCACGTTAAACATTACAACACAAACATAAAAAAAGAAGTGAAATGACACTAAAAATATACTCCAAGTTGTTTCAATTAAATCAAAAACTAGGGTTTGACCTAATTAATGAAAACTAATCTAATGGAATGCTCTCCAATCATTGGGTATCCTTTAAAACCCAGTCCTCCTTAAAGTCCTTGAACCAATCACCAAACAATATTCTTTATATTTCACAAAAAGGTTCCCATTTACAAAATTTTTGTTCCACAAATATTAAGAATGTATTTTGTTTCATCCAAAGCCGTTACCCTTAAAAACAAAAAACAAGTTTAATAGTGATGACATTATAAAAGGTGAAATTATAAAACTTGAGTATATTCTTTATATTGAGCCATTTTAGAAATTTGCAAATAGTAGTATTTTTATGTTTAACAATAAAAAAGTTTGATAGATGACAAACCTTTATGTTTGGAATAGACTGAGTATAATTTTTTTAACTAGGGGGGAATGGGGGTGGGGACAATATTCTTCTTACTTATATCCCTAAGTTAACAATAACTTTCCAAAATTGGGGATTTTTTTTTTTGGGGGGTGGGGTGTGGTGCAAGTGACCCCCGCCCTCCATCCCCCATGTCTTAACCTCCATCCACCCATGTCTTAATTAGCATTGAGAATCTAAATATGACTCCTAGTGTCCTATGCAAGCTTTAGTAGTAGTAAAATTATCTTCTTGTTAATATCTATAACTTAACATGTGTTTTCTGGTCCTTTCAACCTCCTAGATTAGAAATAATGCATTGAGAATCTAAATATGACTCCTATACTTAGTTTAGCTACACTCCAGACATGCTAAAGGGCGCTGTTTACGGTATTTGATTTCTTATGTGGCATTGTTTTATTGTAATTATCTTCTTGTTGGAGTAGAACTTGGTAAAGAAAACATATGAAGTCAAATTATAACATATGTTTTCTGGCCTTGTACCCAGCAACAAGGGTCTACTGTAGCTGCTGAAATGGAGATAGAAAGACTTAAACTTGATTGGAGAAGATCTATGCAAATGGTTCAGCAATGGAAGAAAATGTATAAGAATTTAAATCAATTTTGTGTTAATGAGCTTTTGGATGGAGATCAAGCCAGAGGCCCTAATGGGCACTCCACCTGAGATTGCTCTCCTCCTGGCAACAGTTTCCAAATTTTGTTTGTGCAAGTCATATTACATGTATTTATTTTTCTCTTCGCATTATGTTCTTAATTTTTTTTTAACTCTTTATTTAAATCATTTGGTGTCTTTATCTGTTTTTGCCATTTAGAATGTCTATTAGTAGATTGAATAGTTAAGGCTGCTATATACAATATTTGTGGTTTGGAACTTTCGTATTTATTTTTGATTGATCCATGAGATTGCAATTTGATCAATTGTAAACTTAATTTTTCCACACCATGACCAATTTTTTTTTTGGGTTAGAGGTTTCCATTATGGTAGTTGCACCTACAAAGATGTGAGATGTCAATTCACTTTCAAAGACATCATGCTGGTTTAGTTCATCCTATTGTCAACACATAAACATGTGTCTAGGTGGGGAAAAACCTCTTTTTGGGTACTGAAATTTCCCAATTTTATCAAAAATAGGTCACCAGACTTGCAGGTGTTGCAATTGCCTATGTTACATGGAATCATATACGTGAATCAGATGACAGATGTTTCAGTGTCTAGGTGGCAGACTTATCTATTCCTAAAACAAATAAGATACGGGGACATAACGTAAAAGGATCCAAATTTAAGATAGATACGGCAGTAATTGATGTAGTACAAAAATTGATGAATAAATAATTAATTAGAAGTGGTAAATCAGTAAAAAAAAATTAAAAGAACTAGGGTGATCCAACCGCAGGAGAACTACTACCCCTAGGGTTTTCCAACCGCAGTAAGGAGGAAAAGTATTGATCACAATTAATAATTAGGATAATTTCAATATCAAAGTGTGTCCAATAATCTGTCAGGACTTACATATTTATAATAAAAATAAACTAATAATCTTAAGCCCATTAACAATTGGGCCTCTAAATAAATAACCCAATATTAAAATAAACCAATAAATAACAAGTCCATGAACTAAATAAATAAATAGACACTAATTAATAAATAACTAAATAGCGAATCATCCACGACAACGTCTCATGGATCGATCCTTATCAACTCTCCCCGGCTGTAAAAATGAAGTTTCTGACGAAGTGAAAGCCTTATATCTCTCAAAAAGGTCTTGATCAAGCCGACGGAACTTCTCAGCACTAAGCCATGTACCATCATCCGAAGGCCTGTTGCGCTACTTCACCAAAAACGGACGATTACCACCCTGTTTGGTCGACACAACTCGCTTATCAAACACATTCTCAATAACCTTTGTTGTATGTTGTGTAAGAACAATAGGAGGTGTATGTGGAACAAGTAAAGGAGGAATAAGTATAATCTCATCAGAGTTAGCAAATGTAGGCGAAATAAGGGAAGAAGTGGAAGAGAGGTGGAATCATCAAAAGGCCCATGATAAGGAGTAAAGTCTTTCACATTGAATATAAGACGAATATCTATATCACTTAGATGATCTAACTCATATGCATTAGCACTAACCTTCTTTCGAACTTGAAATGGACCCATACTTTTAGCATACACTTTCTTCCATGTGCCTGGAGATAATCTCTCAGCACGGTATCGCAGCATCACTCGATCATTCTCATTAAACTCTTGATACACGTGATGAACATCTGCAATAGACTTATAATTTTCATTGCTCAAATTAATTTTCTTTCTTATCTCAACTTGCAAATCATGAATGTGATGTGCAAAAGACTCTGCAGACTCACTAGCCGCCCTATATGCAATGGGAAGAGGAGCTAAATCAACAGATTTCCTAGGCTGATAACTAGTGTAAGCCTGAAAAGGACCTACTCCAGTTGAACGGTTAACTAAGCTATTATATGCAAACTCAACCATAGGTAAAACCTTATCCCATGTACACACATGATCACCCACAAGACACGTATCAAATCGCCTAGACTTCTATTAACAACCTCAGTTTGCCATCGGTCTGGGGATGATACACAGTAGAAAACTTAAGTGAGGTGTTAAGTTTCTTCTAGAGAGTTTTCCAAAAATAACTCATAAATTTCGCATCTCTATCAGAAACTATAGTTAATGGTAACCCACACAATCTCACCAACTCATTAAAGAAAATTATGGCAATATGTGAGGCATTATGAGTTTTGATGCAAGGAATAAAATGTGTCATCTTAGTGAAACGGTTCACTACAACAAAAACTGAATCATGACCCCTCTGGGTCCTCGGTAACGCCAAGACAAAATCGATGCTAAGATCTTCCTAAGGTGTATGGGGAACCAGAAATGGTGTGTACAAACCCGTGTTTTGCTTCCTACCCTTAGCAGTCTGACAGGTGCGGCACTCAGAAACAACACAAGCTACATCCCTCTTGAGGTTAGGCCAAAAGAACCTATCCTCAACAATGACAATGGTCTTATCTCGACCAAAGTTTTCATCTAAAACTTCCGCGTGTAACTCCCATAATAAATACTCACGCATCGATGTACTAGGAATACACAAGTGTGTGCCCTTAAAAAGATACCCATCATGGATACGAAAATCACTAGAGGGTGGGGAAATAGGATTCTGTAGGGTAGCATAAATGTCACCAAAGTCTCAACAAGTAGTACTCCTGGATAATGCGTTCAAATCCCACCACCTTCACTTTCAAAGAGTTGACAAGGATGGACACCCTACTCAACGCATCGACAACCACATTTTCTGTCCTTTTGCAATGCTTAAGGACAAAAGAATACTCTCGGATAAACTCTACCCACCTAGCGTGTCGATGACTTGGCTTCTTTTGGGAGTTAAGGTACTGGAGTGCTTGATGATCGGAGTAAAGAACAAACTCCCCATGCAACATATAATGTTGCCAATACTTTCCTGGACTATAACATAAAACTCTCTATCATAGGTAGAGTACTTTTGTCGGGCTTCATTCAATTTTTCACTAAAGAATGTTATCAGATGACCCTCCTAACTAAGCACTCCCTCTATCCCTATGCTTGAACTGTCACATGCTACCTCAAACACTTTACTAAAGTCAGGTAGAACGAGAACAGGTGCTTGTGTCAACCTATTCTTGATTTTCACAAAGGCTTTGGTAACCGATTTAGACCAAATGAACTCTTCCGTTTTCAAACTAAATAGTGATGGGAGCCATAATGGTACTAAATCCTCTAATGAAGCTCCTATAAAACGTAGCTAGCCCATGCAAGCTTCGAGCTTCGTGAATATTAGAAGGTTCATGCGACTCATTAATAACCTTTACTTTCTCAGGGTCGGCAGAAACCCCATCTTTAGAGATCTCAAACCCGAGGAGAATGACTGACTCCTGAACAAAAGAACACTTCTTCAAATTAACGGAGTTTCTCACGTAGAAGAACAACTAGAATCTCTCACAAGTGAAGTGCTCATCTCAGGTTTTACTATAAATGAGGATGTCATCAAAATAGACCACTACAAACTTGACTATGAAAGGACGTAGAACCTGATTCATAACTCTCATAAATGTGCTGGGTGGATTGGTTAAGCCAATAGGTAAGACTAACCACAGCCGCAGATTTGGTGGTATCTACTCCGTAGGTCTATTTTGATGAAAACACGAGCCCCAATCATCATATCTAGCATGCCATCAAGCCTAGGTGTATGAAACTTATACTTGATGGTGACTTTATTTATGGCTCGGCTATCACAACACATCCTCAAACTCCCATCAGCCTTAAGGGTGAATGACACAAGGGTTAAGGGGTTCTCTAGCAAAGCCCTTCCTCAACAACTCACCTACCTGATACCATTATGATGTAGGATGAAAATTGATGAACAAATATTTAATTGGAAGTGGTAAATCAATAAGGAAAATTAAAAGAACTAGGGTGATCCAACCGTAGGAGAACCACTACCTCTAGGGTTTCCCAACCATAGTAAGGAGGAAAAGTATTGATCGCAACCAATAATTAGATAATTTCAATATCAAAAGTGTGTCTAATAATCTGTCATGACTTACATATTTATAATAAAAAGAAATTATAATAAACCTAAGTCCATTAACAATTGGGTCTCTAAATAAATAACTCAATATTGAAATAAACCAATAAATAATAAATCCACAAACTAAATAAACAAATAGACACTGTTAAATAAATAACTAAATAAATAATCATTCATTCACGGCACGACAATCCTCATGTTGTTGTTCAAAATTAATGTTATGGATGATTCATGAAAAAATGTCAAATATTTATGGTTAATTTGAATAAAAAAGATAATTTGTAGGTACATTGCAAGTAAAAATTTAAGTATGAAAGATATAATGAAAAAATGTAATAAGCTCATGACCTCAATCTTGAAAAACAAAAAAGTTTATGGGCTACACAATCATTTGTTTGTGACTTGAGGTGTCTGATCGACACGTGAAGGATCCAAATTGGATCCAATACCCATGCCCATTTCATGTTTTGTCGACATATGGGTACTGTAGGAAAAAGTGAAGAGTGCGTATATCACAGGCAATTGCATAACAAAAGTTGTAATTAGTACAATTCTCGAGATCAATGGGCAACCATAGTTTACTTTTTTTGTGGTTATGTTGACGTTGCTGAAAGAAAATTTTTAAGTAGGCCTCACTTTTCAGAGCTACTCCCAGCTCACACTATGGTGGAGGAGGTGCCATGAAGATCTAGGAGTGTGAGTAGTACGAGCTGAAAGGGTCCTATACTGTTTGGAGGGCAGGGGGCATAGATGCCAAACAAACCTGACCCTTATCTATTGTCGTAGAAGCTGTTCATAGGAAAGATTATAATTCTCAGGTATCCAATCAATTAATCCCCCAAATCGAGGATGCTTAAGCGGAAATAAAAGAGTAGGGATAGGGTGAGGAAAAAGGGGGAAGCAACTAAGTTGAAGGTTTTACCCGCTCGCTCGAATGCTTGTTTAGTAGACAGTAAGCGGAGTGCATAAGCCCTTTTAGAAATAGGGGCAAGCACTACACGAGCTCGTAAGTCAAGTACAAAAAGAGCCCTGTCTACTAAGCGGAGCGACCTCGTCTTGCTTGCAAGTAATTTGTAACGCCTTTTAAACAAATTAATTGCATATAGTATATTGTATGATTGTGTTGTGTGAGTTGGTTTGGAAGCTTTTAAGAGAGGAATGGTATTATGCACGCGAGTTTATGGTCTAAATATTAGGTTGTAATTGAGGGGGCAAACTAGGGCTTTGTTTGAGCAGAAGATTTCTTGGGGGTCATCTCAAGTAGATTCTAGGATTTCCTTTTCACAATTAAACTTATGGATTATACTTTATAGGGTTTAGCATCAAGCTTGAAAAAACATCACATTCGAGGGGTCTTAACAGCTGTACTGAACTAAACTCTGGAAATTCGCTATAGAATTACAAAACTTACTTTGTCAAACCTGGTTCTTGCACTTGATTAATTATCCTATTTCTATATTAATGCGCGGACTTGTTGCTCAGTGAGGAGGTTAAAACCCTAGCTCTTGTTCAATCAGAGCAAGTATTGGTGCTACGGTTTTGATGCCCCCCCAAACTGTGTATAACCAGCCCCATGACAAGGAGATGGAGTCAATTAAGTTAACAGCAAAACACACACAACTAACAATTCATTTTGATTTACCACTTGTTAAATATTCATGTTCCATTTTAGCAAATTTAATGACTGCCATTTCAAATTTTTAAAGGATTGTGCTAATTACAGTTTTTAATTTTTAAAGTTGACGATGTGATTGAAACAAACTTTAAGTTTAGTGACCTAATTAAAAAACTTGAAAACTGCATCGACTCAAAAATAAATTTGCCTATTGGAGGCTCATCAAGTTTCGGGCTTCCTTTATTGGTTAGCATTTCTTTTGTTCTACGTAATCTTCATCTGGTGAATTCATTTGACCATTCTGTATTTCATTATCATGGTATCTGAGTAGTTGATATCAAAGATTGTAGTTTGCTAAACTCATTTTTCCTTTCCTGGTTGGCAATGTAAATGGGTGTTACGTCTTGAAAGTCTAATAATGATCCTATCCACGGATATAACATTTGCAAATATATATTTTGTTTCCATACTGATAATTTTTATTTATTTATTTGGTTTCATTTTTTTGGAATTCTAATTTCTAGGAGTTCCATTAGGTGTCAGACACATGATTAACTCCTAGTTGAACAGTGTGTTCTACATGTATCTGATTTGATCCTTTTTTCTTCTACAGACACTGAACTATTAAGGAGATATTGTGATATGCAAGTCGGCATATGTAAACCTGCAGGAAGTTTAGGTTGCCTGTGCTGGTAAGTATTATAAACTGAGGATTTTCCTGGAGCAATGCAATTAAAAGTTGGTTTCGATAAGGGAAGTTTATAGACCTACGTGGGATAGGAGAACTAAAGCTGTATAGTTGCTTGATAGTTGTGCTTGAAGGTCCAAAATCATCCTCTTAGTCGTCCTCTTAGAAATGTTATTTTGTGATATGTTTGTGCTTCTTTGGATATGTAATTGCTCCTTTTCCCAGATTATTGACTTTGTTTGATAATTTGTGCAACATTCTTTTCATTTTCAACCTTTTCTTTTAACAACCTTTCTTAAGGTTAATATGTAAAAGTATTTAATTTGTTTTTACGTGCATATTTGGTTATTAGTTTTGGTTATGCTGATGTCAATTTGATGACCACCCAAACCATTCTTATGGTTATACATGTGCATCTACAAAAGGTTTGTTGATGACCCATGAGTATATATAATTGCGCCTCGTGTAGACTTTAAACTATGAGACTAAAAACCCACTAAAGCATTTAAGGGGGAACTAAATTAGAATTAAGGAATTACTCACCAGTGAACTATCCGCATGGGTCAAAATTTAAAACAGTCCAACACAAGATTGTGCAGCCTAGGAGAGTTCATATAGTTTGTACATAATTTTAAGCTTTGATTATTAGATGAGTTAAACTTGATTTAAAACGTCTCAAGTGAGTTAAACTCAATTATATGTGAATATTATTTATTATACTTTTTTAATTAGATATTACTTTTTTAATTAGATATTTCCTTGATAAGTACTTTAGTTTGACTGCGTTTTGAGCTATATAAAAACCAAATTTTAAACACATCATGACCTTGATATGAACTTTGATTAAACATGAACTTAAAATCTTAAAAGTTAAATTACAAATTTACTCAAATAACTAAGAATCAGTAATAGTATCTAAACTTGAAAGAACCAAATTATTATATATATTCTCTATCATATTGGTATTGATACAGCCTAACTAAGTCATCTAGATATTCAGGTTTTCCAATCTCTGAGATGATCAGTTTCCTTTCAGAAGGCCTCAACTAAATGAATCGCTGAAGTCCATTTATTCAGAACTAAAAGGGATTACGAGGGCCCAAGAGACCAGTTTGTGGTTAAGACTAGCTGGTATGCATTAGTGTGTTACAATTTACACACATCTAACAAAAAATGTTTAACTATTAACAGAAATATGTCCCATAATAATAAACAACAGCATCAACAGCAGCAACAACAACAATAATTAATTAAATAAATAAAACACCTAATTTAAATTCCATTTCCTTTCCAAGATAAAGTGGACTATGAGATAAGACAACAAATGGTTAAAGCCAAATAATTGGGCAAAGAAGCCTAATTTGATGAAAATTATGTAGAGGGAGAGAGAGAAAGAGAGAGGTGGGACCACTTCTAATTGCTATATAGTATTAGTTCTTTTCTTTTCCTTTCTTCTGTGAGATCTGCATTCGGTTCCCCATGAGGGAGAAAGGGAGGGTGAGGAAAGTAAGTGGGTGGGGGGGGGGGGGGGTGGGTGGGTGGTGGTGGTGGGTGGTGGGTGGGATGTGGGAGGGGGAGGGGGGAAGGAGAAATTCGATTTAGTAATAGAAGAATATATGTATGTGTGATAGTATATACATATATAATTATATATACATATTACATGCAAGTAGAGGGAGTATTATTAGTAGTATAATACATAATAAATGGTGATGTGGGGGCGAGAAGATAAGGTGGTGGCGGCAATGCAACCGTGATAATGCAAAGTAAAAAATAAATGAAAAACCCATCCAACAACAGAATCTCTCTCTTCTGGATTCTTTTTATCCTATCGAACCTCTTTCTTGCAGAGAACATGTCCTTTTATTCATGTCTTGTTGGTCAAATGCCCTTATTTTATTTGTTACTATTTTTGAAATATGGTTAGAGAGGGAGAAAGATAGAGGAGAGAGAAAGAGAGAGGGTGAGATTAGTAGTTAGCTAGGTTGCTAGCTCTTCTTCCTGGTCATGATAAATTGTGGAAAGTTATTGCTTTGAAATCAGGGTGCTGAGGGGTTTAATTGTGTTTTGAAGTGGTGTTGCAGAGAGGGGAAAAAAGGGAAGGCAGTGTAGGCAAAACAGTATCCCAAAACAATCATATATGCATCTGTTTTCCTTTACTTTCTCTTCTCTATCTCTTCCTATCCTTTTCTCCCCCACCCACCTCTGCACTGTACAACTGTGGTGTTGATTACTGAAACAACAACTACTACTTAATTATATAAATCCCTGAGCAACTTATTATATGATATTTCGACCAGCTGTAAGAATTACTTGGTGTCCTTAATTAGCTCATTAGCCGCGTATTTCAACATTATGTTTCTACTCCCACCACATAATATTAAGGGATTGTTCTTTATTAATTTAGTCCTCAAACTACAGTTGTATTGCATATTTAGTCTCCTAACTATTTTTTGTTGTTGTGTCTTGTGTCCTAAAATAATAATTGTTTTTCATGTTAGTCACCAAAAGATAGTTGGTTTTCATGTTTAGTCCTAATACTATAGGGTTACGTTTGTTTGTAAGAATTATATTCGGGATATGACTATTAATCTTAAGTGTCTTGTTTGTTTTCAAATTTAGACTTAGGACTATTAATCCAGGGATTATAAAATGACTTAATAGTCTTTAGATTATAATTATAATCCCGGGATTATAATCTTAGGATTAATAATTTTGGAATTATAATTTTGAGATTATAATCCTTACAAACAAACATAGCCTAACTGTTTTCAAGTTTAATCCTCAAAGTATAACTGTTTCATGTTTAGTTCCGTTTAATTGCTCTATTTTTGTGAGGTAGAACTGAGATTGTAGAGAAAATAATGAAATACCGTTCCATCTTTTACTATCTGACCTGTTTTGTTGCAAAATATATGAGGCTATATATTGACATTGTTGATTTTTTATTTTGGCTGAAGCATAATTCATATTAAATTGCCAAGGGAAAAAAATTAAATTATCTACCTCTGCGAAGCAACAAAGTGATAGATCATGTACCCTTATCCTAGTGCTCTGCATTCATCACAGTTCAAATGCTTGCGCCACTTGCATTATTCTCATGTAAACACACATGCTATATATATATATGGGGCGCCACTTGCATTATTCTCATGTAAACACACATGCTATATATATATATATATATATCCCACATCCATTAAAATCAATCGATTCTTTGTGGGCAATCTCTTTTTGGTTTGTCGATTTTTTTTTTTTTCTCCAAATTAAATTTCAATGAGAAGGAGCTAAAAAAAGGTTTGTTCCACGATAAATCGGTTCTTAAAATGGATGGAACCCATATATATATATATATATATATATATATATATATATATATATATATATATATATATCCTTATTTGTGGCAATTCAGGTTACACACGGATACTATTCCAAAGAACTATAATCTCTCTTTAATAAGTTGATCAACATAATAGATGACATAAATTGAAAAGAATTTATCCTCGCCACTTTCATGGCAGACTCTAATTTTGCGACAAATAAAGCTTGTGATCATACTAGGCTAATTATTACATCAAATTCTTGATTTGTTTTCACTTTAGTGATTAAATTGTTGTGATATATATATATATATATATATATATATATATATATATATATATATTAATAATAATTATTTGTTTTTCTATTAAGTTTTCAAATTTAGATATTAATGATGATAGTGCTAATAGTATTTTTATTATTAATTAGTTTTTTTAAAAAATTACTTTTTAATTAGATGTTTTCATTTTACAAATATGTTAAGTTTGTATTGTTAAATTGTAATGTTATATTACATTTATGTCCTCTTAATTTTTATAAAATAATTTAAATTTATAATAAAATGAGTATTCTTTTAACACATTATCAATCACATCCTATTTGTTAAAGTGACGTCATCAATTTACGATGTGACAACTTCAATTGAATTAAAGTGACGTCAAAATTAACATTTTAATTAGATGTTTTCATTTTACAAATATGTTAAGCTTGTATTGTTAAATTGTAATGTTATATTACATTTATGCCTTCTTAATTTTTATAAAATAATTTAAATTTATAATAAAATGAGTATTCTTTTAACACATTATCAATCACATCCTATTTGTTAAAGTGACGTCATCAATTTACGATGTGACAACTTCAATTGAATTAAAATGAAAAAAATTAACATTTTAATGACTATTAAAAAAAATTGAAAGGTCAATCACCGAAGTGGAAACATATCAATAGGTTGAGATAGTAATTTGAGTGTTCTTTTTAACACATCGACTTTTACATGCTACGTCATCAATTTTTGACGTGGTATGTTCAATTGGACCGAAGTAAAAAAAATTGATAGTTTAATGACCTGATTGAAAAAAATTAAAAGGTCAATTACGGAAGTGGAAAAATAGTAATAGTTCAGAATAGTAATTTGTATTTAAGCCAGAAATAAGTTACTACCAATAGTATTTTTAAGTCATGATCTTTTGGGTGAACCTGTGGTGGGCTAAGATGACCAAAGAAATATTATTGGACTAGTGGTTTAATGCTTTATTTGAATAGATGTTATTCGATTTGGACTTGGAATTTGATTCGAGATTTATTCTGAATTCGAGATTTGACTCGAATTATTTGATGAACGGTCTCAAGGAAATTATACTGTAGAACATAAGAAATAGTATTGTCGTCTTTTACCACAAGCTAGCAACCTTTATCGCTTCACGAGGGCCTGCCTGCAACCTAACTAGTAGTGGTATATATATCTAAAGATAATGCTCTGCAGAATTTGTACTCCGTAGATGTCCCTTTCAATATATGCATCTTCTTAATCTATGTTGAGCAGCTCATGATGCAGCAGGGTCCTTGGATGCATGAAAGCATTGGAATATATTATTAAAAACAAAAAAAATAAAGTAAATCTTATTTTAAGAAAATAATATTAAAATCGTGATAAAGACGAATTTAACCACAACTTAATTTGGCTCTCTTTTTCATTTAATGTCGTTCCTCGACATCTGATTTTAGGTTTATTAATTTATGGCTGAGGGGCAATTACATGATGTTGAGAATTCCAAGTCTCATACGTCGGACAAATCATAAACTACTAATTGTTACTCCCTCCATTCTATTTTATTTGACGTTTTAGAGTGTTTTTTTCTTTTCAAAATATTTGACGTTCTACAAAATCAAAACTATTTTGCCTATTTGTTTTACTTTTTTACCCTTCCTTCTCTATCACCGTTAATGATTATTTTCTTTGTTTTTCAAAAAACAGTTTAAATTTTATTCTTTCATTTCCAAGGATACATTTATGAGAAGTTTTCTGCTTCGTTTTCTCTATCCTCTCTGGTCCAGAACCATCGGATCATCTCCTCGGTTCATAATCGCCGGCAGATCCATCTTGCGAGCACAACCCGATCCAAAATCCAATGAGTTAGAAAGAGGAAGAAGCTTCGAAAGTGAGATGTATAGTTATAGGAAGTGTACGTGTAGAGAGAGAACGGGCAAAGGGGGGCAAGAACAGCAGAGCTAAAGCTGTGTGTGTGTGTGTGTGTGTGTGATCTCCTTCGACAGTGGGAGGTTGTTGGTGCGTACTGTGCCCTGCCCGATGGTGTTGTTTAGACTTTAGGAACCGACGGAGAGATAAAATAAATACCGAGTACTCAAATTCTATTCTTTCATTTCTTTTCAAGTCTGTGTTAATGCAGAATTAAATAAGATCAAAGTATTAATTAAGGGTAAAATAGTAACACTATATCTATTCTTAATTTATGTGAAAATCTCTAAAACGTTAGATAAAATGGGATATAAAATGGGATGGAGGGAATAGTTGTTTTTGAGTTTGTTTCTTTTAAGTGCAATTATCTCACTATAACCTAATAAAAGATGATTCTTTAATTAATTGATAATAATGTCAAATAACATTTGATTTGAGAAGTCTTTAAGTTCATGATTGGCAGGTGTAGCCTAGTTTATTAGTGAAATTCTTGATAATACTTTGGGGCCTAGTTCGATCGAGTCTCCCTTGGTACTAAATGACAAACAGTACTTGTTCCTTTCCTAGTTTAATTGTAAATTTGTTATTTTTTGTAAAAATAGAAAGTTTGTTAGAATTTTTTTTCTCATTGTTGGGTCATCATATTTCATCTATTGGGCCGAATGATTTGGACCTACTTATTTAGTTAGTCCAGTAGGTCTTAATATTATTTGGCCTAGTCACTATACTGTTCCCGTTAAGTCCTTACAAGATCGGGTCGAATCCGTTGGTTGACCCATCAAATATTTTAATATCTCCAACTTTGACCGGTAATGATAAAAAAAGCATGATGGTTGACTGTTGTGACTGCAATACATTAATGTGGATGAGATTATAACCAAATAAGTGGCATAAACAATGCATGAAAAAAGGTGACGACTGCATGCGATCGGCAAATCATCGAGGAGTGAAATGTGTCGTCGAGACGGTAGTGGGTGGCACGATGGCCCAAAAAGAGAGAGTATAACCTAGCAAGGAAGTCTTCAAGAAAAGGTACACACATTCAACTAATATTTTTTATCTCTCAAGACTCTAGATATTTTATCCTCCATTGTTAATCCTTGGAACCGCCTCAGATTGACTCTCACGCTGAAATATCCCCGACGGTAAAAGCCGTCAAGAGCTTTGGTGTTGACTGTGTTTAGTGTGCAGGATCATAGCGTATTACGTGATTAGGACGTCGGAGAAGATCTTGGCGTTAACACTCATCTTTAGGAAGTTTGTTAGAATCTTTTTATATCCCTAGGAAGATTTTATTTTTATTTTTATTTTCTTTTTTATTTCCATATCTCTAGGAATATTATAGAGTGACTTGTGGATAAAGTTTTGTTAGCTATATCACTCGGTTTGTGTGTTAGAATATCATACTTGACTTTTGATAAATATACTATACACATTAGAGAGATTTCTCTGTATTTTCTGGTGAATCTCTTGTTCATTTATTTGTGAATTCAATTGTTTACCAACTTGCAGGATAATCGCTATCCCGCTCGGCGTCAGTTGGTATCAAAGCCCAAACATCTTTATGGGAGTAGACTCATCAGTTTTAATGGCTGGTGGTCGTGGTCGTAGAGGGCAGATTCCGGCTGAGGAAGTCCCGCACCATGATCGTAGCATCCAGGACGTGATGATTGAGGATTCACTTTCACTCTTCGACATCAAGTAGGAAGTCTGAATTGAGTTGCTGATGCGCTAAGCCGAAGAGCATTACTCCTTAGTACTATGCAAAACAAGATTGTAGGGTTTGAAGTCTTCACTGAGATGTATGAAGGAGACCCTTTCTTCAGTAAGATAGTTCAAGACATACGAGAAGGTCGACGATCTAATTTTATCTTACATAAAGGGTATTTATTTCGAGGACTCTAGCTGTGTATTCCTGATCGTTCGCTTCGGCAACAGATAATGAGTGAACTTCACAAAGAAGGACACTTCGGACAAGATAAAACATTGGCCTTAATAGCAGCTGACTATTACTGGCTAAAGATCTCGAGCGATGTGAAACATTATGTAAGAGGGTGTTCTACATGTCAAAAGTCAAAAGGAGATCTTACCAATGCGGTATTATACACTCTCTTACTTGTTCCTGAAAGGCCTTGGTGTGATGTTAGCATGAATTTTGTCTTAGGCCTACCTCGAACTTAAAGAGCTTCAGATTCTATTATGGTTGTCGTCATCGTTCGATTTTCCAAAATGACTCATTTCATACCTTGTCGAAAGACCATGAATGCTGCTCGGATCGCCCATCTCTACTTTCGGGAGATTGTACGCTTACATGGCGTTCCACAGTCTATCATTTCTGACCGAGATACTAAATTTATGAGTAATTTACGGAAGAGTGTCGTGGGAAAAAGCTCGAACGTAATTGAACTTGAAAGATTACCATCCTCGAATCCGATGGTCAAACCGAAGTGGTAAATCGAAGCTTAGGCAATATTCTGAGGTGTTTGGCCGAAAATAAACTGAAGCAATGGGATCTGGCACTTTCTCAAGCAGAATTTGCTTATAACCGTTCAAAAATCGGACCACTAACATGAGTCCATTTAAGATAGTTTATGGTCAGAACCCTTATTGTAAAATCCCAAATTTTACGAATAAAGATTTAATTTTCTCAAAATATTTTTTTTAAAATTATAGTGTGGATTTGAGATAATGTTATAGTTATGGGTAATATTTAGAAATTTTGAAAAGTATGCAAGTTATTATATAATATTCGATTGGTCCGAGAATATTCTTTTTGTCGGAGAATATCCGTATGACGGTACAATCATTGGTGGATCCCACAACGGAATTATTGTTGGATTGAGAAAGCGACAAAAATAACCGTTAAAACTGTTGAACTACTCGGTAGTAAAAGTACAGTAATACGCGTGGCTGCATAGTAGCACACGGTATTGATTATTGATGCTTACGTAAGAAGTCACTCAGTTTTGTTCAATTATTGCTACATAGTATCTCACGTTATTTGATTCAATTATTGTCAATATTTTATATATTATTAAATCAATAATTGAGACGACGAAGTTATTCATATTATTATTTGTAATATTGACGATGTCTAGAAGTTCTGCTAAGGAGAGGTTTGGTCACTTAATTGCGCGCCAATAGGGAGAAATCCTTATTGGAAAGCCCCATCTTTCCTGAGAACGACCTGGTCGATTAATAGTGTGAATTATGATAATGATGATGATTTTTGTTTTATTATTATATTAATGTAATAAAACAGAAAACTTTTTATATAAAACAGAATACTTTTTATAAAGTTTTGTTTTATTTGATTATAAATAGAATATAATATATTTTATTATGCATAGTGTTTGCATAGTGCCTGCATAGTGTTGGCATAGTAAAATCTTTTTATACTTTTATAAAGTTATTTGTTTTATTAGATTATAAATAGAATATATTATATTTTTATTATGCATAGTGCTGCGTAGTATTTTGCATAAATTTTTTTTATAAAAATGAAATACTTTTATAAAGTTATTTGTTTTATTAGATTTTAAATAATATATATATATATATATATATATATTATATTTTATTGCATAGTATCCTTTCCATTTTCCTATAAATAGGATGCTTAGTTAGAATGGAAAATCACACCAGAAATTCAGAGAATTTTTCTTCTATAATCTTGAGCGTATTTCTTTAGAGTTTAAGAAAGCTTTGGCGTAGAAAAGCAATTATAAGTTTTCTTCAAGAATATCCTCGCCTACTACTAGTCGGAATACTCTTCTTTCTAAGGTAAGGGATATTATTTCTTTCGTATTCATGAAGAGAATTATTTTCTTTCGATACTCGTAAGGGGTATTATTCTTTCGTATTCATGAAGAGAGTTATTTTCTTTCAATACTCGTAAGGGTTGTTATTCCATTCTTTATTATTATGTTGGAATAACTTTATCATGCAAGCAATCTTGCATACATGGTAAAATTCATCTCATTATTCCATTCTTTATTATTACATTGGAATAACTTTTCATGCTGATCTATCGCATGCTTGGTGAATTCTCATTGTTATTCCATTCGTTATTATTCATTTGGAACATCCTCATGCATGCGGATTACGCATGACTGGTTCCATTCTTTATTATTTTGTTGGAATATCCATACATACGGTTTTACGCATGACTTTGATTCCATAATATCCTGTCATGCACGTGCGCTTTACGCGTGACACAGTTCCATTCTTTATTATTACATTGGAATAACTTTGTTTGTGCGGATTAAGCACGCTGGTGAATTCTTACATTATTCCATTCTTTATTATTACATTGGAATAACTTTTATCATGTGGATTATCGCATGCATGGTGAATGATCCTTTGTATTCATTCCTTATTAAATTGTGGATATGATTTGTCTACGTGGATTACCGCATGGCGGGCGAAAATCCATTTGTAGTTTCATATATTCTATTATACTCAGTTGGTTAAAGTTTTGGCTTTATACTCCATGAAATTAGTAGAATATCCTGGATATTTGCGCTTCATCCAGTATCTTTACATGAAAATATTCTTCTGAGCATTCTTGAATTTTACTCCACAAAGAAGTATTATGTTGACAATTTGGATATTTTTGATTTCTGGATAAACTTAAATTTTAATTCTTTGAAATTTATCCTTGAACTTGTTTTATTGAATTATTATGTCAGTGTCATCATCCTCATGCTTATATCTTTGGCTTAAGTGCATAGATGGACTTGGTATGATTATGTCCAGGGATCATTCGGTATAATCATGACCTATAATGTTATAAATGATGTGGTAAAAGTCCTCAGTGGCCTGAAGTGCATTGATGGACAGTTTTTGGTATGATTATGACCAGAGATTATTCGGTATATAGTCATGACCATTGATGATTTAATGAATATCCTTGGCTTAATGCGAGAGATGACTTCGATGATGTGGTTTATTTATTAAAATTTGAGTCTCGGTGATAAAATTGATGAAAACATTTTAAATCATAGAAGATAGTAGATATTATGCTCTACTTGACTCTTCTAATGGATTGCTTTTTTTCTTTGTTAAACTTGATGTCTATTGTATTTTATCAGTTTAACATTGTTGAAGGCTAATGATAATTTATCCTGCATTATCTTAGTCATAATATTTCTTCTTTGGGCTAGTTGAGCTCACCCTTTTTTGTTTCATTGTTCTCTTGAGAAATGAGAACGTGGCCAAGGACTAGTCGGGGAGCGGAGTGATGGTCCGAGATGGTGTTATAGTAGTCCTCACTATTCTATAAAATAGTGTAACAATAAATGTAATGAGGACTCTATTTGAGAGTGGATATTGTCTAAAAGGCAATATTCCTGTTTAAACTCTCAGCTATGTTTTGTCGTATATTACACGACGTTTGTATAATTAAGTTTGTATTTGTATTCTGTACCATGTATTTGGCGACTCAAGATGGTGATGTATACTTGTTTTGGAGGCGTCACACTTATGGAGATTGGTCGAATACATCTCAAAGCGGAAGAAATGGCAGATCATCTTCGGGTTATCCATGATCAAGTATACAAATCTATCTTGGACAACAATGCTAAATGCAAGGATCATGTTGACAGTTATCGGCGTAGAGTTGTTTTTAAAGTTGGAGATCTTGTTTGGGTTGTACTTATTCGTTATCGTTTTCCTGTTGGCGATCACAATAAACCTAAAGATCGAAAAATTGGCCCTTGCGAAGTTCTGCAGCGAATCAACAATAACTCCTATCGGTTACGCATTCCGAATCATCTGAGGACTTCGGACGTTTTTAACGTTAAACATTTAAGCCCCTATTTCGAGCAGTATGTTGAACAAACTGAGAACTCAAGGACGAGTTCTTCTAAACTTGGGGTGACTGATGCAGGATGGTCCGAGACCGAAGATACCGAGTTATCAGATAAAATGTTGATGGCCTTAGAGTATCATGAACGAGATGATCGTCACAAACGACGAGGCCATTAAACACCTTCGGCATTAATCCTTTCAGCTTCGGGACAAGTGTTCGGTCGGTCAAGGTTCGACTTCAGATTGTGTCATGGCTTCGGATGTGACGAACTTCTTCTGAAAAGGTGTCATGACTTCGGAAGTCAATCGACCTTATTATTATTATTATTATTATTATTATTATTATTGTTTAGTTATTTTTTTAATTGCAAGTTTGTTATTTTCCGTAAAAATAGGAAGTTTGTTAGAATTCTTTTTTCGCATCCCTAGAAGTTTGTTAGAATCTTTTCATATCCCTAGGATGATTTTATTTTCATTTTTTTTATTTAATTTCATATCTCTAGAAATATTCTAGAGTGACTTGGGGATACAATTTTGCTAGCTATATACATCCGGCTTGTGGGTTGGAATATGACTTTTGATAAATATATTATACACATTAGAGATATTTTTTTGTGTTTACTCTTGTTCCTTTATTTGTGAATTCAATTGTTTACAATTAATGTGATTTATTAGAATTAAAATTTTTACAAAATCCTTTTTATATGTATATAAATGACACATAAATCACTAATTTTTATAAAAAATTTATTTCTAATAAATCACATTAATTATTTGAGTCATAAAAAAATAAAAATAAAAATCACCGATCGCTAAACCGGTCGGTACCCGATCGCCGAAGAAGAATTGAATTATAAAATGAGATAAACCCTTCTTCCACTTTGATCTTACGGTAAGGTCACGAGTTCATTGAGATTCACTAGCTATCTGTGGCATGATGAAATAGTTGCATTATCCTGCATTGTAAAAGGCGGCAAGTGGGGAAATTAACTGTTAGTAAGTTCGTTAATTATAACAGCACATGAAACAGTAGTGCAGCAGCAACCTGATCCACCCCGAGAAGCGTTCCAAGGTTAATACAGTTGTTTTATGTGTATTACATTTAGACTTGAGCAACGAGTTTTGTCAATTAAAATAATTTTTTATAATACAGTCTGAACTCCAAAGTTTGTAGGCTAGATAAAGTTAATTTGCACTTTAATATTTAAAACGTATTTAAGTGCACTTCAAAAATCTTTTATGCTAAATAATATTCACTCTTCGAGGTTTAAACTAGTCAAAATGCACCCAAAAGTTCTTTCTAACTCAACAAAATATACCTCAAAATTTATTGCGCTAAACAAAATGCACATTCACTTTTGAACAGTTAAAACACCGAAAAAAGTTTGGGATGCACTCAAATACGTTTTAAACATTGAGGTGCAAATCTCAACAAAATTACAAATTTTAGGATGTAAACTATATTTTAGTCGTTAAATAAATTACATTCAAAATAAGTTACTTCTAGACTAATAAAATTTTCGAGTGCGTTTAGACTCAAACTCACCATACACTATCAACACTATCTATCCAAATATAGATTAAGTATGTCACTAAAAGGGTTCTTGGTGAGATTTCTGACTCTTGTCATGTGAAGTGGACCGGCAGGGTTTTGGGGTTCTTTAAAAGCCAAGGCAAAGTTAGACTTGTACAGTTCCACTCAAGGGTTGAAAACATATACTAGTAGTATATAATTTGTTCAATGCTGGTAGCAATAGCACTTATGGCATCTCCTGGAACAGAGTTACAGTGGGTAGATCTGAACCATTGAAATGGTGTGGTGGACCATCTCCACCTCATAATATATCATCTCCTCTCTTCATTTCTTATAACTCTTTTGATCCTTGAGAGTTTGAAAATCTTATTCAATATTATCTCTTGGGCCAACTGCCCAATAAGTGATTCTTTCTTAAGGCTGTAAAAGAAAACTAAACACTTGAGTTCAATTAATGATAAGCTTAGCTAAGCCTGGTTATAGGCGGACTGGCGGAGCAGTGAGGTGGAGTAAAATTATTTTTAAATTAAATTTGAAACATCTTAGTGTTTGATAAACCTCCAAAAGTGCAATTCTCACTTGTCTCACGATAAAATTCGTCTATTAATTTTGTGGTCAAATTTATTGTTTTCAAAATAAATTGTTAAATATATATATATTTAAGTTTTTGAAAAGGTAAATATTGATATTAGTATTAAATTCTATGTAATTTATAATGCTTATAGGCATTTTGTATAATGGGGGGTTTTGATGAAGGGAACACGTTTGGAGCTGGGGGACGTATTGACTATTTCTCGTCTCTTTAAAAAAATAATTAGATCTATTGATTTGAAAAACAATTAATTTGATCATAAAAGTCTATAAATATTTTTTATCTTAAAACGGAGGGAATATTATTGAATAGAAATTTTAACTAAAAGTACATTTGATAATAACATAGATTTATACTTTTGAGCTAAGCATAATGTTTAAATTTGTTCTTAATGTTTAACAAAATTAAAAGGTCATTTTATGATAAGCTTAAATGTCTGTTTGATAAAACTGAATGAAAATTTTAAATATATAAGAAAATTTGAATAAGCTGATTGTAGTAGAAGATCTGAATATAGAATAAAATGACGTATTTGATAATTGTCTGTCTAAAACATCTGAATACGCGTATTATCCTATTTTTACCTTCTGGGTTGTTATGAACAAATTTATTATATAATTATAAATAAATAATGTTATCTAATATCTAAAAAATATGTATAAACTTTTGAACTATTTTTAATGAAGTATACTATTAAAACTATAATTTTAAGAATAAAATACTAAAAATATTAATAACATTATATAATACATAAAATCAAAACAAAATACTACAACAACATTTATTAAATTGGTTATCCAATTTGTTAAGCAAAAATAAAAAATAATTTGTCCATAACAAAATTTGTTTACAATAGTAAACAACATGAATATTGAATATAAATTTTAATTGTCTATGAGAGAATACAAGTAAAAATATCATTCAACACTATTTCTTACTCATTTAGTCATAAATTTTTAGATGAATCGTTCAGACACATTCAAATTTTAAAAATTGTATAACAAACGGTCTGAATGACTTATTTGATCAGATTCAGACTTGGGGGTTATTTGTTTACATCTGAATGAGTCTGAATCTGACCGAGTAAGTAATTCAGACTGTTTGTTTTATAATTTTTAAATTTTGAATGCGCTTGAATGTGTGTGAACGATTTATCCAAAAAATTGTGATTGAATCAGTAAGAAGTAGTGCTAAATGATATTTTTACATATCTACCTTCATAGACAATTATAAATTACATTTAATATTCATATTTTTTTTATTATTGTAAACAAATTTTTTTATGTAAAAATTATTTTTTGATTTTTTTTCTTTAACAAATCGGTCAATTACCAATTTAATTAATGTTGGTATAGTCTTTTGTTTTGGTTTTACGAATTGATAGAATGTTGTTAAAAAATTTTAGTGTTTATTTCTAAAATTATATTACTAATAGTATAATCTATCAAAAATTATTCACAAGTTTATATTTAATTTTTCTTAGATAACATTGTTTATAAATTTGTTCATAATATATAGCCGAGAAGGTTAAAATAGAGAAATACTTGTATTCAGATGTTTTAGACCGACAATTACCAAACACATCATTTCATTCTATATTGAGAAATTCTATTTTATTCAACTCTTATTCAGAACTTTTTATACAATTTTATTAAACAACACCTTATCAAGACCCATTTATAAGTAAAAAAACAACCATAAGGCTAATTAGAGCCGAATAAAAGTACTTCTAAACTAAATTATAAATATTTTAATGTTTGATATAACCCTCTGAAAAAATAGTTTTTGTGTAAAGATTTTGCCTAAAAAACACTTAAACATAGAAAATTTATGTTTTTTGCGGAAGCACTTTTGGACGAAGCATACTGCACACATTTGTTCTTAAATTCGTAAAAATAATAATTAAACACCCTTCTGTATAATACAATTGCATAATCAAACACTTATCTAACTTTCTTATTTAAATTTTAAAGTATGTTATCTCACCATACCACACCCCATCGCTCCAACAAACAAACGTTTAGTAGTTACTAAATGGAAAAATCAGGTCTAGTTATGTCCTCTACAGACACTAATATTATTGTAAAAAAAGCAAAGGCAGATTAATAATAATAAAAAAAGGTTGGTGTTTAATTAATCTAGGCTTCATAACTGTAAAAGTCGACTTATATCTGTTCTTAGCCTAGTGATCTTGTTCCAAAAATGGCCCACAATCGGAATGATCCTGATTAAATATAGCAAGTGATCGTGCTTCATGATGCTCTTCTAGGTAGCTAGCTAGCAGCCATCATATAAGAATTTTAACTTTATTATCTGTAAAATAACTGCAAAAGAAGATTTATTTGTTCAGAATAAAAAATAAAACCTCCTACAAAAAAAATACAAGGAAAAAAAAGAGTTCACCAACTTTGTGATTTTTAAAAAGAAAGATAATGGAATAGCATTCCTCATATAGCATATAATTAATATTCAACTACTTGTTCTTATATATACTCTACTTACCTCTTTTATTGATAGTCTGTTCCCGATATCACTATTTTATTCCCCCTTCATTTCCTCTCCTAACCCTAATTTTTGCTTCCCTTCACTGCAAATTCTGATAAACTTCTAGTCTCCTTCACTCTTTCTTTACCTTACCAATCCCTCTGTCCATCAGTTTCTCTCAGTTTTCAGCTTTTAAACACTTCTTTTCCCAATAAAACCCGAAAATTAAAAACCCTTTTATGTACCTAAGGCTGCACTATAAAAGAGAGTGTAGTATCATTGATTATGGATATTGATCTATTGAAATCTGCTCCTGAAGACCAGATAGAGATGTTGATGATGATGCAGATGGACAAACTTTCTGACTTCTGCGGAGGGGTAGACTATAACGACGTAGTTTCCGAAATGCCACCCATGGAGTTTACTCAAGGGAAAAGTACTAGCACTAACAAAATAGGCCATTTGCCACAAATTATTGATCAAAATTCACCCAAATTTATCAATTTACCTTCAACTATATCTTTTACCGGTTCTCCACCGGTTCAAGAACCGGCCGAGCTTCCGTTTTTGTCTAGTTCAAACATGGGGAGGTGGAGAAATAATGGAGGAGATCAGTTTCCTACGCAGGCGCAGAAGCGAAACTCGATGGCTGCGATGAGGGAAATGATCTTTAGGATAGCGGCAATGCGGCCGATTCATATTGGCCCTGAATACGTTAAACCACCAAAGAGGAGGAACGTGAAGATATCGAAGGATCCACAAAGTGTGGCGGCACGCCACCGTAGGGAAAGGATACGTGAGAGGATTAGGATTCTACAAAGATTAGTTCCCGGCGGGACGAAAATGGACACTGCCTCTATGTTAGATGAGGCAATACATTATGTTAAGTTCTTGAAAAATCAGGTGCAATCGCTAGAAAGAGCGGCTGTGAATAGGCCGGTGGCGGCAGCCGGAATAGGGTTTTCAGTGCCAATGTGTAGTGGGAGTTTTTTTCCTATGCAGCAGGCAACAAAAGGGTATCACCAATCATCATCAGCAGCTCAAAATGTTCAGCAGTATTTGGATGCTTAATTGTTTGACAAAAAGAGAGAAGAATTAGTTGTTATTTAGTATAAATGCATGTCTCTAGTCATGCTAGCTTGACGGGTTGTAAAGAGAGAGAGCCAGGCCCTTTCAATTATCATCGTTAACTGTTATTATAGTCTTTTTAACTTTTTATTTCTCAACAACCTTTGGATTGTTGGTCATGTTGATGCATTTCTATAAAATAATTACAACCAATTATTATGTAGAGGCGTTCCGAACTTCCGATGATATAATTAATTCGTGTTCACACTTGCTTATAAACCATTTTGACTTGGAGGTGTTCAGCAACCGTGCGCTTCCTATATATCCATGGTTAATTAATTAAACTTTGCTAGAGTCTAGATCTCTCCTATGCTGGAATTTACAAGGAAAAATACGATCACTTGCTTTAGTGCCTTAGTCGTTTATCAACTTGTGGAGTATTTGGTGCATCCAAATGTCCAAACCCTCTTGAAAATTTTGTTCGTTTACAAACAATTTATTCTAAACATAAATTATTTAATTCACAGGCGTAACATTTAGGATTTAAATTCAACATTTGGGATTCAAATACAACTTATCAAAATTAGTGTGGTGTATTTGGATCTCATAATACACTAAACACTACAACTGCAAACTCCGTAAACGTTGGTAATCGAACATGCTCATAGAACTAGGGCTTAAAATTCCACTGTCCCAATTTTTTTTTTAAAATGTATAAACGATTAAATACCAGAGAGTCTTCCCAACAAGAACTATCGAGAAAGAATTAAAGAGAGAGATAAAGAGGAGAGAGAGATAGGGATGTTGATGGGGTTGAGGATCAAGAGATTAGAGTTGGGACCAATAAGATCGACTAGGCGATCTCCATACTCCTTATAAGGTCAAATATTGATACCTACATGCACACTATGAAACCGGAAACCTAAAGATCACGGTTTGATATTTGCATGGGATTCTCTATTGGCTCGTGTTCTGTACATGTGGCCAGCACCAATTGTTGGGAAGCAATTCAACTGTGCAAGTGAAGCAAAAGCAATTGTTGGATGCTTAATTGCATGGGAATTCCACGTGAAGGACTGACAATATGCGGTGGTTTTTTACAATTAGGTTATCATGATGATGCTGTCACCTGCCATCGCCCGCCACGTGAACGCAATCTATGTGATCATGCCTTTTCCTACGTGGCTGTCCACGTCGGATCGTGAATTTATTTTATGCCCTTTCCATATATTGGTGATGGGAGTCGGACTTCATTATGATTATTAGTAACCGGTGCCTCTGCACACAAGTTGTTTTTTTATATTAAATTTAGAGGGTTAAATAAACAAATAAAATACATAGATGACGGTACTCCAAAAATTTTGTTAGAGATAAATTCAACTAAGATTTTCATGATTTTCTATGATTCAAGGGCTATGAACACACTACTTAGTGGTATGATACAATTCAAGATTGACAAAGTCTCCTCATGCAACACAACTTTAAGACACAGCTTTAGATGAAACTATAAAGATGGCTCAAGCAAGGTTCCTTGTTCTTCTGAACTCCTTAAAGCTACTGGACAAATCCATTCCACAAAGTGAAATTAACCGTAAGTTACTTCGGGCTATGCCCAAGAGGTTTGCTTCTAAAATTACTACTTTTCAAGATTCCTCTACTATTTCTACTATGGATACACTAACTTTTTTTGGTGAACTTGAGGAATACGAACATCAGTTAAAGAGATATGATGATGAGGAGAAAACTCCTCGAAGAAAGGTTTTAGCTCTTAATGCAGGAAATGAAGAAGAGCTGGATGATGATTCGGATGAAGAGATAGCCATAATGTCAAGGAGACTCAAAGGACTACTACAAAGGAAGAATAAACGAAAAAATATCTTCAACTCAAATAAAGCCAAAGGAAAGCAAACCGAGGAGACATGTTTTGAATGCGGACGTCCAGGGCACTTCAAGAAGGACTGCTTTCAACTAAAAAACAAAGGAAAAACAAGCTTCAAGGATAATAAAAGAAACAAGGCACTTGTCACTTGGAGTGATGAAGAGGAGTCTGAAGTTGAGATCGATGCTAAGGATGAAATAGCTCAAGTATGCTTCATGGGAATAGAAGGTGAATCAAACGAGGTATGTCTTAAGGCAAGGGTTCCATCTCAAAAATGGATTCTTGATAGTGGACGCTCTCGTCACATGACTGGTGATAAATCAAAGTTCGTGGAGCTAAAAATCAAGAAGAAACATGGGACAATTACATTTGGAGATAATCGAACCTGCAAAATAATCGGAAAAGGTAAAATAGGAAATGGTAAGGTTAATATTGATAATTTACATCTTGTTAGTGGACTTGAATTTAATCTTATTAGTATCAGTCAATTGATGAATAATGGTCATCAAGTTAGTTTTAAAAAAGAAAAATGCAATATTTCTCATGGTACTAACAATGTTACTCTAGTTGCACAAAGAGAAGGAAATATATATACTATTGATTTTGAGCAACAGAATGAAGAACTATGTCTTGCATCTATTCAAGATGAGTCTAACTTATGGCATAAGAGGAGATGACATGTTCACATAAATTTAATCAAGAAATTATCCTCAAAAAATCTTGTCGAAGGATTGACAAAGATAAAGTATGAAAAAAGGGAATATGTGTTCCTTGTCAACTCGGGAAACAAGTAAGAACATCGTTTATGGCAAAGAACATGGTATCTACTTCTTCTCCTTTACAACTACTTCATCTTGATTTATTTGGACCAGAAAGACATGCTAGTACAAATAGTAAGTTTTATGCATTTGTAATAATAGATGATTTCTCTAGATATACATGGGTACTATTTTGAAGAACTAAAGATGAAGCATTTACAGAATTTGAAAAATTAATAAGAAATTTGGAAACAAAGTATAGTCTCAAACTTGTAAAGATAAGAAGTGATCATGGTACTGAATTTCAAAAAGACTTTATAATATTTTGTGATCAAAAAGGAATTAGTCATGAATTTTCATCGCCTAGAACCCCTCAACAAAATGGAGTTGTAGAAAGAAAGAATATGACATTACAAGAAACAGCTAGAACTTTATTACAAGAAAGCAAACTTCCTAAAAAGTTTTGGGTCGAAGCTGTAAACACCTCTTGCTATATTTTGAATAGAGTACTTATTCATCCAATCATTTTGAACTCCTTATGAACTTTTAAATAATAAGATTCCTAATATAGGCTATTTCAAAGTTTTTGGATCTAAATGTTTTATACTAAATACTAGTGATAACTTGGGAAAATTTGATGCTAAATCTTATGAAGGAATTTTCATTGGTTATTCACAAAATAGTAAATCTTATCGTGTATTTAATATTAACAAGCTATGTGTTAAAGAGTCTGTTCATATTACATTTAATGAAACTCACAATGATTTTCCAAAAGAAAGTGATAAGGATGCAGGAAATTTGGAGATTTCTGTGAATCCAACAAACTAGAAAAATCTATTCAGTAAGCCAAGTGGATAAATCCAGCAAGCTAATTTGGAAAACTCGCAAGGAGTAGAACAAGGAACAACACAAGAGCTTGAAGTTGATATTCCTTAGCAAGAAGAAGTAATACATGATGTGCAAATGCCAAAGACTGTAAGATATCTCAAAAATCATCCATCAGAAAACATCATTGGAGATATAAACAAAGGAATCACCACAAGGAGAGGATTGCAAAATCAATGTGCATTCACTGCATTCCTATCACAAGTTGAGCCAAAGAATGCTAAAGAAGTTATCCTAGATGAAAGTTGGCTAATAGGAATGCAAGAAGAACTTCAACAATTTGAACGATGCCAAGTCTGGGAACTTATGCCCCCTCCTAAAGATGTTTCAATCATTGGAACAAAGTGGGTATTCAAAAATAAGCTTGATGAGCATGGCACAATCACGCGTAACAAAGAAAGGCTAGTAGCTCATGGATACAATCAACAAGAAGGGATTGACTACGAAGAAACTTACACCCCAGTTGCTAGACTAGAGTCCATCCGAATCTTGTTAGCATTTTCTTGTTACAAGAAGTTCACACTCTATCAAATGGATGTAAAGAGCGCCTTCCTCAACGGATACATCAATGAAGAGGTATATGTAAAACAGCCTACTGGATTTGAACATGAGAAGTATCCAAACCATGTCTACAAGCTAAAGAAAGCTCTCTATGGGCTAAAGCAGGCTCCAAGGGCTTGGTACGAAAGGTTGAGTAAGTATTTACTTTTAAATGGTTTTATTAGAGGAAAAATTGATTTTACAATATTTATTAGGCATGAAAATAAAGATATTATTATTGTACAAATATATGTAGATGATATAATTTTTGGTGTTACTAATGATTTTTTTTTTGTGAGTGGTTTTTGTTAGTTCTGGAGGCATAATAGTTATCTAGAAGGGGGGGGTTGAATAGATATTTAAAAATTCTTTTCGTTTTACTTTGCCAGTTTTGATAATGATTTAAATCTGTTGAATTAAGGTTTGTTTGATCTCCTTTTTGATATAGTGAGTTAATGAGAGTGAGAGATGCTTATAGCGATTATAGCAAAATCTGCATAGACGCAGCGGATTTTTAAGTTGTTCAGAGCACTTAAAGCTCCTAGTCCACTCTTCTACTCCTTGAGTAGGAAATCCACTAAGAATGTCTTTTACACTTTTTGAATCTCACAGATTCCTTCTGGACCAGCAGTCTAGGAACTTCTTAGTTCACTCTTGAACTCTTCAAGTCCAGTAGACTTGGTTCTTCACAGTTCACTTAGAACTCTTCAAGTCCTTCTGACTTGGAACTCTTACTTTAGTTGATTGGTAGTTGTTGAGTTCTTGGTTGGTGCTACTCAGTTGTTGTTAAGCTCTTGTTCGAAAGAACTGAGTAGTTGTGCAAGCTTTTCCTTTTTTTTCTCAGATCGTAGAGTTGAGCGTTAAGTATTCTTCCTTTTTGTTCAATTTCTTGCTTAGTTGAATCATCTGCAGATATCTTGCATATATGTGATCTTTGAAATCTGCCCGTTGAATCCATCCGTTGAATCATTTAATGCGTTTGATGTTTTTGATCTTTGATGGAGACTTTTCTGCATATCTTCTGAATTGCATTCTGGCCCAATGACATAGCAGACTGCTTTCTCACCTAACACCTGAAAAGGTTTTTTTCTCTGTCCCATGGTCCTTTCCTTAGCTTCTTTAATACGTCTCTTTGTTGCATACTAAGGATATTTTTATGTCATTGGGACTAGTGATTGCTTTAATGTTTGTAACCCATTCCACATTTGTTAAGATTTTATCTTTGAACAAATGATCAAGGCCCACAACTTCTGACACAGCTAGATGATACTCTACGATTCTTATCGCGATGTCTTGCCACCTTGGTGCTTGATGCAACTAAATGAGAAAACTATGATTTCTCTTAAGGACTGGCACACTACGATCTTCACTTGCTTGTCTTGCAGACTCTACATTTCTGAGAGCACACTACGATCTCTGAGTTGGCTTCGGCAAACGTTTGGACCACACTACGATCTCTGAGTTGGCTTTGGCAAACTTCTGGACCACTCTACGATCTCTGAAGAGGCCCTTCAAGGTAGTCATACTATGATCCTTGATGCTCTACGATTTTGCCTTGGCTTCTGCAGACTCTTGATTAGCTCATTAGATAACAAATTTGTTTGAAGCCTATCTATTACATTTCAAAATATAGATCAACCTAACATCTTTGATCTCTTTATCTATACATTCATTTACAGAATGATGAACATTGAAAGCTTAGATCAACCTAACAATTTTGATCTATCACTAAGTCCTTGTACATATATTCCTTGAAGGACTTCACATATAATCATAAATGTTTACTTTAAACATCAAATCAAGATATGCATTTTTCCAACAATCTCCCCCTATTTGATTTTGACATAACCAAGGAGATTTGTTGTCATGATTATCAAATTCTATATGCAGTGCAACAAAGTAAATATGACTTAATATTTCAGTGAGCATCTGAAATTTCTAGAGAATAAACATGAATTTATTGATGTTTGAGGATAGATATTACATTTAAACTTAGTTACATCAATAAGAGTTGAGTTTTAACTTATCTGTTTTTCTTTTGCCTTTTTCTTCTCGGAGGATTTGCATATTCCTCAGCTATTCTTCTCCTGCTAGCTTCATCTCTTTGTGCTATTTCTTCTAGCTCGCTTTGACTAAGTCTTTCATTATGATCGTGCCTATTCATGAATGTAGGATTTCTAATTGGCATTCTTAGGCCTGTTGTGGTCACCTTGTGTGAATTGGGAGAAGGCCTTTGACTTATTAATGGTTGAGCCATGATAATTGGCTCATCATCAGATCGTTGAGTATGATGGCCAGATCGTGGAGTCTGTTGATGATATTTCCTTGGAGGACTCCTTGATGATTGAGCAGAGAAAGTGCCTCTGCCTCTGCCCTTGCCGCCTTGATCTCATTCCCTTTATTCTCCTCCTTTATGTCAGCATCAAGGGTTCGAATGTCTTCTGAGAGGCGAGTTATTCCTTGGACAAGCTCGTTGAGTTGACTTTGAGTTTGAGCAATGTCCTCTCAATTTTCTTTGATCAGAGCATCAGATCGAGCTTCCCTTTGTTGGAGGACGGCTAGAACATTGTCAGTTTTTCGTCCTTGGTTGACGTAAAATTGTTGGAATTCTCTTACGGCAGTTTGCAGATTGATGAAGCTCTCCATCATAAGTTTATTCTGAGCTTCCTGAGTTGTCTGTAAGACAAGAACAACATCCCTTTGTCTTTTGGCTGTGAGAAAGTGGATCTTATCCCTGTCCTTTATGCTCTGAATCATTTCCTTGATGATCTCCCTAAGCTTCTTTGTGAGCTCAGAGCTTATGGTGCTTGGGAGACTATTTGCAGCATTGATCATTTTTGTTAGTCTCATTTGAATGAGTTCAGTTTGTGCTTCAAGACTATCATCGATTTCCTTGATCACTTTCTTTGATATGTCTGACAAATCAGTTTTAGTGGGCAGTTCTGAAAGAAGTTCACTGAGTTGGGGAATGTGTGGAGGAGGGGGTGTCCTCTTGTATTGATCTTGTAATGAGTAGAGGGCAAGATCAAGGTTAAAGTATTCATTTGTGGATGAGGAGGGAATATCGGATGGAGGGGCCTGTGTTTGGGTGTCTGGAGTAGGTGGCTCTACGATTTGAGCGAGGGACTCTACGATGGGGCTAGAGTCAGTAATCGTAGAGATGAGAGTAGTTGGGATCAATATAAAGTTGGGCATATTTTGTTCATCAGTTAAAGAATTTTGGGATTCTGCAACTGGGAATTGATTTAGTGGATTAAGAACTACTTCCAACCAGCTTGGAAATTCATAAAATTGGCTGAAAAAAGATGGTAGATAGTGATTAACTCTGAAAAAGATTGGGATAGATAATACCTCATGCACAGTTCTTGAAGAGGGACCATTTGTGATTAGCTATTTGGCAAAGTTGAAGTTGTCTGGGAATCCATGAGCCATCACAGAGATGGCTGGATATTCTTTGAAGCTCCAAAATATGTGATTCTAGGAGTTTAGGATTTGAGCTTGATGAAAAGGCAGCATGGGTAGATAGGTGAAAAACTGATCGTAGTTAGCTTTCCTGTACCCATCATAGCCCACATCGATGATCTCGACCTCATCATCTTCGTCCTCTTCTCTGTCTTCATTCAAGGATTCCACTACATCAATGACTTCTCTTTGTTCTTGCTCTGGTTTTCTCTCATTTATTGTAGGAGTAACTTCTTTTGTCATGGAGATATCATGAGGCTCCCCCTCAACGTGATTATCCATTTGCATTTCCAGTGGCTCCCCTCACCGAGCACTTTCTAGGTGAGAGAGCTTTGAGTAGCTCCCCTCACTGAAAGCGGTGTTTTCTTTTCAGACTTGGATAGCTCCTTCTCAGTAGCTATCCTTTTATCTTCCTCCTTTAATGCTTTTTCATTGACAAGAATGTATTTCTTGACAAGTTTTTTTTCTCGGACTTTTTAGGTTTTGAGTCACGTACCTCAACTCTTCCCGCAGACTTCACTCTGAGGCTGTTGATCGGCCCAGAGTCTCCAGTGCGAAAACTTCCCACGAGAGAGAGTCCAATCTGGTCTCTATGATAGGTAGAGACTCTACGATTGAGGAGACAGATGGCCTCTTGGGCTTATGATTATTTTTGTTCTTCTTCAGCAACTGTGAGATGGTAACTCTGTCTTCATCTGCCTCAGCCTGCTGTTCTTTTCTTCTTAGGATTCTCAGAGTCTCAATGTCAGAGGACTCTATAGGTATATCAGTGGTTGACCCTTGGGGTTCTTCTTCCAATTGAGCCTTTAGCTTCCTCTTGACCTTGCTTTTTCTGATCAGGGCAGAGGGTTCTTCCTTATTAGTTTCTTCTTCATCTTCTTTAGTCTCCCTGACCACAGACATATTTCCCAGAATCCCTGACTCCTTTGCATCGGCTGTCCTACCATTGGACTCAGACATCATTCGTACATTTTCAGCTGGATTCCTTTTCAGTTCTCAAACAGTTGCTGGGTCATTCGTCTGTTTGGATTGATTGATTCTCCTTCATCATCCCCTATCTTATCGCCCAAAGTAGACTATAGGATGATACTGATGAATCGCCCGTAGAGCATCTTCCCAGAGCTCTTTGACTTCTTCGAGCTAAGAATCCACTTCCCAATCCATTCAAGCAGCAGGACTCCATAGTTAAGCTGTATCCCACAACTGATGGCTGTCATGAGCTTGAGCTGTACTTTGTTTAAAGAATCGTGGCTTGAGCTCTTGCAGCATATGCATTTTCCAACAATGTCTGCCAGAAATTCGTACCTCTGAGGAAACTCCTTTTTCTTGTATCCTTTGACAGTGGGGAATTTCTTGTGATGCATCCTTTTAAGTCCTTCATGGAAATTTATGCCATCTATGAACGAAAAACCTTTAGATTTGAAACCTAGGGCTTGGTTGATGTCCTCAGCCTTCAGCTTGATTTCCATGTTCTTGACCCTCGTTGTGATGACGCCATTCTCGAACACATCATTTTTGTAGAATTCTTTTATCAGCTTAGGGTAGATTATCGTGCTCGTACCCAGAGCCCCTTCGAGACCAGCCTTCTTTATCAATGACAGAGTTTTGTGAAATTTGGGTTCAGCTGTTTTGAACTCATCAAAACAGAGTCTGTAGCCCGAGATGACGTTGGAGGCTACCATTGATTTCTTTTCAAGGAGTATGGTTGATTGAGCTTTCTTGAGAGTTAGGGTTTCTTCTTATAGAGAGAAAGAGAGAGATAATCTTTTGAACTTCTGATTTCAAAAAGGCATTTTCAAACTGTACTTGTAACTTCCCTCTCTCTATTTTGCTTAGTGGGGCATGTGTCAGATTCTGCTTGTCTCTATAAATTTTATTGAGGAGGATTATACCGATTTGCCCTTAACATCTGACGTGTCCTTTGGGAGGACTATGATCGTTGAGGTATCCTTTGTGATTGTCGAGTTTGTTCTGTAATTTTCATGTCTGCTCAGTAATCATCGAGTCTGAACTACGATCGTTGAGTCTGTTCAGTAATCGTCATGTTTGCTCAGCAATCGTCGAGTCTGAACTGCGATCGTTGAGTCTGTTTTGCGATTGTTGTCTTTCATGTCACTGCAGCTCTACGATTGTGAACTTCCCTTGATCATGTCCACGATTTCGAACAAAGTCTTTGTATCTGTATGGTTAGCACAAACTAGAGCATATATTTCATGGTTGTAAATTAAGTATGCCTAGCTCACTTATTAACTTGTTGAATCTGGATTCATCTAGAGGCTTTGTAAAGACATCAACAAGTTGATTTTCAGTAGGAATATATTGTAAAGATATGGTTCCATTTTGCACATGATCCCTAATGAAATGATACCTTATTTCTATATGCTCAGTCCTATAATGCATGACAGGATTATGAGTTATTGCTATGGAACTTGTGCTATCACAGTGAACAGGTGTGGATTTGAATTCAAACCCATAGTCTGCTAGCTGATTTTTCATCCATAGGATCTGAAACTACAACAAATGCCAAAGAAAGAATGTATTCAAACTTTTGCGGTTGAAGTAGATCTTTGAGTTTTGCTTCTTCTTTGAACCGGGACACAAGTCTGCTTCTAATAAATGACAAAAGCATCACATACTCTTTCTATCTATTTTACAACCTGCAAAATCAGCATCTGTGTAGCCTGTTAGTTCAAATGAGGACTCCTTGGGATACCAAAGCCCTAAGTGAGGTGTACCTTTGAGATACCTGAAAATCTTCTTTACAACAGTTAAATCATGTGATTCTTTAGGATTAGCCTGAAATCTAGCACACATGCATGTTGCAAACATTATGTCTGGTCTAATGGCAGTTAGATATAAAAAAGAGCCTATCATACCTCGGTATTGAGTTATATCAGTACTTTTACCTTTTTCATCTTTGTCAAGCTTGGTTGCAGGAGCAATTGGGGTTTTCATGAGAGAGGCTGATTCCATGCCATACTTCTTAAGTAAATCTTTAATGTACTTGGCTTGGTTTATGAAGATTCCTTCATCAGTTTGCTTTCTTGCGCCTAAGGAAGAAATTCACTCACCCATCATGCTCATTTCAAACTTGCTCAGATAAGCTTGGAGAATCTCTTGCATAACTTTTCATCAGTAGATCCAAAAATAATGTCATCAATGTATATTTGAACTAATAAGACTTTGTCTTTATGCTTTCTAAGAAATAGTGTGGTATCTACTCTACCTCTAGTGAACCCATTTTCAATAAGAAAGTTAGTTAGTGTTTCATACCATGCTCTAGGTGCTTGTTTAAGACCATATAGGGCTTTGTCTAATCTATAGACATAATTAGAGAGAGATGGATTGATAAAACCTGGAGGTTGCTCTACATAGACTTCTTCTTGAAGTTCACCATTCAAGAATGCACTTTTGACATCCATCTAAAAGACCTTGAATTTCATGTGAGTAGCAAAGGCAAGAAATATTTTGATGGCTTCTAGTCTGGCAACAGATGCAAATGTCTCATCATAGTCAATGCCTTCTTCCTGAGAGTAGCCCTTGGCAACTAGTCTTGCCTTATTCCTGGTTATTACTCCATCTTCATCCATCTTGTTTCTTAAGACCCACTTGGTTCCAATGACAGATTGACTTTTTGGTCTTGGTACCAATCTCCATACTTTGCTTCTTTCGAACTGGTTAAGTTCTTCCTGTATGGCTTCTATCCAGCTGGAGTCTTCCAAAGCATCCTCTATCTTTTTAGGTTCCATTTGTGACAGGAAGCTTAAATAAAAATATTCATTTCGGGTGCCAGCTCTTGTTTTGATTCTTGCACTCGGATCTCCAATGATTAAGTCTTAAGTGTGATCTCTTGCCCATCTACTTTCTGTTGGGATATCTGTCCTGATGCCTTCTTGTCTGAGGTCTTCAAGATTTATATCTGCTTCTTAGTGTGGAGGTTCGTTGTAAGACCCCAACTTTTATGAATAAAGAATAATTTTCTCGAAATATATTTTTGAATATTATGGTGTGGATTTGATATAATAGTTGTGGGTAATATGTACAAATTTTGCAAAGTAAGCAAGTGGTTATATAATATTTGATTGGTGGGAATATTCATTTTAACGAGGGAATATTAAATGCGGCAAGACAATCATTAGTGGACCCCATAAACTAAGTATTATTGTAGTAATTAGAAAGCGACATAATTATCTTTTATAAAAATAACGGTGGAAGTTTTATTGTTAAACCTGTTGAACTACCCGGTAGTAAAAATCTGATGTAATGCGTGGTTGCATAGTAGCACACTGTATTGATTATTGATGGTTACGTGAGAAGTCACTCGCTTATACCTAATTATTGCTACGATAATTCTTTGCATCATATCTATCATATTATTGATTCGATTATTGTCATAGTATCATCTCGCATTATATGATATATTATTAAATCAATAATTGAGATGATAAAATTATTCATATTATTAAATTGCAATATTTACAATGTCTAGAAGTTACATCGAGGAGAGGTTTGGTCATCTAATTGCTGGCGCCCAAAGGAGAAATCCTTATCGGAAAGCCCCTCTTTCACAGGAACGACACAGTTGTTAAATATTGTGAGTTATAATATTAATGATGAATAAGTTCGTGTTGATTAAAGATGAAATTGATAGTTCCATTGTGTTGGAATTCTTAGTGTTAGTGGATATCGACATTTATTTCGATATTAATTGATGTCTGGAAGTTATACTGACTAGTCGGGTAATTAACCGGATAAATGAGCAATTAATTGCTATTAATTCACATGATTATAACTATTTGTTCACATGTGTGTACTATTGATTCACATTCTTGTACTATTAGGGGAGTTGGTGCAAGATTGATAATACTTGCATGACTAAGTTAAAAATGGAGGTATAGATGGAGGTACTATACTGTAATTCATATTTTCACATGATTATAACTATTGATTCACATGATTGAACTATTGATTCACATTATTTACTATTAGGGGAGGTGGTGCAAGTTTGATAATACTTGTAGGACTAAATTAAAAATGAAAGAAAAGTTGAAGGTATTGTACTGTAATATTTCGATCTCCAAAACGTGCAATTATCGAAACTATATTTTCCTAGAAATAGAAGCTCATTCTTTCTTCATTTCTCACCAATTCACTAAAGCTATAGAACAATTATTATAGAGAGAAAGAAGAAGAGAAGTCTGCTAACTCTCCACTCCAGTATCCAATTTTTTTCTAAGGTAAGGGGTATTATTTCTTTCGTATTCATGAAAAGAGCTTTTGTTATTCCATTCTTTATTATTATGTTGGAATAACTTTTCATCTATCTTGATAACACATACATGGTGAAATTCTTTTGTTATTCCATTCTTTATTATTATGTTGGAATAACTCTTTGTACATCACAATCCGCATACGTGGTGAAATTCTTCATTATTCCATTCTTTATTATTACATTGGAATATCCTGTGCATGCGAATTACGCTAGACACGGTTATATTCTTTATTATTCTATTGGAATAACTTTTCTGCATGCGATCTATCGTATGCATGGTGAATTCTTTGTTATTCTATTCTTTATTATTCTGTTGGAATATCTTTCATGCAGGCAGATTACGCTAGACTGGTTCCATTCTTTATTATTCTGTTGGAATAACCTGTCTGTGCGGTCTATCGCATGCATGGTGAATTCTTCATTATTCCATTCTTTATTATTCTTTTGGAATAACTTTGTCTATGTGGATTATCACATGCATGGTGAATGATCCTTCGTATTCATTCCTTATTAAATTGTGGAAATGATCTGCATCACGTGGATTACTGCATGGCGGTGAAAATCCATTTGCGCTTCATATATTCTATGATACTCATTTGGTTAAAGTTTTGGCTTCTATACTCCATGAAATTAATAGAATATCCTGGATATTTAAGCTTCATCCTAGATCTTTTCATGGAAATATTCTTACGAGCATTCTTGAATTTTACTCCACAAAGCGATCATGTTGACAATTTGGGCGTAATTGATTTCAAGATAAATTAACTTATAAATCTTTAAAATTTATTCTTGAACTTGTTTTATTGAATTATTATGTCATTGTCATCATCCTCATGCTTATATTGTGATGAAAGTCATCTTTAGCTTACGTGCGTAGATGGACTTGGTATGATTATGACCGAGAATTATTCGGTATAATCATGACACAGATGTTATAAATGATGTGGTAAAAGTCCTCTCAGCAGCAGAAAGTGCATTGATGGACGCTTTTTGGTATGATTATGACCGAGGATTATTCGGTATAGTCATGACCATTGATGATTTAATGAATATCCTTGGCCCATAGTGCGAGGATGACTCGATGATGTGGTTTATTTATTAAAATGAGTCTCAAATGATAAAAATTGATGAAAATATTTTAAATCATAGAAGATAGTAGATATCATGCTCTACTTGACTCTTCTAATGGATTGCTTATTCATTGCAGCTCAACTTGATGTCTATTGTATTTTATCGGTTTAACATTGTTGAAGACTAATGATAATTTATTCTCGCATTATCTTAGTCATAATATTTCTTCTTGGGCTAGTTGAGCTCACCCTTTTTTCACTTTATTCTCTTGTGAAATGAGAACGTAGCTTGGACTAGTCGGGGAATGGAGTGATGGTCCGGATGATAGCATTAGTAGTCCTCACTATTCTATTAAATAGTGTGACAATAAATGTAATGAGGACTCCATTGAGTGTGGATATTGTCTAGATGACAATATTCTTATTAAAACTCTTAGATTATGTTTTGTCGTATTTTACACATTGTTGTATAATAATTGTTGTTTGAATTTTGTACCATGTATTTGGTGACTCAAGATGGGTGATGTATACCTATTTATTTTGCGTCCACACAGGTTGGTATCAAAGCTTAGGGATATGATCCCTGGCTGAGATGTGAGACAAGAACTAGGAGGGGAGAGACGGGGGAATTCCTTCGCTAGTATGACCTACCTAAGTTTATTTGGTATTTAATTGGTCGGTCAGAGTATATGGATAATATGTGATATGTTAATTAACCCTTGTTTTATGGCAGTATTTAAAAATGGCATCCGAAAATGTTGAGATAAACAATGAAGCACATGAGATCGTTGAGTCACCACAGATTAATGCCCAGGATAATGTGCAATAAGAAGACAATAATCCTCATGAAAACAATAACATCGATGAAATGGGGAACGATGGGATGTTCAGAGGCTTTATGCAATTCATGCAACATCAGGCGAAAGTGGCTCTTGTCCAAAATGCAGGTGGAAACACTAACAACTCTTGGACGGTCACCGCTAAACAGTTCAAGGAGCTGGGACCACCGAAGTTTTTTGGAGAGCCAAAACCACTTAAGGCGGAGATGTGGATAAAGCAGATCAACAAGATATTTGATGTCTTGGGATGCTCCGAGGAGCAAAAGGTTCCCTTTGCCACCTTCATGTTTATGTGAGGCGATTCTTTGGTGGGAATCAGAAAAGCGTACTCGACTGCCGCACTTAAAATGTCTTGGGAGAAGTTCCAAGAGCTGTTCAATGACAAGTACTTTCCTGAAAGTATTCGTCACATGAAGGAGGTAGAGTTCATCAAACTTGAGCAAAACAATATGACCGTGGTGCAGTACGAAGCTAAGTTTTCCGAGTTATCTCGGTTTGCGTCCCACTTGGTTGATAATGATGAGAGAATGACGCGGATGTTTCTAAGAGGTTTGAAACCCGAGATACTTCAATACCTAATTTCTCACAAATTGTGTTTGTATTCAGATGTTGTGAATAGGGCTCAGTTATTGGAGCGCGATAATGAGTCAATCCAACCAAGAGAGAGCAACCGACAAGTCGATAATAACAGTGGTAGCAGTCATCAAAGCGGTGACAACAAACGTGGAGGGAATCAACATCCCAAAAATGATAATCACTTCGGTGGTAATCATGGCCATGACAATAAGAGTGGACATTTCAAGAAGAGCGATTCAACAAGGATGGAAAGACGCGTCGGCACCAAAGACCAAGTTGTTAAGGAAGGAGAACGACCATCGGTCAGTATGTAGGGTAATCATTCTAAGTTATAATCGAACCAAGAATAAGCTATTCTTTATATAATCGAAACCGAATTAGTGATACTTTTACTATCCAAAATTATAAATAGAAATTTAAAAATAACCAATTATCGAATCTTGAATTACGAATTGTAATTTGGTATTCGGGTAATAACCAAAATATCCGCAACTCGTTAACTTACTAAGAATCGCAAAGGGAAAGAAAATATCTATTGGTGTTATCAGTGATGCTTTTTAATTGTCTTTATCCTCTTTAAAATATAAGAAGCCATTTTGATGTTTTAAAATTAACTTGACATATTTTTAAATTAATTATGACTACAATAACTATCGCTATCGTATAGTGAGTGATAGATAAAAGACTTCAAAAAGTGTGCAGGAAACCAATTCAACTATTATTGTCTTTATATGCTACCTTTCAATGGAGAAGTACTTGTACACGACTCCCTTTTTTGTAGCAACACCTTCAATGTTAGAGGTTTCAATGGAGAAGTACTTGTACACGACTCCTTTTTTTTGTTGCCGGAGTCGCCGAACTGCAAAGCAGCAAAAGGTGTGAAGAGATCTGAGATCTGGAGCAGAGAAGCAAGAAGAGGCTGAGGAATATCTCAGATCTGTGACTGTGAGCGACGACCGACTGCTACTCGACGACGGCTAGGGATAAAAATGAACACAGATCTGAATAAGTGAAGTGAAATACTCGACTCGACGACTACAGACTTTGAGACTACTGAGACTCAGACTAGTACTATAGTCTCTACTCTCTACTCGTAGTCTACATATTAGTCTTATTAGATAATAGATACCACGGCAGCAAGGCAGCAAGTATAAAATTATTATTATTTAAGTATTAAATTTTGGTTATTCAGGTATCCGAATAACCTGTTTTTGAGAACCGAAACCGAAACCGAATATTGAATAATAATTCGGATATAACCGAAATTCCAAAAAAAAACCAAAAACCGAAATAATTTGGTTAAAAAAATTTGGTTCGATTCGGTAGTTCGGTTTTATCCGTTTTTTACTCACTCCTAGTCGTATGTTACAAATGTGGAGGGGAAGGACACATAAGTCCAAACTGCACGATGCAGTCCAAAGCGTGTTATAATTGTGGAAAAGAAGGTCACCTAGCTTGGATTTTTTGTCGTGCACCAAAGTCAAGTTCAATTTGGGATGGAGGCATCAAAGGGTGTTCCACAAGACAAAACCGGTAGTTCAAAGGAGAGCGTTTGTCGTAACCTCCCAAAAAGCGAGGAATCCAAACGAGGTGATCACGGGTAAGCTAATTATAAACTCTAGTGAAGTTTATACTTTATTTGATACCAGTTCTACCGATTCCTTTATTTCTCCTACTCGCACTCAACGTTTAAATTTGACTATGGAGAAATTAGACTATGACTTATCTATTGAAACTCTGTTGGGAGAAACCTTCATTACATCCACGGTTTATAAGTCTTGTTTAATTCAAATCGGTAATTGCACGTTACCTGTCGATCTTATTTCTTTGAAAATACTTGCATTTGATGTTATTTTAGGGTTTGATTGGTTAACTACTCATCATGCTAAAATCAATTGTTTTCGTAAGGTTGTTAACTTTCATATTCCTAACCAATCTATTATACGAATTCAAGCAACCAAACCACTAAAATCAATCACTGTCATATCAAGTCATAAAGCTATTCGTTTATTGAAAAACGGATGTCAAGCTTTCTTAGCCCATGTTACGGATTTAAATAAAGATACATCAGATTTGAATGATATTTCTATTGTTAATAAATTTCCTGACGTATTCCCTGAAGAACTTCCTGGCCTACCCCCAGAGCGTGAAATTAAATTTTGTATCGACCTTGAATCTGGTATAAAACCCATTTCCAAAGCCCCATATCGAATAGCTCCTATTGAACTTTAGGAGTTAAAAACCCAACTACAGGAATTGTTAGACATCGATTTCATTCGTCCTAGTACGTCTCCTTGGGGTGCTCCTGTTCTATTCGTAAAGAAAAAAGATGGAAGTATGCGACTTTGTATTGATTATCGGGAGTTGAATCATGTCACCATCAAAAATAGGCACCCGTTGCCTCGCATTGATGACCTGTTTGATCAGTTGCAAGGAGCCAAATTCTTTTCAAAGATTGATCTTCGTTCCAGATATCATCAGTTGAAGATTAAAACTGATGACATTCCAAAGACTGCTTTCAGAACTCGGTACGGGCATTATGAATTCCTAGTCATGTCTTTTGGATTGACTAATGCTCCTGCTTCCTTCATGGATATGATGAACCGAGTATTCAAGGAATATTTGGATCACTTTGTGGTTGTCTTTATTGATAACATCATCATATACTCCAAAACCCGCGAAGACCATGAGTAACACTTGAGGCTGATACTCCAAAAGCTTCGTGAAAACAAGCTTTATGCCAAGTTGAAGAAATGTGAGTTCTGGCTTGAGGAAGTTGCATTCCTTGGGCACGTGATATCAAATCATGGAATATCTGTTGACCCGACAAAGATTGAATTAATTCAAAGCTGGGAGCAACCTAAGTCAGTGAACGAAGTACGTAGCTTTCTCGGCTTAGCTGGTTATTATCGGAGATTCGTAGAAGGGTTTTCTTGAATCGCTACTCCATTAACTCAACTAACTTGAAAAGATACAAAATTCGGTTGGAGCGAGGAATGTGAAAAGAGTTTTCAAGAACTCAAGAGGAGACTCATTTTAGCACCTGTTCTGACAATACCATCTGGCTCGGAGGGATTTGTCATCTACAAGATGCTTGAGCAAAGGGTTAGGATGTGTTCTCATACAATATGGGAAAGTCATAGCCTATGCCTCTCGACAACTCAAAGAATATGAGAGGAATTATCCTACTCACGATGATAATAGTTAGCGTAGATCATTTTTGCTTAAGATTTGGAGGCATTACCTGTATGGAGAGAAGGTGGAGATCTATACGGATCATAAAAGCCTCAAATATTTCTTCACTCAAAAGGAACTCAACATGCGGCAACGACGATGGCTTGAGTTGTTGAAATATTATGATCATACCATCCAATACCATCCTGGAAAAGCGAACGTAGTAGCTGACACATTGAGTAGAAGATCATATGCGGGTATGAGTGCAATATTGTCAACGCAAAGACCCATTTTGTATGACTTGGAAAGGATGGAAATAGAGTTAAAGACTCCAGGGACCCATGTGATGATGGTAAATATACGAGTGGAAACGACTGTAATCGATAAAGTTAAAGCTGCTCAAACTACAGACCTGGAGCTGATGCGTATGAAGAAGAAAGTGCAAGAAGGTGCTATTCCGGAAGCAAGAATCGATGAAGAAGGAATACTTCGAGTCAACACCAGACTTTGTGTTCCTAACGATTCTGACTTGAAGTATAAAATCATGATGGAGGCACACAACACACCGTTTGCAATCCATCTTGGGAGTACCAAAATGTATCATGATCTTCAACATACATTTTAGTTGAGTAATATAAAGAGAGAGATAGCGGGGTTTATCTCAATGTGTCTAACTTGTCAACGAGTCAAGGCGGAGCATCAAGTGCCAAAAGGTCCATTGTAACCACTTGAAATTCTAGAATGGAAGTGGGAGCACATTACCATGGATTTTGTTACTGGTCTTCCCAAGGTTTCTCAAGGCATAGATGCGATTTGGGTCATTGTTGATAGACTGACCAAGTCTGCTCATTTTTTTATCGATACGAGAAACTTTTACACTTGAACGTCTTGCTAGTATGTACATAAACGAGATCGTAAGATTGCATGGTATGCCAGTATCCATAGTTTCTGATCGAGACCCAAGATTAACTTCAAGATTTTGGGTTAGTTTGCAAAAAGCTATGGGCACGGATTTACGATTTAGTTCGGCATATCATCCTCAAACGGATGGGCAGTCGAAAAGGACTATTCAAACTCTTGAAGATTTATTAAGACTCTGTGTCCTTGATTTCAAGGGAAGTTGGGACAATTTCTTACCATTGGTGGAGTTTTCCTACAATAATAGTTGTCAAGCAAGTATTGGCATGGCTCCATTTGAGGCGTTGTATGGAAGAAAGTGTCGTTCTCCAGTATGCTGGGATGAGGTGGGTGAAGCAACGTTGTTGGTACCAGATTTGGTACGTATGACTACGAAAAAGATTCAAACGATCCGACAAAATATAAAAACCTCACAAGATCGACAAAAGAGTTATGCTGATCTTCATCGAAAAGACGTGGAATTCAATATTGGAGATCATGTGTTGTTATGTGTTGCTCCATGGAAAGGAGTTACAAGATTTAGAAAGAGAGGAAAGCTCAATCCTCGATTCATTGGCCCATTTTTAATCCTCGATCGAGTAGGAACTATGGCCTATAGACTACTTTACCGCATTAAGTATGTCTCGTGTTCATAACGCTTTTCACATATCTATGTTACGTAAATATGTGAAAGACCCGAACCACATTATTGAATTAGAACCAGACGAGATAGAGGAAGATTTAACGTATGAAGAGTTACCTGTTAAAATCTTGGATAAGAAGGATTATATTCTACGCTCTAAAGTTATACCTCAAGTCAAAGTTTTGTGGAGAAACCACGATATGGAGGAAATGACCTGGGTGTTAGAATCTGAGATGAAGTCAAGATATCCTCACCTCTTCGATATACCGTCACGTACCTAATTTCGAAGATGAAATTTCATAAGAAGGGAGGTTGTAAGACCCCAATTTTTATGAATAAAGAATAATTTTCTCGAAATATCTTTTTGAATATTATGGTGTGGATTTGATATAATAGTTGTGGGTAATATTTACAAATTTTTCAAAGTAAGCAAGTGGTTATATAATATTCGATTGGTCGGGGAATATTCGTTTTAACAGGGAATATTCGTACGACGGCACAATCATTGGTGGACCCCACAACGGAAGTATTGTCGTAATTAAAAAACGACATAATTATTTTTTATAAAAATAACTGTGGAAGTTTTACCGTTAAACTGTTGAACTACCCGGTAGTAAAAGTACAGTAATACGCGTGGTTGCATAGTAGAACACGATATTGATTATTGATGGTTATGTGAGAAGTCACTCAGTTATACCTAATTATTGCTACAGTAATTGCTGCATCATATCTCTCATATTATTGATTCGATTATTGTCATAGTATCATCTCCATTATATGATATATTATTAAATCAATAATTGAGATGATAAAATTATTCATATTATTAAATTGCAATATTTACAATGTCTAGAAGTTACATCGAGGAGAGGTTTGGTCATCTAATCATGGCATGATAAGGAGAAATCCTTATCGAAAGCTCCCTCTTTCTTAGGAACGACACGGTTGTTAAATATTGTGAGTTATAATATTAATGATGAATAAGTTAAGTGTTGATTAAAGATGAAATTGATAGTTCCATTGTGTTGGAATTCTTAGTGTTAGTGGATATCGACATTTATTTCGATATTAATTGATGTCTGGAAGTTATCTTGACTAGTCGAGATGATTAACTTAGGATAAATAAGCAATTAATTGCTATTAATTCACATGATTATAACTATTTGTTCACATGTGTGTACTATTGATTCACATTCTTGTACTATTAGGGGAGTTGGTGCAAGATTGATAATACTTGCATGACTAAGTTAAAAATGGAGGTATAGATGGAGGTACTATACTGTAATTCATATTTTCACATGATTATAACTATTGATTCACATGATTGAACTATTGATTCACATTATTTACTATTAGGGGAGGTGGTGCAAGTTTGATAATACTTGTAGGACTAAATTAAAAATGAAAGAAAAGTTGAAGGTATTGTACTGTAATATTTCGATCTCCAAAACGTGCAATTATCGAAACTATATTTTCCTAGAAATAGAAGCTCATTCTTTCTTCATTTCTCACCAATTCACTAAAGCTATAGAACAATTATTATAGAGAGAAAGAAGAAGAGAAGTCTCGCTAACTCTCCACTCCAAAGATTATCAATTTTTTTCTAAGGTAAGGGGTATTATTTCTTTCGTATTCATGAAAAGAGCTTTTGTTATTCCATTCTTTATTATTATGTTGGAATAACCTGTCTATGCGAAGTAACACATACATGGTGAAATTCTTTTGTTATTCCATTCTTTATTATTATGTTGGAATAACTTTGTCTATATCTGAATCTCGCATACGTGGTGAAATTCTTACATTATTCCATTCTTTATTATTACATTGGAATATCCTCATGCATATGCAATTACGCTTAGACACAGTTACATTCTTTATTATTCTATTGGAATAACTTTTCTGCATGCGATTCATCGTATGCATGGTGAATTCTTTGTTATTCTATTCTTTATTATTACATTTGGAATATCTTGTTCATGCGATTACGCTAGACACGGTTCCATTCTTTATTATTACATTGGAATAACTTTGTCATGCATGGATCTATCGCATGCATGGTGAATTCTTACATTATTCCATTCTTTATTATTACGTTGGAATAACATGTCTATGTGGATTATCACATGCATGGTGAATGATCCTTCGTATTCATTCCTTATTAAATTGTGGAAATGATGCATCTCGTGGATTACTGCATGGCGGTGAAAATCCATTCAGATTTCATATATTCTATGATACTCATTTGGTTAAAGTTTTGGCTTCTATACTCCATGAAATTAATAGAATATCACGGATATTTGCGCTTCTTCATCCGGTATCTTTTCATGGAAATATTCTTCCGAGCATTCTTGAATTTTACTCCACAAAGCGATATCATGTTGACAATTTGGGCGTAATTGATTTCAAGATAAATTAACTTATAAATCTTTAAAATTTATTCTTGAACTTGTTTTATTGAATTATTATGTCATTGTCATCATCCTCATGCTTATATTGTGATGAAAGTCATCTTTAGCTTACGTGCATAAATGGACTTGGTATGATTATGACCAGGAATTATTCGGTATAATCATGACCTGTAATGTTATAAATGATGTGGTAAAAGTCCTCTGTAGCCTGTAGTGCATTGATGGACAGTTTTTGGTATGATTATGACCAGGGATTATTCGGTATAGTCATGACCATTGATGATTTAATGAATATCCTTGGCCCGTAGTGCAGGGATGACTCGATGATGTGGTTTATTTATTAAGTTTGAGTCTCGTGATAAAAATTGATGAAAATATTTTAAATCATAGAAGATAGTAGATATCATGCTACTGCTTGACTCTTCTAATGGATTGCTTATTCATTGCAGTTCAACTTGATGTCTATTGTATTTTATCGGTTTAACATTGTTGAAGACTAATGATAATTTATTACGCATTATCTTAGTCATAATATTTCTTCTTTGGGCTAGTTGAGCTCACCTTTTTTCACTTTGTTCTCTTGAGAAATGAGAACGTGGCAGGACTAGTCGGGGGAATGGAGTGACGGTCCGGATGATAGCATTAGTAGTCCTCACTATTACATTAAATAGTGTGACAATAAATGTAATGAGGACTCCATTGAGTGTGGATATTGTCTAGATGACAATATTCTTATTAAAACTCTTAGATTATATTTTGTCGTATTTTACACGACTGTTGTATAATTAAATTATATTTGAATTTTGTACCATGTATTTGACGACTCAAGATGGGTGATGTATACCTATTTTGGGGGCGTCACATTCAATTTCTTGCATAGGCCTCTCTACGATCTCATTTCCTTTCTCAACGATTTCACTATTTGGAACTACGATTGTAGTGTTGAGCTCGATGACCTCGTTTGCGATTATACTCGAATCTGTCGTTCGTAGTGTCTGGCAAAGACTATTTTGTCTAAGTCTGTCTCATCAAAGATGATGTGAATTGAGACTTCAACACTTAGTGTCTTCTTGTTGAACACTCTGTAGGCTTTACTGTCTGTAGCATATCCAAGAAAGATTCCTTCGTCTGACTTGGGCTAAAACTTTGTCAAATACTACTTTCCGTTGTTAAGAATGTAGCATGTACAGCCGAATACATGAAAGTAGCTGACACTTGGCTTTTTTCCTTTCCACAATTCATAGGGTGTCTTCTTAATCGTAGAGTGTATGAGTGATCTGTTCTGAGTGTAGCATGTAGTGTTGACAACTTCTGCCCAGAAGTATTCATACAGATGGGTTACAACTAGTAGAGTTCTTCCAGCCTCTATTAACGTCCTGTTCTTTCTCTCAGCTACTCCATTTTGTTGAGGAGTTAGTGGAGCTGAGAAGTTATGACTGATGCCATTGTCTGTGCAGAACTGGTCCATTTCTGAGAAGTCAAATTCTCTTCCATGATCACTTCTTATAGCCTTGATTTTCTCCCCTTTCTCGTTCATCACTAAACTAAACATCTTGATCAGTTGGGAGCTTATTTCATCCTTTGAGGTTAGAAAGAATACCTATGTCAATCTAGTGTAATCGTCGACTATGACAAGTGAGTATCTCTTCCCTCCGAGGCTCGTTGTTGGAATTGGCCTAAATAGATCCATGTGGAGCAACTACAGGGGCTTGTCAATTAAGTTGGCAGTTTTGCTTTTAAATGAGCTTACGTGCTTTCCAAGTCGACGGGCATTACCGACCTTTCTTCAACGAAGCTGAACTTAGGTAAGCTTCATGAACTAAATCTTTTGAGGCTAGTTTGGTCATGCTCTTGAAGTTGAGATGAGACAGTCTTCGATGCCATAACCAGCTCATTTCTTCAGATGCTTTAGCCAGAAAGCATATTGTCTCGTCTGAGCTTAGTTGACCAAGATTTACTGTGTAGACATTTCCTTCTCTTGTTCCGGTTAACTTTACAGCAGATGTCTTTAGGTCTCGGACTTAACATTAATTGTTGAAGAATGTTACTTGATGACCCTTGTCGCAGAGTTGGCTGATACTTAGAAGATTGTGTTGTAGTCCTTCCACATAGGCCACTTTACTGAAGGATACTGCATCATTTCCAGCTGAGCCATATCCTCTTGTCTTGCCAGAGCCGTTGTCTCCAAAGATGACTGAGGGACCCTCATTCTCTATGTAGTTAGAATAAAGGGCTTTGTTCCCAGTCATGTGCCTTGAGCATCCACTATCCAGATACCAGGTTGTGATCGTGGAGCTCTTTTCCTGTGGTAACATTAAACCTTCATTTTGGTACCCATACTTTCATGGGTCCTACTTTGTTAGTACCCTTGGGGAGCCAAATCTGCTTGATTTTGGGTCTCATATGCATGGAATTATAATGGCACTTTGCAGCCTTGTGACCAGCTTTATAGCACACAAAACATCTAATATGATACATGTTTGTGTGTGTGTATGTGAAAATTCTTCCTCCATTTGGACTTTTGTGGATCTTTAGTCATCCTACTGTTAAGCTGATTTTCCTTCTTCCATGTGTCCTCGTGTTTCATGATTTGTGAGGAGTGTACCTTACCTCTACTATACCTTCCCAATTGGTTCATAGAGTTGATCGTACTTGACTCTACGATCCTTCGAGGTTGGTGAGTAGTGGCTGGGTTACTCTTCTCTTTTCTAAAACCAGTGCCTGCATGAGATCCCTTACTCCTTGGAATATAGATTGAATCATTAGAAAGCGAGGTTTGGTTGGCTCATCCTTCCGTGAGAATTTCACAAATATAATGCCTCTACTAAAACTTGAGGCACTTCTTAGTGCTAGTTTCCTTTACCTTTTCCACACATGGCTCGAGGCGATTCCCCAAAGCCTAAACACATGCTCTGGCGAGACACTTCTCAGCTAGATATTAGGGAGTCCATGGATGAAGAGGATTTATTCTATGTAGAGATTGTCTTTTCTAGTTCCTCAATTTTAGAGGTTAGACTTGACTCTCTTTTTGCATTGAGCTCATTAGTCTGTTTCAAGAGCTTATTCTTAGCTTCAAACTTGGAGAGAGAATCAGTACTTAGAAGGGTTGTTTCCAGTTCTTCTTGAACTTTTTTTTTCTCCTTTGAAGAAGTGAATAGTCCTTAGTCAGAACTCTAAACCACTTCATGTATTGATGCAGATCAGATGTTATAGCATGCAGTGCAGTTCTTAAATCATCAATGTCTACATCAGGAGAGTTGAAGTCAAATACCTCATCTATACTTACTTCATATATGTTGGAGTTCTGTTTATCATTTGCATTCTTGGCCATCAGGCAAAGATTTTCCATTTGAGGATCTTCATCATCTCTAAATTCCGGAGTTGAGTCATTGTCTGAGTCACTCCACGATCCTCTAGCTACAAGGCCTTTGTCTCTCTTCTGAGGCCTTTTGTTGCCTTTGTATTCCTTCTTTGAATGTGATTTCTTCTTTAGTTCTTCTCTGAGAGGTTTGTTGCAGTTAGCAATGAAGTGGCCAGGTTTCTTGCAATTGTAGCATAGATCATTTATTTGCTCCTGGCTGCTGTAGTTGTTAACTTTCTTTGGCTTACTAGTTTTGCCTTGACGCATGAACCTTCTGAGTCTCTTTACTAGCATTGCAAAGTCCTCATCATCATCTTCATCATAGTTAGAGTCAATTTCAGTGTTGACCTTAGAGGTGCTTTTCGTTGCTTTAAGAGCAACACCCTTATCCTTCTTTCTTCCTTTAGATAGAGTTTCTACTCGTTGAGTCAGTTCCAGTTCGTATGTAAGAAGGTTGCCATATAACTGTTGAACAGTCATCTCATGGAGATTCTTTGACTCTCTAATAGCAGTGGTTTTGGCATCCCACTTGCTTGGTAAGGCTCTCATGAATTTTATGATTAGATCTTTGTTTGGATAGATTTTTCCATAGGCTCGTAGAGAGTTGAGCAGAACATTGAATCTCTAAGTGGGTGGCGATGGCGTTTTCTCCTTGAATGTGTGCAAACATTTCATATTCTTTGTGTGTCGGAAAGAGATTGTTTGTTTCTCTCGACTTCTTCCGTTCCTTCATGCATGATGAGCAGTGCTTCCCAAACCTCCTTTGTTGTTTTACTGTTGACCACATTTTCGAATAGATCATCTTCTAAGGATTGAAACAAAATGTTCTTGGCCTTTTTATCGAGTTGAACAACTCTCTTCTCATTATCTGTCCATTCTCCTTTGACCTTAATCTATATTCTGTTTGGATCGTCTGTAGTTGGTGTAAGCTTTGTAGGAACGTAGGGCCCATTCTGAATAGTTTCAAATAGATCTTCATCTATTGAATTCATGTATGCTTGCATCCGAACTTTTCAGTTGGCGAATTTATCTTTGTTGCACATAGGTGGCTTGCTGCCTCCTCCAGTCTTTGATTCGCTTGGTAAGTGTTCCATTAGATCTACTCAACCTTTGTAGGCTATATAATAGAACCTGCTCTGATACCAATTATTAGTTCCCGGAGGCACAATAGTTATCTAGAAGGGGGGGGGGTTGAATAGATATTTAAAAATTCTTTTCGTTTTACTTTGCCAGTTTTGATAATGATTTAAACACAGCGGAATTAAGGTTTATTTGATCTCCCTTTTTGATATAGTGAGTTAATGAGAGTGAGACAGTTATAGCAGTTATAGCAAGAATGCAATAGACACAACAGTTTTAAGTGGTTCAGAGCACCTAAAGCTCCTAGTCCACTCTTCTACTCCTCGAGTAGGAAATCCACTAAGAATGTCTTTTACACTTTCTGAATCTCACAGATTCCTTCTAGACCAGAAGTCTAGGAACTTCTTAGTTCACTCTTGAACTCTTCAAGTCCAGCAGACATGGCTCTTCACAGTTCACTTAGAACCCTTCAAGTCCTTCTAACTTGGAACTCTTACTTCAGTTGATTGGTAGTTGTTGAGTTCTTGGTTGGTGCTACTCAGTTGCTGTTAAGCTCTTGTTTGAAAGAACTGAGTAGTTATGCAAGCTTTTTCCTTTTTCTCTCAGATCGTAGAGTTGAGCGTTGAGTATTCTTCCTTTTTGTTCAATTTCTTGCTTAGTTGAATCATTTGCAAATGTCTTGCATATATATGATCTTTGAAATCCATCCGTTGAAGCATTTAATGCGTTTGACGTTTCTGATCTTTGATGGAGACTTTTCTACATATCTTCTGAATTGCATTACGCCCACCGACATAGCGGATCGCTTTCTCCTAACACACGAAAAGGTGTTTTCCTCTATCCCATGGTCCTTTCCTTAGCTTCTTTAATCGTCTCTTTGTTGCATACTAAGGATATTTTTATGCCATTGGGACTGGTGATTACTTCAACGTTTGTAACCCATTCCACATTTGTTAAGATTTTATCTTTGAATAAATGATCAAGGCCCACAACTTCTGACATAGCCAGATGATACTCTACGATTCTTATTGTGGTGTCTTGCCACCTTGGTGCTTGATGCAACCAAATAAGAACACTACGATTTCTTTTAAGGACTGACACACTACGATCTTCACTTGCTTGTCTTGCAGACTCTACGTACGTTTCGAGAGCACACTACGATCTCTGAGTTGGCTTCAACAAACGTCTGGACCACACTACGATCTCTAAGTTGGCTTCGGCAAACATCTGGACCACTCTACGATCTTTGGAGAGGCCCTTCAAGGTAGTCATACTACGATCCTTGATGCTCTATGATTTTGCCTAGGCTTCTGTAGACTCTTGATTAGCTCATTAGACAAAAAATTTGTTTGAAGCCTATCTATTACATTTCAAGATATAGATCAACCTAACATCTTTGATCTCTTTATCTATACATTCATTTACAGAATGATGAAATTTGAAAGCTTAGATCAACCTAACAATTTTGATCTATCACTAAGTCCTTGTACATATATTCCTTGAAGGACTTCACATATAATCATGAACGTTTACTGTGAGACCCCAAATTTTATGAATAAAGATTTAAATTTCTCAAAATATTTTTTTGAATATTATGGTGTGGATTTGATATAATATTATAGTTGTGGGTAGTATTTATAAATTTTGCAAAGTATGTAAGTTGTTGTATTATATTCGATTGGTCGGGGAATATTCTTTTTATCGGGGAATATCCGTACGACGGTACAATCATTGGTGGACCCCACAACAGAATTATTGTCGGATTGAGAAAACGACAAAAATATTTTATGAAAATAACGGCGGAAGTTTTACCGTTAAAACTGTTGAACTACTCGGTAGTAAAAGTTCAGTAATACGTGTGATTGCATAGTAGCACACGATATTGATTATTGATGCTTACGTGAGAAGTCACTCAGTTTTGTTCAATTATTGCTACAGTAATTGCTGCATAGTATCTCACGTTATTTGATTCAATTATTATCGATATTTTGTATATTATTAAATCAATAATTGAGACGACGAAGTTATTAATATTATTATTTGCAATATTAATGATGTCTAGAAGTTCTGCCAAGAGAGGTTTGGTCACCTAATTATGGCGCTGATAGGAGAAATCCTTATTGGAAAGCCCCTCTTTCCTAGGAGTGACACAGTCGATTAATATTGTGAATTATAATAATGATGATATTGTTGTTAAATATATTGAGGTGTCTTTTATGAAGTCACGAAGTTTATATATATATATATATATATATATATATATATATATATATATATATATATATATAAATTTTGTTTTATTAGTATTATTAATGTAATAAAAGCAGAAAAGCTTTTATATAAAAGCAGAATACTTTTATAAAGTTATTTGTTTTATTAGACAATAATAATTAGAATATAATATATTTTATTATGCATAGTTTTTTGCATAGTAAAATCTTTTTATATAAAATGAATACTTTTATAAAGTTATTTATTTTATTAGACAATAATTAGAATATAATATATTTTATTATGCATAGTGTTTGCATAGTAAAATCTTTTTATAAAAAAGCAGAATACTTTTATAAAGTTAATTGCTTTATTAGATTTTAAATAAAATATATAAATATATATATATATATATATATATATATATTTTATTATAGTATCCTTTCTATTTTCCTATAAATAGGATGCTTAGTTAGAATTGAAATCACACGAAATTGGAGAATTCTCTTACATAATCTTGGCGTACTTCTTTAGAGTTTTAAGAAGCTTTGAGCGTAGTGCAAGTTTTTCTTCAAGTATATCTCATACCCTACCCGTGAGTACTCTTCTTTATAAGGTAAGGGTATTATTTTTTCAGTATTCATGAAGAGAACTTACATTATTCCATTTTTATTATTATGTTAGAATAACTTTTTTTTATGCAAAGTCTGCATACATGGTGAAATTCTTACATTATTCCATTATTTATTATTACATTGGAATAACCTATATCATCTTGATCTATCATGCATGCATGATGATTTCATTGTTATTCCATTCTTTATTATTTTGTTGGAATATCACAGCCGGTGCAAATTTACTTTGACTTGGTTAGTTCTTTATTTTATGTTGGAATATCACATGCGTGCGTTTCGCATGACTGGTTCTATTATTTATTATTACATTAGGAATAACTTTTATGCATCTGATCTATCGCATGCATGGTGAATCATACATTATTCTATTCTTTATTATTACATTGGAATAACATATGCGTGTGGATTACCACATGCGTGGTGAATGATCCTTTGTATTCATTTCTTATTAAATTATGAAAATGATCAGCTCGTGGATTCTGCATGGCGAGACGAAAATCCATTTGCAGTTTCATATATTATATTATACACAGTTGGTTAAAGCTTTGGCTTCTATATTCCTTGAAATTAGTGGAATATCCTAGATATGTGCGCTTCATCCAATATCTTTTCGTGAAAATATTCTTCTGACCATTCTTGAATTTTTCTCCACAAAGCAGTATCATGTTGACAATTTGGACATTATTGAGTTCAGGATAAATTAACTTATAAATCTTTAAAATTTATTCTTGAACTTGTTTTATTGAATTATTATGTCATTGTCATGATGAGTTAGGTTGGTTATTATGTGAAAACATGAAAGTTTCTTAGAAATCACAAAGGGTTGAAAATCAGATTTTGGTGAAAATAGAATATAAAATTCAATTGACCATATCTCCTATTATATTTTGAATTTTTAAGTGTGGTCAAGTTCTAGAGTTAGATCTATGAGTTTTCTAACTTATCCAAGTGGAATCACTTGGAAAAGGTGTTGTAAATTTTAAATATTGGTGATTTTAGCAAAGGAGTCAAAAACTGCAAAGTACCAAAAAGGCTACTGTCCAAAAATTTAAAAGGGCATTTTCGGCCACTTAGTTTGTGAGAAAAATTCCGGTCTTTTGGGACATGAAAATATATGGTATAAAGCACCTCCTGTCCAAAAATGAGCTCATTCCGACTTAAAATGAGCAAGTTATGACTATTTCAATATTTAGGTTTTTCCGACGAAAAACGCTATAATCGGAGTTCTATAACTCCGATGACCATGAAATTTAAACTGGAAGCTCACGTTAACATGTGTAAGATCCTTCCAAGATTTGGGAATTTCTGGAGTTAAACTTGAGGTAGCTAATTTCTTAAGGAATTAATAGAAATTAATTTTTGAAAAATACTTAAGAGAGTTGAAAAATTATAAAAAAAAATACTTGTTGTGTATGAAATATATGTATATATATTTGGAAAAAGGATAGAAAAATAATAAGTTGATTTGGTAATTTTTCATGAAAATGGTTTAGTTTCAAACATATGAGTTAAATATATTATGTGAAGTTGAAGAATTGATAAATAGGATTTTAGGGCTTGAAAGTCCTATATAAAGTATATGCAGATTTTTTATGAGTGATTTGATCATTGGTGATGAAATCTTATGAGTATGGCATTTTTGAATGATTAAATGCATTATTTGGTAAAGTGTAAACAATTAAATTAAATTGTTTATAAGTTTAAGAAATGATTAAAATATTGTTATAATATTAACAATATTAGATTATGAGTTATTTAAGTGATGGATAATATTTAGATAAGTTTAAAGTCTTTAATATTTATCCTTATTTTCGTTTGATTAATGCTTATATTATTGTCATCATCCTCATGCTTATATTGTGATGAAAGTCATCTTTGACTTACGTGCAGAGATGGACTTGGTATGATTATGACCAGGAATTATTCGGTATAATTATGACCGTAGTGTAACGAATGATGTGGTAAAAGTTCTCATTGGCACATAGTTCATTGGTGGGCCGGTTGTTGGTATGATTATGACCGAGGATTATTCGGTATAATCATGACCACCATTGATGATTACATGAATATCCTTGGTGGTGGTGTAGGGATGATGTGGTTTATTTATTAAAATTTGAGTCTCGTGATAAAGTTTATAAAAATCTTTTAAATCATAGAAGATAGTAGATTTTATGCTCTCTTGACTCTTACAATGGATTGCTTGCTCTCATTGCAGTTAAACTTGATGTCTATTGTAATTTATCGGTTTAACATTGTTAAAGACTAATGATAATTTATTACGCATTATCTTAGTCATAATATTTCTTCTTGGGCTAGTTGAGCTCACCCTTTACATTATTGTTCTCTTGAAATGAGAATATAAATTTGGGACTAGTCGGAAATGGAGTAACGGTCCGGATGATAGCATTAGTAGTCCTTACTTATGGCATGACATGCAATATATAATTGTATTGAGGACCTAAGATGTGTGTTTAAGTATTTTATCGTCACTTAATAATTGATTTTGGTGAACAACAATAAAGTGATGAGAACCCAAACCACAAAAAGCATCAAAAGTGTACCACGATAAAATGAAGAGAACAGAAATCTTCTCGTGTCCCTTTGGAGACTTGAAATATTTACTGTTGTATTTTATATGGCATGTATTAATTTGAGTATGAATATTGTCGTATTATATATGTTACAATATTTGTATTAAAACTCACAGTATATATGTCGTCGTATTTTGCATGACTGTTGTATAATTTAGTTTGTATTTGTATTTAGTACCTTGTATCTGGCGACCCAAGATGGGTGATGTGTACCTATTTTGGGGGTGTCACATTTACTTTAAACATCAAATCAAGATATGCATTCTTCTAACAGTTTTCTAAGTGTATGCACAAGGAGTTCGATATGAGTCTAATGGGATAACTTAACTACTTTTTGGGACTCCAAATCAAGCAAATATAGGAAGGGATCTATATCCATCAAACCAAATATACAAAAGAGCTAGTCAAAAGGTTTGGTTTTGAAGGATCCAATTCAAAGGCTACACCAATGAGCACTTTAATAAAGCTTACATCTGACGAAAAAGGTATAGATGTGGAAGTAACTAAATATCGAGGTATGATTGGATGTTTATTATATTTAACTGCATCTAGACCAGATATTATGTATAGTGTATGTCAGTGTGCATGTTTTCAAGCAAAACCTAAAGAATTCCACTTACAAGCTGTTAAAAGAATTTTTAAATATTTAAGTGGTACAATTAATTTGGGATTATTTTATCCAATTTGCAATCATTTTGAACTAATGGGCTATTCAGATGTTGACTATGCAGGATGTCAAATTGATAGAAAAAGTACTAGTGGTGCTTGCACATTTTTAGGTCACAGTCTTGTTACGTGGCACAGTAAAAAGCAAACTTCAGTTATATTATCAACCACTAAGGGTGAATATCTAGCTGCAGGGAGTTCTGCTCTCAAATTTCATGGTTAAAACAAACTCTATGTGAATTTGATGTTTTATGTAATAGTGTACCTATTTATTGTGATAATTCTAGCGCTATTGACATTTCAAAAAAAATCCTATTTTGCATTCACGCACAAAACACATAGAGGTTAGGAATAATTTCTTAAGGGATAATGTTTCAAAAGGTTTATTTAAATTAATTTTTATTCCAACAGAAAAATAATTAGCTGATATTTTTACCAAACTCTTAAGTGAAGAAAGGTTTTGCATGCTAAGAAGAGAACTTGGAATGTGCATGGTATAAATATTAATTACGTACTAAAATATTTCATGCATCAAATACTTCAAATATACAATTTATTTGCATGCTATGATTTTAAATCGTCTTGTTGATAAACATTATCTATTCATAACTTAGGAGACTAAGGAGGCGTATCTATTTGGCATAAGTCATGGTAGACATCATTATGGGTTTTGAAATTTGAAAAGACAAGAGCTGAGGGTTGTTTATTTTTTAAGGAAATGCATTGGCGTCGACACTTCCCTGTTAAACACAGAGCGCCTCTTCTTCTCACATACACTCAGAATTTTCTCCATTGTTCTTCAACGTTCTAATTTCCACAACAATAATGAAGACTCGCACCAACAAACAATCATCCGACATCACCATCAAAGAAGGAAATCATCCACGATTTCCTTATACTATGAGATCACCAAAGAAGTCTAAAAGACAATCTCGCCAGACATCTGTTCATGTTTCTTCCGACGATTTCGATGGGTCTGATTCCATCTTTTCCTTCCTAAAAAAGTCCCCATAATCTCCTGGTTCAGAGCCTCCTTCCTCTCAACTAGAGTCTCCATCTTATCTGGTAAACCCTTTCTCTGCTACTTTAGATTTGACAGACAATTTCTTTCGAGGTCAAAGTTTTGAAGCCCGCTTCAAAACTTCTATTGCTACCAAATAGTTTGTTTATGAAAAAATTATGGATCTATTTTATTTCAAAAATTCTTCCTTGGAAAAACTTTTCACTTAACATGGTATTTCTACTATGCTCTTTCCCCCCACTAGGGAATATCCCTGGTTGGTACAACACTTCTATACAAATCTAGAATGTAATGGGGATTGTTACCGTCTTTTGTGAAGGAAAATCTTTGTTTTTCATGGTTGTTGATTTTGGTAGTATTTTTGATATTCCTTCTTCGGGTCCTTATCCTTTTACCCTCAAGGGTGCTGCTAATATACCCTTTCCTCCCCTCGAGCAACTTCATACAATGATGAATGATTCATCTTTGACTACTCTGTTTACCCCCAAAACCGTTGATGTGTGTCCACTTGCACGTGTCTTGCATAAACTGCTTCGTTACAATCTGTTTCCACGAGTAGGTGGTGGAGCAAATTTTACATATCAAGATCTTGTGGTTGTTGCAATGATTTTAAAAGGTGTTAGTTTTAATTACTCTCTCATGATGTTGTCTCACATGCTAAGTTGTATTCGGCAAGTTAAAAAGTGTCTGCCTTATGGGTTATTTATGACAAAAATGTTTCAACATTTAAAAAAAAAATCTTGATGATGAAATTGTGGTTTCACAAAATGAATTCATTGATTCTGCTAATTTAAAACAATCCCATATTTCGTTTGTTGATGGTCTTTTTGTTCGAATTGTTCCTGATCCTATTCCTATTCCACCAAGTTCTGTTGCATCCGATTTACCATCTGATAATCCTACTTCCTCTACACTTCCTACTTCATATGTTTCATCTCCAGAAGTAGTCGATTTGTTGACTCAAAATTTTAAGAATCAAGAGTCCATGCGCACTGATATTCTTGATATTAAACATAGACTTTTGGTTTTGGAAAAAGGGAAATTGCCCATTCGAGCTAATGACTTGAAACAATGTTTTTCACAAATTGAAGATGAATTTATTGATTTACAAGCTGGTTTTGAATTACAAACAATTTCTATGGTTGAAGCTCTGCAAAGGAAGATCAACAGGAATTCTTGCCAATTAAGTCAAGAAATTAAGTTTGTTAGTTATCAGATTGGAGAATTTGTTGAATTTATGTCTCATCGTATGAATGATGTTGGTAGAAAGTTGCACTTTGACAGAATGCACTCTCCAATCCCGGAATGGCCTCGATGTAATTGGATGGCCAAGTACGTTGGATATTTTTTAGACCTTCCCCTACCAAATGAGACCTTTATTCCTCGTCCTCCTTTGGTTTGCTCATGAATTTTCTATGGAAGAAAGGATTCATCGTCTTCTCCATCGTTCCTATTTCATTTCTCGCCCTTTGCCCGTGATCCATGTTGACGACATTGACATCTAATGACCTTTTTGATGATGACAAAGGGGGAGACACTACAAACGAGTTGTTGTAAAGTTGGTTGCTGCAAGTTGATTGATGTGAAGAAGTGTTGGCTGATTTTAGATATTTTAAATTTTGCTGATATTTTATGATTTTGTTTTAAAAAAGATTTGGTTGGCACCAGTATTTGTTAAGTTTATAGGTTATTTTTTTAACAATTTGGTTGGAACCAATATTAGATAATCTGATATTATCTATTTTAATCTATTTTGATATTGTTTATCCTGAAATTTTTGAATATGCATGAATTTAGGGGGAGTTGCAATTTTTATGTTGTCATCATCAAAAAAGGGGAGAATGTTGACTTATTAATATTCTAACCTTATTGTTTTGATGATGACTTGATATTTTGTACCAATTTGTTTATTATGAAATTTCAGGAAGTTAATGAAAGGATTATTCTCTAAAGACTATGAAGATTTGAGTCCTAAGAATTTTATGTAAGGTCATTGCAAATATTTGATTTTTCAATTCAAGGTTCTAGGACATTTTATTTGTGCATTAAGCATGTTTATTTATTTATGCATACTTTGAATTAAGATAAAATGATAATTATCTTATTGTCCAGTTTAATTGATTTACTATTATGTGTTTAATAGATTGCTTGAGGAGTCCTGATTATATAATATATTGATGTTTGTGCAAGCTGATGTAGGAAACTTAAAAGTTGTTTTAAAGTCTGAATAATGATCAAGAGTCATGATTGCTTAAGCATCGGTACTTTCATATCTTGCATACCCTGATTAGTTGGCTTAGGATAGACTTTGTATAATTTACATATCTAACACTCCTACATTAATGCCATGATATCTTTTGCTTCGGAAATGATATAACAACTTGATAAGTGGAAGCAGACTTTATTAATTAATTGCTATAAGATTTGAAAAGTCTAAAGTAAAGTGTTACCTATCTGATTCAGTTTCTTTTTGGATTAATTTTGAAAGAGTCCAACATATATTTATAACAACCAAAGATAATTAGATTTGTTATCAACATTTTATGGGAATATCTTTGGAACGTTATTTATCTACTAGCAACGTATATATTGCAACGGAACTTTATGAAGCAACGATAATATATTGTTTGGGCTATAAAAGAAAGAACTGAGATACCAGAAAAAGACACAATACTTGAATTAATATTTTGCACTTATATACTTGAAGAGCTATTAAATTATTCTTGGTGCAAATTTTGAGCTGCTGTGCAATTCATATTCAGATTGCTCTAAGCTAATTTCGTGAGCTTAATATTGGTGATATCTCTCTCTTTCACTACTTGATCATTGCATTCATTAGTTGGGCCTTGCATTGTTAAATTGCTTATTTGCTTTGATCATTAGACCTCTATATTTGTAATCTTATATTTTTAGACTAAGTGTTGTCTAAAGGAATTTAATCCTGGTGGATTAAGGTTTGTTTACAAACAGGTTCAAGGAAGCATAGGTCCTTAAGGGGTGCATTGGTGCACAAAGAGCAAGTGTGCTCAAGTGAATTATTGTAATTCAAATCTGATAGAATCTGTTTTGTAACAAGGGTCAATTTAAAGAAATAAAAGTGAGTCTCCAATACTAGTTGGTGTTGAACGTGGACTAGGCTATTATTATAGAGGATAATAGTTGAACCACGTAAAAAATTTTGGTGTTAACTTTATTACTTGTTTTACTTTAATTACTCACAAAGGCTTGTTAATTATCTTAATAATTTAAATTTAAATATTTGCATTATCATAAGATAATTATTTAACACCAAGTATTTTTCACTAAGTTATAATTTCAGCTAGATATTTTCATAAAATCAAATAGTCAATTCGGTAGGCCATATTCATTCAACAAGCTGCATTAATCAATATAGCAGACTGTATTTAGTAGTTCGATTTAAAGTTTTTAAAAATTGGTCATAGTTTGTTCTCACACTTATTCAACCTCCCCTTCTAAGTGTGCCTTATCTGAATTTCATATATATATATATATATATATATAACAAAAACTGAGATAACTTTCTACCGATAATTTTGAAAAATGGGTAAGTGAGGGTTTATATAATAAGCCAAATTTATAACAAAACTTCATAAAAATCCCCTCTATTTATCTCAACTCACTTGGCTTCACAAAACACATTTTTAATAACATTCATCATTAATATTATAACTTGCAATATTAACAACCAGATCATTCTCAGGAAAGAGGGGGCTTTTCGATAAGGATTTCTCCCTATTGGCGCATAATTAGGTGACCAAACCCCTTTTCTCGATAGAACTTTCTAGACATCGTCAATAATACGAATAATAATATGAATAATTTTGTTGTCTCAATTATTGATTTAATAATATAAAATATTACAACAATAATTGAATCAATAACGTGAGATATTATGCAACAATTACTGTAGCAATAATTGAGTATAATTGAGTGACTTCTCACGTAAGCATCAATAATCAATACCGTGTGCTACTATTCAACCACACGTATTACTGTACTTTTATCACGGAGTATTTCAACAGTTAACGGTAAAAATTTTGCCGTTATTTTTAAAAAAAGATATTTTTGTCGTTTTCTAACTCCGATAATAATTACGTTGTGGGGTCCACCAATGATTGTGTCGTCGTACAAATATTTCTTGATAAAACTAATATTCCCCGACCAATCGAATATTTTATAACAACTTGCTTACTTTACAAAATTTATAAATATTACCCACAACTATAACATTATATCAAATCCACATCATAATATTCAAAAATATATTTCGAGAAAAAATTAATCTTTATTCATAAAAAAGTTGGGGTCTTACTACAATACGACTTACTTGGGTTTGACATGCAATTTAAATTGTCACGATGAAAAGAAATAATAAAGAACGACTACATAATTACAAAAGCGATTTACTACATGAAACCCATTAAAACACACAACTAAATTAAAAGAATATCAAATGTACTAATTTTATAAATAAAATATTAAAAATGTATTAATTCTGTAAACATTTTTTAGATGCACTTTTGTTATAATTTTTTTAAAAAATATACTAAAAATTGTAAATAACACTAAAAGGAATACAAAACAAAACGGTTACCAGAGGAGCTTTGCAGTTTTAAAATATTAATGTTTTAAAATCAATGAAAAAGCTTAACTAAGGGTAAGAGTGTCTTGTACAAACTTTAATATTCTTTACAAAAATTATATATATTTTAGGATGGATGGCGTATTTTGAGGTGTTAAAAAAAAGAAAAGGAAAAAAAAATCCCTTCACCCTCTCAGTCAAACTACTTACTTGAATCTCTCCTCCTTCATTACCGGCAGGACAGTAGTCTAAATTTTGAAAGTTAAATGAGGCCTTTAATACCTGCTTAAAATTTAGGAATTGATATTTTTATAAATAAATTTTAATATTTTATAAATTCTCTATTATATGAATATGAGATTTATTTATTATTATTTAAAATTTGTAAAATTAAAAATTTTTATTCATAAAAATATCAATTTCCTAAAATTATTGAAAAATTATATCCTTCTTGTGTTCCCGATACCATTGTAAAATGTTTAAAATGTACAAATTGACTCATCTAAGTTTTCTCCGAATGAATAGGAGTCTACTCTTCTAGATGAAAAATAAAGTTTGTATTTGACACGTACGTTTAAACATTATTTTTCTGAATAAATTTTCTTTAATGAGAAATTAATTATAGTACTCTTTGTGAAAATATTATTGATAACAGAAATTGTTTAATTTTTTTTATCAAAAATGTCCAATGTAAGTCACTCAAAAATAAATAATTAAAACATTAATTTTCATATGGAAAGATTATGTAATAGGTATTGTAAAAATTATCTTTTGGGTTTTAAATAAAACACTTATTTTTATCATGATAAACACGTAATTCATACATTTTATTATCCCTAATTTTGTCCTTTTAATTATATTTGTTTATTAAATTAATATGTCTTATTTTATTTTGTAGGATTTAATATTTGTTGCAATATAAAGTCAAAATCTTGGTGATCAAGCGATATTTAATGCTCTTATTCATGTAAGGAATATCCAAGAAGAATCCTACAAGGAGAAAAAAAGAGGTGGAACAATCTTGGTGTGCAAGTCAAATCCAACAAGAGAGAGGAAAGTCAATCTAGAAGATCTCTTTATCTAGAAGATCTTTTTGAGAAGTTGATTACCACTAGGAAATTGAAACCTACATGGAAAGGAAATAAAAATGTCCAAGTTCAATGAATCTAAATTAGGGTTCAAATTAGGTCTTCATTGTTTTAGAGAGAAGCATGAGGTATTGTATTAGTTTAGATTAGGAGTAGGAGTAAATTAAATTAGGTCTTCATTGTACGCTCGTTGGATGGTCGTTAATTAAAGGGAGTTTTCTTATTTATTTTTAATCTTCTTCTTTTCTTTATTTTAGTTAGTTTAATTATTTTTTATGTCTAGTTAATTTTTTATATCTAGGATGAAGATGAAATTAAATAATTATTTGTGATAATATTTTTTATCTCTTCTATTATTTATGCTTTTATGCTTTATTGATTTCGCCTTCATATTTCGTTATTGAAATACCTTCGTTTTATAGTTTTTATGTGATTTTAAATTAATTAAGAGGTTTTGATAGATTATTGTTAAGATATGAGTTTTTTCATAATCCATGCTTGCTTTCGAAAGAAGTTTTGATGGGTTATAGTTAATTCTTAAATTTTCATAGTCTATGCTTGCCCACGTTAATTGTAAATTACTAAATTAAAAGGAAGAGAGATCAAAATCATAGTTGAGTTATAAAAATAGAAGAAATTGAATTATATGTTATGTTTATTATCTAATAGATTCGGATTCCTAGATTGTTTCTTCATTATTTATTTTCATATTTTAGTTAATTAATTCTCAGTCTTTATTTCTAATTCACCTAAAATAGATATTAAGGAAATATTAAAATTAATCTAGTCTCTGTGGGTTTGACATGTACTTGTCAGTTCTTCAATTCGACACTGTGCACTTGCAGTACATATTTTATCAAATCAAGTTTTTGACACCGTTGTCAGGGACTATAATTAATTTTTATTTATTCTTTAATTTTTATTTATTCGAATTAATTTGAACTCTAATTATTTTTTTCAGGATTATTGAAGCGGATCGAAGGAGTGAAAAGATAAAGATTTTTTTTTTGCTGCGCTTTCTTCGGTACTTCATATCTCCATATTTTTAAAAAAATTAAAAAAAAGTAGTTTAGTTTTTTTTTATATATATATAATTTTTTTGGTGTGCGACCTTCGTGTTTAGTTGTCTATTAATTTTGTGATTTGTGAAAAAATGAATTCTTATTATAGTTGGAATAATAATTTTGCTTGGAATCAAGAACCCTATGAAAATTTTAATCCGCACCAAGTAAATCAATTTTTTCCAACTTATGAAAATCCTTATCCATATCCATGTTCATATCCAAATTCATATCCATATTCGGATCCAGAACCTCAATATCCACAAGAATTATCAAATGAAGAAGAGGAAAGACTTAGTGCCATGGAGAAAACTACGGAAGTTTTAATGGAAGAACAATTTAGTATTATATCTTGTCTAGAAATTCAAATGAGTCGATTAGCCACCATAATAAATGAACAAGAGGTGGGTGGATTTTCTAGTAACTCTGAGGTTAATTTTGAAAATCTTGATGGTTGTGGAAATAATGAGGAAAGTGAAAATTTTATATTCAATTCTACACAATTTGAGTCAAACGTATTTGAGGAGTCTTTTAAATTATGAGTCTATGCCTAAAATTGATCATGTTGTATATGATGAGTCTGTTAAAAAAGTCTATAAGCCTAAAGTTCCATACCCCGAAAGACTTATTCCTAAAAAATCACTCACTGATTTTTTGGACAAGCCCATTAAAGTAAATAAGATTCAAGAGTTGTCATTGACCCAAGAGATAATTGAAAATAGACTCTTGATTGAAAAAGATCCAAGTGATTTTTTCTTAAATCACCTTGACCAAAATTGGAATGAATCCGAATATTTAGATAAGGTCAATGAGCCGTTGAGATCCACTACAAATAAGTCAACTAAACTAGAATATGTATTTGAACCAATTATTCCATCATTTGAACATGTTAATGAAAGTTTTCTTGAGGTAAACTTGAAGCATAAGCTTTGATGAAAATTACGACTATTTTCAATTTCCTAGACCTCCACGAAAATAATGAAAAGTTCACACTCAACATTATCCATTTGTAACATTCATTTTAGTCACATAATTTTTAGGATTTATAAAATTTGTAGATATGTACATTTGTTTTCTTTCTCACCACATCTTCTTGCAGAATAAATGCCCCGCATACAAGGTACAATTCTTTCACATCTTTGTTCTCTTTTCTTCATTTGCATACAATACAAATAATGTATGATTTAGGTATGGGGGAGTTTGTTTGTATTTTTTTTTCTTTTTACAAAAAAAATTAAAAAAAACAAAAAAAATTAAAAATTTAAAAATTTTGTTTGACTTTTTATGAATTGAATTAATTCTAATAAGTGTTTGTGGAGCAAAACTCATGAGTGAGATTGAAAGATTTAGAACTCTGGAATTTTTGATAAGATACGGAATCTTAGTTCAAAACACCATTTGGATTTAAAATTGATTTCACAAGCATTTTTGCACTTCACGTTTGCACTAATTCTTAATTGTGGGGTATAAACCATGATTCGAGTAATTTCAAAAAAAAAAAAAAAAAAAAAGAAAAGAAAAAGAAGAATGAAAAAAATGAAGTTGAAAAAAAAAAAAAAAGAAAAGAATAAATAAGCTGCTTGATGTCCATTAAGCGAAATAATTGAGAATCCAAGCTTGAGGAAGCATCGATATTCCACTGTTGAAAAGTGTGATGGATAAAAACAAACTTGACTAGTCTAATTTTGTGGCCTTTGTTACTCGAGTTAGTAAATTTTTAGGGTGTGTCTCTACACACTAGTGCCTAAAAGCCATCTGGTTTGGGAGTCATTGGTCCAACGCTCGCTTTACATGGGTAACTCTGAAAAACCTAAGAAAATGAGACATTGCACAAGTCACGAATCAAAATTGAAAAAAAATGAAAAAAAAGAAAGAAAAAAAAAATGAGATTGCTTGATTTTATGGTAAAAATCCTAATAAGAGTTACATCATATACACTGATGCATGCATCACATGAAATTGATTTAATAAAGGATGGTGTCTAAAATAAAGATTGAGTATTTTGATAAGTTAAAAGTATGATTTTGAATTTAATCTTGCTTATGTATCTTTTTTATAGATATTTAGAAGCTTTCTTTCAATTTCATAATTTGTTGAATCCAAAATTATTTTTGAATTTTGTGGGTATATTCACTTCTGAACCCTCACGAGACCTGACTCGTCCACTTGGGGTAACCTTGGGGTTTAAAGGCTTGTTGCACATCTTAAAAGTGCAATCGTGTTTCCTACGAAAATAGGGTAGTATAATTTTTGTTTTATTTTTATTTTACTCGAGGACGAGCAAAAGCTAAGTATGAGGGTATTTGATAGACACGTAATTCATATATTTTATTATCCCTAATTTTGTCCTTTTAATTATATTAGTTTATTAAATTAATATATTTTATTTTATTTTAAAGGATTTAATATTTGTTGCAATAAAGTCAAAATCTTGGTGATCAAGCAATATTTAATGCTCTTATTCATGTAAGGAATATCCAAGAAGAATCCTACAAGGAGAAGGAAAGAGGTTGAACAATCTTGGTGTACAAGTCAAATCCAACAAGAGAAATGAAAGTCAATCTAGAAGATCTTTTTGAGAAGTTGATTACCACTAGAAAATTGAAACCTACATGGAAAGGGAACAAAAGTGTCCAAGTTTAATGAATCTAAATTAGGGTTCAAAGTTATTTTCCCTATAAATAGGTCTCTTGTTTTAGAGAGAAGCATGAGGTATTGTATTAGTTTAGATTAGGAGTAGGACTAAATTAAATTACGTCTTCATTTATGCGCTCGTTGGATGATTAGTTAATTAAAGGGAGTTTTCTTATTTATTTTAATCTTCTTCTTTTCTTTATTTTAGTTAGTTTAATTATTTTTCATGTCTAGTTAATTTTTTTATATCTAGAATGAAGATAAAATTAAATAATTATTAAATGATAATATTTTTCATCTCTTACTATTATTTATGCTTTTATGTTTAATTGATTTAGCCTTCATGTTTTACGTTATTGAAATACCTTTGTTTTATAGTTCTTATGTGATTTTAAATTAATTAAGAGGTTTTGATAGATTATTGTTAAGATATGAGTTTTTCATAATCTATGCTTGCTCGAAAGAAATTTTGATGGGTTATAGTTAATCCTTAAATTTTCATAGTCTATGTTTGCCCACGTTAATTGTAAATTACTAAATTTAAAGGAAGGAGATCAAAATCATAGTTGAGTTATAAAAATAGAAGAGATTGAATTATATGTTATGTTTATTATCTAATGGATTGATTCTAGATTGTTTCCTCATTATTTGTTTTCAAATTCTAGTTAATTAATTCTCAATCTTTATTTCTAATTCGCCTAAAATAGATATTAAGGAAATATTAAAATTAATCTAGTCTCTGTGGGTTCGACCTGTACTTGTCAGTTCTTCAATTCGACATTGTGCACTTGCAGTACATATTTTATCACATCACATCATTATATAATATGTACTTAATAATTTTGTAAGTTAAAATGTCATGTCAAGATTAATTAATATTATTTTATATACCATGCGCATAATAATTGTTATGAAAATATACTGGATATATATATATATATATATATATATATATATATATATATATATATATATATATATATATATTTGACGAACTAGATTTAGGCTATACATATATTTGGTTCAAATGCGAAATATTGATTCGACCTATATTTGTTGTAAATAACATATATCCAATGGAATTCCGTCGAAGATAGTAGCCTCACATTGGCGCCAACTTTTCCGCCAGCGTCAAACATAATGTCGATGGAATATAGCTTATTACCGACGAAAAGTCCGTTGGACTTGCCTTATTTTCAAAGGAATTAATGTCGACGAAATTCTGTCAAAATAAGGCTTAAAACCCTATCATTTTCAGTCTGTGCCACCACAAAACATTTGCTCCCAAATTTTTTCCTCGCTTAGCGATTCTCTCTCTCTACTTCTATCTCTTTCCTCATCCATCCTCTGGCCGACGCCCTTCATCCCGCCGACAGTGGTCCCGCCTCATTTGGTTACCTTTTTCATCGTTCTGTACTTGAGGTTCTCCAAAGTAATTACAGGTTAGATTAATGTTAGATTGTTGATCCGGTTACCTTTATATTGATTCCATGTTAGATTGTTGATCATTGTGTTGTGGTTACATTGTTGTCGGTATAAGGTTAGGTTTTATTTGATGTTGTTTATGTTGTGGGTAATTGTAAGACCCCAACTTTTTATGAATAAAGATTTAATTTCTCTAAATATTATTTTTGAATAATAAGGTGTTGATTTGATATAATGTTGTAATTATGGGTGAAATGTGCAAAATTTGCAAAGTAAGCAAGTGGTCATAAAATATTCGTTTTGTCGGGGAATATTCATTTTAGTCGAGAGATATTCTTTTTGTCGGGAATATCCGTACGACGGCTCAATCATTGGTAGACCACATAACGGAATAAATGTCAGATATAGAAAGCGACAGAAATAACCTTTTTATAAAAATAACGGCAAAACTTTTACCGTTAAAACTGTTGAAATACCCGGTGATAAAAAATACGATGTCTGGCGTGGTTGCACGATGGCTGCAGTGTTGCACAATATCTACGATTATTGATTCTTACGTGAAAGTCACTTTCGATAATTGATCTGATAAAATTACACGATCTTTCATATTATTGGTGCGATAATTGCTCTGATGATAATTGAATAGTATTTTACATTATTGATTCAATAATTGTCACGACACAGTAACTCATATTATTGAAATGATATTATTAGATAGTATTATTGATAATGTCTAGAAATTTCTGTCGAGAAAAGGGGTTAGGTCATATAATTAAGTGCCAGTAAGGAGAAATCCTTATCGGAAAGCCCCCTCTTTCCTGAGAACGATCTGGTTATCAGTATTGTGAATCTATAATATTAATTAGAAATAATTATTGAAGAATTGTAAATAGTTGATGAATTTGGTAAGTGAATATTTATTCAATTTTGATATAAATGGAGGAATTTTAGAATGAGATAATGGTCGAAAGTTGTTAATTTTTTATGAAACCATAATTATCTTCTCTGATGATATATTTATATATTATTATAATATTACATTATAATAGTATAGTGTGATAATATTATAGTATAATTTTTTATAGTTTAAATGGTAATATTATTATATTTTTTGGCATGTGAATTAAATGGAGTGAAGATGATCAAATTGAATTTGAATTAGTTTTCAAATTGAATTTGAATTCTTTTATTTTAAAAACACGTGATAAAGGTGGAATGAGCAAATTGGCTTGGAAAGTTTGGTTTTAAGTTAGGTGTCTTTGGAAGAAAAATCACCGTATGTAAGATTTATCGAGAAATGAATGCCTTTAGCATTTTCCTATAAATAAATTTGCTTTAGTTAAACAATGAAACTCACACCAGAATCAGAAAATTCTCTCTATAATATTGAGCGTATTTTTTGCGAGTATAAGGATACTCTGAGTGTAGCTTTTTGTGCAAGATTTTCTCAGAAAATATCCGATATTCCAGTCAAATCCAGTTTCTACTAAGGTAAAGGATATTATTTTTTTTTTCGTAAAGGAGGTTATTTTCCTTCAATACTCGTAAATGATATTATTTCCTTCCATATTCATAAGGAATATCATTTTCTTTCATACTCCATATTATATAAGCGATATTATTTCATCTCGTATTCCTAAATTTAAACTTACTATGGTAAATATTGCTTCTATAATTCCTGAAATGATTAAAAATTTCGCTCATCTAATATCATTTCATTGGAATATTGGTTTGAACTTTCTTATTAAATTTGAAACTTTTCATGTCTGGGTACTGTTCATGGGCACTGTTCATACGGTACTTGTAATACCCGAAAAAAATATATATTAAATTTATATTATTAAAACATATTATTTGGATTTTGTCTTTTATTTGAGTCAAACTTGTTATTTAATTAATTTGGGCTAATAAGTATTAATAAGTGATGAATAATTAAGTTAGTAAAAATTGGAATTTTCTTATATTTGGGTCAAACTGTAGTTAATTTATTTGGACTATAATAAATAAATTATTAAACTAATATGGGCCTTTAAACTAATTAGGTCTAAATTGTATTTATGTAATTTAAATCCTATTAAAATAAGAATATATATATATATATATATATATATATATATAAACCTAATCTTTCTCACATACATATCTTGCGAACTAATTGAGAGAAGGAGAGAAAGAGAGGAAAGGAGGCGCCAAGAGAGAAGAAGAAAAAGAGAAACACGAGGCTTGCGGCTACAAAAAATAAGGGAGAAATCAGAAGATTATTAGCAGGGGAAAGGAGTGAATTCTTTTAAGGTATTTATAATCTTATCATTATATTATAATTGGCTAGTAATTGGTTTGGTGACGTGGGACAATTCGTTTGACCGAATCTATAAGGTTATGCATCATGCTAAGTAAATTGAATTGTAGTATCTTGATATGTATTTATATACATATATGCTATATGCATGAATTGATTAAATTATATATTTATTGAATGAATGTGAAAGGTATGCTCTGAAGTGTTAATAAAATAAGATGGCATCTTATTTGGAGATGTTAGTCAAATTGATAATTATTATGTGAATTTAGTATATTTTAGCAACTCTTTATTCAGAATAATTATGTCTTAAACTCTTGTATTCTACAAATAAAATTTTTTGATTTGATGCGGAAGAGTTATCAATATATGCATATAATTGTAGAATTTAAAATTTATGGATTATGACTATAATAATAATATGAGTTTGTAAAAAGAGTTAATAAAATATATTAATTAATAATAATAAGTAAAACCTAATCTTCCTCTCTCACACATCGATACAAGCGGTTGAGAAAAAAAAAAAAGAATCGGCTAAAAAGTAGAGGAATTATTATTCGGGTAAGCTATTGATTCAATTAAATTATTTATCTTGATGTGATCATATAACAAGTAAAAAGTATTGAATTCAATAACAATAAAATAGTCATCACTTAAAAAGGTAAAACTTTATTACGCTTTTAGCTTACAGATATAAATGGGTATCGTATAAACAAAAGAATTAATTCAAGTAAATAACTTTGAAGGTGGAATTCTAAATACATATGTTATAATCTAAATATTATATGCCAATATATATAGATGAATGTGTGAAATCATTTTATCGGAGACATGTATTAAGTAGTCGGTGATTGGGTGTAAGACCCCAAATTTTATGAATAAAGATTTAAATTTCTCAAAAATATTTTTTTTATATTATAGTGCGGATTTGATATAATGTTATAGTTGTGGGTAATATTTATAAATTTTGCAAAGTATGCAAGTTGTTATATAATATTAGATTGGTGGGGGAATATTCTTTTTTATCGAGAAAATATCCGTCTGACGACCACAATCATTAGTGGACCCCTAGCGGAAGTATTATCGTAGTTAGAAAATGGCGAATTATCTTTTATAAAAATAACGGTGAAAATATTACCGTTAAAAGCTGTTGAACTACCGGTAGTAAAATTACAATAATCTGGCGTGGTTGCGTAGTAGCTTTGCGGTATTGATTATTGATCTTTACGTGAAAGTCACTCGATTATACTCGATTATTACTCGATAATTCTTTGCATCATATCTCTCGTATTATTGATTCAATTATTATCACGGTATCATCATATAATATGTTATATTATTAAATCAATAATTGAGGCGACAAAAGTTATTTATATTATTATTTGCAATATTGACAATGTCAGAAGTTACATCGAGGAGAGGTTTGGTCACCTAATTGCTTGCGCTAATAAGGAGAAATCCTTATCGAAAAGCCCCTCTTTCACGAAAGCGACACGGTTGTTAAATATTGTGAATTATAATATTAATGATGAATAAGTTAAGTGTTGATTAAAGATGAAATTGATAGTTCCATTGTGTTGAAATTATTAGTGTTAGTAAAAATCAATTGATGTCTGGAAGTTATATTGGATAAATGAAAAATTAATTGCTATTGATTCACATGATTATAACTATTTGTTCACATGTGTGTACTATTGATTCACATTCATTTACTATTAGGGAAGTTAGTGCAAGATTGATAATACTTGTATGACTAAGTTAAAAATGGAGGTATAGATGGAGGTCTTATCTTTGTAATTATTATTTTTACATGTCTAGAACTATTGACTCACATGATTTACTATTAGGGGATGTGGTACAAGTTTGATAATACTTGCAGGACTAAATTAAAAATGAAGGAAAAGAGGAAGGTATTATATTTTAATATTTTGAGCCCCAAAACGTGCAATTATCGAAACTATATTTTCCTATAAATATAAGCTCATTCCTTCATTATTTTTCACCAATTCACTAAAGATATAGAGCAATTATTATAGAGAAATTATAGAGAAAAGAAGAAGAAATACTGCTACCTCATTATTCGATATCCGGTCTTCTTTTTGAGGTAAGGGTATTATTCTTTTCGTATTCATGAAGAGTTATTTTCTTTCAATACTACGTAAGGGTTGTTATTCCATTCTTTATTATTATGTTGGAATAACTTTGTCTGTCTGATCTGCCGCATACATGGTGAAATTCTTACATTATTCCATTCTTTATTATTATGTTGGAATAACACATGCATGTGCGATCTATCGCATGCACAGTGAATACATTGTTATTCCATTCTTTATTATTACATTGGAATATCACATGCATGCGGATTCGCATGACTGGTTTCCGTTCTTTATTATTACATTGAAATATCACATGCATGCGGATTACACGCACTGACTGGTTCCATTCTTTATTATTACATTGGAATATCATATACATGCGATTCACGTATGACTGGTTCCATTCTTTATTATTACATTGGAATAACTTTTATGCATCTTAGTCTATCGCATGCATGGTGAATTCTATTGTTATTCCATTCTTTATTATTACATTGGAATAACACATGCGTGTGGACTCTGCATGCATGGTGAAAGACCTGCGTATTCATTCCTTATTAAATTATGGAAATGATGCATCTCGTGGATTCTGCATGGCGGTGAAAATCCATTTGCGATTTAAGTATATTCTATTATACTCGTGCGAGATATCATTTCTTATGTACTTTCGTCATGGAATACCATTTTCTTTGGAAAAATTTTTACGAGTTCTTATTCACGGATTCTTATTCACTCTAGTGTTATTCACTTTCGGGTATTGAGGTACTTTTTAGTGTTGGAGTACTATTCACGAGTTCTTATTCACGGAGTTCTTATTCACCCGATTACTATTCACTCTAGTATTATTCACTTTCGGGTATTCGGGACACTTTGTCGAGTCTTATTCACGGGTACTATTCAGAAGTCTATTCACGGTCTTATTCTCCCGAAAAATATATTTTTTACATCCAAATTATTTTTGGTGCATGAAAATTATTCTTGAATTTTACTCTACTAAGCGATTATCATGTTGACAATTTGGGCGTTATTGATTTGGGATAAATTAAATTATAAATCTTTAAAATTTATCCTTGAACTTGTTTTATTGAATTATTATGTCATTGTCATCATCCTCGTGATTATATTGTGAGTAAAAGTCATCTTTGGCTTACGTGCGTAGATGGACTTGGTATGATTATGACCACAGTTATTCGGTATAATCATGGCCAAGTAATGTGACGAATGATGTGGCGAAAGTCCTCATTGGCACATAGTTCATTGATGGACATTTGTTGGTATGATTATGACCGAGGATTATTCGGTATAATCATGACCATTGATGATTACATGAATATCCTTGGTAGTGAGTGCGAGGATGATTCGATTTTATTTATTAAAATGAGTCTCGGCGATAAATTTGATGAAAAACTTTTTAAATCATAGAAGATAGTAGATTTTATGCTCTCTTGACTCTTACAATGGATTGCTTATTTCATTGCTATGATTGTTGATCTAAAACTTGTTGTCTATTGTATTCTATTAGTTATTATACTGTTGAAGGCTAAGGATAATTTATTCTGCATTATCTTAGCCATAATATTTCTTACTGGGCTAATTGAGCTCACCCTTTCTTTCATTGTTCTCTTCAGAAAATGAGAATATAGCTCGGACGAGTCGGAGAATGGAGTGATGGTCCAGGATAAATGGCTTTAGTAGTCCTCACTATTCTACGGAATAATATGATAATAATTATAATGAGGACACCATTGAGTGTGGATATTGTCTAGATGACAATATTCTTCTTTAAACTCTCAGCTATGTTTTGTAAGTATTTTACATTTGTTTGTATAATTAAGTTGTATTTGAATTTATGTACCATGTATCTGGCGACTTAAGATGGGTGATGTATACCTGTTTTGGGGGCGTCACAGTTGATATCAAATCTTAGGGATATGATCCTAGCTGAGATGTGAGACAAGAACTAGGAGGGGAGAGATGGGGAATTCCTTCGCTAGTATAACCTACCTAACTTATTTGGTATTTAATTGGTCGGTTAGAGTATAGGGATAATATGTGATATGTCAATTAAACCTTGTTTTGTGACAGTGTTTGAAAATGGCATCCGAAAATGTTGAGATAAGCAATGAAGCACATGAGACTGTTGAGTCACTGACGATCGATACCGGGATAATGTGCAACATGAAGACAATAATCCTCGGGTAAATAACAACCTGCGTCGGATGATGATGAGCGATGGGATGTTCGGAGGCTTTATGCAATTCATACAACATCGGTAGAGAGACTCTCTGTTCAAAATGCGGTGGAAACAGCGGCAACTCTCGGATGGTCGGTCTGCTTTAGCGATTCAAGGAGGCTGGGGCCATGGGAGTTCTTGGGAAAGCGAGAACCACTTAAAGGCGGAGGCGTGGTTAAAGTAGATCACTAAGATATTTGATATCTTGGGATGCTCAGGAAGCAAAGGTTCCTTCACCACCTTTATGTTGCGTGAAGAGGTAGATTATTAGTGGGAATCATAAAAGCGTACCCGACTGGCCTTTTCAAGATGTCTTAGGAGAAGTTCCAAGAGCATTCAGCGACAAGTACTTTCAAAAGTATTAAATCACATGAAGGAGGTGGAGTTCATCAAGTTGGAGCAAAACAATATGGCCAGGTATGCATGATATGAGGCTAAATTTGCGGAATTATCCGGTTTGCATCCCATTTGGTTAGATAATGAGGAAGCGAATGGCGAATATTTCTAAGAGGTTTGAAACCGATATCGTCGATACCTCATTTCTCACAAACTTTGTTTATATTCAAATGTTGTGAATAGGGCTCGATTATTGGGCGCGATAATGAGTCGGCCTGACCAAAAAGGAAACAACCAACAACACGATAAGAATCGTCTGGGTGGCAGCGACTAAGTTAAAAATGGAGGTATAGATGGAGGTCTTATCTTTGTAATTCATATTTTCACATGTCTAGAATTATTGATTCACATGATTTACTATTGATTCACAAGATTTACTATTAGGGAGGTGGTGCAAGTTTGATAATACTTGCGGGACTAAATTAAAATGAAAGAAAGAGGAAGGTATTATCTTTGTAATATTTTGAGCCCCAAAGCGTGCGATTATCAAAACTATATTTTCTTATAAATAGAAGCTCATTCCTTCATTATTTTCACCAATTCACTAAAGCTATAGAAATTATTATAGAGAGAAATTATAGAGAGAAGAAGAAGAAATCTGCTACCTCATTATTCCGATTATCCGACCTTCTTTTTGAGATAAGGGGTAATATTCTTTCATATTAATGAAGAGAGTTATTTTCTTTCAATATTAAGTAAGGGTTGTTATTTCATTCTTTATTATTATATTGGAATAACTTTGTCTGTCTGAATCTGCATATATGGTGAAATTCTTACATTATTATATTTTTTATTATTACATTGGAATAACACATGCATCTTGATCTATCGCATGCACAGTGAATGTTGTTATTCCATTCTTTATTATTACATTGGAATATCCTATACGTGTGGATTCTGCATGACTGGTTCCGTTCTTTATTATTACATTGGAATATCACATGCATGCGGATTCGCGTGACACAGTTCCATTTTTTATTATTACATTGGAATATCACATGCATGCGGATTCGCGTGACACAGTTCCATTCGTTATTATTACATTGGAATAACTTTATGCATGCGATCTATCGCATGCACAGTGAATACATTGTTATTCCATTCTTTATTATTACATTGGAATAACATGCATGTATGGACTACGCATGCGTGGTGAAAGATCCTACGTATTCATTCCTTATTAAATTGTGGAAATGATCTATCTACGTGGATTCTGCATGGCGGTGAAAATCCATTCTTGATTTCGTATATTCTATTATACTAAATAAAGAGATATCATTTCTTTTGTGCTTCGTCATGGAATACAATTTTCTTTGGTATTTTTTTGAGTTACTATTCATGGATTCTTATTCACTGATTCTTATTCACTCTCGGTATTATTCACTCGGGTATTGATTGAGGGTACTTTTAGTGTATTAGAGTACTATTCATGAGTTATTATTCATAGATTACTATTCACCCGATTATTATTCACTCTAGTATCATTCACTCGGGTATTATTGAGACACTTTTAGGTAATAGGGTACTATTCTAGAAGTACCATTCACGAGTCTTATTCTCTCGAAAAATATTTTTTTCTGTCCAAATTATTTTTGGTGCATGAAAATTATTCTTGAATTTTACTCTACAAAGCAGTATCATGTTGACAATTTGGACGTTATTGATTTCAGGATAAATTAAATTATAAATCTTTAAAATTTATCCTTGAACTTGTTTTATTGAATTATTATGTCATTGTCATCATCCTCATGCTTATATTGTGATTAAAGTCATCTTTGACTTACGTGCATAGATGGACTTGGTATGATTATGACCAGAGATTATTCGGTATAATCATGATCGTAATATGACGAATGATGTGGTGAAGGTCCTCATTGGCCTGTAGTTCATTGATGGACAGTTATTGGTATGATTATGACCAGGGATTATTCGGTATAATCATGACCATTGATGATTACATGAATATCTTGGTACGTAGTGCGAGGATGATTCGATTTTATTTATTAAAATTTGAGTCTCGTGATAAAGTTGATGAAAAAATTTTAAATCATAGAAGATAGTAGATTTTATGCTCTCTTGACTCTTACAATGGATTACTTATTTCATTGCGATTGTTGATCTAAAACTTGTTGTCTATTGTATTCTATCGGTTGTTATCTTTGTTGAAGGCTAAGAATAATTTATTACGCATTATCTTAGTCATAATATTTCTTCTTTGGGCTAGTTGAGCTCACCCTTTCTTTTATTATTCTCTTCAGGAAATGAGAATATAGTTGGGACGAGTCGGGGAATGGAGTGATGGTTCAGGATAAATAACTTTAGTAGTTCTCACTATTCTACGGAATAATGTGATAATAATTATAATGAGGACACCATTGAGTGTGGATATTGTCTAGATGACAATATTCTTGTTTAAACTCTCAGTTATGTTTTGTCGTATTTTACACGACTGTTATATGATTAAGTTGTATTTGAATTTATGTACCATGTATCTGGCGACTCAAGATGGGTGATGTATACCTGTTTTGGGGGCGTCACAGTGGGTGTATTCATTATGCATGTGGAAATTATAAAGTATATATAATATGAGTCTTGGAAAAGAAGAAGAAATTTGTCATTGATAATTTAACGCGTAAATTATTAATTTATTTTATTAATTTCTGTATTTAGTTCTAATGAAGAGGATTTAAAGAGTTACTTTTGGAATATAATTTCTGGGTATTACCTTGCTTAATTCAGGTATGGATTTCGTATTCTTACAGCGATAATTTATTAAATTTGATTTGTTCATTTTGTTCCTCGTTTTGAATTCTGTTATTATTTCACATAATTGTTTTTTGTGAAATTAATATTTTTGTTTCATTTTGGAGTTGACACATTGGACTCGTACTTGTACTTTTTGAATTAAGTTATCATGTCTAGTATGAAAGTCAGGTTAGATAGCAAACAAGAGGTAATCTACATCTCTTGTTATGTTTATAAAAATTTAGGTAGATGTTTGTGTAAGAAATTGATAATTGAGGCACTTGGGTATTGTTTATGGGAATGGAGATATTGTATATCAAATATGTAGAATCAAAGGAAAATATAAAACTTTGAAGAATTTGTAAAGTTAAACTAGTTATAAACTAATATGTTTAGTTTGATTATGAAATGGACTGCTATTGACTGAAATAGAGCAAATGAGTATAGGTTGGTTGTGTGGAGGTATAAGGAGGCTAATATGGAGTTATGACACAAACAAATAGCTATGAAATTGGTATTTCAAAACAGTGCACGCAAGGTGTTTGCTAAAAGTCCTATATGGACTTTTTATTAAAAATCAAATATTATATAGAAAAATGCTTGGGATATATTCATATATTACATATGATGATAATTAAAGAGTTTGGGTGAATTAAATTGAAGAGGAAGTACTTTTAAGCCAAAACGAAAAAATTTGAAAATTTGTATGTCAGGCTGATTTGGGATAACTGTTTCGGCTAGTTAAACTTGGTGGAAAGTTATAATTTTCTGGGGTCTTGTAGTATGCAATCCTAGCTAGCCATAGCCTTCGGAACGGACTAATTCTGAGTTCGGACGACTGAGTTAAGACGTGCCAAAGTGGGTGCGTCGAAACTGCCCAACTCTGGAATAAGATTTGAAGCAATCCCCTTCCACGAATTTTCTGAAATTTTGTGTTAGGAATTTGAAAATGGTCAAAGAATAAAAGTTGTAACCCCAGAAGTTAGCTTCGGTGGGCTCAAGAAACGCTCAAAAATGTTTTGAAACGAAGAAGTTATGACTGTTTTAGCAAGAGTGGGTAAAACTGAAAAAAATTTAAGAAATTGGACAGGTTTCTAATTATTATTGGTTATTGGTTGTGGGAGTTTGAATTTGATTGTGGGAACCATGAAGGGTTCGATTGATATCAGGTAAATTTGGTGTATGGAGTATATGAATCATGCTTTGAATTTATTAAAACTCTTAGTTTTCTTACATGCATATCAAGTGTTTGAATAAATGCCTCAATTAGATTTTTTTGTTGAAATCATGGAAATTAATAGTTGTTTATTAATGGGTTATGAACATATATGTTTTATATGATGATTCAAATGACTTGGGTACTTTGACATGCATTCAAAAGTGGTTTTAAAAGATTTCCTTGCAACAGTACATAGAGTGACATACAAACTTCTAAGTATGAGTATGATCCTTCATATATAGATCTTTGGTAGCTTTGGTAATGTTGTTTTCGGTGAAGTTATTGTTCATAAAGTCTCATAATGTATGGGATATTAAGAACATGAGATACTCACTTAATAATGCTACTTTTCCTTTTGGAAAAGCGTGAATACGATAAAAGATTAGATACTCTTATTCAAAGCCTATCACATTAGAAAGAAAGAGAAACAAATACAAGGATAAATAATGAGCAATGCATTTACATAGACAGAAACAAAAATTGAGATTAAATCCGATGAGGAAAAAAATAATAATAATGAGCAAACTAGATGAAGTAACTAAGATTGAGAAGATTTAATATTTCTGTGATTTGCAGCTTCTTGAACTTTACTTTAAAACAATACAGGTGATGGAGAATTTACAAAATCTAAACACTTGCAAGAATTAGGGTTGGGTAAGAATTTTATTTGAGTCATTAACTGATTTGGGCTGGAATGTATTAAGAAGATTGGCCTGCAGAGCAATATATTAACTGCAATAAAAAGGGTTACTAGAAAAGGGACTGTTTTGATATTACTTTGAGATGTTAAAATATTTCACGCATTAGTATATAAAAATGAAACTATAAAGTATTATGGGTATTATAAGTTACCCAAATAAGTTGTAATTATTCCAAAACATGAAATCTGCTATAAACTTCTCTTGTACATTTGGATTGTGTACAAAAGAACATGGAATCTTAGTGTATTAAGCTTCGAGTGAATTATAACTTAGAATTTTAATGTACTCACATACTACGATCATCATACCAAACTCTATTAAAGAGAAGAATGGTTATTGTATGTAAAGGATGAAGTTTTTGAAAGTTATAATTTATCCATATATATTATATAATATAATGAAGAACAATATATGGAATATATTTCGCATTCACTTTGAATACTTAAGTGAGATATAAGAGAGATGAAAAACTCATGTTTTAAACTATGTGTGGGTTGTAAATTGTAGTTGTGATGTATTCATGTACTAAAACCACATCAAAGTTTATCAAAACTAAATGATTATGATAAGTAAAAGGATAAAAATTTGGGAAGTATGATAAAGTTTTTCAAAAACAAGAATGGAAGCTATTGATGTGATCAATAGGGATATGTAATATATATAACTATACAAGTTATATAAGATTGTAATTGTGTAGAATCCGTGAAAGAAAGTTAAGCTATAAATACACAAAGGAAGTCATGGACGCATTATGTAACTATAAGTTTACATACAGATGAATGTTAAGTCTGTAAATACCTTGTAGAAGGTTAAAAAAGAAAAGAAAAAATATAAATGTACTATATTGGCATTTTAAAAGCCTTATTGAAACTTTTTTCAAGCTTATGGCTATAATAAGCCAAAATCTCGAAAATATTCTAAAGAAATGTAAATGTTTTTCGAAAAATAATATAGAGAGGTGTTGTTATTAAACTATCTTTATTTGAATATGAAGTATAATTATTTTTGCTTATCTTTGTGTTCAATGAAATACAGACAAAAGATTCGTATATAAGCATGGATGAGGTATTTGAAAATGTCAAGACACTATCCGTTCATTACGAAAGAAAAAAAAAAATATTGGATCACGAATAATATAGATAATGAACTATGGATAGAAAGCAAGTTTTTCGGTTTATTTATGTGGTTTTATAATTGTTATAGATAGCTTTATTAACATGATTTATGTTTACAAGTATGTAATAACATGATTTATGTTTATAAGTATGTAATACCTATAAAATGCATTATTTACTTTGTGAATGATGAATGTCAAATTATGACTAATTATTGAATTGAGTCGGGAACTCAATATATTTGTGCAATGAATGAATGGCGTATACAAGAACACGTAGCATGCTATGGTATGTATGTTGCTTACCAATAGGACATAAATGTGATAATGCATTTGTAATATGCTTGAACACCAAGAATATAAATGCATGAATGAATATAAAACCTATGTGCTACGTGATGCATGATAAAGCTGTTAGACTTGATGGGTGCGTCGTGCTCAATCTTGCTTAATTTTTAGGTTAAAGCTATGATCGATCTATCATGATTAGGAGTAGCATGAAAAGAAGACTAGTGATTTAATTGAGATTGTGTTGAATCATTTGATGGTATTTTCATGTGTAAATCACAGATGTGTAAATTTTTGAATTATTCGATAGATGAAGATTATTTGTTCTAAAGAGGGTATATGCTTGAAAGAATGAATTTTATATATATATATATATATATATATATATATATATATATATATATATATATATATATATATATCTACTCGAAGCTAAATAAGTCATATAATAAATATGATTGTAGTATAAAGAAGAATTGTAAAGGTTGCGATTCAGGGAATGAATGAATGGAAAGAAATAAATAAAAAAAAAATATTCCGTATTTTTAGCTATTTTAACATTAAATATTGTTTTAAAGCTAGAACATGATAATATTAACGCACAAGATCGGGAAGAAAAATAGTCCTGATTTTGGGGGCATTACATTTCCAGTGTCCAGACTTATTGCAGTGGAAGCAAACTCCTTTGTTATCCGTATCAGTTTTGTTCTTATTATCCTTTGTTTTTGCCTTTCTATTTACCTTCTTTGAATCGTTCTTCTTTTCAGAAGATCCGTTGGCCCCTACCAGTACGACTTGATCTTTCTTGGTTGGAAAGTGACTCAGCATTTTCAACATGTTAAGCAAATCAGAGAGGCTGATATCTAGCTTGTTCATATGAAAAAATCACAACAATTGTGAAAGGAGTCCAGGAGTAACTGCAAGATCAAATCTTGGCTCAACTCTCGATCCTTGACAAAACCTGTTGTCCTAATTGTTCAATCAAATTGATCATGTTTAGGACATATATATGCATCTTTATAGTGTCGTTGGTCATTCTAGATTGGAAGAGCTCCTAAGATATCTGATATCTATTAGTCCTACTTTCCTCACCATCAACTACTTGACGTGCAGGAGTATAGTTGGAGCATCCATAGTTTCATGCTGACGCTGAAGCACGTTACTCATGGATGCGAGCATGGTGCATTCAACTAACTGTGCATCATCTTGCCATTTTCTAAAAGTAGCAATCTCTTCCTCAGAGGCATTGTCTGCAACCATTGCAGGGATAGGTGTATTAAGGATATAAGATAGCTTTTTCGACCATGAGAACTATTCTCAAAATTCTTTACCAATCCGTTTAATTGATTAGGTTAAATAGCATCTAATATGCTTATGCGATGATAGTAATTTAGACATTTTAAATTTTATAAATAAATTTATAATTAACAACATTTTAACATACATTCTTTTATTAATTACAAAAATAAATTAGGTCTTGTTTTAAATTGGTATCTCCCACTATTTTCATCAAATTGTATTACCCTCACTTATATAGTTCGGCAAAATCTAATTAAAGATTTGCTAGTGAGATGAAGGATCCCATTTTAAATGTATATAGCCTTGTGTGTGCACAACAAATTATATATAAATAAATAGGTAGACAACTCTTGTCAATTACATCAACTATGCAACTCCTTTTATTTTGCCTCTTAAATCATAATGGTCAAGTGTGTGCACATCCGAACTAAAATGATTTAAGTTAAGTCAGACCCAGCATTTCCATATATGTGAAGAGAAAACTACAGCCCTTCTGTGTGCTCAACAAAGCAGTAATGTTCAATTCCTTATAAACATCATATGTAATAAAAACAACATTAAATATTTAATACTTGCTTTGTGTGTGCACAACAAACTCATATTAAATATTCAATACTTTATTGTTTCTATCATGCTAGAAGGCGACGTTTGATATTCCAAATATCTTTGAATGTTACAATTTAATATAAAATATTTGAGGAGTTTGTTATTAATTTGTCTCATCTTGTTTAATAGCAGCAATGCATATATATATATATATATATATATATATATATATATATATATATATATATATATAGTATAAATATGCTTATATAAAATACTATATTTTACCCAAATTGATTATGGACTTTTATTCTAGTTTGGTTCACTAGAGCCACTAAGTGAACCAAAAGGTCAAACTCTAAGGGTGCAAGAATTAATATTTAAATATAACTATTACATTTAAACCCATGCTCCATTACAAACGGGTCTTCAAGCGCTCCTTGCTCCTTGATCTCTAATTCTTCAAAATAATTCTAACTATTTCTATTACAAAACTATTTAAAATAAATAGAAACCTTGATCGTGATCGAGGGGAAGTACATAGGAGGGAGTTATAGAATTTACATTAAAAATTTTTTTAGAGAAGACGAGGTACGCAGACCCAATTTAATAAAATCTATTCATTCATGCATCCAACTAAAATAAAATCCAATCACATTTGTCAATAGTCCATAATCAATCTCATTTATTATCATACACATCTACATATGCATCAATAAATAAATTCATCTCATGAATAATAAACATTCAATATATATATATATATATATATATATATATATATATATATATATATCATTTAATGGGCAAATTTAGTTAGCATAAAATCTAATTTTGAATCAAAATAAACTCTTTTATTTTAATTTATCCAATTTTGAATAAAATAAACTATTTTATTTTAATCAAAATCTTTAATCAAAATAAACTCTTTTATTTTAATTAATTATGGAATCCAATTCCAAGTTTAAAAAAAACTCTTTTATCAAAGGAAACACGAATTTTCTTTCATATTCACAAATAAACTCCTTTATTTTGAATAATATGAAATCTTATTCCATATCTAAATAAACTTATTTATTTAAGGAAACATGGATTCACTTTCTATTCACAAATAAATTCATTTATTTTAGAAACATAAAATCAATTTTAACTCCAATTAATTATTATGGAATCCAATTCCAATTCTAATTAGTTAGCATGAAATCTAATTTTAAAATTAAAATAAACTTTTTATTTTAAGATTAAAATAAACTTTTTATTTTAATATTAAAATAAACTTTTTATTTTAATATTAAAATAATTTTTTATTTTAATCATAAAATTATTAAAATATTATATATATATATATATATATATATATATATATATATATATATATTGAGGATCGAGTAAGGACTCCACTACTTTGTTAAAATCTTGGACTTTTTTTTTAATTTATTTTTTTTTTTTAAAATAACTAAAAAAAAAGTTTAATATTTTATGGGCGAAATTTTTCAAATACTGATGTTTTGGATATGATTTGGATCATTATAACAAAAGCAGTGCATATAGTCATTGCGAGAATGTACCACCATTTTTTGGTATAGGTATTCAAATCACGCCTAAAACATTATATTATGGAAAATATCGGTTCCATAAAATATTAAATATTTTTTTTAGTTGTTTTAAAAAAAACAAAAAAAAGTCCGCATTTAACAAAGTAAAGAAGTCCTCACTGATCGGTTATATATATATATATATATATATATATATATATATATATATATATATATATATATATATATATATATATCCAAATGTTTTTAAAAAAAATAAAATCACGTGGATTTCACGAATTCACGAAATCAGAAAATATGTTCAGGGTCAGTTAACATTACATATCATATATATATATATATATATATATATATATATATATATATATATTACATATCACATGCTTATGGAATCTGGTGGCCATGCGAAATATATAAATCACGAAAATTCGTACATTCTCCCGATGAATCTTGATGGGTGAATATCATAATATATATCTATAATAATCATATAATATATATATATATATATATATATATATATATATATATTAATATTAACCACGTGAATGCTTCAGGATATCCCTTTAATAGGAATCACCATCCAGATTATATATTATAACGTGTCAGCCTTTTTTTTTAAATAAATTTTATATAACAATTTATGCCCAATTAAATTATTCAAAAATACATATCAAATTAAAATAATTAATAATTCACATAAAGGTTTGGCTCTGATACCACTGTTAGGTTTGTAATAATGAACGCAATCAAATTGCACAAAATAAGCGGAAGCATGGAAAGTTAGAGTTTTAAAATTTTACAAATTATATACTTTGGATCATCCTTTATGCACAATTATTAATTAAACGAAAAAAATAAAGAACAAGAATCATACCTTGAATATTCGAGCTTCATTAGGTACAAGTTCACCTCCAATCTTTTTCGCGTTCAACTTGAATCCACCGAGGTTTGGTTCCTTCCTTTGATCGATGTTAGCCACCCAGTGTTTGGCCTCTAGAGGGTGATCCACGAGGAAGAAGAAAGATTCAAGAAGATGGGTGGTTGGCTAAACCGTAATTTTTCTATCTCTATAGAAAAAGAGCGTCTTTCTCTAACAATTAGAATCACGTATCTTAATATCCGATATAAGACTCTTCTTATAAAGATATCGATTAACCCTTCTAATCTAATTAGAAAATAGGGTATTATTTAATTAATTAAGCTCCTAATCTTATTAGGAGAATTAATTAAACTTTTTAATTAATTTAACCTTCAATCTTATTAGGAATAAATGAGAGTACTTTTATTAATTAATTCCCAAACTCATTTAGGAATTAAATAATAATAATAATAATAATAATAATAATAATAAGACTCCTCTTATTAATTTATATTTAGTATTTCCAAAATATTAAATAATAAATATTAAGCTATTTAATTTATTCTATCACCATAGATTAAATCAAATATACTTAACTTATTATTATGATTATGCCATTAACTTCTTAAATAATTATTCTTCTTTTTTATGGTATGACCCTTTAGGTTCTCCATATTAAACCGGTTGTGAATAAATCAATTAGAATAATTCTAATCTTATTTAAATAAATAAATTAAATAATTAATTTATTTAAATAAATAAATAATATTTATTCTACAATAGGGATAAGCCTCCCAAGCGATTAACGACTTTCCAAATAATATAGATTTCAACATTAATCATAAAAGAACATTTGAGTAAATAGTTCTTGCATATGATTCAATCCTTCCACCATACAATGTCCCAATTAAATATAAGACATAGAATTCTTGTCAAGTCTTATTTTATTTAATTATATGTTTTTTGATTCTTAAATGCCCAACACCAAATAATACAAATTAGAAACTCCTTTCTAATTTCATTCTGCATTGGCCAAGGACTACTGAGTTATCATTTATCGAATCACATAGGACATTTCTCTTCTTTTACTAGAAGTGGTAGATTCTTTATTGATCATACATTATCTCCATGTATAACTTATTATACCCAAGCATACCCTTTGGTATACCCTAAGGGTCTTAAAGAATAAGTCAAAGTATAACTCATCATACACAAGATCTTATGATGATCTCAAGTCCAAAAGATCACTTGTCTTCTATCACTACGGAATTCCTATTGACGAGCAAGTCTGACTCCATTAGGTATTTCTTAGCGAGTCACGTTCAGTGAACTTATTCTCTAATAAGCACCTACATACTTGTTTTAGTATCTCCACACAAATGATCATGAGATCATTCATCCTCATCTAATGAGCAAGCAACGTATGCATCAATCTATCCGGAATCACTAATCCCCAATTTAGTAATCCAACGATTGGGAACTATTTTAGTTTTAAGCTTTCTAAGAATTTAGATCTCATTAGAATGATCATCATCATTATTCTAAAAGCATTGCTTAAAATTATGGGTTTATCACATATTATAAAGCAGCATCATGTAGATAATTAAAAGTCTTTAATAAATTAATAATTTTTATTAATAAATGAATAAGATTGTTACAAAGTATATGCTTTATCATCAAACATGATTGGCTTGTGTGCATACTACTTTCACTGTGACACCCCCAAAATAGATATACATCATCCATTTTGAGTCACCAAATACATGGTACATAATCCAAATACAAACTTAATTTATACAACTATTAAGTGTCGTGCAAAATACGACAAAACATAAGCTGTGAGTTTTAATACAAATATTGTCTTCTAGACAATATCCAAACTCAAATTCAATCTCATTACAATTATTATCACACTATTTCACAGAATAGTGAGGACTACTAAAGCAACCATCTGGACCCGTTAATCAATTCCCGATTAGTCCCGGTATATTCTCATTTCTTGAAGAGAACAGTGAAAGAAAAGAGTGAGCTCAACTAGCCCAGTAAAAAATATTATGACTAAGATAATGCAGAATAAATTATCCTTAGCCTTCAACAGTATAACAACTGATAAAATATAATTGACAAAAAGTTTTAGATCAACAAATGCAGCAGAATAAATAATCTATTAGAAGAGTCAAGTAGAGCATGATATCTACTATTTTCTATGATTTAAAAGTTTATCATCAATTTTATCGCTGAGACTTAGCTTAATAAATAATTTACATCACTAAATTATCCATACACTACGGGCCAAGGATATTCGTATTTTCACCAATGGTCATGAATATGCCAAATAACAATTCATCGTTGCACCCTTGGCCGAAGAGAACCCATGGTCATGATCATACCAACAACTGTCGCTGAGACTTAGTTCAATAAATAATCACCATCACTTGTAACATTCTGAGTCATGCTTATCTTAGAATAATCCCTGGTCATAATCATACCAATCAACAGTCCATTTATGCACTACGGACCAAAGATGACTTTCATCACAATATAAGCATGATGATGATGACAATGATATAAAAATTCAATCAAACGAGATCAAGGATAAATATTAAAGACTTTAAATTTATCCAAAGTTTAAAAAGTTCAAATGGTTAACATGATACTGCTTTGTGGAGTAAAATTCAAGAATAATGATGTATCAAAAATAATTTGGATAGAAAAAAAATTAATTTTTATCATGAATAGTACCCCGAGTGAATAGTACCCCATGAATAATACTTCGTAAATAGTGTCGTACGTATGAATAGTATCCATGAATAATATTCCGACATGAAAAGATTAAAATTTAACAAGAATATTCAAAAAAATATTCTTGTTAAACGATACTAGATGAAGCACAAATTTCATGGATATTCTACTAATTTCAAGGAGTATAGAAGAAATACTTAACAAAATGAATGTATAATTCAGAATCTGAAACGAAATAATATTAGTTACATACCACAGAGTATGGAAGAAAATATTATTTCATACGAATATTAAAAAAAAATATCCCTTACGAATATTGAACGAAGATAATATTCCTTACGAATATTGAACGAAAATAAAATTCCTTACGAATACGAAAAATAATATCGTAAGCGAATATGAAATAAATAAAACCCCTTACATTAAAAAGTACTAAAAAGAGAGTACTTCTGACTGGTATAGCGGGGATATTTTTGAAGAAAACTTTCACTGTTTTCTACACTCAAAGCTTCTTAAAACTCGAAAGAAATACGCTCAATATTATAGAAGAAGAATTCTCTTATTCTGGTGTGATTTTCAATTCTAAACTAAGCATCCTATTTATAAGAGAATGGAAGGGTACTATTTAGAATTTTTTCTCACGGACCAACGATCTGACATCACGAACGACGCATTCGTTAAATTCGGCTGATTTACGAAAAAAATTGATTTACTATGCAGCACTACGTAATAAAATATTCTAACAAAATGAAAACTTTAAATAAAATATAATATATTCTATTTATAATCTAATAAAATAAAACTTATAATATATATATACACCCATCAGCACATCACCCACCATCACCCCATTTTCAACTTCACACCCACCATTACACACACGTAAACACACACACACACATGTTATATATATAATACGTATATATATATTTTATAATTTCCTACTGATTATTTTGAAAAATGAGTAAATGGGTCCAAATAATACGCCAAACTTACAACAAATACCTCATAAAAATTCTCTCAATATTTTTAACAACATTTATTCATCAATAATATAACTTACAATATTAACAACTAGATCATTCCCAGGAAAGAGGGGGCATTCTGATAAGGATTTCTCCCTATTGGCGCGCAATTAGGTGACCAAACCCCTTTCCTCGACAGAACTTTCTAGACATTGTTAATTATGCAAATAATAATATGAATAACTTGTCATCTTAATTATTGATAATGTGAGATACTTGTCACGATAATTCTTGTGGCAATAATTGAAATAAAGCGAGTGACTTCTCACGTAAGCATCAATAATCAATCAATGCAGTGTGCTTCTATGCAACCACACGTATTATTGTTGTACTTTTACCACCGGTATTTCAACAGTTTAACGATAATACTTTCTCCATTATTTTTATAAAAGATATTTTTGTCGTTTTCTAACTTTCGACAAGAATTCTATTGTGGGGTCTACCAATGATTGTAACACAGATTATCTGAATATTCCTGTTAAAAGGAATATTCTCCGACCAATCGAATATTTTATAACAACTTGCTTACTTTACAAAATTTATAAATACTACCCACAACTATAACATTATATTAAATCCACACCTTATTATTCAAAAAAATATTTCGAGAAAATTAAATCTTTATTCATAAAATTTGAGGTCTTACATATTTTACCTTTTTAGGTGGAGAAACCATTACTTTTGCTAAACACCCCCACACTTTTAAGTGTTTATAAAACGATTTTTATTTTTTCCATAATTCATAGAGTGATGCATTAGATTTCTTTTGAGGTATTCACTTGAGAATATAATTTTCTGAAAGAATTATTTCCACCCACACAAATTCCGAGGTAGCACACATAACTTAATAACAATGCATTCATTATTTCTTTCAAAATTCTATTCTTTCTTTCAACAACACCATTTTGCTGTGGTGAATAAAATACAGTTGTTTGGTGTATTATACCATGTCGCGAATAAATTGTACTAAAAGGATATTCATATTCTCCACCTCTATCACTTCTAATTATCTTGATCTTTTTATCAAGTTGATTCTCAACCTCATATTTGTAATGTATAAACATTTTCAAAGCCTCATTTTTACTTCATAATAAGTAAATATAAAAATATCTTGTACAATGACCTATAAAAGTAAGAAAATATTTCTTAACCCCTCTTGTTTGTATATACATTAAATAAAAAATATCGGTATGTACTAATTCAAGATGTTACGTACTTCTTTCAATTGATTTAAAAGAAAATTTTCAAAATTTTGTCTCGAACACAAATTGCACATTTCGATTGAGTCAATCTCATATTTTTTATAAACATTCCATATTAATTAATCTACTTATAGTATTATAATTAATATGACATAATCTACCATGTCATAAATTAGATGACTCAATCATATAAATAGAGGATGTATTTTATTAATATGTGAAGATACAATTGTCAATACATTCATTTTAAAGAGGCCACCGCTCATATATCCGAAACTAAATTCTTCATAATATCGAATTTTGTATGAAAAACGTTGTTAAGGTGAGTTCCTTGTCATATGTCATCTTTAGAAACACCCTTCCTAAACAAAAAAATAAGCTTAAAGAAATTTTGCCCCAAGCCCAACCGATCGACAACGCGTGGTCAAACCAAGCTCTCACTAGGTTCTCTCCCCTACACAAAAGTGGGGTGCCCCTTTGGGCCTAAACCCAAGATTAAACTAATTCTATATATATTCAATTGATTTTTAGTCCTTAACCAATGTAAGACTTTAACTTCCACAAGTATTTATTATCATTTCCAAGTGTGATTTTTGAGAGTAAATTTTTTATTCATTACCCTATGGATTTGAACTTCCTAATACTTGATTTTAATCTACTCAGAGTAAAACATATTAATATTTAAATTTATCTCAAATAATTAATAAAAACTCATTTTAATTTAAGCTCAAATTCTAACAATAATTACATAATGGGATACTCCTATGTATGAATACTATAAAAAGTAATCAATGTGCCATAGTTTAATAATAAACGTAATACAGTAAAACCTCTATTTAGGAATAGACTCGAGACCAACTATTTGTATTCTAATTGAGAGGTTATTACTAAATAGAGGTATTGGTACAAAATATTTTTTGAGCACCCAAAAATATCCACTTTAACAAAAATATAGATTTTATAACAAAAATTAAAGAAAACATAAATTATTTAGATTTTCAAACTAGAAAAATGTAGTCTTTTATAGGAAATGTAGTTTTTATAGGAAAATATGGTCTTTTATAGGAAAATATGGTCTTTTATAGGAAATAGGGTAAAATGCAAAGTAGACCACTGAACTTTAGGGGTTTTTGGGTATTGAGCCCTTTTCTTTTGGTCAACGCAAATTGAGCCCCTTTCAATTAAAAATTTTGGACTTGAGCCCAGTGTTGCGCCACGTGTGTGCGTTGACACAGTATCACGTGGCGCTTTTGTGATGATCGTGATGACGTGGATATTTTTTATTTTATTTTACACGTGGACGCTGACGTGGCGAATATTGAACTTAATCCCAAAAATTATGTTGCTACCATGATTTGAACTCTTGACGTGGCGAATAGTTTAAAACTTGGAACCAATGACCAATTAAGCAAAGAAGCCTAATAGCTATAATTTTGCAAGGATTAATATTTATAACTGAGCAAATTATTTCCCCCAAATTAAAACAATCCTTAGGTCGAATAACTATTTATTTATTATACATATTTTATCTACCCTGCAAACGATAAACAATTCTAAAACAAATTCTCATCGATCAAGTACACAAATAGATTCCCAACGTTTCGTAAAATTAATCTCATTATATTCTCCCTCCGTTTTATTCTAATTAATTTGATTTTTGAGTACAAATGACGGTATATTAAATTTTAAAATAAGTATGACTCATAAAAATTTAGAGTAAAATAAATTTTATTATTAATAAATTTTGTTATATACTATACAATTATAATAATTGTATAAATTAAAATTAAATAAATTCACATAATTAATTTGAAGTTTAATATGACGTAGTTTAATTGCAAAAGTCAAATTATACCTCTAATTCCGGAACGAATGGAGTATTATATATCTTAATCAACTTGCGTTAGAATTCAAAGTTGTTTTGAATTTATTTTGTTTTAATTAATGTACTAATTAATATTGCAAACTATTACCAAGTATAAGCTCGCGTGTTTTAAAAATTAAAGTAAATTTAAAATAAAATTTGAATTTTAAAATTTTAAAAGTTAACTAAGATCAAGCTCAAATGATATTCTTTTTGCGTAATGGAGAGATTATAATCGACAGACTAATTAACTCATCCTAAAAAATATATGTAAACGAGTCCATCAGATTTGAAAAGACATTATTTTTTTTTAATTTATGTAAAATATGTATTTTCAACATTTTTCTAGGGGACGAAGGGAGTATGTGAATTAAGCTCTAGTTATCTCTTATTTGAATTGAACTCAACTTACTTAGAATATAATTGTTTAACAATAATAATAATAATAATTATTATTATTATTATTATTATTATTATTCAATAATACTAATAATTTATATACATATAAAATACAAGCTCTAAAATCAGCAAACAACTCTGTTTGTTAAAGGAGTCGAGCTCAAGCACTTACCTATTATTATTATTATTATTATTATTATTATTATTATTATTATTATTATTATTATTATTATTATTATTATTATTGTTGTTGTTGTTGTTGTTGTTGTGCACATAACAGATCTAAGAATAGGAGATTTGTTTTAATTTGGGGAAAATGATTTGTTCACTTATTAATATTAATCCTTGCAAAATAATAATAATTAGGCTTCTTTGCTCAGTTGGTCATTGGTTCTAAGTTTTAAGCTAGAGTTCAAACCATGGTAGCAACATAATTTTTGGGATTAAGTTCAATATTCGCCACGTCAGCATCCACGTGTAAAATAAAATAAAAAATATCCACGTCAGATCTTAACGTAGGTGCCACGTGTCTGCGGTCAACGCATTGCGTATAGCGCTGAGCTTGAAATCCAAATTTTTTAATAGAAAAAGGCTCAATTTGCGTTGACCAAAAGAAAAGGACTCAATACCCAAAAATTAACCCCTAAAGTTCAGTGGTCTACTTTGTATTTTATCCATAGAAAATGTAGTTCTTTATAGAAAATGTAGTCTTTTATAGAAAATGTAGTCTTTTATAAAAATATTGTCTCTCTCTCTCTCATATATATATATATATATATATATATATATATATATATATATATATATATATATATTTTCTTATCTGGGACTTAAAAAGTATATAATAAATTACAATTTAGAGGTTATTTCTATTTATAAGCTGGTCCAAATTGGGACTTAATTTTTTTATAATATCGTAGAAGTTATTCTTATATAAAGTATTCCTAAATAGGGGTTTTATTGTATATTTCAACTACAACACAATTAGATAAATTAAACAAAGGAAATAGCATATAAACTAATGAGACATTATATTATGATCACAATATAATTTTAATTTAATTAGTTCAAAGCATCCTTAATTTAATTTAATTATCTCCTATATATAAAGTCAATACTTTATTTAGCATCGTTCTGATTGACATGCTAGCTAAGCTTAGTTGCTCATTTTGTCAGAATTTAGAACTAATTAATTAAATAAAATTAATTTCTTAATGAAACATATGATCGATCGGGGATTAATTAAAGTAAAAAGGTTTGATTAAAAGGAGCATTGGCGTGTAATTGAAACACTTCCAGCTCATTTTGATGGAATTAATTATTATGAGATCCAAGCTAACAATAATTATTAATTAAAAATAATAATAAATAAAACCCATAATGAGATTCTTTTTGATTCGACTACTCATGGCTCCTGGTTAAAAAGTAATTAAGGCGCATTAAGGAAACTGAAGTGCAGCTGCATTTGGTTGAATGAATATATTGAATTCCACGTGCATTAAGGATTATTAAAACTCGAGGGAGAAAAAAGAACCTCGTGAACTAACCCATAGTTACAACCATATAAGACGATTAATATTTAATTATACAGAAACACTATTTTTACATGAATTTTTTTTATATTTTTATATAATTCTCTCTTTTGTCAAGATGGAATCTATTTTTTTATTATGTGAAAGAAAATTATGTGAAAATATTTAATTATAAAGTCACACCGAGAACTAAGACTTTTTTTTCCGCTAAATTTGAAAACTAATATGGAGAGAGAGAGAGAGAGTCCGGTTTTAGTCCGGACTCCCGGACCTTATTAAAATATGGACCTGTTTTGTTATATGTATCCAAATTACATCCAAAACACTGTATTATAAAAAAAATTTAGTTTCATAAAATATTAAACTTTTCTTTTAGTTGTTTTTAAAAAAAATCCGTATTTTAATTAGGTCCGGGAGTCCGGACCTGATCATATATATATATATATATATATATATATATATATATAGAACAACTTTGATTATTCTATTATGCTCATTCCTTCAACTTTGTCAACCAGAGTAATTCCACAAGTTAACCTACCAAGGGAAGATTAACTCAAAATAACACACGTTGATAATTAAACTTATCCTCATGACTAACAATACATATATATATATATATATATATAATTAATATGGTGGCCACATTCCTACTCTATTTTATTAACAAGAGCTAAGAGATTGACCACCAACTCATCATCACCATCTCCTTCTATTCAATATTTGCTTTAAAGCAATGGCTTGTGAAGAAAAATTTTGTAGCAATTATTTGGTATTGGATGCAGAAAAAGCCAGCCTATTTGATCTGATTTGTATTTTGTTTTCAAATGAAGTTGAAAAAAGAACATTTATTGATCTATCGGAAACTGAGAAACTGAGAGGTCTACGGCGGCGATGGCTCATCTTCATCTCCGTCCTCGTCCAAAAAATACTCCTTTACTTGAAATGGCCTATGGCTCAATTAGGGTTTGTGCTCGAATTTTGCATGAATCTTCCGTCAAGCAATGGTGGTTTTGCAAGCCTTGTGTTAAACCTCTTGAGAGGTAGGTTCCTAATGCATATTGCATGCAGTCATTTCTCAGCCTTTTATATATATATATATATATATATATATATATATATATATATATATATATACTCAATCAACTCATGCTAGTTGTCCTCTTTTTTTGAGTATGCGATCAATTTAAAGAGACAAAGTGAAAAATATAATTTCATATATTACATCTTTTTATTGTAAAAACAATTTTGAATTTTGGAAGTTGAGTTGAGATATTTTCAAATTAATTCTAAGTTATTATTAATTTATTTAATCTCAAACACTTAAAAACTGTAAATTATTTAAAAATAATTTAAATGACAAAATTTATTGTTTTAAAAGTTAATGAATTCATGCTGAATTTAATTTTAAAAAGACACACAATTAATCTCATATTTAATTCAGAACAATTGGAGTATATATTTTTTATATAGAAAATGTAGGTAACATATACGTATATCTAGATCATGTAATGAAATAGAACATACATTATTTGTACAAATATATGTTTGATACCTCCTAATTAAAATTCTTACATAACCCTAAAAGAAACAAGAGAGCTGCTAAAATGGATCAAACGGTACGCAGTATATGTGGTGGTTGTGTACATATATGATAATTATATGATCAACTGATTCTCTATTAATTAATTCATTTAGATATATTACATGAAAGTAACATAGAAAAGGCTATATATATGGTTTGCAGGTGAGGTGGTGAAGCCGGAAAAATCATCACAGACTTTCATGTCTTTGGTTGGAAATCTTGACAAACGGGTGGAATTAGATAAAACCATAACAAATGGTGACACCAGATATTGCTCGTCGTTGTCGATTATGGCTGCTAAACTGTCTTATGAGAATGAAAATTATGTTCAAAAAGTAATTAGAGATATCTGGAAGGTACGTAATTATCAACATCTCCTAATTAACAACAAAAATTTAAGTTCTTCTATAAGTTCTGATCCAAAATACTGATAAGATCTTTTATTATACATACAATGCTAGTGAATATGACAAAATTTTTGTTTTACTTCTTGGCAGATGGAATTCTTGGGGTTCTACAACTTTTGGAATGGTAAGAACTAAGAAGAGAATTAATATACTCGTCGTTAATATCTATAATGTGGTTAGATGCTTGTAGTTTTATTTTGAATGTTGTGATCTTCTTTCAATTGTTTACAAAATTAATTCTCATATATACTCGGGTTTCCCTATGCCCCTACAATAAAAAAATAATTTTAAATTTTATAAATTTCTTTAAAATTATTATAAGGTCATGATTTAGTTAGTCAAACTAAACACTTTTATATAAATGATAATAATTCTTAGCATTTGAAAAAATATTTTTTAAGTAGGGGTTGGATAATTAAAAAAATTGCAAGATGTATACGATTGATGATATTATCACCTGTTGATTTTTTTTATTAATTTTATGCAATTAAAATAGTTTATTTTGCCATTGGCGTGTGTTTGTTTGCGTTCACCTAACTCTTAGCTTACAGAGAACACATGTATTCACCGCCACGAAACATGATAATGGAGGGATGAGTAATTAATAATCATGACCCGTAAAATTGAATTGTCATATACTCCATCAATAAATAATTTAATTTTTTTTTTGTGCAACCTTCACTATAAAATTTAATTGACTACGCTAATTAATTTGTAGATGTTGAAAACACCCGATTAAACAAAGCTTGATGAACTTATGACTAGGATTAATTAACGCGTTAATGCAATAATTAATTACGCTAATTTTATATTTGTAATTGTTATATATATGTTCATATCTTACAATATCATATCAAAGTCTCTACTCTACAGCTAGACATCACTAATCACACCTCACCACATGTGCAATTAATAACAAAACCGTAATTAATTTATAACTTTGGTTTTAGACAACTTAAGTCAACTTAGATGTGACAAAGGATAAAATAAAAGTTGAACCTTCTGCGTCCTAAACTTAAACTAAAATTAAATTAAACTAGTTAAACATGCCAATATATTTTGAAGTTAGGGGACTATATTTAAAATATACAGGCTTTTGAAAAAGATTTGGAGGGATCATGGTCTTCCCATTTTGTAGGTTAGTTAGGATTTCGTTGATCAGTTCATAAGATCAACCAAGAGTTTTTGGCTCAAAAAGATTTTATTTTTTTTGATATTTACAGCATACCAGGAGCAAGCATCAACACAAGCCATCATGTTTCAAGATAAAACTGCCGACCCTGACCTGATAGTGGTTGCATTTAGAGGCACTGAGCCATTCGATGCAGACGGATGGCGGACAGATGTCGACCTCTCGTGGTACGAGCTTGAAGGTGTTGGTAAAGTCCATGGTGGTTTTATGAAAGCTCTAGGTTTACAAAAGATCAAAGGGTGGCCCAAACAAATCCCACAGGGCCCAAACCAACCTCTATACACTTACTACACTATCAGAGAAAAGGTGAGGGAGATATTGGAGAAGAATGAGAAGGCAAAGTTTATATTGACAGGACATAGCTTGGGAGGGGCATTAGCAATTATATTTGGGGCAGTGCTAAGTTTACATGAGGAGGCATGGTTGTTGGATAGGTTGGAAGGGGTGTATACTTTTGGGCAGCCCAGAGTAGGGGATGAGAAGTTTGGGGAGTTCATGAAGGAGAAGCTCAAAGTATATGATGTGAGATATTTTAGGTATGTTTATTGCAATGATGTGGTGCCTAGACTGCCTTATGATGATAGAACTCTTTTGTTTAAGCACTTTGGGCCATGTCTATACTACAACAGCTTCTACCAAGGAAAGGTTAGCTTCTTAAAATTATATCGTTTTAGCATTGTTAGTCACAGTCAACTAGTTATATATATATATAACAGTTATATATTTAGGAAGTGATATATAGTCAAAAGTTATTGTTCAGTGCATAATAGTCGATCCATCTTATACCGTTTATTAATCTTATAATTAAAAAACGTGAACTTTTAATTACAAAAATTTATCGTACACACTATTATAGTGTGTATGTAAAGTTCTTGTATGCACCATTATGATGCATACACAATATTTTAAAATTCTTCTTACACACGTAATGCACCATAATGCTGAGTATGGAGGGATATTTTTTAAACCGGAGGATATTTTTAAACCGCATCCGTTGAATCTTATTGTGAATTGTATAAGCTAAATAGAACACTATTTAGCTATTAGAACACTATTTAGCTAAATAGAACACTATTTTACACACTATAGCTAAATAGCTATTATAGAATACTCTATCACACTATATTTATGTCAAAGTTTATTTTCACTAGGATTCAGCTGCTAAACAAAATCCCAAACATGGGATTCTCAATCACGTACATACTTGAACATATTTATAATTTTTGTGATAATTATTCTCTCTCCTGTTGGCTGTTAGAAATGGGGAGGATCTCAATTGTTGATTGCATTTGAGTTTCAGATCAATGACTGATAGCTTAATTAATTATCTCTTGTGATTGCAATTCCAGATAATGGGGGAGGAACCAAACAAGAATTATTTTTCACTGCTATGGGCTATACCCAATTACTTAAATGCTGTTTGGGAGCTGACTAGGAGTTTCATTATTCCATACACAAGGGGTGCAGAATATAAAGAAGGATTGTTCATGAGACTGGTTAGGATGATTGGGTTGGCAATTCCTGGATTATCAGCTCATTCTCCTCCAGATTATGTTAATCTCACCCGTTTGGGGTCCTTACCTTTAAATCACCAAGACCTTTTAACTCATCAAGAACCTGGTCTTAAACATGAATGACTGCACAAAATTCTTAATTTGTCTAAAGCATATCCATTTTATTTATCTTTTGTCTAAAGCATGTTTTTTCTTATTGAGGATTTTAATATTGCTGATGAGTATCGAGAGTAGCTTAGTTGAATCGATCACATCCACACAACGGTTATATGTTTTGATTGCAAAATGAAAACCTATAATTCATAAAATGAGTTAATTCTAGGTAACTAGATTGAAAAAACTTAGAGCAGCTCAAATTAATCTGGCTATTTATGGCATGTTTATTTTTTGAATCCTTCTGAGGTGACAGGAAAGGTCAATTAATTTTTATTTATTTTTTGACTCTTTTAAAATGTATAATATTTATTACAACCTAAATTTTTTAAATTCAATGATTTAGAAGATATATTTAGATACATATAAAAAAGCGAGGGGTTATACAATCATGCATAATCCTATTTTTTATATGTATCCAAAATATACCTAAATTACTGAATTCTGTAAAATATAAGTTGGAATAAATATTATACATTTTTTAGAAGTAAAAAAAAAAATGACCGATCACCTAGACTTAATTGTTATTTTTTTTTCTTAATTGGCAAATAAAATCTATTAATACCCAAAACATAAATACAAAAGTGATGAATTCTAAAATTTTGGACAGGACGACAAGAATTACAAAACACCAAAATCAAGAAGAAAAAATTCAAGATAAGCATGAACACCTAATAACATAAGTTTTACTAGACATTGATGAGACCTTCCTAGCAGCTGCAAATATGTTTCTCAATCCATATGCAAACATTAGACAATACGTTTAGGTGGACATTCTTGTACCGATCCAATTTTTGTTTTTTGTTTTTTGTTTTTTTTTCTTTTGACTCTCGAAAATATTAGATTTCTTGAAATTGAAATTTTTACAGAAAATAGTAATTTAGGTGTGATTTGAATACATGCAAATAACAGGGTTGTATAGATTGTACAACCCTGTTCTTTACATGCATCCAAATCATACCTAAATCACTGTTTTCTATAAAAATTTCAGTTCCAAAAAATATTATAAATTTTTTTAGAGTCAAAAGCAAAAAAAAAAAATAATTTTTTGACCGGTCGGTACAACAATGTCGCCGTAGAAGGACTCAACATTAGATGGTGTTGTCAACGTCCTTAAACACTAACCCATATGCATCATGTTGAGATATTTTACATAAATCTCACATCGGATAAATTCAAGAGTGTAGATGAGTTAATCAGTATGGTGGAGCCTCAATCTAATAAGTTTACCTTTTAGGTAAGGAGATGGTTCAACAAACTTATTGTGTCAGTCTATACAGGTGTGCACTGTATTGGTGATGAATTGATATGGGATGGATTGTACAATTCCGCTACAAATAGTATCAAAGCTCATGCTTCGATGGGCCCAAGCTAAGGGTTCACAAGGAGCAATGTTATACTCTCACGTTTGCCTCTAGCGTGGTGGAGTAGTATTAGAGTCAAGTAGAGCTCTTGGTTCGATGGGCCCAAGCTAAGGGTTCACAAGGAGCAATGTTGTACTCTCACGTTTGCCTCTAGCGTGGTGGAGTAGTATTAGAGTTAAGAGCTCTCTAGCGTGGTGGAGTAGAATTAGAGTCAAGTAGAGCTCTTGAAGAACTTAAAGAATGTGTGTTTAATGGTGACTACTCTAGTATGATACTTGTGATGGGTATTCAAGTGAAAGGTGGATATTGTTTGTTGTGAAGTCTCAACCTAATAGGTTAGCTTTTTAGGTGAGGAGGCGGTTCAACATGCTTATTGGGACAGTCTACACATGTGTGCACTGCATTGGTGATGAATTGATATGGAATGAATCGTACAATTCTGTTACACTTCAGCTACTAAGTCTATATTAGATCCTTGTTTATATGCGATGTGACCTAGATTTGACAAACCATCTGAAATCTTCAGCGAGGTACGATACATAGGGGTGAGCATTTCGGTTATAACCGAACCGAATAGGTTATTCAGATATATTCGAATACCAAAATATTCCTAATTCCACTATCCGAACTATTAACCGAATTTAGCAATAACCAAATTACTGAATACCAAAATACCAAAATTACTATTTGGTTATTTCTGTATATAACCGAAATTGTAAATTATTTTCACCAATTTTCATAAACAGAGTAGAATTTTTTTTAAACTTATAGATGAACAGAGTACTATTGAAATTTGAAGTATTGATTTCCAAAAAGGGGAAAGCAAAACGAAACAAATATACTCATATGATGCAATTGTGAGATTTGAGAGTACGACGGTGGTCGCCGAGATGAAAATCTGAGATCTGAGATGAGAGGAAGACGGAGATGAGAGGCTATAACTTGTGAAATCTGAGATCAGATGACAACCAAATGTAGAGAGGAACTAAATAATTGAAAATTGAGAATTAGGATTTGGGGGCACCGAGTCCCAAACAATTTCTTATTTGGTTGGACTATGGGAGATCTGATTTGATCTGAGACTAAGAGTGAGAGTTTGGGAGATTACTCTTTTAATCTTGAAGGCATATTGTTGTACATGATTGAGATTGAGATTGTAAAAGAAAGTGAAAGTTGAAAACCCAAATGCATAATAGTAAGATACTAAGATTACACTTAAATTAATGTAATGATGATTTCACTTAAAGAGTTTTTATAGTTCCTTCAATATAAAATATAATAGGAACGAAATAAATAAATTACACAAATAAAAATAGTAAAGAATGGTACAACCAAAGAAGTTGATATAGTCGAAATAGGTGTCGTTCATGAACTGATACACGAGAAAACGCTTTCTTTAAGTAATTCACGTTATCGCAGCCAGAGAGATCATTACTTAATCTAGTTTAACGCGTCACTGACATGTCACCTCCTAGATATAACATATCATTCTCCACGATGTTACTGTCAATGAAGTACACAAAACTCCCAGAGCCCGAAGTTACATAAATATCACACCGTTCCTTGCCCAATATAATATACAAAATATAAGTTTCATCCCACATAATGTGTACATGCATAAATATTATAAAAAATTCCAACATAATTCTTATTTAGGGGTGTAAATGGATATATACAGATCCAGATACAATGATATCCGTATTTGTATTCAAAAAATTAATTCGATATCCGTATTCGTATCCAATATCCTCATTTAATTTTAAAAATATTATTTATATCCTATATTAGAAATAATATCCTAATACGGATAATATCCATTTCGCTTATCGTTTATTCAATAAATGATTACTATCGAAGGAAAACGAACTTATACCAACATAGATATATCTAACTGCACATAAGCAAAATCAAACATTAGAAATAAACAGATCTAATCAGAAAAAAGAAAAATCAAACACCAAAAATAAGCATAAATAAGTAAAAAATCAGATAAGCTCAATAATCTATTTCGTTGTCTCTGCAAACAGGCGAGAACTATGGGTTTCGCCGAGGAGAAGATGAGGAGGAGGAAGAGAGAGGATGAAGATAACATGAAAAATTCTTCAATTTGGGCCTCTTTGATTTGGGCGACGCCGCTAATCCTTTCTGTTTGGACGACCCAACCGCCATAGCAGGTGCGATCAACAACAATTGTTCTTCATCTAAATCGCACATGTGTCATAAGAATTGAAGTTAAAACACCGGGTATACATACGATGTCATCAAATATCAATTTAAATAAAATGAATGTATAGAGACAATAAAATACCTGAAGAAGGGTTGAACACCCAGAAAAGCTTTTAAAATCAAGGCGGATTTCTTTATATAAGTTGCGAAAAAAACAAGCCAACACCACAGCTCCCCATGCACAATCACTTATTTTATTACTATCCTCAAAAAATAAAAGATACCTCGCATGTATAACGTCGCAGTTTTCCGATGCAAATAATACCTTCCCCGATATAAACAGTACGTATGCTTTGGTGTAAATCACCATCGTTTCCCAATCAGCATCTACCGGAACTTGGCAAGGTCTGTTGCCCAACCACGATAACATTGTAACGCGTCAAATTCAGTCCCTAACCCTCGAATCTGCACGCGTCACGATACATCATCTTCTTAAACATTCTATAATTAATGCAAAATATATAAACATACATTGTTTATTTCAAAATAATTCTACAACATTTTCCAATGTCTATAACCTTAACTTGATACATACTTTCAATAATTTAAAAGGTTTATAATAATATTAATGTAAGATAACTTAATAGCTAAATGGTCATAACAATCTACTCTTGAATTTATCCTCGCTCTCGCCATTCTTCTAACCTTCGTCTTAATTTGAAAATGTTATTATGATATAGCAAGGGTGAGAAACTATTTTGCCCATCAAGTTTAAGTACAATGAAGATATATCATAATTGAAAAGGAGTAAGCTTTCAAGTTTTCAACAACGTATAATAATTATGAAAGATTAAGAATCAAGTTTTAATAATTGAATGACTAAATCAAGAAGCTGAGTGGTCAACAATTAGGGGTGAGCATGGTGCGGTTTTCAAATTCAAATAAAGACACTGCAGAAACCGCTTTTAGGTGCGGTTTAAAAAATACAAAACCGCACATGAAATCATTTTTAATTGGTGCGATGCGATTTTGAATCGTGCGGTTTGGTTTCATTTGGTGCGATTTCGGTTCCAAAACCAATTGAAATAACAAACCCATAAAATAGTTAGCAAAATTATTCACGTAAACGTATTACGCAGTGGACACAATCATGGAGCTAATTTAGCAAAATAGTTCCAAGCATCAACAATTATATGGTTAATTAATACTATGTTATCAAATTTGATTTTGGAAATACCAAGCCACTCTTGATTTGCAAACATAATTGATATTATTTATTCTTCATTCAACCCTGCAATATATGTCTTCTAAAATAAAATGAGGATAATATTTTATAGTAGAGAAATTATATATACTTGAGCAAATTTGAGAAAACATGATGATTATTTGGTGCGATTTTAATTTTATATAAGGTTTTGATTAAGAACCAAACCGAAACCATAAATTTGGTTTTTTCAACCCACCTAAAACCGCTACATACGCCTAATCATTTGTGCGGTTTTAATTGGTGCTATTTGTGCGATTTTAGTGCGGTTTCGATTTCAATTTGGTTCCTTGCTCAAATTTTATCAAGAATGACCATGAACATATTTAAGTTAACCTTATGGTAATCAAGGTGATCGGGTCTTTCATACCCGATGAACATATACAACATGCACAAAGTGCGAATCAATAATCATAGATGTGGAATAATTGTCAAGAATTAATCCACTAGCATGCTTGAAACATAATAACTCGAGTTTGAGTTAGGAAACTTGCAATAAATGAGAATATTCAATAATAACCATAGATTTGGAATAATCATCAATAATTATCCACTAACATGCCTGAAAAATAACAACTTGAGTTTGAGTTAGAGAATTTGCCTTGACCTTCGATTACCGCTAAGCAGTCTAATTTAATCTCTTATGAAAGACCTATCATTTATAAGATCGATCTTTTAATCAGCGTAACATAACATTCCTTATAATACTACTACTGTAAGACCCCAAATAATTAATAAATGAAATTTATTTTCCTCTATTTATTATAGTAAGGGTTGATTTGATTAATGTGGTTAGTTATGGGTAAAATGCGCAAATATTTTAAATAAGTAGGTGGTTATAAAATATTCATTTTTGTCGGGGAATATTCGTTTGGTCGTGGAATATTCAGATCTTGTCGGGGAATATTCGTAAATGACGGCCAGTAAGGCCATGTGTGGGCCCCATAACTAAAGCGATTGAGGAAGAAAACGACAAATATAAGTTATTTAAAAATAATCTACAGTAGTTGTTACCGTAGTACAATCGTTGGAATACCCGTGGTTAAAACACGATGTCTGCGTTGTTGCACAAGAAGATGCTTTGCAGATTGCACCAATTATTGACTCTTACGTGAAGAAGGCACTACTCAATAATGGTTCACGATAATTACCGCTCAAGATTTTATTGATTTAATAATTGTTGCGTTGATATTTTATATTCATTTGTTTGAATAATTATCATTACACGATTTTTCATTATCGAAGCAATAATTCATATTATCTGAATAATATTATTAGATAACATTATTGGCAATGTCTAGAAAGTTTTGTCTAAGGAGAGGTTTGGTCACCTAATTGCGCCGCCAAGAAGGAGAAATTCTTATTGAAAGCCCTCTTCCTGAACCTACCTCGTTGTCAATATTGTGATTCTCGTAATATTCTTTGTGAATAATTAATTATTGATTCATATGATGAGGAAAATATTAATTTTATGTGGATATAGATGGAGAAAATTTTAATGTGACAATTGTTGAAAAATAAAATTTTATCTTTTTCTCGATAAAATAATTTATTTAAATATATTATTATATTTTAATAATATAATAATGGTGATATTTTTACAACGAATGTGGGATATATGAGTATACGAGGAGGAAGAGTATTTGTATTGCAATAAATGTTTAAAACATGTTAAACATGTTGGTGGACCCCATTTCTTGATCGAAATTTGATTATAACAGTAAAATCGCTTTGCTTGTGGATTTCGGTCAATTTCTGTTTGGAATTTGGAAATATTTTCTTCTGAAAAGTTGTAGAGAATTGAATTTCCTATAAAAACTCGCGAGATTCGAATTTTCTGATAAAAGGGCTATTTATTATGAATTATTGAAGTTCCGAAGCTCCGAAATAATTGATTTTTGGAAGTTTAAAATATTTTTAATATGAAAAACGTTTTTGGTGATTTGAGTATGGGTCTTGCATGTGTTTTAATGGCTGAATTCAGTTGGTATGCGTAGGAAGTTGTAGAAATAATAATAATATTATTAAATTAAATTTTCTACTTTGGTGTTCTAAGTATTTTCCTATAAATAGGGTGCTTAGGTTAGAATTGAAAATTACACCAGAAACTGAAGTTTTCTCTCTCTATATTATCGAGTGTATTCTTGTGAGTATTTTGAGTATACTTTGAGTATTGCTATACGGTGCAAGTTCAAGTCATAGTCAATATCCGACGTTTCAACTAGAAGTACTGTCTTTCGAGGTAAGGGATTTTTTTTTTCGTAATAATATTATTTCTTCAATATCATTATGCTGAAATATTGATCTGAAGTTTTTATCAAATTTGGAATTTTGGTGTCTGAGTTACTATTCACGATACTGGTACTTATTCACGTATCGACCTTATTCACGAATCACTTTATGACTATTCATCGAAAATGAAAATTTTCCTTTTAAGTCTAAAATATCTATTCGGATACTAGCTTTGATTGTATCCATGTTTTGATCATTCTTGAATTTTACACCACTATGATTATTTTTGAGGTATTTTTGGACGTGGATAAAACAAAAGTACGAATCCTTAATCCTTAATCCTTGTCATTTTGATTCATTGGATTCGCTTTTTTAAAAATATTTTCATCATCCTCGATCTTAAATGATGATATTATGGAATATCTTTGGCTCAGTAGTGCAAAAGATGAATGATTTCGATGAATATCTTTGGCCGTAGTAGTGCAAAGATGAATAGGTGTTTAGATGAACATGACCAATCGATGAATATCTTTGGCCTCAGTAGTGCAAATGAATATTTGATTCCGTATATATATTGATTGATGTTACAGGGATAAAAGATAGACGATTTAACTTTAAAATTCATACATAGAAGATAGTAGTTTGCATTCTCTACTTAACTCTTCTAATGAATTATTATTTCACGCTAAATATTGATTTAAAACTTGTTGTCTATTGTATTCTATTAGATTTTTCCTGTTGAAGACTAACGATAATTTTGTTGTATATTATCTTAGTCATAATATTCTTCTTCGGGCTAGTTGAGCTCACCCTTTTCTTTTTGTTCCATTTTTCTTCTCGTGAGGCGAGAATGTAGCGAAATGCAGTCGGGGTATGAAATGATGGTTATAGATAGAGTTGTTTAGTAGTCCTCACCATTTTTGTTAATAATGTATCAATAAATATGATGAGGATTTATTTGGGTATAGATATTGTCTAGAAGATAATATTTGTATTCAAACTCACAGTTTTACTATTGTAATAATAAAGTTGTAGTTGTTTCTGTACCGTGTATTGACAACTCAAAATGGGTGATGTATACCTATTTTGGGGGCATCACAGTTGGTATCAGAGCTTAGGGATATGATCTCTGGCGGAGATCGGGGAATAGAACTAGGAGGGGAGAGACGAGTAAATCCTTCGCTAGTGTGTCCTACCTAAGCTTATTTGTTAGTTGGTCAAGATATATAGGGATATTATGTGATATATTGATTTCCTTAATTAACCCTTATTTTATGACAAGATTTGAGAATGTCGAATCGAGAATATTAATGAAGCGGAAATGAGACCGTAGAGACGCCTTTGACTCACCAACGAGGAGAAACGTGCAACAGTCGGGCAATGTTCCTCCCATGAACAACACCAATCGAAAGCGTGATGATGAACGAGGGATGTTTAGAAGCTTTTTTGCGCTTCATGTAAAATCGATTTAGGGAGACTCGTGTTCAAAATACAGGAAGAAATGATAGCAATTCACGGGTTGTCACAGCCAAGCAGTTCAAAGAGTTGGGACCACCAGAATTTAAGGGAAAGCCAGATCCGATCATGGCGGAAACATGGGTCAAGCAAATTACCAAGATATTCGATGTCTTGGGATGCACGGAGGAACAGAAGGTTCTATTCGCCACCTTTATGTTCCGTGGCGAGGCAGACTACTGGTGGGAGTCTGTGAAGCGTTCCCATCCAACCGCACTCAGCATGTCTTGGGAGACATTTCAGAAACTATTTAATGACAAATACTTTCCTGAAAGTGTTCGTCATATTAAGGAAGTGGAGTTCATCAGATTAGAACAAAACAACATGACGGTGTCTCAGTACGAGGCAAAGTTTGCAGAGTTATCCAGGTTTGCACCTCATTTGGTGGAGAATGAGGAACGTATGACGCGGATGTTTCTTAGAGGTTTGAAACCCCAAGATACGTCAAGATCTCATTTCTCATAAATTTTCTCTCTACTCGAGATGTTGTAAAATGTGGCTCAATTATTAGAGCGAGATAATGAGTACTAGGTCAACCGAGGGACCACAACCGAGATTATCTGGGAGATGGCGGTCAACAAAACAACGATAACCAAATGGAGAAAGAAAAGATTTAACAAAAATGATAACCACTCTGGTGGTAATCATGGCCATGAAAATAGAAGAAACGAGTCAGGAGGAGATTTTAAAAAGAGGAGATTTAACAACGACCATGTGAAGACGGCGGTCTTGGCGACAAGAATCGGTTCAAAGGGAGGAGAACGACCATCGGTCATATGCTACAAATGCGGAAAAGAGGGACATATCAGTCCAAACTGCCCACAACAATTCAAGGTATGCTATAATTGTGGAAATGAAGGACATATCGCTCGGGATTATACGGTAGCGAAACCTAGTTCAACGGGGACGGTGACTCAAAAGATTGTCCCAGAAAAGTCAAAGTCAACGATTCCTGGAAGAGCGTTAGTTGTGACTGGTCAAAATGCGAGGAACCCAAACGAGGTGATCACGGGTAAGCTAATCATAAATTCTTGTGAAGTTTATACTTTACTAGATACCGGTGCTACCCATTCATTTATCTCTCCTACTTGTGCTCAACGTTTAAATTTGACTCTAGGAAAATTAGACTTTGACTTATCTGTGGAAACTCCGTTAGAGAAACTTTCATCACATCCACTGCTTATAAATTTTGTTTGATTCAAGTTGGCACCATCACCTTACCATTGACCTTATCTCTTTAAAGATACTTGCTTTTGATGTGATTTTAGGGATTGATTGGTTAACTACTCATCATGCCAAAATTGATTGTTTTCATAAGGTTGTTAGCTTTCATATTCCTAAACAACCTGTTGTACGAATTCAAGCAACTAAACCATTAAAATCAATCACTGTCATATCTAATCATAAAGCTATTCATTTATTGAAAAACGGATGTCAAGCTTTCTTAGCCCATGTTATGGATTTGAATAAAGACACGTCAAATTTGAATAATATTCCTGTTGTTATTGACTTTCCTGACGTATTTTCTGAAGAACTTTCCGGTCTACCCCCAGAACGTGAAGTTGAATTCTTTATTGATCTTGAACCTGGTACAAAGCCCATTTCTAAAATCCCATATCGAATGGCTCCTATTGAACTTCAGAGTTAAAGGTCCAACTACGTGAGTTGTTGGACATCGGTTTCATTCATCCTAGTACATCTCCTTGGGGTGCTCTGTTTTATTCAGTAAAGAAGAAAGACTTTGGAGTATGCGACTTTGTATTGACTATCGTGAATTGAACCATGTCACCATCAAGAATAGGTATCCTCTACCTCGTATTGATGACTGTTTGACCAGATTCTGCAAGAGCACAATTCTTTTCAAAAAATCGATCTTAGCTTACGGATATCATCAATCAAGATTAGAACCGAGGATATTCAAAAGACGCGCTTTAGAACTCTCCATGCGGGCATTATGAATTCCTAGTCATGTGTTTTGGATTGACTAATGCTCCTGCGGCTTTCATAGATATGATGAACCGAGTATTCAAGGAATATTTGGATCAGTTCGTTGTTGTCTTTATTGATGACATCCTCATATATTCCAAAAGTCGTGAAGATCATGAGCACCATTTGAAGCTGGTACTCCAAAGGCTTCGTGAAAACAAGCTTTATGCCAAGTTAAAGAAATGCGAGTTCTGGCTTGAGGAAGTAGCATTCCTTGGGCACGTGGTGTCGAAACATGGAGTATCTGTTGATCCGGCGAAGATTGAAGCAATACAAAGTTGGGAGCAACCAAAGTCGGTGACCGAAGTACGCAGCTTTCTGGGCTTAGCTGGTTATTATCGGAGATTCGTGGAAGGATTTTCTCGAATCGCTACTCCATTAACTCAAATTGACTTTAAAGATATAAAATTCAGTATGGAGCGAGGAATGCTAGAAGAGTTTCCAAGAGCTTAAGAGGAGACTTATTTCGCACTGTTTCTAACAATACCATCCGCATGCGGATGGATTTGTTATCTACAAATGATGCTTCGTGCAAAGGGTTAGGATGTGTTCTCATGCAACGTGGGAAAAGTCATAGCCTATGCCTCGCGACAACTTAAAGAGTATGAGAGGAATTATCCTACTCATGATCTAGAGTTAGCGGCCCCATGCGTTTTCATTGCTTAAAGATCCGGAGGCACTATCTATATGGGGAGAAAGTGGAGATATATTCGGACCATAAAAGCCTTAAATATTTCTTCACATAAAAGAAACTCAATACGCGGCAACGACGCTTGGCTTGAGTTGTTGAAAGATTACGACCACACTATTCAATACCATCCCGAAAATCGAACGGTGGTAGCCGACGCGTTGAGTAGAAGATCATATGCAGGAACGAGTGCGATGATGTCAAGTATACGCATAGAGCCAACTTTAATAGAAAAAGTTAAGGTTGCTCAAGCCACCGACCCGGAGCTGATGCGTATGAAGAATAAAGTACAAGAAGGTGCTATTCCGAAAGTGAGAATTGATGAAGAAGGAATACTTCGAATCCACTCCAGACTTTGTGTTCCTAACGACTCTGATATGAAGTACAAGATTATGATGGAGGCACACAATACACCATTTGCAATCCATCCTGGAAGTACTAAAATGTATCGTGATCTTCGACATACATTTTGGTGGAACAATATGAAGAGAGAGATTGCAAAGTTTATCTCGATGTGTTTAACTTGTCAACGTGTAAAGGCGGAGCATCTAGTACCTAAGGGTCCGTTGCAACCACTTGAGATTCCGAAATGGAAGTGGGAACACATTACCATGGATTTCAATTCACGGGTCTTCCTACGGTTTCTCAAGGCATCAATGCTATTTGGGTTATTGTTGATAGATTAACCAAGTCTGCTTCATTTCTTGCCGATACGGAGACTTATTCCTTGAACGTCTTGCTAGTATATATATAAATGAGATTGTGAGGTTGCATGGCATGCCAAGATCCATAGTTTCGGATCGTGACCCAAGATTCACTTCAAGATTTTGGGTTAGCTTGCAAAAAGCTATGGGCGCGGTTTACGATTGATTCGGCATACCATCCTCAAACCAGACGGACAATCGAGAGGACTATTCAAACTCTTGAAGATCTATTAAGACTCGTGTCCTAGACTTCAAGGGCGGTTGGGATAAGTATTTACCATTGGTGGAATTCTCCTACAACAGCTTATCGAGCAAGTATAGGTGTGGCTTCATTTGAAGCATTATATGGACGAAAGTGTCGCTCTCCAATATGTTGGGATGAGGTGGGTGAAGCAACATTGTTGGGACCCGAAAGTTAAATGCGTATGACTCACCGAAAAGATCCAAATGATTCGACAACGTATACAAACGGCACAGGATCGACAAAAAAGTTATGCGGATCTTCATCGAAAGGACGTGGAATTTAGTATAGGGGGATCATGTATTGTTGCGAGTTGCTCCATGGAAGGGAGTTACAAGATTTGGGAAAAGAGGAAAGCTCAATCCACGATTTATTGGTCCATTTCAAATTCTTGATCGAGTAGGAAATGTAGCCTATAGACTCGCGTTACCTCCGAGTATGTCTCGTGTTCATAATGTGTTTCACATATCTGTACTTCATAAATATGTGAAAGACCCGAACCACGTTATTGAGTTAGAACCGAACGAGATAGCCGAAGACTTAACGTATGAGGAGGTACCTGTCAAGATCTTGGATAGGAAGGAGCATGTCCTACGCACAAAGGTCATACCACAAGTTAAAGTTTTGTGGAAGAATCATGCTATAGAGGAGATGACCTGGGAATTGGAAACGAAAATGAAAGCGAGGTATCCTCACCTTTTCGAAACACCAGGTACGTACGTCAATTTCGAGGACGAAATTTCATAAGGAGGGGAGGTTGTAAGACCCCAAATAATTAATAAATAAAATTTATTTTCCTCTATTTATTATAGTAAGGGTTGATTTGATTAATGTGGTTAGTTATGGGTAAAATGCTAAATATTTTAAATAAGCGGTGGTTATAAAATATTCATTTTGTCGGGGAATATTCATTTGGTCGTGGAATATTAAATCTTTGTCGAGAATATTCGTACGACTACAAGCATGACCGTGTAGGGGCCCCATAACCTGAAAGCGATTGGAGGAAGAAAACGACAAATATAAGTTGTTTAAAAATAATCTACAGTAGTTGTTACCGTGGTACACCTCGTTGGAATACCTTTGGTTAAAACACGATGTCTACGCGTTGTTGCGACAAGAAGACACGGTATTGCACCAATTATTGACTCTTACGTAAGAAGGCACTACTCAATAATGGTTACGATAATTATCGTTCAATATTTTATTAATTTAATAATTATTGCGTTGATATTTTATATTCTTTGTTGTTTCAATAATTATCATTACACAAGATTTTTCATTATCGAAGCTAATAATTCATATTATCCTAATAATATTATTAGATAACATTATTTGCAATGTCTAGAAATTTCTATCTAAGGAGAGGTTTGGTCACCTAATTGCGGCGCCAAGAAGGAGAAAAATCTTATTGAAAGCCCCTCTTCCTGTGAAATGTCTGGTTGTCAATATTGTGATTCTGTAATATTCTTTGTGAATAATTAATTATTGATTCATATGATGAGGAAAATATTGATTTTATGTGGATATAGATGGAGAAAATTTTTAATGTGACAATTGTTGAAAATTGAAATTTTATCATTTTTTGATAAAATAATTCATTTAAATATATTATTATATTTTATTAATATAATAATGGTGATATTTTTACAACGAATGTGGGATATATGAGTATACGAGGAGGAAGAGTATTTTTGTTGTAATAAATGTTTAAAACATGTTAAACATGTCGGTGGACCCCATTTCTTGATCGAAATTTGATTATACCGTAAAATCGCTTTGTTTGTGGATTTCGGTCAATTTCTGTTTGGAATTTAGAAAAAAAAAATTTCGCAAAGTTGTAGAGAATTGAATTTCCTATAAAAACTCATGAGATTCAATTTTTTTACGATAAAAGGGCTATTTATTATGAATTATTGAAGTTCAAGCTCAAAATAATTGATTTTTGGAAGTTTAAAATATTTTTAATATGAAAAACGTTTTTGGTGATTTGAGTGTGGGTCTTGCATGTGTTTTCATGGTTTGAATTCAGTTGGTATCGTAGGAAGTTGTAGAAATAATAATAATATTATTAAATTAAATTTTCTACTTTGGTGTTCTAAGTATTTTCCTATAAATAGGGTGCTTAGGTTAGAATTGAAAATTACACGAAGCTGAACCAAGTTTTCTCTCTCTATATTATCGAGCGTATTCTTGTGAGTATTTTGAGTATACTTTGAGTATTGCTATACGGTGCAAGTTCAAGTCATAGTCAATATCCGACGTTTAAACTAGAAGTACTGTCTTTCGAGGTAAGGGATTTTTTTTTTCGTAATAATATTATTTCTTCAATATCATTATGCTAAAATATTGATCTGAAGTTTTTATCAAATTTGGAATTTTTGGTGTCGGAGTTACTATTCACGATACTCAAGACCTATTCACGATATCGACACTTATTCACGAATCACGGACTATTCATCGAAAAAATGAAAATTTTCCTTTTCGTCCAAAATATTTATTCTGGATACTAGCTTTGATTGTATCCATGTTTTGATCATTCTTGAATTTTACACCACTATGATTATTTTTGAGGTATTTTTGGACGTGGATAAAACAAAGTACGAATCCTTAATCCTTAATCCTTGTCATTTTGATTCACTGGATTCGTTTCTTTAAAAAATATTTTTCATCATCCTCAGTCTTAAATGATGATATTATGGAATATCTTTGGCCTGTAGTGCAAAGATGAATGATTTCTGATGAATATCTTTGGCCCGTGAGTCTGACGATGAACAGGTGTTTAGATGAACATGACCAACTGATGAATATCTTTGGCCTGTAGTGCAAAGATGAATATTTGATTCCAGATATATATTGATTGATGTTACAGGGATAAAAGATAGACGACGAACTTTAAAATTCATACATAGAAGATAGTAGTTTGCATTCTCTACTTAACTCTTCTAATGAATTATTATTTCCGCTGCGAATATTGATTTAAAACTTGTTGTCTATTGTATTCTATTAGATTTTTCCCTGTTGAAGACTAACGATAATTTTGTTGTATATTATCTTAGTCATAATATTCTTTACTGGGCTAGTTGAGCTCACCCTTTTCCTTTTTGTTCCATTTTTCTTCTCAGGAGGCGAGAATGTAGCGAGTACGAGTCGGGGTATGGAATGATGGTTATAGAGAGAGTTGTTTAGTAGTCCTCACCATTTTTGTAAAATAATGTATCAATAAATGTGATGAGGATTTATTTGGGTATAGAATATTGTCTAGAAGATAATATTTGTATTCAAACTCACAGTTTTACTATTGTAATAATAAAGTTGTAGTTGTTTCTGTACCGTGTATTGACAACTCAGAATGGGTGATGTATACCTATTTTGGGGGCGTCACAACTACTTTAATAAATTAGCTAACATTTAGCTACATAATCAATAATTCATTATCTCATTATCATTACTATCACTCAATCATCATCTTAAAACTTATGTTTAATATTATTAATCACTTAATAATATTTCATTCACTTCTTAATAATCACTTTATAATATCTTAATCGTTTACAAATATTATTAACCTTTGAATAATATTTTATTCATTTACAAATATTATTAATCATTTAATAATATTCCACTCATTATATAATATTATTAATGATTTAATAATATTTTAATATAAAATTAATCTAATATTATTAATCATTTAATAATATTTTACTCATTATCTAATTATTAATCATTTAATAATATCTTAATTATAAATATTATTAAATACTTAATAATATTATAAGATAATATTATTAATCCTTTAATTATATTTTAATCATTTATTAACTCATAAACAATTAATTTAATTGTTTACCTTTTACTAATTCATTTATTTAATAAACCTAAAATGTCATAAATATAAAATCTCATCAAAAATGAGCAAAATAGCCTCCATAAATCTGATTACATCATTTTTAGGGTCTTTTTTCAAAAAAATTATATTTTTACCCTTTATAACATTACTTAACTTATTTTATCCATTTATTCATAACTCAATCATTCACATGAAAAATATCAAAACAATTCCAAAAGATCTAACATTAGTTAATATTACCCTTATGAATATATAATTTTTCTGGAATTTTTCAGTTTCGTTTATTATGCTTAAAATGGTCAAAATAGTCGGATCTTAATTGCAACAATTTTCATGAACTAAGTTTTTGTCCAAAAATTCTGACATTTTCAGGGAATGTTTCTGTTATGTATATGTACTTCCAGTAAACATCTCATAATTCTTGGAGTTACACACTAAGAGTTATTTCTTTTTACTTTTTAAGTAGTCATTTCTCGTAAAATCCAAAACTTTCATCTTACACATCCAAAAATCACCATCTTTTTACAGAACACATTTAACTCATGATATTATCATTCCAAAATTTTCTAGAAGTTTTAGATCAAAATAATTGGATGAAATTGCCTCTGCTATAAACTGCCCAAAAACAATCATTTTTCTCTTTTTCAAAAATCTGGACTGTTTTGCTTAAAACAGCCCCCGTGACTTAAAAAATCTTCATATTTGAGTGTTAACACTTGTCTTTAAAAGCTAACTTACATATATAGCACCCCTCTTTAACGTATCATAAAAATAAGGTGTATATCTTAAATGGTAGATGATCAAAGAGAAGAAAAGTTAGGGTTTTCTACCCTTAAGAACATAGTTTCATTTTCTTCCTTTTGATCAACATTCTACCACTCAAAATGGTTAGATCCATACATGAAAAACTAGGAAACATGTAGATCTAAGGTTTTTGAGTTTAGAACATTAACTATTTATTTCATCATACCAACAAAAGAAAGGAAAATAAAGCTTAACATCTAGGGTTTTTACCTTGATTTTATGGCACACCTCCTTTTTCTTCCAAAAAAGTTGATAAAATTTGGGTGCATGAAAGATCACACTCCTCTCTTGCTCCTAAGGCTGGCTAAATTTTACTCTCCTTTTCACTTTTTTTTTAATTTGCTTTGTTAAGTTAAAATGAGATGAAAGAGAAAGAGAGTACGATTTTGTTTGGGAGAATTGTATAGATATAAAATATGTATGCATATTATTACCCAACACTTCTCCTTCTATTCTCACTTGATTATTCTTGCTTTGCTTGTGGACTTGGATAAAATAAGTGGTCAAAATAATTAGTGACACCTAAGGGGAGTTGTTAGCTAAACTTTTACATAATGGGAAGTAAAATGATTTAACCCACATGCTCAGTTCTCTCCTCTTTTGGCCGGGTATAGCCCCCTTCTCTAGGGGTGCTCAAAAAATTCGGTTTTTCAATTTTTTTACCGAACCGGTTGAAATCGGTACCAGCGGTACCGGTTTTTTGATTTTTTTTGCTTTTTCGGTAAGAACCGAAATACCAAAAAAACCTGAACTTGTATGCAATATTTTGTTTGAAGAAATGAGGGGATAAATAATAATGCAATTAATATCTCTGAACGTGCAGGTTTGTTTTTCATAGAACTTGTGTCTTTCCTCTGGGTGTGCCTAACAATCAAATCTAATTGGATTTTTATTTCAGTTCTGAAGGAGAATGATGTAGTGGTCCTAGATCATGATGCATGATTTGTAATGAAAGTCAGTGAGTACCCCACTAGGCAATACACTTATATTTTTGGACAAATATTTCACAGGTGTTATGAATAAATATTTCACAGGTGTATCCGTGCATGTTATGAATAAACAGAATGTGACGCCCCCAAAATAGGTATACATCACCCATCTTGAGTCGCCAAATTTATGGTACTAAATTCAAATACAACTTGATTATACAACAGTAATGTAAAATACGACAAAATACATGCTGTGAGTTTTAATACAAATATTGTCATCTAGACAATATCCACACTCAATTTAGTCCTCATTACATTTATTATCACACTATTTAACATAATAGTGAGGATTACTAAGACACCATCTCAGACCATCACTCCGTTCCCCGACTAGTCCCGGCTACGTTCTCATTTCCTGAAGAGAACAGTGAAAGAAAGGGTGAGCTCAACTAGCCAAGTAAGAAATATTATGACTAAGATAATACAGAATAAATTATCATTAGTCCTCAACAGTGTTAAACTGATAAAATACAATAGACATCAAGTTTAACTGCAGCGGAACATGCAATCCATTAAAAGAGTTAAGTAGAGAATAAAATCTACTATCTTTTATGATTTAAAAAGGTTTTTTTATCACTTTTATCATTTGAGACTTCGACAATAAATAATCCACATCATCCTCGCACTACCGCCAAGGATATTCATTAGGGTCACGACCACAAATTATCCATGCACTACGGGCCAAGGATATTTGTGTATTCATCAATGGTCATGATCATGCCAACAACTGTCCATCAATGCACTTCGGGCCAATGAGGACTTTTACCACATCATTTATAACATTATGGTCATGATTACACCAATAATCCTCAATCATAATCATACCAAGTCCATCTATACTTTACAGCCACGAGATGACTTTCAAAAATAATATAAACATGAGGATGATAATGATATAAGAATTCAATAAAACAAGTTCAAGAATTAATTTATTCAGGAACTAATAACATCCAAATTATCAACATGATACTTCTTTGTAAAGTAAAATTCAAGAATGCTCAGAAGAATATTTCCATGAAAAGATACTGGATGAAAACCAAATATCAAGAATATTCCACTAATTTCATGGAGTGTAGAAGTTAAAACTTTAACCAACTGAGTATAATAAAGAATGGAATAACAAAAGAAATCATCATGCATGCGGTACTTCGCATAGACAGGTTATTCCATTAGAATAATAAATAACGGAACCGGTCAAAGTAATACGTACATGCTTGACAAGATATTTCAACATAATAATAAAAATGGAATACAACAAAAATCACTGCATGCATGCGGTACTTATGAGATGAGTTATTCCAATAGAATACTAAATGGCGAAACCGGTCGGTTGAAATTCACACCAACAGGATGTTCAAACAGAATAATAAAGATTTTAACCGAATCCCACAGAAAGCCCTGATGAGGATATTCCAATGTAATAATAAAGAGTGGAATACGTAAGAATTTCACCAAGTATAGGGTAGCTCACAGCGTATCAAAAGTTATTCCAACGTAATAATAAAGATGGAATAATAGAAGTTCTCTTCATGAATACAAAAGAAATAATACCTTTACTAGTAAAAGAAACTTGATATCAAGTAGTGAAGTAGCGAATAATTTTCTTCTTTCTCTCTATAGTTTCTCTCTAGAGTTCCAATTGAATTAAATAAGAAATAATGAAGGAATGAACTTCTATTTATAGAAGAATGGAATGAATAATAACCAATCCATGAACGGTCCAGATTGATTTACTTTAATCGGACGATCGACAAAAAATCTTTTAAATAAATATAATATATTCTATTTATAATCTAATAAAACGAATAACTTTTAAAAGATTTTACTATGCAAATACTATGCAAGCACTATGCATAATAAAATATAATATATTCTAATTATTGTCTAATAAAATAGATAACTTTATAAAATTATTCTGTTTTATATAAAAAGATTTTACTATTAGCCTAATAAAATGAATAACTTTATAAAAGTATTACATTTTATATAAAAAGTTTTTCTATTTTATTACGCTAATAATAATAATAAAACAAAAATCATCATCATTATTATTATTCACACTATTAATCGACCGAATTCGTTCCCGGAAAAGAGGGGCTTTCCAATAAGGATTTCTCCTATTGGCCTTGCATTAGGTGACCAAACCTCTCCTTGGCGAACTTCTAGACATCATTAATAATGAAAATAATAATATTAACAACTTCGTCATCTCAATTATTGATTTAATAACATATAAAATATCGACAATAATTGAATCAAAATGAGTGACTTCTCACATAAGCACTAATAATCAATACCGGTGCTACTTATGCAACCACGCGTATTCATCGACTTTTTACTACCGAGTAGTTCAACAAGATCAACGGTAAAACTTTTCGTAGTTATTTTCATAAAAATATTTTGTCGTTTTCAATCCGACAATAATTACATTAATGGGTCCACCAATGATTGTCTTGCCGTCATTTAATATTCCCCGACCAATCGAATATTATATAACAACTTGCGTACTTTGCAAAATTTATAAATATTACCCACAACTATAACATTATATCAAATTTATTCCATAATATTCAAAAATGATATTTATAGAAAATTCATTTTTATTCAAAAGTTGGGGTCTTACATCATATGTTATTCAAAAATTCCATTTGATCACGTTATGATCTTATCATATCATATCACTTTTCATCCTATAGACCTTATCTATTTATTATCACTTTTTATCTTCATTATCAGAGTCAGATAACTCTGGATTCTTATCTTTATAACTATTCAAAATTCTTCTTTAAATCTTAATTATCTTCTTCTAATCTTAATGATGAATTTCCTAAATTCATCTCTTCTCACTTAAACTCGATTTAAGTTTATTCCTTATCTTCCTTATCATCATCTCTAAGGTTATAGCCTAAGGTATTTCTACCTATTGTTTATAACATAAAGCTTTGATACCAAATGTAACACCCCCAAATCTGGGTCCCTTAACCCTCGAATCTGGTATGTTAAACATTCTACAATTAATGCGAAATATATAAACATACATTGTTTATTTTAAAATAATTCTACAACATTTCCTAATGTCTATAACCTTAACTTGATACATACTTTCAATAATTTAAAATGTTTACAATAATATTAATGTAAGATAACTTAATAGTTACATGGTCATAACAATCTACTCTTGGAATTTATCCTCGTCTCTGTCTTTCTTCGAACCTTCGTCTTAATCTGAAAATGTTATCATGATATAGAAAGGGTGAGCAACTATTTTGCCCAACAAGTTTAAGTACAATGAAGATATATCATGATTGAAAAATAGTAAGCTTTCAAGTTTTCAACAACGTATAATAACTGTGAAAGATTGAGAATCAAGTTTCAATAATTGAATGACTAAGTCAATAAGCTGAGTGGTCAACAATGACCATGAACATATTTAAGTGAACCTTATGATAATCAAAGTGATCAGTCTTTCATACCTTATGAACATATACAACATGAACAAAGTGCAAATCAATAATCATAGATGTAGAATAATTGTCAAAAATTAATCCACTAGCATGCTTGAAACATAATAACTCAAGTTTGAGTTAGGAAACTTTCAATAAATGCGAATATTCAATAATAACCATATATGTGGAATAATCATCAATAATTATCTACTAACATGCCTGAAAAATAACAACTCGAGTTTGAGTTAGGGAATTTGCCTTGACCGTCGATTACCTCTAAGCAGTCTAATTTAATCTCTTATGAAAGACCTATCATTTATAAGATTGATCTTTCAATCAGCATAACATAACATGCCTTATAATACTACTACTTTAATAAATTAGCTAACATTTAGCCACATAATCAATAATTCATTATCTCATTATCATTACTATCACTCAATCATCATCTTAAAACTTCTGTTTAATATTATTAATCACTTAATAATATTTCATTCACTTCTTAATAATCACTTCATAATATCTTAATCGTTTAAAAATATTATTAAAATTTGAATAATATTTTATTTATTTACAAATATTATTAATCATTCCACTCATTATCTAATATTGTTAATCATTTAATAATATTTTAATTTAACATTAATATAATATTATTAATCCTTTAATAATATTTCACTCATTATCTAATATTATTAAATATTTAATAATATTTTAATTTAATAATAATCTAATATTATTAATTATTTAATAATATTTTAATTTAAATTTAATATAATATTATTAATCATTTAATAATATTTTAATCATTTATTAACTTATAAATAATTAATTTTAATTGTTTACTTTTTACTAATTTATTTATTTAATAAACCTAAAATTTCATAAATATAACATCTCATCAAAAATGATCAAAATAACCTCCATAAATTTGATTACATCATCTTTAGGGTCTTTTTTCAAAAAAATAATACATTTTTACCCTTTGTAACATCACTTAACTTATTTTATCCATTTATTCATAACTCAATCATTCACATGAAAAATATCAAAAAAAAATCCAAAAATTTTAATTTTCTGGGAAACATCAGTTAATATTATGTGAGATCCCGAATTTTATAAAAGAAAGTATTCAATTTTCTTATAATTATTATTCTATTTAGTAAATGGTTAAATTGATAAAAGGTTAAAGTTAAGGGTGATATTTAAAAATTTTCAAAGTAAGCAAGTTGTCATAAAATAATTGGTGATAAAGGTACGATGTCTGCGTGGTTGAATATAGTAAGACGATATTGTATAATATTTTTGATTATCGATGCTTTACGTGAGAAGTCACTCGATTTTATTCAATTATTGTCATAATATTTTATATTATTAAATCAATAACCGAGGACGACAAAGTTATTCATATTATTATTTACATTATTGACAATGTCTAGAAAGTTCAGTCGAGGAAAGGGGTTTGGTCACCTAATTGCGCGCCAATATTGTAAGACCCCAACTTTTATGAATAAAAATGAATTTTCTATAAATATCATTTTTGAATATTATGGAATAAATTTGATATAATGTTATAGTTGTGGGTAATATTTATAAATTTTGCAAAGTATGCAAGTTGTTATATAATATTCGATTGGTCGGGGAATATTCGTACAATGGTACAATCATTGGTGGACCCCACAATGGAATTATTGTCGGATTGAGAAAACGACAAAAATATTTTTATGAAAATAACGGCGAAAGTTTTACTGGTTGATCTTTGTTGAACTACTCGGTAGTAAAATTACGATGTACTGCGTGGTTGCATAGTAGCACGCTTGCATTGATTATTATTGCTTATGTGAGAAGTCACTCAGTTTGATTCAATTATTGTCGAAATTTTATATGTTATTAAATCAATAATTGAGATGATGAAGTTGTTAATATTATTATTTGCAGTATTAACGATGTCTAGAAGTTACGCGAGGAGAGGTTTGTTCACCTAATTGCGGCATGAATAGGAGAAATCCTTATTGAAAGCCCCTCTTTCCAGGAGCGACACAATTCGATTAATAGTGTGAATAATAATAATGATGATGACGTTTTATTTTATTCAGATTATTAACGTAATAAAAGCGGAAAATCTTTTATATAAAATGCAAATACTTTTATAAAGTATCTGTTTTATTAGACAATAATTAGAATATATTATATTTTATTATGCATAGTGTTTGCATAGTGCTTGCATAGTGTTTACATAGTAAAATCTTTTTAAAAGTTATTCGTTTTATTAGATTATAAATAGAATATATTATATTTTATTTAAAAGATTTTGCTTTAAATATGGACCGTCCGATTAAAGTAAATTAATTTGGACCGTTCATGGATTGGTTACTATTCATTTCATTCTTCTATAAATAGAAGCTCATTCCTTCATTATTTCTTACGAATTCACTGAAACTCTAGAGAGTGAAACTATAGAGAGAAAGAAGAAAAGTATTTTGCTACTTCACTACTCTGATATCAAGTTTCTTTTACGGTAAAGGGTATTATTTCTTTTGTATTCATAAAGAGAACTTCTATTATTCCATCTTTATTATTCTGTTGGAATAACCTGTATACGCGGGCTACCCTATACTTGGTGAAATTCTTCTGTATTCCATTCTTTATTATTACATTGGAATATCCTCATATCATGCTTTCTGTGGGACTGGTTAAAATCTTTATTATTCTGCTTTGAACATCCTGTTGGTGTGAATTTCACCCGACTGGTTTCGCTCATTTAGTATTCTATTGGAATAACACGTCTGTCATCATGCGCACCGCATGCATGGTGATTTCTGTTGTATTCCATTCTTTATTATTACATTTGGAATATCCCGCTTGGTGGGTATTACGCTTTGACCAGTTCCGTTATTTATTATTCGATGGAATAACTTTGTCTACATCAAAATCTGCATGTGCATGGTGATTTCTTTTGTTATTCCATTCTTTATTATACTCGGTTGGTTAAAGTTTTGACTTCTACACTCCATGAAATTAGTGGAATATTCTTGATATTTGCGCTTCATCCAAAGATCTTTTCATGAAAATATTCTTACGAGCATTCTTGAATTTTACTTTACAAAGAAGTATCATGTTGACAATTTGGACGTTATTAGTTCCTGAATAAATTAATTCTTGAACTTGTTTTATTGAATTCTTATATCATTGTCATCATCCTCATGTTTATATTATTTTTGAAAGTCATCTGTGGCATGTAGTGCATAGATGGACTTGGTATGATTATGACCAGGGATTATTCGGTGTAATCATGACCGTAATGTTATAAATGATGTGGTAAAAGTCCCCATTGGCCCTAAGTGCAATGATGGACAGTTGTTGGCATGATCATGACCATTGATGAATACACAAATATCCTTGGCTCGTAGTGCATGGATAATTTGTGGTCGTGACCCTAATGAATATCCTTGGCCGTAGTGCAGGGATGATGTGGATTATTTATTAAGCTAAGTCTCAGCGATAAAAGTGATGAAAAACCTTTTTAAATCATAAAAGATAGTAGATTTTATTCTCTACTTAACATTAATGGATTCCATGTTCTGCTGCAGTTAAACTTGATGTCTATTGTATTTTATCAGTTTAACACTGTTGAGGACTAATGATAATTTAGTCTGCATTATCTTAGTCATAATATTTCTTACTGGGCTAGTTGAGCTCACCCTTTCTTTTACTGTTCTCTTCAGGAAATGAGAACGTAGCCGGGACTAGTCGGGGAACGGAGTGATGGTCCGAGATGGTGTCTTAGTAGTCCTCACTATTCTGTTAAATAGTGTGATAATAAATGTAATGAGGACTAAATTGAGTGTGGGTATTGTCTAGATGACAATATTTGTATTAAAACTCACAGCATGTATTTTGTCATATTTTACACGACTGTTGTATAATCAAGTTGTATTTGAATTTAGTACTATGTATTTGGCGACTCAAGATGGGTGATGTATACCTATTTTGGGGGCGTCACAGTTGGTATCAAAGCTTAAGGATATGGTCCCTGGCTGAGATGTGAGATAAGAACCAAGAGGGGAGAGACGGGGAATTCCTTCGCTAGTATGACCTACCTAAGTTTATTTGGTATTTAATTGGTCGGTCAGAGTATAGGGATAATATGTGATATGTTAATTAACCCTTGTTTTGTGGCAGTATTTAAAAATGGCATCCAAGAATGTTGAGAACATCAATGGAGCACAGGAGACCGTTGAGTCTCCACAAATCAACAATCAGGATAATGTGCATCAGGAAGGCGACAATCCTAATGCAAACAACAACACTGACCAAATGAATAACGATGGAATATTCCGAGGCTTCATGCAATTCATGCAACATCAGGCGAGAGCGGCTCCTGTCCAAAATATAGGTAGAAACACTAGCAACTCTCGGACGGTCACCGCCAAACAGTTCAAGGAGCTGGGACCACCGGAGTTTTTTAGAGAGCCAAAACCACTTAAGGCGGAGACGTGGATAAAGCAGATCAACAAGATATTTGATGTCTTGGGTTGCTCCGAGGAGCAAAAGGTTCCCTTTGCCACTTTCATATTGCGGGCAGAGGTAGATTACTGGTGGGAATCTGTAAAGCATACTCAACCTGCCGCACTGAAGATGTCTTGGGAGAAGTTCCAAGAACTGTTCAACGATAAGTACTTTCCTGAAAGTATTCGTCACATGAAAGAGGTAGAGTTCATTAAACTGGAACAAAACAACATGACCGTGTCACAATCTGAAGCTAAGTTTGTTGAAATCGCGGTTTGGTTCCCCCATTGGTTGATAATGAGGAGAGAATGACGTGAATGTTTCTAAGAGATTTGAAACCAGAGATACGTCAATATCTTATCTCTCATAAACTGTGTTTGTATTCAGATGTTGTTAATAGGGCTCAGTTATTAGAGCGCGATAATGAGTCAACCCAACCAAAAGAGAGCAACCGGCAAAATGATAATACTAGTGATAGCAATCATCGAAGCGGTGACAATAAGCGTGGAGGGAATCAACATGCCAGAAATGGTAACCACTTCGGTGGTAATCATGGCCAAAATAATAAGAATGGACATTTCAAGAAAAGAAGATTCAACAATGATGGAAAGACGTCAGCATCAGCACCTGTCATTAAGGAAGGAGAACGACCACCTATTATATGCTTCAAATGTGGAGGGGAGGGACACATCAGTCCAAACTATGCGATGCCCTCCAAAGAATGTTATAATTGTGGAAGAGAAGGACACCTATCCTGATTTTGTCATGCACCGAAGACAAGTCCAGCTGGGATGGAGGCAACAAAGGCCGTCCCAGACAAGACAAAACCGGTTGTTCAAGGGAGAGCGTTTGTCGTGACCTCCCAGAAAGCAAGGAACCCGAACGAGGTCATCACGGGTAAGCTTATCATAAATTCTAGTGAAGTATATACCTTATTTGATACCGGTTCTACCCATTCTTTTATTTCTCCTACTTGAGCTCAACGTTTAAATTTGACTCTGGAGAAATTAAACTTTGACTTATCTGTTGAAACTCCATTGGGAGAAACCTTCATTACATCCACTGTTTATAAGTCTTGTTTGGTTCAAATCGGTACCCTCACATTACCTGTCGACCTATTTCATTGAAAATACTTGCATTTGACGTAATTCTAGGGATTGATTGGTTAACTACTCATCATGCAAAAATTGATTGTTTTCGTAAGGTTGTTAGCTTTCATATTCCTAATCAACCTATTATGCGAATTCAAGCAACCAAACCATTAAAATCAATCACTATCATCTCAAGCCATAAAGCTATTCGTTTATTGAAAAATGAATGTCAAGCTTTCTTAGCTCATGTCACGGATCTAAACAAAAATACGTCAGTTTTAAATGATATTTCTATTGTTAATGAATTTCCTGACGTATTCCCTGAAGAACTTCCTGGCCTACCCCCAGAGCGTGAAATTGAATTTTGTATCGACCTTGAACATGGTACAAAACCTATTTCCAAAGCCCCATATCGAATGGCTCCTATTGAACTTCAGGAGTTAAAGACCCAACTGCGGGAATTGTTAGACATTTGCTTTATTCGTCCTAGTACTTCTCCTTGGGGTGCTCCTGTTCTATTCGTGAAGAAGAAAGATGGGAGTATGCGACTTTGTATTGATTATTGGAAGTTGAATCATGTCACCATCAAAAATAGGTACACATTGCCACGTATTGATGACCTGTTTGACCAGTTGCAAGGCACAAAATTCTTTTTAAAGATTGATCTTCATTCCGGATATCACCAATTGAAGATTAGAACCGATGACATTCCAAAGACGGCTTTCAGAACTCGGTATAGGCATTATGAATTCCTAGTCATGTCTTTTGGATTGACTAATGCTCCTGCTGCCTTCATGGATATGATGAACCGAGTATTCAAGGAATATTTGGATCACTTTTTGGTCGTCTTTATTGATGACATCCTTATTTATTCCAAAAGCTGTGAAGATCATGAGCAACACTTGAGGCTGATACTCCAAAAGCTTCGTGAATATAAGCTTTATGCCAAGTTGAAGAAATGCGAGTTCTGGCTTGAGGAAGTAGCATTCCTTGGGCACGTGGTATCAAGTCATGGAATATTTGTTGATCCGACAAAGATTGAAGTCATTCAAAGCTGGGAGCAACCTAAATCGATGATCAAAAGACGTAGCTTTCTCGGCTTAGTGGTTATTATCGGAGATTCAGAGGAAGGTTTTCTTGAATCGCTACTCCTTAACTCAAATGACTCGAGAAAGATACAAAATTCAAGTTGGAACGAGGAATGTGAGAAGAGTTTTCAAGAACTCAAAAGAAGACTCATTTCAAAGACCGTTACGACAATACCATCTGGCTCGGAGGGATTTGTCATCTACAAGATGCTTCGTGCAAGGGGTTAGGATGTGTTCTCATGCAACATGGGAAAGTCATAGCCTATGCCTCTCGACAATTCAAAGAATATGAGAGGAATTATCCTACTCATGATCTAGAATTGGCAGTTGTTGTCTTCGCACTTAAAATTTGGAGGCATTACTTGTATAGGGAGAAAGTGGAGATCTTTACGGATCATAAAAGCCTCAAATATTTCTTCACTCAAAAGGAACTCAACATGTGACAGCGACGTTGGCTTGAACTGTTGAAAGATTATGATTATACCATCCAATACTATCCTGGAAAAGCAAACGTGGTAGCTGACGCATTGAGTAGAAGATCATATGCGGGTACAAGTGCGATATTGTCAACGCAAAGGCCCATCTTGTATGACTTGCAAAGGATGGAGATAGAATTAAAGACTCCAGGGACCCATGTATTTTATCAGTTTAACACTGTTGAGGACTAATGATAATTTATTCTGCATTATCTTAGTCATAATATTTCTTACTGGGCTAGTTGAGCTCACCGTTTCTTTCACTGTTCTCTTTAGGAAATGAGAACGTAGCCGGGACTAGTCGGGGAACGGAGTGATGGTTCGAGATGGTGTCTTAGTAGTCCTCATTATTCTGTTAAATAGTGTGATAATAAATATAATGAGGACTAAATTGAGTGTGGATATTGTCTAGATGACAATATTTGTATTAAAACTCACAGCATGTATTTTATCGTATTTTATACGACTGTTGTATAATCAAGTTGTATTTGAATTTAGTACCATGTATTTGACGACTCAAGATGGGTGATGTATACCTATTTTGGGGGCGTCACAGTAGATCTTCCTTTTGATCAATACATGAAACACTAGGAAACATGTAGATCTAAGGTTTTTGAGTTTAGAACGTTAACTCTTTATTTCATCATACCAACAAAAGAAAGGAAAACAAAGCTTAAAATCTAGGGTTTTTACCTTGATTTTATGGCACACCTCCTTTCTCTTCCAAAATAGTTGATAAACTTTGGGTGCATGAAAGATCACACTCTCCTTTCTTGCTCCTAGGGATGCCGAAATTGTACTCTCTTTTTCACTCTTTTTTTATAATTTACTTTGTTAAGTAATTAGAATGAGATGAAAGAGAAAGAGAAAGAGAGTAAGGTTTTGTTTGGGAGAATTGTATAGATATAAAATATGTATGCATATTATTACCCAAAAGTTCTTTTTCTATTCTCACTTGATCATTCTTGTTTTGCTTGTGGACTTGGATAAAATAAGTGGCCAAATTAATTAGTGACACCTAAGAGGAGTTGTTAGCTAAACTTTGACAAAAAGAAAAGTAAAATGATTTAACCCACATTCTCATTTCTCTTCTCTTTTGACCCGGTATAGCCCCCTTCTCTATCCCATTTTTTTATTTATTTTTAATGCCCAATTTTTGCTTAATCAAATGTCCACAAAGTCCTTCACTTGTTGGGCCATCCTTTTCCTTCTTTTGGGCTTCCGAAACAATTACTTGGGCCATGTAAATTACCATGGGTCCAACACTTTAATTTTATCTTACCCTAATTATTTAATTAGGATTCACTACAAAAAAATGGTAATTTTGCAACAAACAATTTTCGTTGCTAAATGTGTGAAATTTCGTTGTTAAATGCCATTTGCAACGATTTTTCAGTCATTGGACATTTCGTTGCGCAATGAGCATTGCTAATTGTCTAGCAACGATTTTTTTTCCTTTGCAGAAAGTAATATATTTTGCAACGAAATGTTGTTTTCGTGTAAAATCATAAATCATTTAGCAGCGAAATATTTTGTAGCCAATTTATTAAGAAATTGTTACGCCTAATTGGCAACAAAAAGAATCTTTTTATTTGCCAACGAAGATAAAATTCGTTATATTTGATACACATTTGCCAACGAAGTTTGCCGTTACTGAACAATATAGAAATTGTTGCCTTAATTTATTTTCGTTGCTAATTGTGTACTTTTTGATAACGATGTTTGTTGCTAAATGTACAAAATAAACCGGTCATATATTAATTTGCAACGAATTTTTACGTTGCCATTGGTTTATTTATGGATAATTATGATCAATTAGCAACGATACTATTCGAAGCTGATTATTTTTCGAGAGTAACGAAAGTTGTCAATTAGCGACGACACTATACGTTATCTTTTGCTTTTTCTATGCAACAAAAGTTGTTATGATTTGCAACAATATAAATGTTGTCTTTTCTTTTGTTTATAGCAAAAATATAAAATAAAACATAAAAAATATTATATACATCATTTAAAATCATTCACATTACAAAATTACAATATAATAGTTGGATAATTCATCATTAAAATATAATGATCATTATTATACCAAACTACTAAACTAATAACTTTTACGTTCATTATTACAATACAATAGTTCATTTATATGTAGAAGACATTTGATTACTTGAAACCACTTGAACTTGAACATTGTCTTTGGTTGTAGGTTCAGTAGCACCTGCTCCCGCATATCAAAAAGTTCAACTTTCTTATTCCCAAAGCTACACATATATCCTAAGTGCAACCATGGACGTAAAAATTATTTGAATGCATATAAACCTAAAAGATGAGGAAAATAGATATATTCTAAAAAATAATGCACTACCACATAATATTCTTATGTTTGTAGAAAATAAATAGAATAAAAAAATAAACCTAAACAAAAATTGAAATGACTGCATCCGTAAGTCAATTGTAATATGGTATTTAGTGAAGAAATAATAATAATACATCAACCATAAAGGAAGAATGAAGAAAAAATTTAGTCTTGTTCTGAACTTCGAAAAAAATAACAATATAAAAGTCACAAACCTCCGGTTGAATGAGCCAACTATTTGCTCCTGATCCATACCCGTGATGAAAATGATAACTAGGTAATGTTCCATCTAAACATACTGTAAATGTGAACACACATTACTTATATTAGAAAAAAATTCCTAATACAGAAAACAAGGCAATTAGACCATTTTATAGGAATTTTGTAATTTATTCAAGGGAAAAATTGAAGATTAAAAAAATATTCAAAGTCATGAAGCTCTAGTAGTATTGAATTATTGAAAACTAGTGATGAGTAATGAGAGAAACACATAATTAAATAGAAATGAGAACAAATGTGAAAGCTTTAGTTAATCAAACGTACTATAATAATCACAAATAACACCCAAGAAAGCAATGATTAATAAACAGTGCCGCCTCCTTCCCTGTGATCTTTGACATCTCGGTTTCAAGACGGAGGGTTATCGGGTCAAAAGTCAATACATCATCATCAACTTCAGCCTTAGCCATTGCAGTTCACATTGCTTCTGTTGGATATATATAAGGAGCCAAATAAAGAACAAACAAAAGCACTTACATTTTAGCGGAAGAATCATGATTTGAATCTTCATCTGCTCCCTGTAGTCAAGAAGCAATATCTCTAAGAATACAGAACATGAAACAAATAGGAAACAACAAATAGGAAACACTGTACGCTTAGCCACTAGCTTACCCGCATAATTCTATCATTGACAAACCCCCACTTTTCTTTCTGAAGAACTAGTCGCCATCAGTATATAATACCTATTACAGATACCAAAAATTGTATAAAATTCATCAGCACTTCACGCTGCACTTACATATCAGTAATACCCAAATAACTATATAAACCGAATGGGTACCTTATGCTTCTTCTTGTGAGGATCTAAATATTGATAAGTAACGAGTTACCCTATGCTAGTAACCAATCAGTTACTCATTGGTAACAAGCACCCAAGGAGTTAACTTAGTGGTTTAGGACCTAGGGATAAAGTATATTAATAAATGGCAAAAGTCATGGGTTCAATACTCCACATTGACAATGATCTTCTCAGGGCAGTCATACATGGTTTATGGGATTGTCCAATGTGCCTGATTTTTGGCATGCACCCTATAAGCATTGTTTGGTTCTTACAGTAGCACAAGTTATCAGATGTCAGAACTTAGAAATACCAAAATATTCAAGCAAGTATTATGCGCATAGAGTACTTCTACGTGCATTAACTGTCCACTATCAAGCGTGTACTAACAAAGAGAAAACAGTACATTAGTCCAAATCAAAAAGTAGGAGGACCCAAATACTCATTTCTCTCTGTTAGTGTTACCGTTAATGCACATAGAATAATTAATGTATAACTACTTAATCCCACTGATCACATTTATAGTTCTTTTAATTAAGAAACTACAAATGGTATGTAGATTGTCACAACTAAGTCATCGAGTACATTAGTAGCTTAAATTGCACAAGTCAGATATCACTAACGCATACAATTCGTATTAACATTGCATTCAAAATGTCAAATTTGAATTACAATAGAAGATTGTAAATCAAACAAACTTTAGAATTATTAAAATCAACTCCATGTTTGCCTATCAACATGTTATGTTAATGACGTGATAAACCGACTATATGCAGAAATTCATATTGGCAAGAGTTTCTCTTATTTTCATTACTGGAAGTGTATTATAGGACAATGGGAGTGAATGGAAGAAACAATTTTCAAGGGGAAAGATCTCAAAATTGGCTACACTTTGTTGTTTGTTCAAAAAACTTCTAATCTTTTATTCCGAAAAAAACAACACACGTTTCCTAGTTGTTATGGCTTATTTGATACTCCCTCGGTTCCGTTTTATTTGACGTTATAGAGCAAACTTTTAATTTCAAAATATCTGACGTTTTAAGATTTTTAGGAGAAACAATTATAAATTTTTCCAAAATACCCTTAAGATTAATAGTCCACAATTTTCAATACTCTTTCTCTTTCCTTCATATATATCCTTGCAATTACTTATTATTTTCTCTCTCTTCTTTTTCTTCTTCATCTCTTCCTTCAGATCTGACTCTTTTACCATCATCCAGGAGTTTGTGTATTTTTAATTACCATCAGTAAGGAGTTTGAATTCATGGGGAAAAAATTGTGGTCATTTTACATTCAATCTTTTGGCACCAGAATTTTATAAGAACTTATCTAAAATGGTTAGGAGAGAAAGAAAAAAAAAACCTCATATAGAAACTTTGAACTTTTAGATGAGAGAGTTTTAGGCTGTGAGTAGAAAAAAAAAAGAGGAGAGATGACGTAAATAGAGGGAATGGTGAGAAAATTCAACTATATTGTGATATAAGATGAGGAGAGAGAAAGTGAAGATAGAGAGAGCGAAAGAAGATGAGCAGACATGGAGAAGAGCAAAGGTGTTAGAGTTATTAATAGTAGTAATGACTTACTGATTACAAAAAACAAAAACAAAAAAGGACAATTTAGTCATTTGAGTTTAATTTAACAATGTAATATCATTACTTTCCTTAATAACTGTGCATTGGTCTCTAACGACAGATAAAACGGAACCGAGGGAGTAGTGTTTTCATTCCAAAATTAGAGATAAATTTTTAAAATGATTGAATTTTAAAATATTAGCTAAGAATTTAATGGTGGTTGTGTAATGTTAGATATGATAATAAAAAAGGGCAAATTAGTAACATACTATCATTATATATAAATAGAAATATATCTCTAATTTAGAACGGACATAAAAAGAGAATATATCTCTAATTTCAGAAAGGATGGAGTTATGATTTTAAATAAAATTGTCTTATTAACTAAGTCTAAATTTTATCTTAGACTAATAAAAAATGGGACCAAAGTATGCAAGCTCCGATGCAAACATTAAATACGCGTGGAGATAAGGCAGATTCGATTTTTGGGATATGCATGGTTTTCCAATTCTAAAATTGTGGATATTAGATGCAAGGGGATAGAAGAGGAACTTACGTATACCTGGGGTCCAATTCCTGGAAAAGAGCGGCGTTGGATTTCCAATGAGGGGAGCTCTATCCAAATTCCAAACTGCAAAAGTTGTTTACCTTTTGGGAAGAAAAAAAATTAGAGTAGACAGAGCTGCACAAGCAATAGGCATGTGATTGCATGAAAAAAAGGAGCATACACTAATAGTTATTGCAAATGCACTCTTTCTAACTTGGTAGAATTTAGTATAGCTCATCTAAGAGAATTAGTGCCACTAACGTAAAGTTCACTATAGAAATATACGAAACATTTTTATTTTGGCGTAAACCAATAAGAATTCTGGAATTCATGTATGTTTATTGTTCCCAGTGCTGGAATGAAATCTAGACATGAGATACTGTCAACCTATGTATGTTGATATGAAGAAATGTAAATTACCTTAAATGGGTGATATAGAGTTGACTACTGACCCAACAAAACGCCAAATTCAATAACAAAACCCAATCCAAGGCCATCTCTAAATAGAAAATAATACAAAATATCTGAATACTTAATATAACTGTTTAGGCCATATTTGTTTGCAAAAAGTATGTTTGAGATTAAACTATTTTGTCTTAATTTAACACAACTTCGAACTATTTTATCCTTTCACGAAGGACTATTAATCTCTCAAAGTGAAACCATTAGACTCATAAAGTCATTTGATAGCTTATGGGGGACTATTAACCCCACATTCATATAATCCCTTATAAATAGCCTTAGGAATAACAAAAAATTGTCTATATGACTATTTAAATCACTATTAATCTACCATCATGAATAAAATAGTTCTTACTAGTGTTAAATCAAGACAAATAATTCAATCCCAAACATTTTTTACAACACAAACATGACCTTGTTTATTCATAAATTGATAGTATTGTAAAATGATGAGCATCAACTACATTAGTTTGATATCCTAGAAAAAATGTTGTGCATGAGTACCACAAATGGAATTATTTAATGAATTGGTCCTAAATCTGTCACGGATATCATCTATAAAGAATGCCCAAGCTTATGCGAGCAACTTCTAATTATTTTGAAAATTAAGAATAGATTTTAATAGACAATTTATGAGTTAAAATATTTTCAAAGGTATTAACCCCTATGAGAAGCTCTTACAGCATCAAACGGTTTACAATTTCAAGCACCACAATACATGGCATAGAAAGACCGTACCTGCATTAGTAAGCAAGTCGTGTAAGCCAAAAGTATATGCCAAGAGCACAAAGGAAAGTAGAATATACCTCACCTCAACATTGAGTTGCAGGTGATTTTTGCAGGCTGCAGTGTTCTTGCAATTTTCGTTTATTATGCTTCTTAATCCCATTTTTAATAGAGTGCTTGCAAAACATCATCTTTCTTTATAAACTGGAGAACGATGTATGTTATGCTCAAGTATTTTATTTTTCAAGTACTCTGCTGCTTGTACCTGAACTGATTTTTCAACCAAAAAAAAATCTAAAAATAAATAAAACTATTTGAAATGGTTATTGATGACGGATGTGTGGTTAGCCAAAATCTGATTTGAAAAATTAAATTTAAGAACTTCAGATTCAGTTAATTTCTATAAGAAGCAGTACAAGCATAATAAATAATAAAAGATTGTAAATCAAAAAAACTTTAGAATTACTAAAATCAACTCCGTCTTTGCCTATCAACATGTGATGTAAATGACGTGATAAACCGACTATGCAAAAATTCATATTGGCAGGAGTTTCTCTTATTTTCATTACTGGAAGTGTATTATAGGACAATGGGAGTGAATGGAAGAAACAATTTTCAAGGGGAATGATCTCAGAATTTGCTACACTTTGTTGTTTGTTCAAAAATTGTGAGGTCATTCCACTTAATTTTTGTGGATCATTAATACAAATATGAATATTTGGTTAATGCGCATGCATGTCTACTCGGACATATGTTTGTGCTCTTCCTTGGTCTCAATCTTTGTTCTAGTTATATGTTTCTGCTTCAGGCTCCTAAATCTAATCCAAATACTTAGCGGCTAGTGCATAATAATAATTATAAATACATTAAAGACCAATTTTAAAAATAATTACATATATATATATATATATATATATATATATATACACACACTCGAGTAAAAACATTTACTTTTTAATTCGAAAGAATAACTAACATGGATCCTCCTCTTTGGGTCCTTTTTTGTGGGGTTGCTAGTATTTGTGATTGTGATAACATCAAATATTTCAAAATTATGGTACTAATGTTAAAACCTATGAATCTCACAGGAAGGATATATTGTTGTGAAATATTAGTCTATTCGAACACAAATTTCTCATGACACAAATTTACAGCACTATACACATTTAGAATGAGCTGCATGCATGTTTATAAATATATGACAATCAAAAATAAGCTAAATCAAAAATTTGTTAATATAAAAAAAAATTATTTAATTATTACGGTATAACCGAAAACCGAACCAAAAAAACTGGTACCGATTTTGTACCGAACCGATATCAAAATCGGTTATTCGATACCGGTACCGGTTCTTTATTTTTTATGTTTTTCGGTTCGATACCGGTTCGGTTTTTTCGATACCAGTTCGGTTTTTTATCAATGAGCACCCTAGCCCATCACTCTAATTGATACATAGAACTTTGGCTAAGGAAGAGAGGTGAAAGCCAAATTGATCTCTGTATCCAGACCACACACACAAACGATGGAGTACTAGATCTGTTCTAAAAAAGGAGTTTGAAAACAATTAAAAATAAACTCTTTTAGAAGTAATATTATATGTTAAATTATTATTTCAAAAATTTTAAAATAAATCTAAATTTATTAAAGGATATCATAAATTAATTATATCAAACTAAATTATAATTCTTTTGTAAAATAAAAAAGTAATATTTTAATATTTGTAATTTAATGGGTTAAATACATTTTTCTTACTGTACTTGACCTCGGTTACAAAATCCGTTAAATGCGTTGACTTTTAACGGAACATTCATGTCACTTTTAAATTAATATCCACGTCATACAATCGTCATATGTTATCATCCTAGTTGTCATACGTTGAAAAATGAATGGATTTAACTACTTTTTGTTGCATTTTTCTTTGCAAATTGACATAATACCATAACATTAATAATGAAAAATTATTAATATTTTTTCTTTGACAAATTTGTCTTTTATTGTATTCAAATATATTACATATATTATTAAAAATAAGAGAAATTTAAGTAAATTTTGAATTTGAATAATGTCTTTAACATTATTCATAAGTATTTTCATAATAAACACAAATTAAAATTTAAAATACATAAAAATAAATTCAAACTTCACAAATATAACTAAAATTTTGAAAATTAATTTTTATTTTTATTTTTAAAAATTAATATAATTATTATTTATATTATGAAATCATTAAATTTAAGCTTAAATATAAAAGAAATATATTAAAAAATAAAAATATGCTAAAAAGTAAGCTTTAATTTTTTTTTATATGTTACAAATTAAAAGAAAAGTTAAAAATAAATTAAAACAAATCCTTCATTGATGATCTGCACATTAAAAATCATTTATCCATCAAAAATCATTTATCTATCAAATCTAGAATGACAAAAATGACAAAATTCGATCAAAATTCGATCTTGCAGTTATTTTCCAAACAATTAACGAGTCCCACTCCACTAGCATCACATTCAATCACAAACTGTTGAGAGAAGTCCTTGGCGATCGATAAGGGTGGGTGAAGTGGTGAGGGCTTGCTTGATTAGTGGAATGCGCCTCCCGCTTCACTATACTATATTAGGTGGTTAGTGAAATTTGCGATCTTTCGCCAAAATGGCAGATAAATTTTCTATAGTAGCCGGCAAGTCCAAGGAAGCCTCACACTCTTCTAGCCGTGGTGGGGCCGTGGGGGTTGACCAAACCACCGTTGCTTGCACTTTGTTAGGATCTACTGACACTCCTCCTTCAGTGATAATATTATACCCTAAATATTTGACCTGTTGGACTCCAAAATGGCATTTTGATTCCTTGGCAAACAACTGGTTAGATTGTAAAATCGTGAAAAACAGTTTGTAAATGGGAGAGGTGATCTACCCTCTATTCAATCGATGTTTTACTGGAACTCCAGAAATGGATTATTTCAGATTAGGCGTTAATCGAATCGGATTCGACCAAATACGATTTAAGCAGACTAATGGACCTTCGAATCGGTGATGATGGCGCCGAACTGAGAAAACGCCTCTAGATCTAGAGACTGATCGGTGGTGGAGATTGAATAGCGGAGGAGGATGTGGTGCCGGAGGTAGAAAAGGGTATAGGTGTGGAACAATGGTTATGGGTGGCTGATGGAGGACTCTTCCTCATTGAGGAAGACGAAAGGAAGATGAAGATGAACAGGAGTTTTTAGTTTTTTTCTTTGTTTTATCTGGAGAAAGGAATAGGTAGTAGTAGTAGTAATAATAATAATAATAGTAATAATAATAATAATAATAATAACAACAACAATAATAATAATAATCCCTCCATTTTCAAAATATTAGATAATTTTATATTTTTAAAGTGAAATTAAAATATTTAATAAATAAAAAATACTGAATTCATTAATTTTATATAAATACATTTGTAAAAAATATTCATTAATTTATTTTATTATTAATTAATTTAATTATTTGTCATGTATATTAATTTGATTTATATTTTCTTAAACTATTTGTTATATAATTGAGTATAATTTAATTATTTATCCAACTCAGCTTCCCTCCTTGTCAGCACGTGACACATAGATTTGTCGTTAAAATTTTAACGATTTGGTTTTTAAATTTTGCAAAAAATTATAGTTCAATGAGTTGGTACAAAAAAAATCGATTCAATGAATGCATTTATGGCACCGAAGTCGAGTAGAGTGAGGAAAAATACATTTAACCCATAATTTAATCAACAAAAAGAGTCATAATTATTAAAAATTCTTTATTATCAATTTATAATATTTTAAAATTTAAATTATTGTAACTTAATATTTTAATTAATAAAATTAATATTGAAAATAATTAAGAATTATTATTAAGAATAAAATTTTATTTAAATATTAATTACATTACAATTTGAATTGTAGTATATTATAAATTAAATAACTAATTCAAATATAACTCTTTTTGTAGAACATGATTTTTTTGGCATTTGTGCTCTATTTCACAAAAGAGAACCATTATCTTCTTTTCTTTTTTTTGTCATGATCAATCACTACAAGAAATTAGGGATGTAGTGAAGGAAATTTTGTGAAGAAATTCATTCCTTCACATAAGGAGTTTTCTAGCGAAGGAACTCGTGAAGAAAAAAATGCAAAGGACAAAATAGTTATTTGCAAGGAAATATCATTCACAATTTATAATTTTTTCTATAAAATTGAGGTGGTAGAAGGATATTTGGCGCCAATTTATAATGAAAATTTGTGTGGAAAAAAACTATTAATGAAATAATTATTACTCACTATATATTATTGTTCAAATATTTTTCGCGAGGGATAAAATTGGTCACTGTTTTGTTCAAAATAATTTTTTTAAAATTAATTGTGGTGAATATAAATACATTAAATTTTTACAGTAGTAAATTTATTTTTAATAACATTTTTTAAGTAACTTATAACATCTAGCATTTCTTTTAGTAAACTATAAAGTAAATAACTTTATATTAAGTTAAACTTTAAAATCTCATACATATATTCATAGTTACTTTATATATATTTAGTTTAATGTTGAGATTTGTTTAGTATTTTATTTAGTTTGACAAGAAATTTTAAAAGAATATGTATGTATATATATATAGTAGTAAAATTTATCTAATACATAAAAAATATAGCACATAAAGCATGAAAAAAATTTAATAATGACTTATAAGTAAAAAAAAGTTGAAATTTAAGTTATTGTCAAACACTAAATAATAACAAATGATTTATAACTTAGTTTGACCAACTTATAAGTCATTGCCAAACACCCTCTAATTCAAGATATAAAGAGAAATTAATATTTGATTATAAAAAAATTTACAAGTCAAGAAAAAGGAGAATTTGAAAAAAGGGAGTTAAATAAAAACTTACACACCATTGGTGCAACTTAATTAGTCCATGTCGGAACCATTGGCACGACTTAATCGGTGCAGTTTGGTCGATTTTTGGTGCAATTTCAGGAGCGATTTCGATTCCTTGCCCATCCCTTGTCAAAAAGTATATATGTAAAATAACGAGTTAGAAGAAAAATTCATATAAATTATTTTAGAAATTAATTTTTTTTTTCCAAAATTATAAGTGTGCGAATATGATCATTATAAACTACATCCAATTAACTACAAACTTTAATTTTTGTAAATTAGAAAATGTATCTATATGTGCTCAATTTTAATTCAAAAATTATAACTTTAAAAAAAATAAAATTGGACATTTATTTTGAGACGGACGGAGTGAAACATTTCACTGTATAAAACTGTGTCCAAATAAATTAAAAAATTTAAATGAAAAATGATGCGCTTTGGGGGAAAAAAAGAGACATGTTTATTGGGTTTGTCTTAATTTTAGGCAACAATTTATTAGTCGTTGTAAAAAAAATATTAAATACTGTAACAAAAAAAATTGTTACTTAATGAATGTGGCCTACATTAGGCAAATCTAAATATAGCAACAAGAAAGTTTTTGTTGCTTTAAATGAGGAGAAATCTCATCGAAGAACAAAAAAAATAAATAAATGGTGGGTTTTTTTTCCAACGACGATTTATGACCTAATTTTTGCAACTACTTATGAATTTCGTTGCGAAAAATAAAAGTCTTTCATAAACCTGCAACGAATGACAAATTTAGATTTGCTAAACACATACATTTTTGGCAACGACTTTATAAGTCGCTTTCCCAAATTTTTTTTAAATGTCTATTTTTTGTAGTGATTTTCATTCCACTCATTTTGGAATTTAGATAATTACTCATGTATATTTAATTTTTATAACCCCATTAGACTTACTTTGATTAAGTTAAAAAAAATTAATTAGTTGAGAGGTATAAAATAAATCTCTTAGGTAAATTTATTAGTATGTAATTTAAATACTAAAAATCTCAAATAATAACCCTTAGGTTAATTAATTCTTATACCTAATATATAAAAATTAGGTTATAAGGCTTCCAATTTTTAAGAATTAAAGACCAAGGGCAAAATGATCTTTAACCATTACTAGGGAAGAAAAATATGGTTTTTAATTCATCTCAAGGAAATTTCAGAAATTTCCTCCAAGGACACAATGGTCATAATTAATTTTCTTCAAGGACAAAGTTATCATCTAAACAAAATTAGGAAATTTTCTATAAATTTCCTTCAAGGATGTCATGGTCATTAACAAATTTCTCGTGGGGCAAAATGGCCATTCCCCTATTACTAGAAAACTTCATAGCAATTTTCTTCCTAAGGCACAAAATTCATCAATAATTTTCTTTTAAGGCAAAATAGTCTTTTGCCTCTTCAAGGAAATTTCCTAATAATCATCACCCATCATTACTAGTGGGCCCCACCCTTATTTACCAACACTTTTCTACATTTAACTCAAGTATGGATAGTTCATAACCATAGTTATTCTACTAATCACATGTCCCACATAAGTCATAATGTATTTATCATCACTGATAAATAATTATTAAATTCATTTATTAGGTAAGACCTTTAATTCATATCTTCTTAAAGTCTTCTTATACGGTTTGTTGTTTTCAATAAGTATTTTCCATATGGCTTGCCATATATATTATTTTTACCTGCCACATTCTTAATTATATATGTATCTACATATATACGCATTCACTTTATTCTCATAACATCTTCTTTTTAAAAAAAAAATTTATTTTCTTAATAAATTTTCCACGTACAAAATCTACTTATAGGCTTTGGATTTTCATAACCATTAGTTTCTCAATTATTCTAATTTAATTTATTTGTGTTGCTTAAAAATTTCAAACCATATACGTTTTTCTTAAAAAAAATTAAAATTATTCTTCTATTTCAAGTCTAGATTTTATTCTTTAACCTTTAATTTAATCGTTCAAGATTTTATAAATTTTCAAGTTGTCACAAACATAATGCCCCCTCGAGTATACACTTTCTTATCCTCCACAATATATTGAAATGCCCTAAAACCGGTAATCCTAAAAAGAAATATACATCTTCAAGGGTGACTGTCATTTCACCAGTCGGGAAGTGAAATGTATTGGTCTGACTACGCCAATGCTCCACTAATACTTCTATCAACGAAGCGTCTAATTGGTTACAGACATTAGCATTTTTAAATATCCCAAAACTCTAGTCGCATAATAATTCTTTTTGGGTGTTACTTAAAACCCACACTTCCAACGAACATCCACTATCATTTGTTCTTAATGACATAATGTAATGGGGATTGTCCCATACGACTGTTGAAATGTGGTTTGGTTGATCCAACAACAAAGTGTTGACAGTGGGTCCGGGATTGAATTCAATTTCTGTAAGTAACACAACCAAAAAAAAGATTTATCAACAACACAAATAGCATAAAAACAACATAGATAAAAGACCATTAACGCTTAAAGTAAACAACACATATATTTTTGGAGAAGTGAACAAAAACAAATAAACATCCATCTACTCATAAAGTGTAAAACATAGATTTAAAAAAAAAAATAAACTTCAAATTTGATTAATAAAAAATCATACATATATGTTGGAGGATTTACCGAACTCCTTTTAATTTGTTACTTTCGTCAGAAATTCGCTGCAACAATTGTCGCTTAAGTTTTTTGATTGCTTTGAACAATATCATATGGACAAGATGGAACAACTTAAAATTTTGTTTGGATGCAAGATGGAATAACTTAAAAAAAATTAGATGCAAGGCGTTATTTTTTATGCCTAGCGTCCGCAGTATTAAACTGCGGATGCTTAATACCTTCAACGGCATCGTTTTGTATACACCATATCCGGTTATGTTTGAATTAAAATTGACACCGTATCCAATTATGTTTTAACTAAAAATGGCACCGTATCCCATTATTGAAAACGACGTCGTCTGACTGTCCCTTCAATATTCTAGCGTCCGCGGTATTAAACTACGGACAAAACCTTTCAGAAGTGTTGATACTGTATGGCGTCGTTTAAAACCTTGAACTAGCGTCCACAATATTAAATTGCGTACGGGACCTTTCAGGAGTGTTGATATTATAAGACGTCGTTTAAATCCTTAAACAAGCGTCCGCATATTAAATCTATGACGGAACCTTTAGGAGTGTTGATCTTCAGACGACGTTATTTAAATCCTTAAACTAGTGTCCGTGATATTAAATCACAGATCAGATATGCCAACAATATCTTTTGCCAGAATGGGTCAATTATTTAATTCTTCTATGCAAACTCTGTAAGTGTCAGCACAACAAATTAAATTTTATTGTTGTATGACCTCAAGATGTTGTGATGGACACTCTAGGGTTTGCTTAAAAGAACTAAACAATTAACTCATTCAGACAATACATTTTTTGAGACATCTAGAAGTTAAAATTAAGTTTATAAAGCAAAAAATCATTTGTTTTGTTGCATATTCTTGCTAGTAATTACATATTCAAGTGATTTTGGATGATGAGAAACACACATGGCAACCAAAATTGGAAGACTTGATAAAGCGTGTCGGTCGGATGAAGCTTCAGATTCAGAATAAATTATTGGCCTCCAGATTTTGTGCCCTCCAAAAATGGTGCCACGCATGTATCTTCATCCCAGATCACATGAACCGGTAATAACAAGAATATGCTAGAAGAAACAAAAAATTCTTGAGTTTTAGGTCAAACTCTTTGTGTGTATCCAGTATGTCTTCTGACAGTTCTATCTCGTCTTATATATAGGGACCTAAATTCCACGCAGATTAAAGTCTGAGACTAGACCTTTAAGTTCCATTTATTAATTGAATACGTCGTCGTCCGATCGTCCGCTTCATAATCCCAAAGTCCCCATTATTAACTGCGAAAAGGACCTATAATGGAGGGCATTTTGGTCTTCTATCACATCCGCGATATTAAAGTACGAATCTTTGAAAAATAAACCGCGGATGGGGTCTCTATAAAACCGCTTCGATCTTCTGGATGGAGGGTCGCGATGTGTTGTAAGGCTATACTATTTTTACAACTTTTTCTATAGATCGATCTGATATATATATATATATATATATATATATATATATATATATATATATATATATATATATATATTATCAATCATTAATCAAAAACTTGTTTGGTCCCATTAGAAAATACATCAAATTTCATAGTATGTCTTTCATACTAGAAAAACATAACTATGGCATTTTTCAAAAAGGTTCTTTGGAGGTCACACTCTAGGTTCAACATAAGGTCATAGGAGAGAAGATCTTGAGGATAATAGAAGACCGTAAGACTTTTATGGAGTATCAAGTAGCTTCAAAAAGTTTGAAGAAATTTGAAAATGTGTTAATCCAACCAAACACTAGGTAACAAATTCTTCCTATATATATATATATATATATATATATATATATATATATATATATATGTGATACCCCCAAAATAGGTCCACGCAACCCATTCTGAGTCGCCAAATACATGGTACAGAATCAAAATAAAAACTTCATTAATACAATTGTCGTGCAAAATACGACAGCACATAAGTTGTGAGGTTTAATACAAATATTATCTCGTAGACAATATTCAAACTAAAATAAAATTTTCATTACAATTATTGACACACTATTTTATAGAGTAGTGAGAACTACTATAGTAACCATCTTAGTCCATCACTCCAATCACCGACTAATCCCGGCTATATTCTCATTTCTTGAAGAACAATGGAACCAAAAGGAAAAGGGTGAGCTCAACTATCTCAGTAAAGAATATTATGACTAAGATAATGTAGAATAAATTATTCTTAGTCCTCAACATGGAAAAATTTGATAGAATACAATAGACAACAAGTTTTAGATCAATAACTGCAGCGGAAATAGCAATTTAATAGAACAGTCAAGTAGAGCATGATGTCTACTATCTTCTATGATTTAAGAGTTCATCATCAATATTTTATCCTTATTACATCAATCAATAATTATTTTCAATCAATAAATTATCTATGCACTACGGGCCACAGATAATCGTTTGTATCACTAGTGGTCATGATCATGTCAAACACTTGTCCATCTATGCACTACGGGCCAAAGAGGACTTTCACAATAAACCTTTATTTATAACATTAAAGGTCATGATTATACCAATACATAATTCCTGGTCATAATCATCTGAGACAAATCATCCATCTTTGCACTATGGGCCAAAGATGACTTTCAACACAATATAAACATGAGGAGATAACAATGATAAAGAATAAATCAAGTGAGATCAAGGATAAATATTAGAGATTTATAATTCAATTTATTTAGAGTTTAAGAATGTCCAAATTGTCAACATGATAACTAATTGTGGAGTAAAAATTCAAGAATGATATTCATGTATCAAAAATAATTTGGACCCAAAAAAAATCAATTTTGTCATAAATAGTACCCCGTGTAAGACCCCAACTTTTTATGAATAAAATTTAATTTTCTCTAAATATTATTTTGAATAATAAAGTGTGATTTGATATAATGTTATAGTTATGGGGACATATGCAAATTTTGTAAAAGTAAGCAAGTTGTCATAAAATATTACGTTTGGTCGGAGAATATTTTTTTTGTTTGAAATATTAAATGCATTTCGCACAATCATTAGTGGACCCCATAATAATGATTGATATCGGATATAAAAAGCGACATAAAGAGTCTTTTATAAAAATAATGACAAAACTTTTACCGTTAAATGTTAAAATACTTCGATAATAAAAGTACAATAATACGCGTTATTGCACAAAGATGGCACCATTGATTGCATAATATCTCTAATTATTGATGCTTACGTAAGAAGTCACTCAGTTTTATTCAATTATTGCAATAGTAGTTACTGCATAGTATTTCATATTATTGATTCAATTATTGTCACAGTATCATCTGCACAATATTTTATATTATTAAATCAATAATTGAGATGACACAGTTATTCATATTATTATTTTCATTATTGACAATGTCTAGAAAGTTCTGTCGAGGAAAGGGGTTAGATTATTTAATTGCGTGCCAATAAGGAGAAATCCTTATCGAAAAGCCCCCTCTTTTTTAGGAATGATCTGGTTGTCAATATGGTGAGTTATAATATTAATGATGAATAATTGTTGAAAGATTAAAAATGTGTTTATTGAAGATAAGTGATTTGTGGTAAATATTTATTCAATTTTTTATATAAATAGAGGGGTTTGTCATGAAATATTTGTTGTAGTTTGGCTTATTACATGGACCTCGACTTACTCATTTTTCAAAATCACCGGTAGAAAGTTGTCTCAGTTTTGTTTTGTTATTAATATAATAGTAATAAAATTAAAAAAAAATTATATAAAACAGAATACTTTTTATATTATATATAAATTTATTTATTTTATTAGATTATAATTAGAATATATTATATTTTATATAAAATTTTTGTTTTATTAGAATATTTTATTGCCTGTAAAATGATGAATAGTAAAAAAATCGAAAAATTAAATTTAATTTACTTTCCATGAAATCGTCTCAAGTGAAATTTTTTCTATTCATCCGTGATTATTTTCTTAAATAGTGCCCTACCATTCTCCTATAAATAGGTTGCTTAGTTAAGAAATGAAAATCACACCAGAATCAGAGAATTCTTCTTTTATAATATTGTGCGTATTTCTTTCTAGTATAAGTATACTTTGAGTGTAGCTAATAGTGCAAGATTTCTTCAAGAATATCTTTGCTATACCAGTCAGATTTAGTCTTCTACTAAGGTAAATGATATTATTTTTTTCGTAAGGGATATTATTTTCATTCAATATTCGTAAGAAATATTATTTTCTTCAATACTCTATAGTATGAAAGTAATATTATTTTGTTTCATATTCCTAAATCTACACTTACTTTGATAAGTATTGTTTCTATAATTCCTGAAATTAGTATAATATTCTTGAGTTTTGCGCTTCATCTAGTATCGTTTCATTGTAATATTGGTTTGAACTTTCTTATTAAATTTCAATATTTTCATTCGTAGTAGTATTCATGAGATACTATTCACGGGGTACTATTCATGATAAAATTGATTTCTTTTCTGTCCAAAATTATTTTTGATACATGAATATCATTCTTGAATTTTACTCCATAATTAGTTATCATGTTGACAATTTGGACATTCTTTAACTCTGGATAGATTGAATTATAAATCTCTAATATTTATCCTTGATCTCACTTGATTGATTCTTTATATCATTGTTATCATCCTCATGCTTATATTGTGGTGAAAGTCATCTTTGGCACGTAGCTTATAAATAGACTGTTGATTGATATGATTATGACCAGGAATTATTTATTGGTATAATCATGACCTGTAATGTTACAGACAAATGTTATGGTAAAAGTCCTCTTTAGCCCGTAGTGCATAGATGGACACGTGTTTGACATGATCATGACCACTGGTGATACATACGAATATCCTTGGCCTATAGTGCGTGGATAATTCGTTGATCTGAAATGATTTTTGATTGGTATTACATGGATAAAATATTAATGATGAACTTTTAAATTATAGAAGATAGTAGATATCACGCTTTACTGGACTCTTCTAATGGATTGTTTATTCCGCTGTAATTATTGATCTAAAACTTGTTGTCTATTGTATTCTATCAGATTTTTTCACTATTGAGGGCTAAGGATAATTTATTCTGCATTATCTTAGTCATAATATTCTTTACTGGGCTAGTTGAGCTCACCCTTTTCTTTCATTGTTCTCTTCAAAAAATGAGAATATAGCTGGGACTAGTCAAGGAATGGAGTGATGGTCCAAGATGGTTGCTATAGTAGTACTCACTATTCTATAAAATAGTGTGATAATAATTGTAATGGGGACTTTATTTGAGTTTGGATATTGTCTATGACACAATATTTGTATTAAAACTCATAGCTTCTATTTTTTCGTATTTTTTTCACGACAGTTAATAGTTGTATAAATGAAGTTGTATTTAATTTTTGTACCATATATTTGACGACTCAGAATGGGTTGTGTGGACCTATTTTGGGGGCATCACACCCCGAATAAATAGTACTCGAATGAAAAGTACCCCGAATAAATAGTATTCCAAATGAATAGTACCCCGACATAAATAGTATCCCGCCATGAAAATATTACAATGTCAATAAGAAAGTTCAGACCAATAGTGAAATGATAATAGATGAAGCACAAACTATTAATAATATTCCACTAATTTCAAGGGTTTTCACCATTTAATAATAAGGTTATGGAAACAAATAACAAATTAAATGCAGATTAATGGAGAAATATAAAAGAAGGCGATATCCCTTGATGAGTACAAAAGAAATTATATCCCATACGAGTATAAAAGAATATACTGGCTTGTAGATGGATTTTCACCGTACATGCAGTAATCCGTAGATAGGTTACTTCCGCAGATTAATAAAGAATGAATGTGAAGGGTTATTCACCATGCATGTGATAATCCGCGTAGACAAGTTACTCTCGCTGTAAGACCCCAACTTTTTATGAACAAAGATTTAATTTTCTCTAAATATTATTTTGAATAATAAGATGTGATTTCTATAATGCTATAGTTATGGGTGATATGTGCAAATTTTGTAAATAAGCAAGTTTTCATAAAATATTCGTTTGGTCGGGGAATATTCTTTTTGTCGGGGAATATTTATATAACTGCATAATCATTGGTGGACCCCACAACGGAATAATTGTTGGATATAGAAAGCGACATAAATAATTTTTTTATAAAAAATAACGGTAAAACTTTTACCGTTAACTATTAGAATACTCGGTGATAAATACAATAATACGTGTTATTGCATAAGAGTACACACAGATGTTAGCAAAGATTCTTATTATTGATTCTTATGTAAGAAGTCACTCAGTTTTATTAAATAATTGTAATAGTAGTTGTTGCATAGTATCTCATATTATTGATTCAATTATTGTCACAGTATCATCTGCATAATATTTTATATTATTAAATTAATAATTGAGACGACACAGTTATTCATATTATTATTTGCATTATTGACAATATCTAGAAACTTCTGTCGAGAAAAAGGGTTAGGTTATTTAATTGTGCGCCAATAAGGAGAAATCCTTATCGGAAAGCCCCCTCTTTCCTGGAAATGATTTGGTTGTTAATATTGTGAGTTATAATATTAATGATGAATAATTGTTGAAATATTAAAAATGTGTTGATTGAAGATAAGTGATTTGTGATAAATATTTATTCAGTTTTTAATATAAATAGAGGGGTTTGTCATAAAGTATTTGTTGTAAGCTTGGCTTATTACATGGACTCCCACTTATTCATTTTTCAAAATGGCTTTAGAAAGTTGTCTCGGTTTTGTTTTATTATTATTATAATAGTAATAAAACAGAAAACTTTTTATATAAAATAGAATACTTTTCATATTATATATAATGTTATTTTTTTATTAGATTATAAATAGAATATATTATATATAAAGTTTTTGTTTTATTAGAATATTTTATTGCACAGTGATGAATAGTAAAAATCAGAAAATTAGCTAAATTTTGCCCGTGAAATTTTCTTATGTTCATCCATGATTATTTTCTTAAATAGTGTCATGTCATTCTCCTATAAATAGGATGCTTAGTTAAGAAATGAAAATCACACCAGAATCAGAGAATTCTCCTTCTATAATATTATGCGTATTTCTTTCTAGTATAAGTATTCTTTGAGTGTTACTAATAGTGAAAGATTTCCTCAAGAATATATCTGCTATACCAGTCAGATTTACTCTCCTACTAAAGTAAGAGATATTATTTTCGTTCAATATTCGTAAGGAATATTATTTTCTTCCATATATACTTTATAGTATGTAAGTGATATTATCCCTAAAATTAGTAGAATATCCTTGAATTTTACGCTTCATCTAGTATCGTTTTATTTGAATATTTATCTGAACTTTCTTATTAATTTTCAATATTTTCATTCAAGGTACTATTTACGAGATACTATTCATGGGGTACTATTCAAGACAAAATTGGTTTCTTTTCTGTCCAAATTATTTTTGATACACGCATATCTTTCTTAAATTTTACTTCACAGTTAGTTATCATGTTGACAATTTGGACATTTTTGAACTTTGGATAAATTAAATTATAAATCTCTAATATTTTTCCTTGATCTCACTTGATTGATTTTTTATATCATTGTCATCATCCTCATGTTTATATTGTGGTGAAAGTCATCTTTGGCCCGTAGTGCATAGATGGACTGTTGATGGGTATGATTATGACCAGGAATTATGTATTGGTATAATTATGACATTTAATGTGAAAGTAGTATACACACAAGCCAATCATGTTTGATGATAAAGCATATACTTTGTAACAATCTTATTTATTTATTAATAAAAAGTATTAATTTATTAAAGGTTTTTAATTATCTACATGATGTTGTTTTATAATATGTGATAAACCCATAATTTTAAGCAATTCTTTTAGAATAATGATGATCATTCTAATGAGATCTAAATTCTTAGAAAGCTTAAAACTAAAATAGTTCCTAATTATTGGATTACAAAATTGGGGATTAGTGAATCCGGATAGATTGGTACATACGTTGTTTGCTCATTGCACGAGGATGATTGATCTCATGATCATTTGTGTAGAGACACTAAAACAAGTATGTAGGTGCTTATTAATTAGAGAATAAGTTCACTGAACATGGCTCGCTAAGGAATACCTAATGAAGTTTTACTTGCCTGCCAATAGGAATTCCTGTAGTGATAGTAGTACAAGTGATCCTTGGACTTGAGATCATCATAGTATCTTGTGTATGATGAGTTATACTTTGACTTATTCCTTAAGACCCTTAGGGTATATCAAAGGGTATGCTTGGGTATAATAAGTTGTACATGGAGATAATGTATGATCAATAAAGAATCTACCACTTCTAGTAAAAGAAGAGAATGTCCTATGTGATTTGATAAATGACAACCCAATGAGTCCTTGGCGGGCGAATGAAATTAGAAAGGAGTTTCTAATTTGCATTATTTAGAGTTGTGCATTTAAGAGTCGAAATACATATAATTAAATAAAATAAGACTTGACAATAATTCCATGTCTTATATTTAATTTGGACATTGTATGGTGAAAGGATTGAATTGTACGGTAACTATTTACTCAAAGGTTCTTTTATGATTAATGTTGAAATCTATATTATCTGGAAAGTCGTTAATCGCTAGGGAGGCTTATCCCTATTGTAGAATAAATATTATTTATTTAAATAAATTATTAGTTTAATTTATTTATTTAAATAAGATTAGAATTTTCTAATTGATTTATTCACAACTTTGCTTAATATAGAGAACCTAAAGGGTCACACCATAAAAGGAAGAATAATTATTTAAGAAGATAATGACATAATCGTAATAATAATTAAGTATATTTAATTTAATCTATGGTGATAGATTAAATTAAATAACTTAATATTTATTATTTAATATTTTGGAAATATTAAATATAAATTAATAAGAGGAGTCTTATTATTATTATTACTATTATTTTTATTTAATTCCTAAAGAAGTTTGAGAATTAATTAATATTAGTACTCTCATTTATTCCTAATAGGATTAGGAGGAAAAATTAGTTAAAGGAGTTTAATTAATTATCCCTAATAAGATTAGGGAGCCCATTTAATTAAAAGAGTTTAATTAAATAAATAATACCTTATTTTAATTAAATAGGGTTACCTGATATCTTTATAAGAGGAGTCTTATATCATATATCAGATATACGTAATTCCAAGAGTTGGAGAGTACGTTCTTTTTCTATGGAGATAGAAAACCAGGGTTTAGCCAACCACCCTTCTTCTTGAATATTTCTTCTTCCTTGGTGGATCACCTCTAGAGGCAAAACACTTGGGTGGCTAACGTTGATCAAAAGAAGGAACCAAATCCGGTGGATTCAAGTTGAATGCGAAAGGATTTGAAGGTGAACGAACCTACGGAAGCTCGAATCCTCAAGGGTATGATTCTTGTTCTTTATCTTTTCGTTTAATTAATTATTGTGCATAAAGGGTGATCCGTGTATATAGTTTCTAAAATTTTAAAACTCTGATTTTTACACGTTTTCGCTTATTTTGTGCAATTTGATTGCGTTCATGAATATTATAAACCTAACAGTGGCATCAAAGCCAAACTTTTATGCAAATTATTAATTTTTTTAATTTAATATGTATATTGATATGTGTTTAGAACAATTTAATTGAGTATAATTTTGTTGTATAAAATTTAAAAAAAATGCAAAATTCCGTGTTCCGTGATTCCTATTTGGCGTGGTTGATTTCGTAATTCGCGAATTATTTTTTTTTTTCAAAAAGGTGATCCGCACTTGCAGGATGTTTATATGTTACATGATTTTGGTTTATATATATATATATATATAACATTACATAGTAATCATTTGATTCATTATTACTTATAACTTTTCCTGCCTTCCTGCGATTCACATGGCCACCATATTATATATATATTATATATATATATATATATATATTCTTAATAATTTTATAATTAAAATAAAATTTATTTTAATCTTAAAATAAAAAAGTTTATTTTAATTTTAAAATTAAATTTCATGCTAATTAATTAGAGTTAGAATTGGATTCCATGATAACTAATTAGAGTTAAAATTGGATTCCATGTTTCTTTAAATAAAGGAGTTTATTTAGATATGAGATAAAATTTCATGTTATTCAAAATAAAGGAGTTTATTTGTGAATAGGAAAGAGAATCCGTATTTCCTTAAAATAAAGGAGTTTATTTAGATATGGAATAAAATTTCATATTATTCAAAATAAAGGAGTTTATTTGTGAATAGGAAAGAAAATCCGTATTTCCTTTAATAAAGTTTTTTTTACTTGGAATTGGATTCCATAATTAATTAAAATAAATGAGTTTATTTTGATTAAAGATTTTGATTAAAATAAAATAGTTTATTTTATTCAAAATAGGATAAATTAAAATAAAAGAGGTTTATTTTGATTTAAATTTGGATTAAAATAAAGGGGTTTATTTTGATTCAAAATTAGATTTTATACTAACTAAATTTGCCCATTAAATGATATCAATATATATTGAATATTTATTATTCATGAGATGAATGTTATTTATTGATGCATATGGTGATGTGTATGATAATAAATGGGATTGATTATGGATTATTGACCAATGTGATTGGATTTTATTTTAGTTGGATGCATGAATGTATGGGTTTTATTAAATGGGGTTTGCGTACCTCGCCTTCTTTAATTTTTTCTTAATGTAAATTCTATCTTCCTCCTATGTACTTCTCCTTGACTGCTAATCAAGGTTTCTAATTATTTTAAATAGTTTTGTAATAGGAATAGTTAGAATTAATTTTGAGAAATTGGAGATCAAGGATCAAGGAGAGCTTGAAGACCCGTTTGTAATGAAGCCCGGGTTTAAATGTAATAGTTATATTTAAATATTAATTCTTGCACCCCTAGGGTTTGACCTTTTGGTTCACTTGGTGGCTCTAGTGAACCAAAGTAGAATAAAAGTCTATAATCAATCTAGGTAGAATATAGTAATCTATATGTGCATGCTTATACTATATATATTATATATTATTCAAACATGTTTCGCATGTTCATTAATATGACGCGTATTTTATATATATATATATATATATATATATATATGTGTGTGTGTGTGTGTGTGTGTGTGTGAGTTTTTGTGTGTGTGTGTGTGTGTGTGAGTGAGTTTTTGTGTGTGTGTGTGTGTGTGTGTGTGCGCGCGCATGCGCGCTAAACAAGATGAGACAAATTAATAACAAACCCCTCAAATTTTTTATATTAAGTCCTAAGCGTTCAAAAATATTTGGAATATCGAACGTCACCTTCTAGCATGATAAAAATAATAGAGTATCAATTAATTATTATAAGTTTGTTGTGTCACCACAAGGCTTATCTTAATTCTTTGAGATGTTAATTTTATCACATTTGATGCTTATAAAGAAAATTGAACAATATTATTTTGTTGTGTCACCACAAGGACAATATTTTTCTTTTTTGAATATATGGAGTGCTAGGTTAGACTTAACTTAAATCATTTTAGTTCGGATGTGCACACACTTGACCATTATGATCTAAGAGGCAAAATACAAGGAGTTCATAGTTGATGTAATTGACAAGAGTTGTATACCTATTTATTTATATATAGTTTATTGTGTCACCACAAGGCTATATACATTTGAAATGGGATCCTTATTCTCACTAGCAAATCTTTAATTAGATTTTGCCGAACTATATAAGTGAGGGTAATATAGTTTGAAGAAAATAGTGGGAGATACCAATTTAAAATAAGACCTAATTTATTTTGGTAATTAATAAAAGAATGTATGTTAAAATGTTGTTAATTACAGATTCATTTACAGAATTTTACAATGTCTAAATTACTATCAATGCGTAGCAAATTAGATGCTAAATTAATCGGACCGAATTAAACGGATTGGATAAGGAAATAGAGAATAGTTCTCACGGATGAAAAGCTATCTTATGTCTTTAATACGCCTATCCCTGCAATGGTTGTAGACAATGCCTCTAAGGAAGAGATTGCTACTTTTAGAAAGTGGCAAGATGATGCACAGTTGGCTCAATGCATCATGCTCGCATCCATGAGTAACGAGCTTCAGCGTCAGCATGAAACTATGGATGCTCTTACTATATTCCTTCACATCAAGTAGTTGATGGTGAGGAAAGTAGGACTGATAGATATCAGATATCTAAGGAGCTCTTCCAATCTAGAATAACTGATGACACTACAGTACAGACACAAGTCCTTAACATAATCAATTTGATTGATCAATTAGGACAACGAGTTTTTTCATGGATGGAGAGTTGAGCCAAGATTTGATCTTGCACTCACTCCTGGACTCCTTTCACAATTGTTATGAATTTTTCATATGAACAAGCTAGATATCAGCCTCGCTGATTTGCTTAACATGTTGAAAAATGTTGAGAGTTACTTTCCAACCAAGAAAGACCATGTCTTACTGGTAGGGGCCAAAGGATTCAAAGAAGGCAAATAAAAAGGCAAAAATAAAGGATAATAAGAACAAAGCTGATACAGATAGCAAAGGAGTTTGCTTCCACTGTAATAAGCCTGGACACTGGAAAGAAACTGCAAGAAGCATCTTGCAGAGGCTAACCAAAAGAAGCTTAGTGAAGTTTCGGTTACAAATACAAATTTGTTTATGATTTAAAATAAATTTTTCTTTAAGTCAAGATTCTACTTAGGTATTGGATACCGACTTTGGTTCTCATAAATATAGATTTTTGAAGGAACCAAGCAGAAGTAGAAAAGTTAAACAAAAGATAAGTAATCCTATGTGTGGGAAATGAAGCAAAGGTTGCTACATTAGCCATATGAACTTATAGTTTAGCATTGCTTACAGGAAAATCTATTAATTCAATAAGTTATTGTATTCCAGTTCTCGTTGGAAACATTATTTCCATTTTATTGTTAGACAATAAAATTTTTGGTATTATATTTAAGAACAATTATTGTTCTATTTATAATAATAATGTTTTGTTTAGAACTGAAATATCACTTAATGAATTTTGTATACTTGACTTACGTGAAAATAATTTTGCATATTGAACAAATTAGTTTAAGAAAAGGAGATGATCATTCAAAGAGTTAAATATTTGTATTTGATGAAATACAAGTGTGAATTATTTGAAAAGTTCAAAGAATTCAGAAGTGAAACAAATTGGCAAAGTATTAAAATTCTTTGATTAAATCAAGGAATAAATACTTGTGCAATAAGTTTCTAGATCATCTCAAATGATTTTCTCACAATGGACACCTCCTGATACGCAATAATTAATTGATGTTTCTAAAAGGAAAAATCGTACCTTGTTGGACATGGTGCGGTCCATAATGATTTTACCGACATTCCAGTATCCTTCTGAGTCATGCCCTAGAAATGATTTCATATCTACGAAAAAGGTAACCTCAAAATCCAGCCCCAAGACTCCATAAAAGTTATGGACAGGGAGGATTCCTAATCTTAAGTATGTTAAGATAAGGGGTTGTCCAGCTTATGTGAAAAGGTTTCAAATGATAAGCTTGGGATAAGATTTGACAAATGTAGATTTGTGGGACATCTTAAAGTAAGTTTAGGGTATATGTTATATAATCCTACTTAGCAAAAGGTGTTTGTTGCGAAACACGCTTCCTTCTAAGATAAAGGTGTTTATCATTGAAGGGGCTAGTGGGAGGATAATACATCTTGAAGAGTTTAAGAACTATAAATCACTATAAGTTAAATAAGAGGAACCTGTAGATAGATCTATTGTACCACAACCGAATCGTAAATCTGGAATAGTACCAAAGATACCTAGGAGGGATGAATTCATCATAGGTGATGATGATAAGGTACACATCATAGAAGATGATGATCCAGAGTTATATACGATGAGGTAAGAGTTCTAGTGTGTACAAAAGGGTCAGTGGGAGCGTCGTGACATTCCAAATATTATATGTTGATATACTATGGATAAGGAATGACATGCCAATGCTAGAATCAGTAAAGATAAAATTTTCGAAACATTCCTCCATGAATGATTTGGGTAGAGTATCTTAATTGGGGATACAAATCTGTATAGATAGATTTAATAGGATGCTCGACTTAAGCCAAGGAACATATATTCATTTGATACTAAAGTCGTTTAACATGGCAAACTCCATGGGATGTCTCATGTTGATGAGCCCTGGAGTGTATCTCTCTTAATAGTCCCCATTGACTCATAAAAGAGAGATCGCATGAGTAACTATCATGCATGCAATGAAATGTACGAGACCTGATGTTGATCAGTCATATTCTGGAGAAGTTCATTGCGAGTCAGTGAAAAATAGCTTAAAGTACTTAACCGGCACTAAGGATGTGATCATGTTTATGGTGGGTCTAAATTAAAACTAGAAGGCTTAACAAACTCAAGTTTTTTAGACAGACCAAGATGACAAAAATCCACTTTAGGGTAAAGCGTTACCTTGAACGGTGGTGCAGTGAATTGAAAAGGTTCCAAACAGCAAAGAGTTGTTGGTTTAGTGATAAAGACAAAGTATGTAGCTGTAAATGAAGCTGCAAGATGATTGTTTGGATAAAAGTTCATTACAGAACTAGGAATAGTTTCTAAGTCTCATCTTGGATCTAAACATGTGTTGCAACACTTTCATTTGATTAAAGAATCATTGAAAGATGGAAAATCACTATAGAAATAGTGAACACTTAAGAACAACATTACATATCCATTTACTGAAGCTTATCCAACAACAGGATAATCGTCACTTAGAGAAGAAGAGTATAAGATACCATGACGATTGGCTTTAGTGCAAGTGGGAGATTGAAAGTAGTATGCACACAAGCCAATCATGTTTGATGATAAAGCATATACTTTGTAACAATCTTATTCATTTATTAATAAATTAAAAGTATTAATTTATTAAAGGTTTTTAATTATCTACATGATGTTGTTTTATAATATGTGATAAACCCATAGTTTTAAGCAATGTTTTTAGAATAATGATGATGATCATTCTAATGAGATCTAAATTCTTAGAAAGCTTAAAACTAAAATAATTCCCAATCGTTGGAATACTAAATTGGGGATTAGTGAATCCGGATAGATTGGTATATACGTTGCTTGCTCATTGGATGAGGATGATTGATCTCATGATCATTTATGTGGAGACACTAAAGCAAGTATGTAGGTGCTCATTAAAGAAAAAGTTCACTGAACGTGGCTCGCTAAGGAATACCTAATGGAGTTTTACTTACCTGTCAATAGAAATTCTTGTAGTGATAGTAGTACAAGTGATCCTTGGACTTGAGATCATCATAGTATCTTGTGTATGATGATTTATACTTTGACTTATTTCTTAAGACTCTTAGGGTATATCAAAGGGTATGCTTGGGTATAATAAGTTGTACATGGAGATAATGTATGATCAATAAAGAATCTACCACTTCTAGCAAAAGAAGAGAAATGTCCTATGTGATTCGATAAATGACAACTCAGTAGTCCTTGGCCAAGGTAGAATGAAATTAGAAAGAAGTTTCTAATTTGCATTATTTGGAGTTGTGCATTTAATAGTCGAAATACATATAATTATATAAAATAAGACTTAACAGTAATTTCATGTCTTATATTTAATTGGGACATTATATGGTGGAAGGATTGAATTGTACGGTAACTATTTACTCAAAGGTTCTTTTATGATTAATGTTAAAATCTATATTATCTGGAAAGTCGTTAATCGCTAGGGAGGCTTATCCCTATTGTAGAATAAATATTATTTATTTAAATAAATTATTAGTTTAATTTATTTATTTAAATAAGATTAGAATTTTCTAATTGATTTATTCACAACCTAGGTTTAATATGGAGAACCTAAAGGTCACCCCATAAAAGGAAGAATAATTATTTAAGAAGATAATAGCATAATCGTAATAATAATTAAGTATATTTAATTTAATCTATGGTGATAGAATAAATTAAATAACTTAATATTTATTATTTAATATTTTGGAAATTTTAAATATAAATTAATAAGAGGAGTCTTATTATTATTATTACTATTATTATTATTTAATTCTTAAAGGAGTTTGAGAATTAATTAATATTAGTACTCTCATTTATTGCTAATAGGATTAGGAGGGAAAATTAGTTAAAGGAGTTTAATTAATTATCCCTAATAAGATTAGGGAGCCCATTTAATTAAAAGAGTTTAATTAAATAAATAATACCTTATTTTAATTAAATAGGATTACCTGATATCTTTATAAGAGGAGTCTTATATCATATATCAGATATACGCAATTCCAAGAGTTGGAGAGTACGTTCTTTTTCTATGTTGATAGAAAACCAGGGTTTAGCTATCCACCCTTCTTCTTGAATATTTCTTCTTCCTTGGTGGATCACCTCTAGAGGCCAAACACTTGGGTGGCTAACGTTAATCAAAAGAAGGAACCAAACTCGGTGGATTCAAGTTTAATGCAATAGGATTTGGAGGTGAACTCATACCTGAGGAAGCTCGAATCTTCAAGGGTATGATTCTTGTTCTTTATCTTTTCGTTTAATTAATAATTGTGCATAAAGGGTGATCCGGGTATATGGTTTGTAAAATTTTAAAACTCTAATTTTTACACGTTTCTGCTTATTTTGTGCAATTTGATTGCGTTCATGAATATTACAAACCTAACATAATGTTACAGACAAATGTTGTGGTGAGAGTTCTCTTTGGCCCGTAGTGCATAGATGGACAGTTGTTTGGCATGATCATGACCACTGGTGATACAAACGAATATCATTGACCCGCAGTGCATGGATAATTTGTTGATTTGAAATATTTATTAATTGGTGTTACAGAGATGAAATAGTGATGATGGACTTTTAAATCATAGAAGATAGTAGTCATCATGCTCTACTTAACTCTTCTAATGGATTGATATTTTCACTGCAATTGTTGATCTAAAACTTGTTGTCTATTGTATTCTATAAGATTTTTCTCTGTTGAGGACTAACGATAATTTATTCTGCATTATCTTAGTCATAATATTCTTTACTGGGCTAGTTGAGCTCATCCTTTTCTTTCATTGTTCTCTTCTAGAAATGAGAATATAGTTGGAACTAGTCAGGGAATGGAGTGATGATCCAAGATGGTTGCTATAGTAGTCCTCACTATTCTATAAAATAGTGTGATAATAATTATAATGAGAACTTTATTTGAGTTTGGATATTGTCTACGAGACAATATTTGTATTAAAACTCAAAACTTATGTTTTGTCGTATTTTTTCATAACAGTTAATAGTTGTATAAATGAAGTTGTATTTAATTTTTGTACTATGTATTTGACGACTCAGAATGGGTTGTGTGGATCTATTTTGGGGGAGTCACACCCGCATATTAATAAAGAATGAATACGAAGGGTTATTCACCATAACATGCAGTAATCCGCATAGACAGGTTACTCCCGCAGATTAATATAGAATAGAATGACAAACCTTATAAATATAAGGAAAATAACAGTTTTTACGAATACAAAAGCAATAATATCCCTTAACTCAGTAGAAGATTGGATACTGCAATAGTGAAGTAGCAGAATACTCTTCTTCTTTCTCTCTATAGTTTTAGTGAATTCATAAAAAAGAATGAAGTAGTGAGCTTCTATTTATAGGAGAATGGACTAAATAGTAACTAATTTACGAACGGTCCAGATTGATTTACTATTAAATGGACGGTCCATATTGATTTACTATTAAAACTTCAACCGACGGTCCATACTGATTTACTATTATAACTTCAACCAGTGGTCCATATTGATTTATTATTATAACTTCAACCAACGGTCTATATTGATTTATTATTATAACTTCAATCAACGGTCTGAAAAATTAGCACATCTCCCCATGAAATAATAAGTCAAACTTACAACAAATGCCTCATGACAAATCCTTCTATTTATATCAAAAATTGAATAAATATTTATCACAAATCACTTATTTTTAATCAACACATTTTTAATCATTCAACAATTATTCATCATTTAATATTATAACTCACAATATTGACAACCATATCGTTCCCAAGAAAGAGGGGGCTTTCCAATAAAGATTTCTCCTTACTGACGCGTAATTAAATAACCAAACTCTTTCCTCGACAGAACTTTTTAGACATTGTCAATAATGCAAATAATAATATGAATAACTGTATCGTCTCAATTATTGATTTAATAATATAAAATATTGTGCGATGATAATCGTGACAATAATTGAATCAATAATATGAGATCTTATCGCAGAAACTCTTCGTAACAATTATTGAATGAAATCGAGTGACTTCTTTACGTAAGCATCAATAATCAGAGATATTGTGCACTATCGTGTGCTACTGTGCAACAACGTGTATAACTATAATTTTATCATCGGGTATTTCAACAGTTTAACGATAAAAGTCTTGTCGTTATTTTATAAAAAAGTTATTTATGTCGCTTTCTATATCCAACAATTATTCCGTTATGTGGTCTACCAATGATTGCGCCGTCGTACGAATATTCCCCGACAAAACGAATATTCTCCGACCAAACGAATATTTTATAACTACTTGTTTAATTTGTAAAATTTACACATATCACCCATAACTATAGCATTATATCAAATCAACACCTTACTATTCAAAATAATATTTAGAGAAAATTAAATCTTTATTCATAAAAGTTGGAGTCTTATCTATATATATATATATATATATACATATAGTCCGGATCCAGTCTGGACTCCCGCATTTTCTTAAAATGCGGACTTTTTTTTTGCTTTTTTTGCTTCTTTTTTTTAAAACAATGGATGTGATTTGGATACGTATAATAAAATATGTGTATACGATGCATGCGGTATATATACATTTTTGGTATATGTATCCAAATCACGCCTAAAAACATCAGATTATGGAAAATTTTCATTCCATAAAATATTAAAAAAAAATTAGTTGTTTTAAAAAAAAAAAAAAATATATAGGTCCTGATTTTCTCCCATCCTGAATCAACTCGATCACTTTTCTATATATATATATATATATATATATATATATATATATTTGTTGTTCGCATAAAATCATAAAGATATCCTGATTTTATTTTATTTTTTAAAACTTGTTTTGGGACTATTTTTCCAACAATAAAAACGTCACTAACATATATAAAACATACCCTTGATTTTTATCGAATCACATAATTTCCTCAAATAGCTTCGCCAATGAAGTATAAGATGACCCATTCTCCGACATGGCAACCCTACTCTTTTCTTTCATTTCCTTTACCTTCTTCCTTATTTTACTATTCTTTCCATCCATCATCAACTTCTTTATTTTTGTCTCAATTTCGTCAGCCTTAACAATAAAATCAGACTTGTTATATTCATTCCTATAGTCCACCTCAATTTCCACCGCTAGACCCAACTCCTTAACCATCTCAAAAGCGTTGAGTTGTTGCTCACCGACATTGGCCATGTTGCGTGACGGCATGCCATACCACACACTCTCTAGTCTCAATTCCAACCACAATGAGACACGAACCCTCCGACTGCCTCGTGTGCTAGGATGGCCATTTGTGGGGCCCATCCAATCACTTTTCCGACGCATGATGTCCTATCCAAGAATCCGGCCGGAAGTTCCAAATTTGAGTATTTAAGTTGAAGCGTTGTCTCACCTTCGGAGATACTGCTACGCAAGGACCACAAGAAGATGCTCACAAGCTCCTAAACCCATTGCAATCTCCTTCACCGATTCACATAGTATTGAAAGTTCTTAATTGTTCGTTGTTAGTTTCATTTAATTTTTGAAGTAGTTAGGTTTTTAAATAATTTTAAAAAACTAGATTTTAGGGTGCTGATTTTTACAACGTTATAGCAATAGTTGCACACATAATATACTAGTGAGAAACTACCCACATAATATACACAATTTGTACTCCCTCCATATACACATCTTGTACTCCCAATATTATTATAGTGGATTACTCTCTCTTTCCGTGATTTTTTTCTAATTGGATTTCCACGTAAATCTCGTGTTCACACTTTATATCTCTTTATTTATGTTTATGTGAATGTATTTCGTTAGTTTGATATAATCAACTACTCTATCAACCGTTAGCGTAATTTTGACATGTTATTTTGGTGATTTTGTCATGCGTACAAAATTTGACGTTAACACTATCCACATATATTTAAATGTGTTAATTAGTTTCTTATTTGAGAATAAATAGTTTAATCACTTGATATATTTGAGTATGCAATTATATCAATTAATAAAGCGGGAGGAAAAAGTACGTTCTTTTTAGTGTAAATAATTTTATGAAGCTTTTTTTATTATTTTCCTTTTTTTAGCTTTTCCGTCCCAATTAATTCGCTCAAACAAATAGTTATTTCATTTTTCATTCTTGTTTTCTGTCTCCTACTCTCTTATCCCTTATTTAAAAAATTTATTTTAAACCACACACGTATTTAAAAATTTTATTTTAAACCACACACTTGCTGTGTGTAGGTAACTAGTTAATACTCTCTCTATTCTTTAAAAGATGACTTAAGTTATAATTTTCTTAGTCCTAAAAAGGATAACATAATGTACAAAAATTAAGGGGTAAGTATATCATTTAATAGATTCTATTAGTATAAAAAAATAAAAGGACACATTACTCTATGTATTATTGTGGGGCCACTTAGAATAATGATGAATTTTTTTAATCTCTTTTTTTTTATCGTATTTTCTTAGTTTGTATAAAAAAAAATGTACTTAAACTATCCTTTTAAGTATGAAGACAGTCCAAAAATAAAAGTATTGGATTCTTAATACTCTATTCATTTCTAAAATATAGGATTATATTGATATTTTAAAGTCGATGAAAGACATTTTAAAATTTGGTAAGAATTCATTTACTATTAGACACTAAAATTTTCAAAATTGCAAATTATCTAAAATATTTAACCGAGTAAAATTCAAAAATTACACGCGGTATATCCAAATTCTTGACTCTAACAGCTATTGTTCAAAAGCTATCGATTCACCATCTATAGTTTGATTCCAAGTTAAATGAAAGCACATATTAAAATTAAAAATACTGACATAAGTAATTTTTGTGAATTTTAGCTAATTAAAGATGCAAGTGTTACTTTTAAAAAGTCAAATGAAGCACGTATTAAATTTAAAAATACTGACAAATATTTTTTAAAGTTAAAAGGTCATATTATAGTAGTATTAAAGAATTTTGCAAAATGATGAATTACCTACCTGGTTTTCTGGAAAGCTTCCAAAGCTACCAAAGCACAAAAACACCACAGATGAAGGTGGTTGATCATCTAACCAACCAAGGATCACAGCAGCCTCATCGGAGTTTTGTCCCTCACCGTTGAGATTTAGTATGGGTCCCACTGGGTAGATCGGAGGATCATACTATCCATCCGGAGGAATTGATCGCATAGGGTTCCAGCTCCTCAAACGTGTTAACAATAATTCCCTTTGCCTCCCTGCACCTCCTGTACAATGATAACAAAACATCATGCCTACCATCTTTTTCCAAAAATATCGACGGCAAGAACTCGGCGGGGACCGGGTTTGCAAAACTCGGTACCAATAACTCAGTGTCCGAATTCCTGAACTCGGTCACATCTTGCTTTTGTCGTCGTTGAGTGTCTGGAGATGGAACGCGAGGCCAAGAAAACCGGCTCCGGCAGGGGTATACATAAGTTGGAACATTGAACTCATCGGCAATGTCGAAGATGTCGACGAACAAAATGTCTGCCAGCAAACCAACGACCCGAGTCGACTCGGACTGAGTCATGCGGGACATTACGTCTCGCACGTGTGTCTTCTGATTCTCGATGAGGGAAGGAAAGATGGCGCAACGTGGTTTGAGCAAATATTTTGGGGATCGATTTCCGGGAGATTTATAATTGTGAGACGCGGGGTAGGTTTCGCTAAGAGTGATTTATTGTAGTTGTCTATCCCGTATCAATGAAAAATTTCGAAATGAGGACGGTGACTGATAGGTTTTCGTGTCGACTGATGAAAAGTTTAGCCATCTCCACCATCCCCACGAGGTGCCCGAAGGCCGGGACGGGCACGAATATCAATTCTGACTTCATTTTGAATGAACTTGGAAGACTAGAAAATTGATTGATACAGATAGATGAATATCTAGCTTAGCCTTTCTCAGATTTATATACTTCCTCAATTACTTAATACAGGTGGTTTTGAAGAAATATTTTTACTCCTTAATATAAATCGTTTGAAAATTTAAAATAAATATTAATTATTTAGTTTTTAATATTACTCAAAATATTAAATATATTTTTGATTCTCTCACAATTTTCTGTCCAATAAATAATAATATCTTCTTCTAATACAAGGACAATATAGATAATTAATATTATAATTAATCCTATACAATTATTTCTTTAATACTTGTGCATAACTCTAAAACCATCTATATTAAAGGGGTGTATTCAATTAAGATTTTTAAAGACTTTTTTTAAGTGACATATTTTTGTAGAATTTATGAGATTTTAATGACTTTCAAAGACTTTAAAGACTTTTTTAAAATTACTTTTATAGACTATGAAATAAGTAATAGACTTTTATAAACTTTTTATCAAGACTGTGATAGACTTTTGTATACTTCTAATATATCTTGCAACTTATATTAATTATTAATTAGCTCATGTGTACAATATCTCCCTCTTTTTTCATGAATTAGAGTAAATCTCATTATATTATTGTGGCATGAGATTTTATATATGTTGAAAGCGTTCATATTATTCTACTCATTTCATAATACATTTGGATACTCGAATACCAATAAAACTTTAGAAACTACTGACGCAATACAAAAATTAAGCTCACTTTTCATTGAGCTATATATATTTTATGCATATGCATGCGTACGCTTATTTAGAATTATTGTTTTTATTCCAAATTCTAAAAGTTGTCATCAATACTTATTTACGTAACTAGCAATTAAAAATTAATATAAACATTTTGCAATATATATCGATTTCCATTCAAATATTTGAATATTACCTCGCCTTAGTATCAAAATTTGCAAATAAAATAATATATACTTGTTTCATGTATATTTTAAAATAGCAAGTTATTTTTTAAATAAAAAATATTTTTTATTTATATTCTTTTAATAAATTTTTAGTTTAGTAATGTAACATATAATAAAATTATGATAAAAAGCTTGAAGAACTTATATATTTTATACAACTATATATCACTATAAAAAAGTACGTCTCTCTATATAAATTACTTTCCCTCTCTCTCACTTTTTTTTTTTTTTCATTTAACTCTGATTAAGTTAATTTACTTAAATTATAAAATTTTAAAATATTGTGTATTTATTTTTATTTTTAAAATAATAACGTGTGTTTATTATTTAATAACAAATAAATTCAAAATTTAAAAATTTTGAATTTTATCGTTGATTACAAAAATAAAATATATTTTATTTTTGTGGGTATAAAGCGTGATATTAATTATTCTAGATTATAAAGTAATTAGAAATATTGAATTCATGTGAATTGTATTTTAAATTTATTTAGTTTATTAAGATGAGATATGAAGTTTTTAGAAATCTTTTAGAGATGAGGTATGGACTTTTGGATATGGGTTGATAGTTATAATTCTTCTTCAAAGTTTCAATTGAACTCTACCATTTAATAAAAATTTGAAAAGTCATGACTTTTTGAATACTAAAATACTTTTATAGACTTTGTAAAAATCTTAATTCAATACCACCTAACTTTTTAAAGACATTAAAAAAGTTATAATTGAATAAAACTAAATTTTTATAAACTCTTTAAATGTCTTGATTGAATACAATCAAACTTTTAAAATCTTTAAAAATTTTTAAAATTTTTAATTGAATACACCCTAAATAACGGAGAGAGTAATATAGATACTCCATTTTGTATTAGCACAAAATCATTAGAACTATTTCACGTGGAAAACGTTTCGATAAATGACAAATGAATTACTCCTAATTTCTTTGGGTTAATTGCTGGATTGACGGTAAAGCCGCGCCTGCATTAAATGTTGTATTTCTATTATTCTTTATTTTAATTTTTTTTGTCTGCTCTCGTGAAAATTAAATTAAAATAGGATCTCTCTCATATTCAAATAAAAAAAAAAAAAAACTTAATTACTTCTTCTGTCCCGTGTACACAGTATTATTTTTTAATTTAATGAATTCTTCGGTTAAAATTGATGTGAATGTAAAAAATGAGTAAAGTTTTATAAATTATATATTCAAAAATAAAATTTATTTTATATAAAAAAATTTAAAGATGTGTAAATTTTCATAAAAATAATTAAGATTTAAAAAAAATAACTTATGAAATTTTACTCATTTTGAAAAATTAAAGTTTCTAATATTTTTCCTTAAGATAATAATTATTTTTAAAAATTTAAAAATAATATATTATTGTAAATATAAAATATAATTATTATTTTAAAAAGAATATTTTATTTTAAAATATTAAAAATAATTATTATTATATGAAAATATTTTATTTTAAAATATTAAATTAAATTATTAAAATAATAATTTTTCAAAAATAATGTAACGTCCCAAAATAGGTATACATCACCCATTCCTAATCATCAAATACATGGTACAAAATTTAAATACAACTTAAGTATACAACCTGTCGTATAAATATGACAAAACATAAAATGTGTGAGTTTTAATACAAATATTGTGTAAGACCTCAATTTTATGAAATGAAAGTATTCAATTTTCTTATAATTATTATTTTATTTAGTAAATGTTAAATTGATAAAAGGTTAAAGTTAAGGGTGATATGTGAAAATTTTTCAAAGTATGCAAGTTGTTATAAAATATTCGATTGGTTAGAAAATATTCTTTTGTGGGAGAATATCCGTCGTAATACGACACACAATCATTGGTGGACCCCATTAATCTTAATTCATCATCGTAGTTAAGAAAACGAAATATCTTTTATAAAAATAACTACGAAAGTTTTACCGTTAAACTGCTTAAATACTTCGATGGTAAAGAAATGCTGATAATACTGCGTGGTTGCATATTAGCTGCATGATTGTACATATCTTGGATTATTGATCTTTACGTAAAGTCACTCAGTTATACTCAATTATTGCTATAGTAATTGCTACATAATATCTCATATTATTGATTCAATTATTATCACAATATCATCTGCATGATATTTTATATTATTAAATCAATAATTGAGACGATAAAGTTATTCATATTATTATTTGCAATATTGACGATGTCTACAAAGTTCTGTCGAGGAGAGGTTTGGTCACCTAATTGTGTGTCAATAGGGAGAAATCCTTATCGGAAATCCCATCTTTCCTGGGAATGATCTGGTTGTTAAATATTATGAGTTATAATATTAATGATGAATAAGTTCGTGTTGATTAAAGATGAAATTGATATTTCCATTGTGTTGGAATTATTAATGTTAGTGGAAATCGACATTTATTTCGATAATAATTGATTTTTGGAGGTTATATTGATAAATCGGGTAATTAATAAGATAAATGAGCAATTAATTGTTATTAATTCATATGCTTATAAATATTTGTTCACATGTATGTACTATTGATTCACATGCATGTACTATTAGGGGAGGTGGTGCAAATTTGATAATACTTGTAGGACTAAATTAAAAATGAAGAAAAAGATGAAGGTATTATACTGTAATATTTTGAGCCACAAAACGTACAATTATCAAAACTATATTTTCCTGTAAATAGAAGTTCATTCTTCTTTCAATCTCACCAATTCACTAAGACTCATAAGAGCAATTATAGAGAGAAAAGCTATAGAGAGAGAAGTTATAGAGAGAAAGAAAAAGAAGTCTCTTTGCTTCACTATTCCAAAGATGTCAGGTACTTATTATAAATGAAATTAAATTTCCTCTATTTATTATTTTGAAATAGTAAGGGTTGATTTGATTAATGTGGTTAGTTATGGGTAAAATCTAAATATTTCAAATAAGCAAGTGGTTATAAAATATTCATTTTTGTCGGAGAATATTAGTTTGGTGGTGGAATATTCTTCTTGTCGGGGAATATTAAATGCGGACAGTAGCGACCTTGTGTGGGCCCCATAGCGAGCGATTGGATGAAAAAAGCGACAAGTATAAGTTGTTTATAAATAACGGCGTAGTTATTCTGAGTTATCTTGTTGGAATACTAAATTGGTTAAAACACGATGCACACGGTATTGCACGATTATTGATTCTTACGTGAAGGCACTTTTCGATAATTATTACGATGAATTCTTTATTCAATATTTTATTTTATTGATTCAATAATTGCTACGTTGATATTTTATATTATTGTTGTTTGATAATTGTCACTACCACGATATTTTTCATTATCGGATCAATAATTCATATTATTTGAATAATATTATTAGATAACATTATTGGCAATGTCTAGAAAGTTACATCTAAGGAGAGGTTTGGTCACCTAATTGCGCAGCGATGAGGAGGAAATCCTTATTGGAAGCCCCCTTTTCACAGGAGCGGCACAGGTTGCGATATTGTGATTACTATAATATTATTTGTGAATAATTAATTATTGATTTATATGATAAGGAAAATATTCATTTTATGTGGATATAGATGGAGAAAATTTTAAAGTGACAATTGTTGAAAAATTGATATTTTATCTTTTTATATAAAATAATTCATTTAAATATATTATTATATTTTAATAATATAATAATGGTGATATTTTACAATGAATGTGGGATATATGAATATATGAGGAGGAAGAGTATTTTTATTACTAAAAATATTTAAAACATGTTTTTCATGTTTGTGGACCCCATTTCTTGGTTGAAATTTGATTATAGCTTTAAAAATCGTCCGTTTGTGGATTTGGGTCAATTTACATTTGGAATTTGGAAAAACTTTCTTACAAAGTTGTAGAATAATGGAATTTCCTATGGAAAAGACATAAGGTTTGAATTTTTTACGATAAAAGGGCTATTTATTATGAATTATTGAAGTTAGAAAGTTAAAATAATTGATTTTTTTGGAAGTTTTAATTATTTTTTTAACAAAAAATTTTTTTTTTTTTTTGGTGTGGGCACATTGTGTTTGATGTGATGAATTGATTGATTCAAAAGGTGGGCGTAGGAAATTTTTAAAATAATATTAATATTTTATTAAATTTTACTTTTGGTGTTACAAGCATTTTCTATAAATAGGGTCTTGGGTTAGAATTGAAAATCACACGAAAATTGAAGTTTTCTCTCTCTCTATTATCGGCGTATTCTTGTGAGTATTTTGATACTTTGAGTGTTGCTTTATCTGGTGCAAAGTTCCTTGACGTTATATCGATATTCGGTCGAAATCTTATTCTTTTTCGAGGTAAGGGATGTTATTTTTTTTTAAAATGATATTATTTCTTCTAATATCATTATCTTGGGAATATTGGTAAGATTTTTCTTGTGAAATTCTTGTCTTTTAGTGTCGGGAGTTCTTATTCACGTATCTGACTATTCACGTATCTGACCTTATTCACGAATCGACCTTATTCACGAAAAAATTAAATTTTTGTTTTTTGTCCAAAATATCTATTATGGATACTAGCTTTGATTGTATCCATGTTTTGATCATTCTTGAATTTTACTTCACTATGATTATTTATGAAGTATTTTTGAACTTGGATTGTTTAAAATCTGAATCCTTAATATTTGTTCTTTTTTTTCCTTTGGATTCGTTTTCTTTAAAATATTTTTCATCATCCTCGGTCCTAAATGATGATATTCTTGAATATCTTTGGCACTGTAGTGCAAAGATGGTTGATTTTCTTATGAATATCTTTGGCCGTAGTGCAAAGATGTACAGTGTTGAGATGAACATGACCCAGTGATGAATATCTTTGGCTTTGTAGTGTGCAAAGATGAATATTTGATTCAAGATGAATATTGATTGATGTTACGAGGATAAAATATTGATGATGGACTTTTAAATTCATAGATTATAGTAGATTTCATTCTCTCGTAACTCATCATGAATTATTATTTCATTGCGAATATTGATCTGAAACTTGTTGTCTATTGTATTTTATCAGATTTTTCCTGTTGAAGACTAACGATAATTTGTTACATATTATCTTAGTCATAATATTCTTCTTGGGCTAGTTGAGCTCACCCTTTTCCTTTTTGTTCCATTTTTCTTCTCGGGGGCGAGAATGTAGCGAGTTCTAGTCGGGGTATGGAATGATGGTTCTAGAAAGTTGTTTTAGTAGTCCTCACCATTTTTTGTAAAATAATGTATCAATAATTGTAATGAGGACTTATTTGGGTGTGAATATTGTCTAGATGACAATATTTGTATTTAAACTCACATTTTTATGTTGTATTAATAAAGTTGTAGTTGTTTACATACCATGTTATTGGCGACTCAAAATGGGTGATGTATACCTATTTTGGGGCGTCACTGATTAATATCGAGCTTAGGGATATGATCTCTGGCGGAGATCGGGGAATAGAACTAGGAGGAGAGAGGCAGAGTAAAACCTTAGCTAGTGTGTCTTACCTAAGCTTATTTGTTGGTTGGTGGGTATATAGGGATATTATGTGATATGTTGATTTCTTTAATTAACCCTTGTTTTATGGCGATGTTTGAGAATGTCGTTGAGAATGTTAACGATGGAGTAAATGAGGCCAGTGGAACACCTTTACTCACCATGAGGAGAAACGTCTGACAGTGAGTGGCAATGTTCCTCTGTGAAAACAACACCACTGAAAGCGAGATGATGAGCAGCGGGATGTTTAGAAGCTTTTTGCGATTCATGCAAAATCGAACGAGAGGAGACTTCGTGCACAAAATACGGTGGAAATGATAACAACATACGGTTTGTCACGACCAAGCGATTCAAAGAGTTGGGACCACGAGTGCAGGGAAAGCGGATCCGATTAAAGCGAAATGTGGGTCAAACAAATTACCAAGATATTCGATGTCTTGGGATGCGGAGGAACAGAAGGTTCCATTACATACCTTTATGTTAAAGTAATGAGGCGATTCTTGGTGGGAATCGTGAAGCGTACCCATCCGGTACTTTTCGGCATGTCTTGGGAGACGTTTGAAAAGCTGTTCAATGACAAGTACTTTCACGAAAGTATTAAATCATATGAAGGAAGTGGAGTTTATTAGATTGGAACAAAACAACATGGCGGTGTCCCGATCTGAGGCGAAGTTTGCGAGAGTTATCGGTTTTTGCCTCATTTGGTGGAGAATGAGGAGCGTGTAATGGGATGTTTACGAGAGGTTTGAAACACGGCATCGTCGATATCTCATTTCTCATAAATTTTCTCTCTATTAGGATGTTGTCAATGAGGGCTCAATTATTAGGCGAGATAACGAGTCACGTTCAATGAGGGACCCTGACGAGGATCATCTGGGTGATGGCGATCATCGAAACAACGATAACCGGCGGAGAAAAAAAAATCTGGACAAAAATGGTAACCACTCTGGTGGTAATCATGGCCATGAAAATAGAAGAAGCGAGTCGGGGAGATTTTAAAAAGAGAGATTCAACAATGACCAATGTGAAGGCGTCGGCACCGGCGACAAGCTGGTTCTAAGGGAGGAGAAACGACCACCGGTCGTATCTTATAAATCTGGAAAAGAGGGACATATCATTGAAGCCTCCTAGCAGTTCAAGGTATGTTATAATTGTGGAAAGGAAGGACATATCGCTCGAGATTATGCGATGGCGAAACCAAGTCCGGTGAGGGATGGTGACTCAAAAGGCATCCCGAAAAAAGTCAAAAGTCAGCGGTTCTGGAAGAGCGTTTGTCGTGGTAGGTCAAAATCGAGGAGGAACCCAAAGCGAGGTGATCACGGGTAAGCTAATCATAAATTCTTGCGAAGTTTATACCTTACTAGATCTGGGGTGCTACCCATTCATTTATCTCTCTGCTTGTGCTCAGCGTTTAAACTTAACTCAGGAGAAAATTAGACTTTGATTTATCTGTGGAGACTCAGTTAGGAGAAACTTTCATCACATCCACTTGTTTATAAATCTTGTTTGATCCAAGTTGGCACCATCACATTACACATTGACCTTATCTCTTTAAAGATACTTGCTTTTGATGTGATTTTAGGGATTGATTGGTTAACTACTCATCATGCCAAAATTGATTGTTTTAAATAAGGTTGTTAGTTTTCATATTCTAACCAACTTTGTTATGCAATTCAAACAACTAAACCACTAAAATCAATCATTTGTCATATCAAGTCATAAAAGCTATTAGTTTATTGAAAAAGCGGATGTCAAGCTTTCTTAGCCCATGTTATGGATTTGAATAAAGACGCGTCGTCGGATTTGAATAATATTCTGTTGTTAGTAAATTTCTGGCGTATTTCTGAAGAACTTCGGTCTACCCCGAGCGTGAAGTTGAATTCTTTATTGATCTTGAACACAGTACAAAGCCCATTTCTAAAACCCCATATCGAATGGCTCTATTGAACTTGAGGAGTTAAAGGTCCAACTACGAGGAGTTGTTGGACATCGGTTTCATTAAATCTAGTACATCTCCTTGGGGTGCTCTGTTTTATTTGTAAAGAAGAAAAGGCGGGAGTATGCGACTTTGTATTGACTATCGGGAATTGAACCATGTCACCATCAAGAATAGGTATCCACTACCTCGTATTGATGACTGTTTGACCGATTTAAGAAGCACAATTCTTTTTTCAAAGATCGATCTTAGATTACGGATATCATCGGTGAAGATTAGAATGAGGATATTCAAAAACGCCTTGAGAACTTCGTGCGGGCATTATGAATTCTTAGTCATGTCTTTTGGATTGACTAATGCTCCTGCGACTTTCATGGATATGATGAACAGGATATTCAAGGAATATTTGGATCGATTCGTTGTTGTCTTTATTGATGACATCCTCATATATTCCAAAAGCCGTGAAGATCATGAGCACCATTTGAAATTTGGTACTCGAAGGCTTCGTGAAAACAAGCTATATGCCAAGTTGAAGAAATGCGAGTTACGGCTTGAGGAAGTAGCATTCCTTGGGCGCGTGGTGTCAAAACATGGAGTATCTGTTGACCCGGCGAAGATTGAAGCAATACAAAGTTAGGGAGCAACAAAAGTCGGTGGCCAAATCGTAACTTTACGCTTAGTAGTTGGTTATTATCGGAGATTAGTGGAAGGATTTTCTCGAATCGCTACTCCTTTAACTTCAACTGACTTCGGAAGGATACAAAATTAAATATGGAGCGAGGAATGCGAGAAGAGTTTTCAAAGAGCTTAAGAGGAGACTCATTTGGCTTTTGTTACGACAATACCATCTGGTTCGGATGGATTTGTTATCTCTGATGCTTGAGGCAAAGGGTTAGGATGTGTTCTCATGCAACATGGGAAAGTCATAGCCTATGCCTCGCGACAACTTAAAAAGAATATGAGAGGAATTATCCTACTCATGATCTAGAGTTAGCGGATCGATCGTTTTCGCTAAAAGATCTGGAGAGCACTATCTATATGGAGAGAAAGTGGAGATATATTCAGACCATAAAAGCCTCAAATATTTCTTCACCCAAAAGGAACTCGACATGCGGCAGCGACGTTGGCTCGGTTTTATTAAAGATTATGACCACACCATTCAATACCATCTGGAAAAGCAAGCGTGGTAGTAGGCGGCGTTGAGTAGAAGATCATATCACGAGGAGCGAGTGCGATGATGATGATGTATATGTCATAGAACCAACTTTAATCGATGAAGTTAAAGTTGCTCAAACCACGCAGACCCGGAGGTGATGCGTATGAAGAAGAAAGTACAAGAAGGTGCTATTCGAAGCGAGAATCGATGAAGAAGGAATACTTGAGTCCACTCCGGACTTTGTGTTCTAACGACTACGATTTGAAATACAAGATCATGATGGAGGCACACAATACACCATTTGCAATCCATCTGGAAGTACCAAAATGTATCGTGATCTTGACATACATTTTGGTGGAACAATATGAAGAGAGAGATTGCAAAGTTTATCTCGAGGTGTTTAACTTGTCAGCGTGTAAAGGCGGAGCATCAAGTGCCTAAGGGTCCATTGCAACCACTTGAGATTCCAAAATGGAAGTGGGAACACATTACCATGGATTTAGTTCTGGGTCTTCCCACGGTTTCTCAAGGCATAAATGCTATTTGGGTTATTGTTGATAGATTAACCAAGTCTGCTCATTTCTTGCCGTCGGGGAGACTTATTCCTTGAGCGTCTTGCTTTCGTATGTATGTAAATGAGATTGTGAGATTGCATGGCATGCCGGTATCCATAGTTTTGGATCGTGACCCAAGATTCACTTCACGATTTTGGGTTAGCTTGCAAAAAGCTATGAGCGCAGTTCTGATTGATTCGGTTATACCATCCTCAAGCAGACGGACAATCGAGAGAGGACTATTCAAACTCTTGAAGATCTATTAAGACTCTGTGTCCTAGACTTCAAAGGGAGTTGGGATAAGTATTTACCATTGGTGGAATTCTCCTACAACAACAGTTATCAGAAAGAAGTATAGGTGTGGCTCCATTCGAAGCATTGTATGGAAGAAAGTGTCGCTCTCCAATATGTTGGGATGAGGTGGGTGAAGCAACATTGTTGGGACGAGTTGGTACGTATGACTACAGAAAAGATCCAAATGATTCGACAAGCGTATACAAGCGGCACAAGGATCGACAAAAGAGTTATGCGGATCTTCATCGAAAGGGCGTGGAATTTAGTATTGGGGATCATGTATTGTTGCGTGTTGCTCCATGGAAGGGAGTTACAAGATTTGGGAAGAGAGAAAGCTCGATCCACGATTTATTGGTCCATTTGATTCTTGATGAGTAGGAAATGTAGCTATAGACTCGCGTTACCTCAGTATGTGTCTCGTGTTCATAATGTTTTTCATATATACGTGCTTTGTAAATATGTGAAAGACCGAACCACGTTATTGAGTTAGAACCGGATGAGATAGCCAGAAGACTTAACGTATGAAGAGGTACTGTCAAGATCTTGGATAGGAAGGAGCATGTCCTACGCACAAAGTTCATACCACAAGTCAAAGTTTTGTGGAGGAACCATCTTATTGAGGAAATGACACAGGGAGTTGGAAAGCGGAAATGAAAGCGAGTATATCCTCACCTTTTGAAACACACAGTCATCGTCAATTTAGAGGATGAAATTTCATAAGGAGGGAGGTTGTAAGACCCCAACTTATTATAAATGAAATTAAATTTCCTCTATTTATTATTTTGAAATAGTAAGGGTTGATTTGATTAATGTGGTTAGTTATGGGTAAAATCATAAATATTTCAAATAAGCAAGTGGTTATAAAATATTCATTTTTGTCGGAGATATTAGTTTGGTGGTGGAATATTCTTCTTTGTCGGGGAATATTAAATGCGACGGCCTAGCGACCTTATATGTGGGCCCATAGCGGAAAGCGATTGGATGAAGAAAATGACAAATATAAGTTGTTTATAAATAACGGCGTAGTTATTCTGATTAATCTTGTTGGAATACTAGATGGTTAAAACACGATAGCACACGGTATTGCACCAATTATTGATTCTTACGTGAAGAAGCCTTACTCGATAATTATTCGATGAATTCTTGTTCAATATTTTATTTTATTGATTCAATAATTGCTACGTTGATATTTTATATTATTGTTGTTTCAATAATTGTCACTTTACGATATTTTCATTATCGGATCAATAATTCATATTATTTGAATAATATTATTAGATAACATTATTGGCAATGTCTAGAAAGTTACATCTAAGGAGAGGTTTGGTCACTAATTGCTTGGCGCCCGATGAGGAGAAATCCTTATTGGAAAGCCCCTCTTTCTTAGGGAGCGACACAGGTTGCCGATATTGTGATTACTATAATATTATTTGTGAATAATTAATTATTGATTTATATGATAAGGAAAATATTCATTTTATGTGGATATAGATGGAGAAAATTTTAAAGTGACAATTGTTGAAAAATTGATATTTTATCTTTTTTCGATAAATAATTCATTTAAATATATTATTATATTTTAATAATATAATAATGGTGATATTTTACAATGAATGTGGGATATATGAATATATGAGGAGGAAGAGTATTTTTTGTTACTAAAAATATTTAAAAACATGTTTTTCATGTTTGTGGACCCCATTTCTTGGTTGAAATTTGATTATAGCACAATAAAATCGCTTGGTTTGTGGATTTGGTCAATTTTTGTTTGGAATTTGGAAAAACTTAAACTTACAAAGTTGTAGAGAATGGAATTTCCTATGGAAAAAGACATAAGGTTTGAATTTTTACGATAAAAGGGCTATTTATTATGAATTATTGAAGTTATGAAGTTAGAAATAATTGATTTTGGAAGTTTTAATTATTTTTTTTAAGAAAAACGTTTTTTTTTTTTTTTTGGGTCATTATTGTGTGTGGGTGGCTGAATTCAGATGGTCTTGAGGTGGGCGTGAAAAAATTTAAAAATAATATTATTTTATTAAATTTTACTACTTTGGTGTTACAAGCATTTTCTATAAATAGGGTCTTGGGTTAGAATTGAAAATCACACGAGAAAAAAAGTTTTCTCTCTCTATCTCTATATCGAGCGTATTCTTGTGAGTATTTTGATACTTTGAGTGTTGCTTTATCTGATTGCAAGTTCCTTGACAACTTATATCGATATTCGATCGAAAATCTTCTTCTTTTTTTGAGTAAGGGATGTTATTTTTTTTTAAATGATATTATTTCTTCTAATATCATTATCTTGGAATATTGGTAAGATTTTTCTTGTGAAATTCTTGTCTTTTAGTGTATCGGGGTTCTATTCACGTATCTGACACTATTCACGTATCTGACACTATTCACGAATCTGACCTTATTCATAAAAAATTAAATTTTTGTTTTTTGTCCAAAATATCTATTATGGATACTAGCTTTGATTGTATCCATGTTTTGATCATTCTTGAATTTTACTTCACTATGATTATTTATGAAGTATTTTTGAACTTGGATTGTTTAAAGTCTGAATCCTTAATATTTGTTCTTTTGTTTCACTGGATTCGTTTTCTTTTTAAAATATTTTTCATCATCCTCGATCCTAAAATGATGATATTCTTGAATATCTTTGGCTTTTGTAGTGCAAAGATGGTTGAATTTTCTTATGAATATCTTTGGCATAGTGCAAAGATGTACAGTGTTGAGATGAACATGACCGGTGATGAATATCTTTGGCTTTTGTAGTGCAAAGATGAATATTTGATTCAAGATGAATATTGATTGATGTTACGAGGATAAAATATTGACGATGGACTTTTAAATTCATAGATTATAGTAGATTTCATTCTCTACGTAACTCATCTATGAATTATTATTTTTGCTGCGAATATTGATCTGAAACTTGTTGTCTATTGTATTTTATCAGATTTTTCCCTGTTGAAGACTAACGATAATTTGTTTCTATATTATCTTAGTCATAATATTCTTTACTGGGCTAGTTGAGCTCACCCTTTTCCTTTTTGTTCCATTTTTCTTCTCAGGAGGCGAGAATGTAGCGAGTACTAGTCGGGGTATGGAATGAAGGTTCTAGAAAGTTGTTTTAGTAGTCCTCACCATTTTTGTAAAATAATGTACCAATAATTGTAATGAGGACTTATTTGGGTGTGAATATTGTCTAGATGGCAATATTTGTATTTAAACTCACAGTTTTTATGTTGTATTAATAAAGTTGTAGTTGTTTCTGTACCATGTTATTGACGACTCAAAATGGGTGATGTATACCTATTTTTTAATTTGAACCAAACAAAACTTATAAATAGTGGATGTAATGAAGGTTTCTCCCAACTGAGTTTCACTAGATAAGTTAAAGTCTAATTTCTCCTGAGTCTAATTTAAACGCTGAGCGCAAGTAGGAGAAATAAAAGAATGGGTAGAACCAAGATGAAATAAGGTATAGACTTCGCTAGAGTTTATGATTAGCTTACCTGCGATAACCTCGCTCGTTCCTCACTTTCCGGAGGTCACGACAAACGCCTCCCTTGAATTACCGGTTTTGACTTTTCCGGAACGGCCTTTGGGGCCTCCATCCCACCGGACTTGGCTTTTCAGATGACAAAATCGAGCTAAGTGGCCTTCTTTTCCATAATTGTAACACGCTTTTGGACCGCTATGAATAGTTTGATGATGTGTCCCTCCTCTCAGATTTGAAGCATATGATAGGTGGTCGTTTCTCTTCCTTAACAACGGTGTCAGGTGCCGACGCCTTTCCATCATTGTTAAATATTCTCCTCTCTTGAAATGTCCACTTTTATTGTTTCGCCATGATTACCACCGGTGGTTACCATTTCGCATGTTGATTCCTCCACGCTTTGTTGTCACCGCTCGATGATCGCTACCACTAGTATTATCATTTTGTCGACTGCTCTCTCTTGGTTGGGTTGACTCATTATCGCGCTCCAATAACTGAGCCCTATTCACAACATCTGAATACAAGCAACATTTGTGAGAAATGAGGTATTGACGTAGCTCGGGTTTCAAACCTCTTAGAAACACCCGCGTCATTCTCTCCTCATTATCAACCAAATGGGACGAAACGACAACTCAAAGAAACTTAGCTTCGTGATCGCACCACGCTACCATATTGTTTTGTTCCAACTTGATGAACTCCACCTCCTTCATATGACGAATACTTTCAGAAAAGTACTTGTCGTTGAACAGTTCTTGGAACTTCTCCCAAGACATATTCAATGCGGTAGGTTGGTTATATTTTACAGATTCCCACCAATGATCTGCCTCTCCTCGCAACATGAAAGTGGCAAAGGGAACCTTTTGCTCCTCTGAGCATCCCAAGACATCAAATATCTTGGTGATCTTCTTTAACCACGTCTCCGCCTTTAAGTGGTTCTCGCTTTCCAAAAACTTCTATGGTCCCAACTCCTTGAATTGTTTAGCGGTGGACCGTCCGAGAGTCGCCAAAGTGTTTCCACCGCATTTTGAACAGAGTCTCTTTCGCTCGATGTCGCATTTAATTACAAAAAGCTCCTAAACATCCGCTGCTCATCATTTGGTTGTGTTGTTGTTTGCATGAGGATTGTTGCCTTCCTGATGCATATTATCCTGGTTATTGATCATCGGTGATTTAACAGTCTCATGTGCTCCATTGCTATTCTCAACATTCTCGGATGTCATTTTCAAATACTGCCACAAAACAAGGGTTAATTAACATTCAACATATTATCCATATATTCTAACCGACCAATTAAATAACAAATAAACTTAGGTAGGTCATACTAGCGAAGGAATTACCCGTCTCTCCCCTCCTAGTTCTAGTCTCACATCTCAGCCAGGGATCATATCCCTAAGCTTTGATACCAACTGTGAAGCCCCCAAAATAGGTATACATCACCCATTCTAAGTCGCCAAATACATGGTACAAAATTCAAATACAACTTAATTATACAACTGTCGTGTAAAATACGACAAAACATAAGCTGTGAGTTTTAATACAAATATTGTCTTCTAGACAATATTCAAACTCAAAATAAGTCCTCATTACAATTATTATCACACTATTTCACAGAATAGTGAGGACTACTAATGCAAACATCTGGACCGTCACTCCATTCCCCGACTAGTTCCGGCTATATTCTCATTTCCTGAAGAGAACAATGAAAGCAAAGGGTGAGCTCAACTAGCCCAGTAAGAAATATTATTACTAAGATAATACAGAATAAATTATCGTTAGCCTTCAACAGTGTTAAACTGATAAAATATAATAAACATCAAGTTTAATCAGAATGAACAAGCAATCCATTAGAAGAGTCAAGTAGAGCATGATATCTACTATCTTCTATGATTTAAAAAGTTTATCATCAATTTTATCGCTGAGACTCAGCTTAATAATTAATCCACATCATCGAATCACCCCTGCACTACGGCCAAGGATATTCATTACTATCACGACCACGAATTATCCATGCACTACAGGCCAATGATATTCGTGTTTTCATCAATGATCATGATCATGCCAACCACTGTCCATTAATTCACTACAGGCCAATGAGGACTTTTAGCACATCATTTGTAACATTACGGTCATGATTATACCGAATAATCCATGGTTATAATCATACCAAGTCCATCTATGCACTATGGGCCATAGATGACTTTCATCATAATATAAGCATGATGATGATGACAATGATATAAGAATTCAATTAAATAAAAGCAAAGGATAAATATTAAAGACTTTAAAATTTTAATTTATCCAGAATTCAATAATGTCCAAATTGTCAACATGATACTGCTTTGTGGAGTAAAATTCAAGAATAATATTGTATCAAAAATAATTTTGACAAAAAGAAATCAATTTTGTCATGAATAATACCCTGGGTGAATAGTATCTCGTGAATAGTACTTCATGAATAGTACTTTAAAAATAGTACTCTATGAATAGTATCCCGTGAATAGTACTTTGTGAATAGTAACTTGTGAATAGTACTTTATAAATAGTACTGTGAATAGAACTTTATTAATAGTACCCTATGAAATGATTCGGCATGAAAAGCTTAAAATTTAACAAGAATATTCAAAAAATATCCTTGTGAAACGATACTTGATGAAGCGCAAATTTCAAGGATATTCTACTAATTTCACGGAGTATAGAAGCAATACTTTAACAGAATGAGTGTAGAATTCAAAATTTGAAACGAAATAATATTACTTACATACTACAGAGTATGGATGAAAATATTATTTCTTACTTAATAATTTAACAAAAAATAATATCTCTTACCTTAAAAAAGAAGAGTATTTCAACCGGTATAATGAATATTCTTGAAAAAAACTTGAACTATTTTATACGCTCAAAGCTTCCTTAAACTTTAAAGAAATATGCTCAATATTATAGAAGAATAATTCTCTGATTATAGTGTGATTTTCAATTCTAACTAAGCATCCTATTTATAGGAGAATGGAAGGGGAACTATGGAAGAAAAAAAAAATCACGGACGCAACAGTTATGCAATTCATGGACGCCTTTGCAATTCACGGATGCCTATCATTCACATAAAACAAAATTTTATAACATATATATATATATATAATAACCATCACTTATATATAACCATCACCTTTCCACCACCACCACTCACTATTTATTATTATTATTATTATTATTATTATTATTATTATTATTATATATATATATACACCCTCTTATTCACGTTTTCTTCTCCCACCCCATTTTCATTTCATCCCACATTAATTTTCATACATACACACACACACACGCATATTCATCTGCACACACCCATATTTCACTTTCCCACCCACATGTCACTTTCACACACATCTCACTCATACACATCATTCTCAAACACATATAATATATATATATATATATATATATATATATATATATATATATATATATATATATGTCAATAATTTTTACCGATTATTTTAAAAAATGAGCAAGTCAGGTCCATATAATAAGCAAAAAATTTACGACAAATACTTCATAAAAATCCCTCAATATTTTTAATAACCTTTATTCATATTATTATAATTCACAATATTAATAACTTGTGATCGCTCCTGTGAAAGAGGGGCTTTCGATAAGGATTTCTCCCTATTAGCGCAATTAGATTACCTACCTAACCCCTTTCCTCGATGTAACTTTCTGTATATCATTAATTATGCAAATAATAATATGAATAACTTGTCATCTCAATTATTGATTTAATAATATAAAATATCGATAATAATTGAATCAAATAACGTGAGATACTATGTAACAAATTACTATAGCAATAATTGAACAAAACCGAAAGTGACTTCTCATGTAAACATCAATAATCAATACCGTGTACTACTATGCAACCACATGACATCGTATTTTTATCACCGTGTATTTCAACAGCTTTATCAGAAACTTTCGCCATTATTTTTATAAAAAGATATTTCGCCATTTTCTAACTCCGACAATAATTCCGCTAGGGGGTCCACTAATGATTGTGTGTCATTGCATTTAATATTCTCTCGTTAAAACGAATATTCCCCACCAATCTAATATTATATAACAACTTGCTTACTTTGCAAAATTTATAAATATTACCTACAACTATAACATTATAACAAATTCACACCTTAATATTCAAAAATGATATTTATAGAAAAATTCATCTTTATTCATAAAAGTTGGGGTCTTACAAATAATTTTAAAAGGAATATTTTATTTTCAGATATTAAATATAATTTTTATTTTAAAAATAATATTTTCTTTTAAAATACAAAAATAACTTTTTAAAATAATTATTTTATTTTAAAATATTAAAATAATTATTATTTTAAAATTATTTTTAAAATATTACTTTATCTTAAAATATTAATAATATTTATTTTATTTTAAAATATTAAAATTTGGGATCAATCAAACCGGGTCAAAGTTGTATCAAAATTTGGTCAAATTGAGTCGGGTTAAAGTTAAATCGGGTAGGAGGAACGAAAACGCCAAAAAAACCACTTTAGGGACTTAATCGATTTAAAATGACTTTTAAGGATTTACTTTGAAAGTTGAGTACAACTTGGAGGAACAAAAGTGTCATTCAAATATATATATATATATATATATATATATATATATATATATATATATATATATATACAAAGTCGTTCTTTAATGGACTAGTCCAATATAAACTATTTGGTGAAATGATTCAATAAAAAGATATACTATTGAGTAGTTTGTAACTCTTCATCTTCTGATTCATCGTAGCTCTTTGCTCTTGGAGTCTAAACTTTATCTACTTTAGCAGGTGATGATGGGATTATTTTTGGTGTTATATGGGGTTATTTTTATTTTATTGTTGTTGCTCTAGTTTTTTCAGTTAATATATTTTTAAAATTAATTTTACCTACAAGTAAAATTCTGGATCCGCCACTGGCTGTTTGTGGTTGATGGAGGTGTTTCGCGATTTACTTATGCTTTGATGAAAGAAAATATTTGGCTCTAGTTTTTTTTGTTGTTGGATTAGTGGTTAAGTAATACTTTTATTTTAATTATGCTTCATAGTTTAACAACACATTCTTTTTATTATAGTAGTTTTCATAGTTTAATAAATTTTTATGTTATTTTCTACCATGGTATAAATGTTTTAAAAAAACTACACATTAGATGCTTTTTTAGAGGGTAATTTATACATATGTTAAGTCATTTAAGCAGTAGCTTGAGGCTTCTAAAATTGAGAAAATCCTCAAATTTTAATAATCCAGATATGTTAGATTCCATTAAAAAAGCTCAAAAAAAATTCTCAGCAAAGCAGTAGTTACAAGTACAATCATACAAGATATTTTTTTTCTCTAATTCTCTCTAACTGAAGACTGAAATTTATTCTTTTTTTTTTCCAAGGCTGAAATTTATTCTTCTTTTTTACAAAGGCCCACTGACCACTATCTTTAGTGACTTGAGGCCCCAAAAAAGTTTAGACCGGCCCTATTTGTTAGATGCCTAAGTCAGCCTTGATTAACTACTTAGAGATTTGGTCAATTTTTGGGTACTTTAACATTTTTTAAAAGTTTAATGTTATATGACCTAAAAATATAGTTTGTGTTAGGGAGCATTTTACCGACCTCCGTGTGGGTCAAGGCTTGATATCGTAGGGATGGTGAGCCCATCAATGGTCAAGCCTTCACGGATGTCGAAGGAGTTCGGGCATCCGAGTCCTCTGGGCCGGAGTCCTATTCGGGCTTATGGCGTTCGAGTTCGGGTATCCAAGTCCTTTGGACCGGAGCCCTAATTTGGCGTGTGGTGTTCGGGGTTGGGCATTCGAGTCCTATGGGCCGAAGCCCAGACCAATATATGAGTCCAGTTGGATTGGGCCTGTACAGTGGGGTAGCCCACGTACGGAGTCCGAGGTAATAAGAACTCTAAATGGTTACGGATCCTAATCCTAATCATATCTGATTAAGGTAACTCCAAAGGTAGTGTTTGGATTGGATTCCATTTGCACCTTTTAAGGAGATTGTGTTGGACCCAAATAATGGTAATTTCCATATTTAGGAGTCCTAAACTGACTCAGAGATGGATTCTAAGGTAGTGAGAGTACTATAAATACAAGGCTTGGGTTTCAATTAACAGGTAATACTTCATTAAGCACTAAACACTTAAGCCTCCATTGTTAAACCGTGAAACTACCAGACTTATTCTCACACCGAGTTATCCCCGCACAAGCCATCAAGCTTCGTGTGTGATCTATTATCGTGCGCTTCCAACAAGATTTGGTGATCGGACACGCCAAGAAACTCAAGCGCAATATCATGCGCAAGGAGGGCTTTTTACCGCTTTTCACAATCACTCTGATACTTTTCCAGTTGAAAGCCATGGCGAGCAGGGATAATGGTGATTCAAACCAGGAAAAAGCAAAAACCCACCACACCACTCTGGTGAGGGGGTCAGTAAATGATAGGTTGGGTTCTAAGATCCAGGGAGACAACGTTGAGCACACCCAATCTATCCTGAGATGACTATTTTTCGATAGTCATCACACTCCTGCTCCTCAATACCACGCCGACGATAATCAACAAGGCCGAGAAAGGCGGGAATAATCGGTGGAAGGCAATGAGACCAACGCTACCATACCGCAGTAAAAGAGATGCAAGAAAATCAGATGCCATGATGGCTTTGCAACTTCAACAAAAAGAGCTCGAAGAGCAGATGGCCAAAATGGCGGAAAAGAGGAAGCCTCTTCGAAGAGGCGTAGATAGCAAAGTCGATCCCTACTCCTCCGAGAGGAGAGGTAGAAGGGAAAAGAAGCGCACCTGTGAGTCGCGCTCCTGGAAGGTAAAGCCAAAGGAGGAGTCGCTTACAGATCAAAATCGTCGAGCATCGTGGTAGATCCGGACAAAGAATGAGGATCGGATCTCCTGAATAGGAGAGGGACAGGCTTCGGCCGTTCCCCCATAAAGAGGAATCCGACCCCCTTGCGAGAAGGGTAGCGGAGTTGGAAAAGCTATTGGCGGTGAAAAACCCGACGGGAACTCCCTAGAGCTGCCTAAGCTCACCTTTTTCGCCAGAAATCAACCAAGTCACAGCCGACCCAAAGAAGAAGATGCCCCCACTGGAGACATATGATGGTTTGGGGGATCCTTATGATCATTCAAATGTATATGACAGGCTGATGACATATTACAGACATTCAGACGCTGCCAAGTGCCACATGTTCGCAACAACTTTGAAGAAGAGCGCCCGAGAATGGATAGGGACTTTGGCAACAAGATCGATTAAGTCATGAAATGACCTTTGGGAAAAGTTTCATGCTTGGTTTGGGAGTAATAGAAGACGGGGAAAAATCACTGCTTCCCTCATGCAGGTGAGACAGAGTTCGGATGAAAGCCTCGGCCAGTACGTTAAGAGGTTTTAGGAGGCTTTGGGCTCGGTATCAGAGTTAAATTCTCCTCAAGCCCTGGGAGTTTTCACAACCGGTCTGGATATTGGGAGGTCGAAGAAACTAATGAAGGACCTGGTGATCAACCCTCCTACAGATTTGACCGAAGCCTTTCATCTAGTCAAGGGTTTATCATGCGATAAGAGGCCATGGAAACTTTAAACCGCACTCCCACCTTTTACGAGAAGTTTAAGGATCGGGAAAATGAATTATCGTTGTTTAGACAACAATCAGGGGAGGACGTATAATTCTAGAAGGAAGAACTACAACGGCGGGGGATCAGGCAGTGGCCGACCACCTTTCCCAAACCGAAGTGTCAAAAAAGTTTACACCACCCTCAACACAGATCGAGCGAAGATATTGGAGGAGATACATAACAAGCCATTCTATGAGCCTCAGACGCTTTTGACCAAGCTTGGGAAAGAGGGGTCAGAATAAGTTTTTTGAATATCATCAGAGTCCCGGACATGCAACGGAGATGTGTAACGATCTGAAGGACTTGACAGAGAAGAATGTTTAGAACGGCCATCTAGTTCAGTATGTGGTTGGTCAAGAAAATTCTGAGGCACCTAGGGTAGAAAGTAGAGGACCAAATGGATACACAAATGAAATGTAACCAAAGAAATTTCGAGGCGTGATTGATGTGATTTCGTGTGGTTCTCAGAGGGCGGTGACTAAAAAGAAGAGAAATGGAAATCTTGATGCCATGTTATCAGTTTTGGGTTCCTCGCCAAGAAAGGATCGGGCCTACCCGGGAACATCTATCTCTTTTTCGGACGAAGACTATCCTACAAATCTCATAGAACCGCATGACGGGGCGTTGTTAATAACAGATCAGGTCGGACCAGTGGACATGAGAAGGATGATGATCGACAATGGGTCCTCTACGACATATACTATACACTCACGCCTATCAAAGGATGGACTTGAAGGCAAAAAATGGAGTTGGGTGGTGAAGGCCCTCCAGACGTTCAAGGAGATCCCAGACATGTTTCGCACCATCAATCACAACAAATTCGTAACGACACCCCAAAGAGGTGGAGATAATGGTCGTTTTTTGATCCGTGGATTCTAGATATGCGATTTTGGGAAGGCCGACCGGCAAATTTCTTCAAGCAAAGGATATCCATACCCCACTTCAAAATCAAGTTTTCGACACCGAACGGGATTAGGGAGGTAAAAAGTGATCTTGACATTGCCCGAAGGTGTTATCGGAATACTTTGATCTCTTCGAGAGTCGGGGTCAGCAAGCAGAAGCAGACAATGGTCATTTAAATAGAGCCATTCATTAAGAGTAGCACAGAACCGCTTGCCCTGCCTGCCGAAGAGACAGAGGATGTGGAGTTGGTCCCGGGGAACACAGAGAAATTAATCAAAATTGATCTGGGGTTTGACGTAACCATTTCGCATTTCAGGATTGATAGATCTGCTTCGTATATGTTTACATCTTTGTATGGGAACCTAGTGACATGCCCAGGGTAAGCGAGTTGATGGCCCTGCACATATTGCATGTCGACCCGAACAGAAAACTAGTTATACAAAAAAGAAGGATTTTTGCTCCAGAAAGGCAGAGGATTATAGACGAAGAAATCGCCAAGCTCCTGGAAGCAGAATTCATCTTCGAGATTGACTACCCCGAGTGGCTGGCAAATGTGTTCTTGGTTTAGAAACAGAGCGAGAAGTGGAGATTATGCATAGATTACACGAACCTGAACAAGGTGTGCCCGAAATATTTCTATCCTCTACCAAATATAGACCAGCTGATCGATGCCACTTCGGTACGGTATGTTGAGTTTCATGGATGCCTTCTCGGGATACCATAAGATTTTGATGAGCAAGGAGGATATCCCAAAGACGAGTTTCATCACGCATCGAGCTATATATGCTTATCGGAAGATGACCTTCGGGTTGCTTAACGGGGCAACTTACCAGAGGATGATAAACTTCGTATTCACCAAGAAGCTAGGCTGAAGCATAGAAGTATATGTGGACGACATGATTGATAAAGGTATGTCAATCCAGGATCATCTGGAGGACCTAGAAAGCTGCTTTAAAACAGTAAAAAGACACAAGTTGTGGTTGAACCCGACTAAGTGCACTTTCGGTTTGGGGTCAGAAAAGTTTCTGGGGTACCTAATTAGTTAGAGGGGCATCGAAGTGAATCCAGAAAAGATTCAGGCGATCTTAGATATGAAGTCTCTAAAGTCTTATAAGGATGTTCAGAGGTTGACGGGTCGAATTGCGGCACTTCGGAGATTTATGTCAAGATCAGCCGAAAGGTGTCTACAATTTTTTGACACTCTCAAAGGGCCAAAGAATGAGAAGAGTTTCTAATGGAACTCAGAGTGTGAAGATGTGTTCCAAGGGATCAAGAAATATTTGTCTTCGATACCATTGTTGATGAAGCGAATCCCTTTGGAACCGTTATACTTATACTTGGCTGCAAGCTCGATGCCAGTGGGGGCAGCACTAGTAAGGGACAAGGGGGGAAGACAGTTCCCGATATACTATGTCAGCCACGTTCTTCGGAATGCAGAAATAAGATACCTGAACCTGGAAAAGTTTGCTTATGCCTTGATAATTGCAAGAAGGAAACTTCGGCATTATTTCCAGGGTCGGTTGGTGGTGGTGTATACAGATTAGCCATTAAAGAAGGTTCTGCATATGTCAGAAGTCTCGGGTCGGCTTGCATGGGCGGTGAAATTAACTTAGTTCGCTTTGGAATACCATCCCCGAACGGAAATCAAAGGACAAAGCTCTGCGCATTTTCATAGAGAATATTCATTCACGTAATCGGATATGGGGTCGACATCGACACACAACAAAGGCGTACGTCATGGACTCCCTATGTGGATGGGATCAACTTCAGACATCAGCGGAGCAGGGGTCATTCTGACAAGCCCCAAAGGTTTCAAAGTTCAGCAAGCTATTCGGTTTCAATTCAAAGCACCCAACAATGAAGCAGATTATGAAGCCATACTAGCTGGACTTTGGTTGGCCCGAAGCTTGGAAGTGCAGAACTTAGTCGTCTACAGTGATTCGTAGCTTGTGGTCAAGCAGATATCTGGGGAGTATGAGGCTCGAGGGGCAAAGATGACAAAGTACATGGCCGAAGTGAAAGAGAAACTTATGTACTTCAGCTCACATAGTTATCAAGGGATCGATCGGTCAAACAATACGGTAGCAGATGCTTTGGCCCGATTAGCAACGACTGAAGCAAGCTCTTTCAACAGTTCAATGTATCTGGAGGTGCTGGAACAACCAAGCATTCTGAAGGTGGATGTATTAGCTTTAGATCGGCTCGACTGTTGGCTTACGTCATACATCTCTTATTTGGCCGATGGGGTGTTACCTTCGGATCACATCTTGGCAAGAAAGATCAAGCACAGGAGTTCAAATTTTATTCTTATTTATGGAAATCTGTACCGAAGGGCCTTTAGTTCTCCACTACTCAAGTGCTTGACACTATCGAAAGCAAATTACACACTTCGGGAAGTGCATGTAGGGATTTATGGGGATCACATGGGGGCCAAGTCACTGGCACACAAGATTTTGAGGCAGGGTTACTATTGTCCAACCATCTATCAGGAGGCCAAAGAATTTGTCAAAAAATATCCCAAGTGTCAGCTGAACAGTACCATCCCTCATTAGCCTCCCGAGGAGCTGTATTCGATTTTATCCCCAATTCCGTTTTCCATATGGGGAATCGACATCTTGGGGCCTCTACCGAAGGCCAAGGGACAAGTTAGTTTTGTGATCGTGGCCATCGACTACATGACCAAGTGGGTCAAAGCCAAACCTCTGCTGAAGATCACCGAACAGGAATGTCTCAAATTTTTTAAGGAAGACGTGGTTTATCGTTTCGGTATCCCGATGGCATTGGTCTCGGATAACGGCAGACAATTTATGGGATCAAAATTTGAAGCCTTTTTGAAAGATTTAGGGATTCAGCACAAAAAGACTTAAGTTGCCCACCCTCAGTCGAAAGGTCAAGTAGAAGTCATCAACCAAACTCTGCTTAATGGCATCAAGAGAAGGTTGGATGAATTAAAAGGTCAGTGGCCCGAAGAATTATTCAGTGTTTTGTGGGCTTATCGGACTACCCTGAGAACGACGATTGGGGATTTGCCATTCAGATTGGCATATAGGACCGATGCACTCATACATGTTGAGATCGGATCTCCTACACTTCGGGTCAGTCAGTATAAAGACTTGTATAATGATGATGGCCTACGAATAAACTTAGATCTTTTGGAGGAAGTCCGGGATTCAGCTCTGATAAGATTGGCAATCTACCAAACGAGAACTGCCTCGACACTATAACCCGAAGGTGAAACAAAGGAGGTTTGACGTTGGGGATTTGGTTCTTCGAGAGTCAGAGGCATCGACCCCCCAAAACACTGGCAAGCTAATGCCGAACTGGGAGGGGCCCTATGAAGTAGTAGAGGTGCCGAAGCCAGGAACTTACCGGCTTCGAGCAATGGATGGTTCGAAGTGAAGAATACATGGAATGCTAAAAGACTTAGAAAATATTGCTAGTAAAAGTTATGTCATTCTTTACTTATAAATCATGCTATTCATCAATGAAATAAATGAGATTTATCTTCGGATTTTTTTTATATTCGTTAATTTTTTATCAGGCAAACTTCGGGCTTAAACCGATCAAAAATTTGGAAATGATAAAACTGATCGGTAAAAGTCACAAGTATAACTGATCAAAAAAATTTCAATTCTGATCAGACAAACTTCGGGCATAAATCGATCAAAAAATTAAAAACGACATAACTGATCGGTAAAAGTCACAAGTATAACTGATCGAGAAAAATACTACCAAAAATTTTATAATTCATTCATATTTATAAGTTTTTGCAAAATTTGATCGATAAGCTTTTACAAAAAACCGATCGAAAAGCTTTAAACAACATAACTGATCGGTAAAGTTACAAGCATAACTGATCGAGTAAGTTATAAATAAAGAAAAGAAATGAAGATTATAAATTTTATAAGTCCTAAAAGAAGCTATTCTTGTGGACCCCCATCTTCGACTTCAGACTCTTCGTCAGATGAATCAAGGACAAAGGCGTCAAGTCCAGCGGCACTCATCTTCACCCGAGCCTTCTCCCGATAGGTTTCATAGCCTTCAGTAAATTGAGCCATGATCTTGTCGGTCAAGGCCGGGGATTCCTTGTACTCTTCGATAAAGACGCCGCTTAACTTCAAATTTTGTTCTTCCTTGAGGGAGTTGTTTTCCCGAATCAAATACATCATTTTCTCATGCATCCCGAAAAACTTCTCCTCGAGGGCGCGTAGTGCCTGCTCCCGGTCCTTGTTCTCTTCTGAAAAGAGATCCTTCTCCTGGATGAGTTTTTGGCATGACTATCGAGGCCGATTTAACTCCTCGCTAAAGTAAGAGTACCGCTTCTTTCAGCCATTAGCTTGACGCTCAAATTTCGTCACTTTATTTTGGGTCTCGGCATGGAGATCCTTCTCTTTCTTTAGGTCAGAGTTCAGGCCCTGAACATCAGCTTGGAGAAGTAACACCTTCGACCTTAGCTGAGCCTCTTTTTTAGTAGTACGGGCCAGAGGCAGAATGGCTCGAGTGAGGATGGCATTGGCCTGCAACAACAAGAACACATCAATTATGAAGATCAAAGCATAAATATAAAATAAAGAGTTGAATGCTTTCGGGTTTACCTGACACTAAGCCCTGATATAAGCAACTAGATACTCTTCAGAGAAGTATCCCTTGAACCACTCGTCATCACCAGATAGTCAGAAATGATCGAACAAATTGAAGGGAAACACCTTCGAAGGACTCTTCGGCTAGCAAGTAGTCGGCGTTCCCTGTGAAGAGCTCACCTTGGAAGTGGGAGTTGAGGTGGGAAGAGGGTCGGCCTCTGTAACCAGTAGATTTGGACCCTCTTCCAATCATGGCTTCTTGGATCGAGGTTCGAGAGGAACCTTCTTGGTTTCCTCCAAATCCTCGATGTTGGTGACTGGTGGTGGAGGTAGAGGAGTTGGCTTCGGAATGACCGAAGAAGATGGCTGGGAGGGGCCCTTAGTAGAAGGCTTCTTCTTACTCTTTTTCAGCAGAGCCATCTTCTACGATCGATTCATCTTCAACACATTTTTATTAGTAGGCCCGATGGTGGTGGTCTGGAGGAGCTGGACCCGATGCAGAACCCGTTGAAAGCTCTGAGATCGGGATAGTCTCCTCATCAGGTGAGTCATCGGTGGCCGGGGGAGGATGGGTTCGAATGTGACCGATAGAGGAACCAGGGAATCATCGGCCCCCTCGGGTTTGAAAATAGTCACTGCAAGACAAACAAGACAGTAAAGAACAGGCAATAGAAGCAAGTCAGAAAACAAATAATTAATGGAGGTGTGGAAAGGTTCGGGTTAAGATACTTACACCCGTGCTTGTAGAGCCATGTGACATCAGAAAAGACACCCAAACCCCATTCGATCTTGCACAGTTGCTTGTAGAATACCTTGAAGGCATCGGATCGGTCCTTAGGGAATTTGGATATCTTGGCTATAGGATCTTGAGGAGTAGACCAGTTCGGCAAGAGCTTGAGGTCGGAGCCCTTCATAAAGAACCACTATGGGTGCCAAACCTTGTTACTAGAGGGGGGCTTGATGAAGGTGGCTCGGCCGGCCACATGGTTTAGTTGCTGAAAGTCGAGTTCCTTCGACTTCCCGACAGTGAATAGAACAAAGAAGAAATCGAGGCCAGGAGTGATCCCGACCTCCTGACATAAACGCGATAAAAGCGATCAAGTGGATATACGAGTTCGGCATAAGTTGTGCGAACCCGATCCCCACGAAGCAGAGGAATGAACATATGAATTCATGGAGAGGGAATATCGAACCCCGTATTTCAGGGCCCAGAGTGGAATGGTAGTCCAGTCGCCTTCGGGGCGCCAGAACATTCACTCGTGGGACTTTGGCACCCGAAGCTTGTATTCCTTCGGGATGCTGAAGAGAGTACGGATGTCAAAAAGTTTGGAGGAGGTGATGGAAGATTTGGTATTGATGTGAGAGAAATCGGTCTCCGAAGCATAAAGCTTTCGGATCCTCGATTCCACACTATCAGTGGAGGTATCAATGGGTGCTACCAGCAAATCGACTGGAATCAGATCTCCGATAACGATAGTGGCAGTAGTGACAGTGGGAGGGACTTACTCAGTGGTAGGAGGAATGCCAGAATCAGCCATTGAAGCAAAAGAAGTTGGAATTGTAGACATTTGGAAGCAAAAACAAACAGAAATAAGCTTGAATGGGAGGGAAAATGAGAGATGGAGTGCTCACCTGAAATCGCCTTCACCAAAAAACTGAGAGAAGAATTTGAAATGAGAAAGACTGGGAAAAGTGACAGAGTTGGATAGATGGGGGTTTTTATAGTCAGTCGGCACGAATTCTTAGGGCGGCTATTTATGGCAGGTGGGACCCGGTCCTGGGGGAACGTGTGACGTTTCAAAAAATGAAGAAAAACCGTTGGAGTTCCCCAGACAACTCATCATTCGAGTTCATGTCTTTTCAAGTTAATGTCTTTTCGAGTTTCTATTTATAAATATATTATAACAAGAGACTGAGGGGCAATGTTCGGGAGCATTTTATCGACCTCCGGGTGGGATGAAGGCATGATATCAGAAGGGGATGGTGAGCCCATTGGGCCGAAACCTTCACGGATGTTGAAGGAGTTTGGGAATCCGAGTCCTCTGGGCCGGAGTCCTATTCGGGCTTATGGCGTTCGAGTTCGGATATCTAAGTCCTTTGGGCCGGAGCCCTAATTTGGCGATATGGTGTTCGGGGTCGGGCATTCGAGTCCTATGGGCCGAAGCCCAAACCAATATATGAGTTCGGTTGGATTGGGCTTGTACAGTGGGGTAGCCCACGATGAGTCTGGGGTAATAAGAACTCTAAATGGTTACTGATCCTAATCCTAATCATATCAGAATAAGGTAACTCCAAAGGTAGTGTTTGGATTGGATTCCACTTGCACCTTTTAAGAAGATTGTGTTAGACCCAAATAATGGTAATTGCCATATTTAGGAGTCCTAAACCGACTCGGAGATGGATTCTAAGGTAGTGGGAGTACTATAAATACAAGGCTTGAGTTTCAATTAACAGGAAATACTTCATTAAGCACTAAACACTTAAGCCTCCATTGTTAAACCTTGTGAACGGCTTGTACTTATTCTCACACAGGAGCTATCCCCAGTGGCAAGATGCTCAGTCAAGCTTCGCTTTGTGATTTGTTATTGTGCGGTGTTTCAAAGGTGGATTTGGTGATCGGACGCTACCGACCTAAACTTAAGCGCTATAAATAGGCGTTTTATTAATAGTTTGACAAAAAATCATTAATTTTTCTACTAATTTGACAAAAACTCATTAATTTTTTTGATAATTAGGTCATTATATATATATATATATATATTTCATCAGCAAAAATAGATTCATTAATCCACCAAATTATATCCAAAAGACTTGAATGTAAGATTGTATGAGAAAAATAAAACACCAACTTTGAATATTCTATACTAATAGCTTCAAATTTGGCAACCAAAGTAAATCCACAAGTTAACTTACCGAGGGGAGATTAAATAAAAAAGAACACATGTTGATAATTAAGCCTATCCTCGTTACTAATACATGATACTACACTGATTACTCATGCAAGGTGGGTTAGTATTGATAATACAATAAAATTGTGGTGCGTGATATTTAATATTATAATTTGAGTATAAATAATATAGTATAAATGGTATAATATATTGAAAATTATTGTATATATTTTTTAATACTTACATGTACATTTTTGAAATAATACAACAAATAATACAAAAAGTTTGATATAATTATGAACATGACATATGTTATATCAGATAATTAGTTCAAGATTAACTTGGTGATCAACCAAAATAACTAAATTAATTTAATAATTTATTATTGATCATGTAATCTTGGTTGAGTCTTTTAATATTTATTGTTAAAATGATTGATTTAATTATTAAATCAATTTATGATCAAATAGAGATAAATTATGGACTTATGAAATTAGATTAAATATATCTAATTATATTAATTGATTCTCGATATATTTATTTACATCTATAGAGAAAATATTTACAGCTTTACTAGTAAAGTGTTTATTTAATTAATTCATGAATTGAAGTGAAATTATAATTATTTATTTAATGAAATTAATTATAATTAATATTTATTTAGAATATTATTATGAGATAAGAATAACTTGATAAGTATTGAAAGTTTAATCGAATCCTTTAGAATCCCCTTCCTACCCTAATATATGTACCGTATGGTAAGGATCAATGTTATTATATATATATATATTAGAGTTAACTCCGCGCTTTCTGAAGACTACTAATACTCGTGTAATTATTTAATACTTAAAGATGAATCTAAATGAAAAATGTGAGTTAACAATGTGAAAAGAGTATATATTTGATAAAAAGTAGAAAATTTCGTAATTATTTGTTGTAAATAAGAAAATTTCTAATCAAGATAGACATCTCACCTAAAAAGTAAAGAAGTCAAGAATTTTGTCACAAATTGTATCTACATGCTCATTATTTACTTGTCCATCAAAATTCGCTACATGCTCATTATTTACCTAAAACATTAAATTGACAGCACCAATATGAATATAGTCTCCTGTTGCCACCACTATTGAGAAAATTTAGTTGATATCTAAACCTATCCTATGAGAAAACAAACCACCAGAAGCATGAAAACAACATGTAGATACAAAACCATGCCCTCACATCTCAACTGAAATCTGAATTCATAACTAAGAAAAGTTCTGCTCCAAATTCAATTCCAAAGCATGATTACATGCTCCAAGAAGCAACCCAAGTAGATATAAAAGAAGAAATCATAGCACAGTTAGACATATCAAAGCTCTGGTTTACTTTCAATAATTTATCCAAAAACAAAACAAATGAAAACACCTGATACATTTACTTTAGCAAACCCATAACCAACAAAGTTAGCAAATTAGTTTACGGAAAATAAGATATTTACTGCTCCATACAAACCTGCAACCTTTTATCAAAAAGAGAACTTGGACATTCTAGAAATTGCATTAATCATGTCAAATAAACAAACAAAACTCTGAATGCCTGATCAACCATAATAAACATCCAAATGTACCCAAAAAAATGATTTTACAACAATCTATTTTTCAATTATCTACCAAAAAATATTACCACTTGTAATTAACTATGTTCTTAAAAATACATATATAACAACATTTTCCTTGTAGATCTGTCAAGCTCTACCATGTCTTCGGTACATAAACCTTTAAAAAGAAAGACTATCCATTTGCAACGTCCACGGCCAACAAATATTGTTTGTAACAAAAATCTGTTAGTTATAAGAGAAAGCAAAATATTAGTAGTATCGCAAGAAAGAAACAATTGACACGTGATTACTTGAATACGTGATTATAAAATACACATAACCGTGTTAACTTTTCTCCATCCTCGACTTGTTGTTGAATGAACATGTTTCCATTCAATAACAATATCATCCCAAGACTGCAAAAATTGAAATGCATCGTTTAAATCAACAACTTGTAAATTTATAACAAAATGTAATGAAAAGGATATATGTACAAATTGATTGAGTCATGTGCAAGTAAAACTAAAACATAAATTATATATCTAATAAGAATGCTACACAGCCGGAGAAATAGATAATAAGTATATTATAGCTCAGCCAACATAGAGAAACTTACTATGTTAATTGCGATGATCAAGCTTCTCAAATTTGTTCTTCACACATACACACACACACACACACACACACACACACACACATATATATATATATATATACTATATATGTTATCCGAATGGTTTTCTATAAGATATGTTATCTGATGTTCATACATTACTAAATCATGTATTCAGTTGGCCAAAGCAGGGATTGTTACTCAGTGGAGGCATCATACTAATGATATATTATCAGATTTGCTTACACAGAAAAGAGCAAGGAAATGTAAACCAATTTTCTGCAAATTAGAAAATGAGTAAATTTTACGAAGGCATCATCTGTAAAATAAGTTGACAAAAATATCACGCAGTTTCAAAAACATGAGGTTGTATGTGTAATATACGGTATTGTAACTTGAGTACCTGTACTTCATGTTTTTTAAGCTTCGACTTGATCAACTAAAAATATTGTATTACACCCTACAATAATTTATGGGGCTTGCTATTTCTATAGGGAACTTTGTTAGTCCTAGAAGGTTCCCTTTCAGATGACTATAGGACTCACCTATACCCATCAGGAGTCTTGCTAGCATATGCCACAACTACAATGATGCCATAACTTATTCAAGCATCAGTCTCATTTATAACAATTAGCAAATATTCAACTATTAGAAAATATTCAACTATTCCATCCAAAACATATGCACAAACCTAACTACTCCAATATCTTTCTGTAGAAATATTTAGGTTATATTGAATTCCTTTTATTCCAAATAACATTTCGCATAAATTTCTTAATGAAAGAATCATAATTAGCACTCATAAAACTAACAGTAAAACCCTTCTAAATAACCAAACAAAAAGTACAGAACTTGATCACAACACATATGTAAAGACAATATTTGTTGTGGACTTGTCAGTTAATTCAAAACTTTTACAGTTAATTCAAAACATATCAAGACTTTTATCGTAAGAAGATCAATAATGCATGGAGATAAGAAATGGTACCTCAAACATATCAAATTATAACAAAACTTCAAGATAGACAATATTTGTTGTGGACTTGTCAGTTAATTCACGAAGAAGTATGCATAAGCGGAAAGAACTTGTGCATCTTGACAGAGCTACATATAGTTAACCGTGACTAAATACTGGCGTACGTAAATCTACCCCAACAAATTTGATGATCGCCCTGATTTATTCATTGTCATTGCATACGCTAACATCACTGGGAATTGTCTTCTTGTCATTTTAATAATTAACTCAGACGAAGGAGTCAAAGAAATTCTTGGAATGAATACCAAGTCGCCATGCTTATCACCAGTTAAAATATTTGCTCCAAGTACTAAAGCACCACACTTGACTATGATAAGTCTAGTACCATTACAAAGGCCATCTTTCGGTGCAATGTTCCTTAGAAGCATTATTGGACAACCCTATTTTAAATCTAATTTGAATGGTGGTAGTCCAGGGGGATTGAGTGTGTTCAAATACTCATTCGGGTACCGATGCATAATAGTCTGATCCACATCATCATCTTCAACCATTTTGTCAGCAGCAAAGTATGTATGTAGTTCTCCCGGAAAAACCGCCAACGCAGCTAGGTTGATATCATTGACATCATCATTTCTAACAAATAGAATTGTGCGCTCTTTTAAGAATTTGGGAGTGACCTTACTTGGCACTTCTAGCTCTGGGTAGATGGTCGAGATAAGATTATCTACACTTTGAGTTGTTTTGAATCTGGAAGTTGTACAGATTCTTGAGGGTTAGACCCAATCTACACATTAATGAAGTATTAGTAAATTATCAAATATTCTCAATGACATATAGATGTCAATATGAATAAAGATACAAATACTCAAACCTCATCAAGAAAAGCCGAGAAATCAAATAATACAGATTGGTCATCGTGTAAGCGCATGTTAACTTGTAAAGTCAAGACATGTATATCTTTCCAAAGCAAAGAACGTCGTAGTGATGCTACCACTATATGCTCACAAATACCTCTAGGTATAACAGGAAGAATATGCCTAAAACCTCCCCCAAGAACAACAGTAATACCTCCAAATGGTTGTGAGTTATCACGAATGTCTTGTAAGGTCCGATTAACAGCTTCAACACAATGACGATGTTGCATTAGAACCTCATCCCATATAATTAGTCTAGCCTTCCGAAATAATTTTGAGTGTGATGATTGCTTCATGAATCCACAAACTGAATTTTCTAATACGTTAAGTGAAATGCAGAATGTTGAATGTGCAGTACGTCCCCCATGTAACAACCCAAAAGCAATTCCAGAGGATGCTACTGTAATTACTATATCGCATAAAGAACGACATTTTTTGGCAATTGTATTGTAGAGAAAAGTCTTTCCAGTTCCTGCACCCCCACTCAAAAAGAAGGTTGTTCCTCTATTTTTATAAATAGATGAAATGATTGCATTATAAGCCGTACGCTGACCTTCATTCAATAGATCAATGTTTTGCTGGACATTTATTTGATCAACTTCAATTTTTAACTGCCTATGTTCCCATATAAGTCGATTACCAACGATAATTCTCCAATTAATATATGGCAGTGGCATTGGTGGGTAATCTGATAAGCTCTTCCCCAACTCTTGAAGCAAAAGATTAATAAGGTATAAACCATAATCACAAATTTGAGCATTAGTAGGAACATCAATGCCATAACATGTACTTATTTTGTGTGATAAATCATCACAAATATGCATAAAAAATTAATTCCACAACGCTTCTGGATTTAAAGGAGAGCATTGTGTCAAGATAATAGAAAATAATCTTCTTAATTGAGAGCCCGTCTCATTATTGATGCTTCTAAGACATTGAATCCACTCTTCATCGCCTTTTCAAAAGGCCTTTTGCAATACATGCGCTTTATATGTGGGTGTACAACATTATCAATCGTTCTTAAACATTGAAAAGATTGAGGTCCTCTACAACCGGCAACGTAAGACGAAGATAAAACCTTTCACCTTCATTTGACCGGTAAAATACATTCTTTCGATTACAAATCCCCTTTGTCTCTCTGTCCAGAGCTTTTCTTTCTTTTGCCAAACGAAATGCTTTGGAAATTGTTGGTATATGAGAGTTCGAGCTAAATCATTAGTAGAGTAGCATGCAAAAAATCATGTTAGAGTTGTCTGCTGCTCCTCTGCTCTGTTCAATATTGCAGCTATTGGTTCAAAAAGGTTATAGCAGACGTGATGTTTTCCCTCTAGGTGAACTACCAGACGTATAACTGGAGGGAACTCTTGATGCATAAGATATCCAAATATCCGCCATGCCGCCTCTGTAGGTCCAATGTACCTTGAGTCAATATACTGCTTAATCTCATCTACGACCCCCAATACCAAATTTGTGCGATCGTAACCCTTGTAGATGTATTTATTAATATACTTTATGCACCTTAATCCTGCACAAACTTCCACATTTATATGGCAACTAAACAATCTAGAGAGGTATGAATTATATGGTACAACATCTCTATTATCAACTTCATGTCCAGACCTTAGAGAATGTTTTCGACCGTCATTGCGCCTTTGATATATCGGATACCCATCTTCGCCCATTGTAGTTTCTTCTTTTGATATTTAGGATATCTCTTAGTGCATTTACCATCTTCCATACATGGTGATTTAAGATTTCGAACACCACATGGTCCATGTACCACGCAAGTTTTAACTGTTTATATAGAAGTGGATCGTAAATTGGATCGGGAATTCGCACAAATAAATTTCGATTTACTTGTTCACGTGTTCGTATTTTATCGGACCCTTGAAGAAATATTAGCAAGTGCATGTATGCAAAACCCACACTTTTGGAATTCAATAAAGAAAACATGTGCCACCTTTGCTCCAAATATTTTCTTCTTATCAATCTCCATCATCAAAGCTCGTCGCTTCAACTCAAATACGCGGGCCACCAAGTCCGGGCGGTCAATTGACGTTTGATGTGGTAGCAATTACATCTTTATCTCGCCAATTCAGATTTGCGGTCATAGTTAAGAAAATATCGTGGTGTTGGTTATACCGAAAGTTATGGCCATAGAATCTTGGAAGATTTCAAACATTTGCCTTGGACTCCCGTAAAAGAAGAAGGCAAAACTACTGCTTTACCAACTTGATTAGCCTCTAACCCATCAAGAACTACCTCGACCAGATCTTGGTATAGATCAGATCGTAATTTTTTTTAGTTGAGCCTATAATATGTTAATCAATTCTGCTCTGTTGCCGCCCATGCATCTACAATAAACTCTTGACATAATCTTCCGCCCCTTAAGATAGTTGAATACTCAGTAGGTCTTTCAAACAAACGATACCCATAATATTACAATTGCGTAAGTCTTTTTGACGATGTTTTACCTTGATTGACATCCCACTGCTTAAAATTTGGTTCCCATCCAAGCTCACCATACGGAAACAACAATACGTAATGTAGTGGTAAATAAGCTGGATGGCATTCATTTATCTGCATCAACTGGTCACTCCCCTTTAACCGTACAATAATATCCCTCATCACAGAGAATTCAGCACCATCTCTAGGTAATATGACAGCAACCTCCTCTGACGTGGGTAAATTATGAGTTCGACGGTCTTTTGCTGCACTATAATGAAGGTAAGCTGGGATGTCGTGATTGTTCAGATGTTCCCTGCTTAAAATTGCAGCTGCATGTCTAAACTTATCCGAAAATGAGTTATATCTCAAAAGACTATCCTGGATTGTTCTTAGGACATCCTCTCGTAGCTTCGGGTTTCTTCGATAACGATATTCTAAAGCAACAGCGACATGCATATACTGGATCTTGACCGGCTGGAGGTTGTAGTAACCCTATCCGATGTCACAATTCCCCATGGATTGTAAATACGTTGGGACTCCTACTGGGAACCACTCTATCATCCATATGTACACCTAAGCTCGTAAAAGCATTAGCCGCATTGTACAGTTAGGTATAACTTCGAAAGGACTTTGACTGATCATCATTGCCATCATATAATGATTAAATTTCTAGAGGAGGCGTTAATAGTTATGGAAGTCAAATCTTTCCTTCCAAACAACATGTTCCGAAGAAAGGGCGGTCAACAGATGAATTTGATAACTTTTCGGCTTTCCAATGCAATGCTGAAAGTGAAGACACTGTATATTCATTTTATCAAGGTAGTGTTGTGACGCCCCCAAAATAGGTATACATCACCCATCTTGAGTCGCCAAATACATGGTACAAAATTCAAATACAACTTAATTATACAACAGTCATGTAAAATACGATAAAACATAATCTAAGAGTTTTAATAAGAATATTGTCATCTAGACAATATCCACACTCAATGGAGTCCTCATTACATTTATTGTCACACTATTTAATGTAATAGTGAGGACTACTAATGCTATCATCTCGACCGTCCACCCGCTCCCCGACTAGTCCCGCCACATTCTCATTTCTTGAAGAGAACAGTGAAAGAAAGGGTGAGCTCAACTAGCCCAGTAAAAAATATTATGACTAAGATAATGCAGAATAAATTATCATTAGTCTTCAACAATGTTAAACTAATAAAATACAATAAACATCAAGTTTAACTGCAGCGGAATAAGCAATCCATTAAAGAGTCAAGTAGAGCATGATATCTACTACCTTCTATGATTTAAAATGTTTTCATCAATTTTTATCGCTGAGACTCAGCTTAATAAATAAACCACATCATCGAGTCATCCCTGCACTACGGGCCAAGGATATTCATTAAATCATCAATGGTCATGACTATACCGTATAATCCCTGGTCATAATCATACCAAAAACTGTCCATCAATGCACTACAGGCTACTGAGGACTTTTACCAACTCATTTATAACATTACAGGTCATGATTATACCAAATAATCCCTGGTCATAATCATACCAAGTCCATCTATGCACGTAAGCCAAAGATGACTTTCATCACAATATAAGCATGAGGATGATGACAATGACATAATAATTCAAAAATTTTAAAGATTTATAAGTTAATTTATCTTGAAATCAATTACGTCCAAATTGTCAACATGATACTTCTTTGTGGAGTAAAATTCAAGAATGCTCAGAAGAATATTTCCATGAAAAGATACCCAATGAAGCGCAAATATCCGGTGATATTCTACTAATTTCATGGAGTATAAAGCCAAAACTTTAACCAAATGAGTATCATAGAATATATGAAATCGCAAATGGATTTTCACCCGTCATGCGGTAATCCACGTGATGCATCATTTCTATAATTTAATAAGGAATGAATACGAAGGATCATTCACCATGCATGTGATAAATCACATGTATAAAAAGTTATAACAACAAAATAATAAAGAATGGAACTGTGTCACGCGTAATCCGCATGCATGGATATTCCAAATGTAATAATAAAGAATGGAATAATGAAAGAATTCACCATGCATGCGATAGACCACACGATAGGTTATTCCAACCAATAATAAAGAATGGAATAACAAAGAATTCACCATACATGCGATAGATCGCATGCATGTGTTATTCCAATGTAATAATGAAGAATGGAACTAGGTCTAGCGTAATCCGCATGCATGGATATTCCAAATGTAATAATAAAGAATGGAATAATGTAAGAATTTCACCATGTATGCAGTATTGTGATAGATAGGTTATTCCAACATAATAATAAAGAATGGAATAATGTAAGAATTTCACCATGTATGCTAGATTTCAGCATGTATGTTATTCCAACATAATAATAAAGAATGGAATAATGTAAGCTCTCTTCATGAATATGAAAGAAATAATACCCTTTACCTTAGAAAGAAATCGGATACCGGAGTAGTAGAGGTAGCATACTTCTCTTCTTCTTCTCTCTATAATTTCTCTCTATAATAATTGCTCTATTGCTTTTGTGAATTGGTGAGAAATGAAAGAAGAATGAGCTTCTATTTATAAGAAGATATAGTTTCTAGAATTGCACGCTTTGGGGCTCAAATATTACAAAGACAATACCTTCAACTTTTCTTTCATTTTAATTTAGTCCTCGCAAGTATTATCAAACTTGCACCACCTCCCCTAATAGTAAATAATGTGAATCCATAGTTCAATCATGTGAATCAATAGTTATAATCATGTGAAAATACTGAATTATAGTATATAACCTCCATTTTAACTTAGTCATGCAAGTATTATCAATCTTGCACCAACTCCCCTAATAGTACAAGAATGTGAATCAATAGTACACACATGTGAACAAATAGTTATAATCATGTGAATTAATAGCAATTTATTGCTCATTTATCCGGTTAATTACCCGGCTGGTCAGTATAACTTCCAGACATCAATTAATATCGAAATAAAAATCGATTTCCACTAACACTAATAATTCCAACACAATGGAACTATCAATTACATCTTTAATCAACACGAACTTATTCATCATTAATATTATAACTCACAATATTTAACAACCAGGTCGTTCCCAAGAAAGAGCGGGCTTTCCGATAATGATTTCTCCTTATTGGCGCCCAATTAGATGACCAAACCTCTCATTGACAGAACTTCTAGACATTGTAAATATTGCAATTTAATAATATGAATAACTTTTTAGTCTCAATTATTGATTTAATAATATATCATATTATGTAAATGATACTGTGACAATAATCGAATCAATAATATGAGAGATATGATGCAGCAATTACTGTTGCAATAATTGAGTATAACTGAGTGATTTCTCACTTAAGCATCAATAATTAATATCGTGTGCTACTATGAAACCACGCGTAATACTGTACTTTTACTACCGGGTAGTTCAACAGTTTAATGATAAAACTTCCGCCGTTATTTTTATAAAAAGATAATTATGTCATTTTCTAACTACGACAATACTTCCGTTGTGGGGTCCACCAATGATTGTGCCGTCGTATGAATATTCCCTGTTAGAACGAATATTCCCCAACCAATCGAATATTATATAACCACTTACATACTTTGCAAAATTTATAAATATTACCCACAACTATAACATTATATCAAATCCACACCATAATATTCAAAAATATATTTCGAGAAAATTATTCTTTATTCATAAAAGTTGGGGTCTTACAACCTCCCCTTCTTATTAAATTTCATCCTCAAAATTAGGGTGCGTACCTGGTATATCGAAGAGGTGAGGATACCTTGATTTCATCTCAGATTCTAACTCCTAGGTCATTTCCTCCACATCGTGGTTTCTCCACAAAAGTTTGACTTGAGGTATAACTTTAGAGCGTAGAATATGATCCTTCTTATCCAAAATTTTAACAAGTAACTCTTCATACGTTAAATCTTCCTCTATCTCGTCTGGTTCTAATTCAATAATATGGTTCGGGTCTTTCGCATATTTACGTAACATAGATATGTGAAAAATGTTATGAACACGAGATATATTTGGCAATAAGGCGAGTCTATAGGCCATAGTTCCTACTCGATCGAGGATTAAAAATGGGCCAATGAATTGAGGATTGAGCTTTTCTCTCTTTTCAAATCTTGTAACTCCTTTCCATGGAGCAACACGTAACAACACATGATCTCACATATTGAATTCCACGTCTTTTCGATGAAGATCAGCATAACTCTTTTGTCGATCTTGTGAGATTTTTATACGTTGTCGGATCTTTTGAATCTTTTTCGTAGTCATACGTACCAAATTCGGTCCCAACAACGTTGCTTCACCCACCTCATACCAGCATACTGGAGAACGGCACTTTCTTCCATACAACGCCTCAAATGGAGCCATGCCAATACTTGTTTGATAACTATTGTTGTAGGAAAACTCCACCAATGGTAAGAACTTGTCCCAACTTCCCTTGAAGTCAAGGACACAGAGTCTTAATAAATCTTCAAGAGTTTGAATAGTCCTTTCTGAACTACCCATCCGTTTGAAGATGATATGCCAAACTAAATCGTAAATCTGGGCCCATAGATTTTTGCAACTAACCCAAAATCTTGAAGTGAATCTTGGGTCTCGATCAGAAATTATGGATACTGGCATACCATGCAATCTTACGATCTCGTTTATGTACATACTAGCAAGACGTTCAAGTGTAAAAGTTTCTCATATCGGTAAGAAATGGGCAGACGTGGTCAATCTATCAACAATAACCCAAATCGCATTTATGCCTTAAGAAACCTTGGGAAGACCAGTAACGAAATCCATGGTAATGTGCTCCCACTTCCATTTTGAAATTTCAAGTGGTTGCAATGGACCTTTTGGCACTTGATGCTCCGCCTTGACTCGTTAACAAGTTAGACACCTTAAGATAAACCCCGCTATCTCTCTCTTCATATTGCTCCACCAAAATGTATGTCGAAGATCACGATACATTTTGGTACTCCCAAGATGGATTGCAAACGGTGTGTTGTACGCCTCTATCATGATTTTATACTTCAAGTCAGAATCGTTAGGCACACAAAGTCTAGAGTTGACTCGAAGTATTCCTTCTTCATCAATTTTTGCTTCCGGAATATCACCTTCTTGCACGTTCTTCTTCATACTCATCAGCTCCAGGTCTGTAGTTTGAGCAGCTTTAACTTTATCGATTAAAGTCGGTTCCACTCGTATATTCGTCATCATCACATGGGTCCTTGGAGTCTTAAACTCTATTTCCCTCCTTTCCAAGTCATACAAAATGGGTCTTTACGTTGACAATATTACACTCGTACCCGCATATGATCTTCTACTCAATGTGTTAGCTACTACGTTCGCTTTTCCAGGATGGTATTGGATGGTATGATCATAATCTTTCAACAACTCAAGCCATCGTCGTTGCCGCATGTTGAGTTCTTTTTTAGTGAAGAAATATTTGAGGCTTTTATGATCTGTATAGATCTCCACCTTCTCTCCATACAGGTAATGCCTCTAAATCTTAAGCACAAAAACGACTTCTGCCAACTCTAGATCATGAGTAGGATAATTTCTCTCATATTCTTTGAGTTGTTGAGAGGCATAGGCTATGACTTTCCCATGTTGCATGAGAACACATCTTAACCCTTTGTCTGAAGCATCACTGTAGATGACAAATCCCTCCGAGCCAGATGGTATTGTCAGAACAGGTGCTGAAATGAGTCTCTTTTGAAGTTCTTGAAAACTCTTTTCACATTGCTCACTCCAACCAAATTTTATATCTTTTCGAGTCAGCTGAGTTAATGGAATAGCGATTCGAGAAAACCCTTCTACGAATCTCCGATAATAACCAGCTAAGCCGAGAAAACTACGTACTTCGGTCACTGACTTAGGTTGCACGCAGCTTTGAATTGCTTCAATCTTTGCTGGGTCAACAGATATTCCATGATTTGATATCATGTGCCCAAGGAATGCAACTTCTTCAAGCCAGAACTCGCATTTCTTCAACTTGGCATAAAGCTTGTTTTCACGAAGCTTTTGGAGTATCAGCCTCAAGTGTTGTTCATGGTCTTCACGGGTTTTAGAGTATATGAGGATGTCATCAATAAAGACGACCACAAAGTGATCCAAATATTCCTTGAATACTCGGTTCATCATATCCATGAAGGCAGCAGGAGCATTAGTCAATCCAAAAGACATGACTAGAAATTCATAATGCCCGTATCGAGTTCTGAAAGCAGTCTTTGGAATGTCATCAGTTTTAATCTTCAACTGATGATATCCGAACGAAGATCAATCTTTGAAAAGAATTTGGCGCCTTGCAACTGGTCAAACAGGTCATCAATACGTGGCAATGGGTACCTATTTTTTATGGTGACATGATTCAACTCCCGATAATCAATACAAAGTCACATATTCCCATCTTTCTTCTTCACGAATAGAACAAGAGCACCCCAAGGAGAAGTACTAGGACGAATGAAACCGATGTCTAACAATTTCTACAGCTGGGTTTTTAACTCCTAAAGTTCAATAGGAGCCATTTGATATGGGGCTTTGGAAATGGGTTTTGTACCGGATTCAAGGTCGATACAAAATTCAATTTCACGCCTGGGGTAGTCCAGAAGTTCTTCGTGGAATACGTCGAGAAATTTATTAACAATAGAAATATCATTCAAATCGACGATCTTTATTTAAATCCGTGACATGGGCTAAGAAAGCTTGACATCCGTTTTTCAATAAACAATAACTTTATGACTTGATATGACAGTGATTGATTTTAGTGGTTTGGTTGCTTGAATTCGTATAATAGGTTGGTTAGGAATATGAAAGCTAACAACCTTACGAAAATAATCAATTTTAGCATGATGAGTATTTAACCAATCAATCCCTAAAATCACATCAAATGCAAGTATTTTCAAGGAAATAAGATCGACAGGTAACGTGCGATTATCGATTTAAATCAAACAAGACTTATAAACTGTGGATGTAATGATGGTTTCTCCCAACAGAGTTTCAACAGATAAGTCAAAGTCTAATTTCTCTGGAGTCAAATTTAAACATTGAGCGCAAGTAGGAGAAATAAAGGAATGGGTAGAACCGGTATCAAATAAAGTATAAACTTCACTAGAGTTTATGATTAGCTTACCCGTGATCACCTCGTTCAGATTCCTCACTTTTTGGGAGGTTACGACAAACGCTCTCCCTTGAACTACCAGTTTTGTCTTGTCTGGAACACCCTTTGATGCCTCCATCCCAGCTGGACTTGACTTTGGTGCACGACAAAATCGAGCTAGGTGACCATCTTTTCCACAATTATAACACGCTTTGACCGTGATCGCAGCTTTAGACTTATGTGTCCTTCCCCTCCACATTTGTAACATACGACCGGTGGTCGTTCTCCTTCCCTTAACAAAAGTGTTGGTCTTGGACGCCTTTCCATCCTTGTTGAATCTCCTCTTCTTGAAATGTCCACTCTTATTGTCATGGCCATGATTACCACAGAAGTGATTATCATTTCTGGCATGTTTATTCCCTCCACAATTGTTGTCACCGCTTCGATGACTACTACCGCTGGTATTATCGACTTGTCGGTTGCTCTCTCTTGGTTGGGTTGACTCATTATCGCGCTCCAATAACTGAGCCCTATTCACAACATCTGAATACAAACACAGTTTGTGAGAAATTAAGTATTGACGTATCTCGGGTTTCAAACCTCTTAGAAACATCCGCGTCATTCTCTTCTCATTATCAACTAAGTGGGACGCCAAACCGAGACAACTCAAAGAAACTTATCTTCGTCAAGGCCACACGGTCATATTGTTTTGCTCAAGCTTGATGAACTCTACCTCCTTCATGTGACGAATACTTTCGAAAGTACTTGTCATTGAATGACTTTTGGAACTTCTCCCAAGACATTTTGAGTCACGGCGGAGTTGAGTACGCTTTACTGATTCCCACCAATAATTTGCCTCTGCTCATGACATGAAGGTGGCAAAGGGACCTTTTGCTCCTCGGAGCATCCCAAGACATCAAATATCTTGTTGATCTTCTTTATCCACGCCTCACTTTAAGTGGTTTTGGCTCTCAAAAACTCCGGTGGTCCCAGCTCAATTGAATCGCTTAGCGGTGGCCAAATCGAGAGTTATCAGTGTTTCCACCTGCATTTTGGACAGGACTCGCTTTCGCTTGATGTTTCATGAATTGTATAAAGCCTCTAAACATCCCATCGTTCATCATTTCATCGGTGTTATTGTTTACATGAGGATTATTATCTTCTTGTTGCACATTATCCTGGGCATTAATTTGTGGTGACTCAACGGACTCATGTGCTTCATTGTTTATCTCAACATTTTTGAATGCCATTTTCAAATACTGCCACAAAACAAGAGTTAATTATCATATCACATATTATCCCTATACTCTGACCGACTAATTAAATACCAAATAAACTTAGGTAGGCCATACTAGCGAAGGAATTCCCCGTCTCTCCCCTCCTAGTTCGTGTCTCACATCTCAACCAGTGATCATATCCCTAAGCTTTGATACCAACTGTGACGCCCCCAAAATTGGTATACATCACCCATCTTGAGTCGCCAAATACATGGTACAAAATTCAAATACAACTTAATTATACAACAGTCGTGTAAAATACGACAAAACATAATCTAAGAGTTTTAATAAGAATATTGTCATCTAGACAATATCCACACTCAATGGAGTCCTCATTACATTTATTGTCATACTATTTAACAAAATAGTGAGGACTACTAATGCTATCATCTGGACCATCAATCCGTTCCCCAAGTTAGTCCCGCCACGCTTCTCATTTCCTCAAGAGAACAAAGAAAGAAAATGGTGAGCTCAATCTAGCCCATTAAAAAAATATTATGACTAAGATAATGCGTAATAAATTATCATTAGTCTTCAACAATGTTAAACTGATAAAATACATTAGACATCAAGTTTAATTGCAGCGGAATAAGCAATCCATTAGAAGAGTCAAGTAGAGCATGATATCTACTATCTTCTATGATTTAAAATGTTTTCATCAATTTTTATCATTTGAGACTCGAATTTTAATAAATAAACCACATCATCGAGTCATCCCTGCACTACGGGCCAAGGATATTCATTAAATCATCAATGGTCATGACTATACCAAATAATCCCTGATCATAATTATACCAAAAACTATCCATCAATGCACTAAAGGCTACTGAGGACTTTTACTTCATCATTTATAACATTATAGGTCATGATTATACTGAATAATTCCTGGTCATAATCGTACCAAGTCCATCTATGCACGTAAGCCAAAGATGACTTTCATCACAATATAAGCAAGAGGATGATGACAATGACATAATAATTCAATAAAACAAGTTCAAGAATAAATTTTAAAGATTTATAAGTTAATTTATCTTGAAATCAATTACGTCCAAATTGTTAACATGATACTGCTTTGTGGAGTAAAATTCAAGAATGCTCAGAAGAATATTTCCATGAAAAGATACCGAATGAAGCGCAAATATCTAGGATATTCTACTAATTTCATGGAGTATAGAAGCCAAAAATTTAACCAAATGAGTCTCATAGAATATATGAAACTGCAAATGGATTTTCACCCGCCATGCGATAATCCACATAGACAGATCATTTCCACAATTTAATAAGGAATGAATACGAATGATCATTCACCATGCATGTGATAAATCACATGATGAAAGTTATTCCAATGTAATAATAAAGAATGGAACCAATTCATGCGTAATTCGCACGTATATGATATTCCAAATGAATAATAAAGAATGGAATAACGTAAGAATTCACCATGCATGCGATAGAATCGCATAGATGTGTGTTATTCCAACAAAATAATAAAGAATGGAACCAGTGTCTAGCATAATCACGCATGCATGGATATTCCAAATGTAATAATAAAGAATGGAATAATAAAGAATTCACCATAAATGCGATAAATCGCATGCATGACGACTTAATCCAATAGAATAATAAAGAATGGAACCAGTGTCTAAGCGTAATCCGCACGCATGCATGGATATTCCAATGAATAATAAAGAATGGAATAATAGAAGAATTTCACCATGTATGCGAGTGATGGATGTATAGGCATGTTATTCCAACATAATAATAAAGAATGGAATAACGAAAGAATTTCACCATGTATGCGGTATTGGCATGTACAGAGTTATTCCAACATAATAATAAAGAATGGAATAACGAAGCTCTTTCATGAATACGAAAGAAATAATACCCTTACCTTAGAAAGAAACTGGATACTGGAGTAGAGAGGTAGCAGACTTTCTTCTTCTTTCTCTCTATAATTTCTTTCTATAATAATTGCTCTATAGCTTTTGTAAATTGGTGAGAAATAAAGGAAGAATGAGCTTCTATCTATAAGAAGATATAATTTCGATAATTGCACATTTTGGGGCTCAAAATATTACAATACAATACCTTCAACTTTTTTTTATTTTTAATTTAGTCCTGCAAGTATTATCCAACTTGCACCACCTCCCCTAATAGTAAATAATGTGAATCAATAGTTCAATCATGTGAATCAATAGTTATAATCATGTGAAAATACGAATTACAGTATAGTACCTCCATCTATACCTCCATTTTTAACTTAGTCATGCAAGAAAGCCATTTCGTTTCTTTTTGTCCAAGTTGCTTTTCTTTTTGTCTAACTCACTTCCTTTTTTCTTTGTGAGTTTCGGGAATATCCCCATTCATAGGTCCGAGATCTACATACACACATGTGAACAAATAGTTATAATCATTTGAATTAATAGCAATTAATTGCTCATTTATCCGGTTAATTACCCGATTGGTCAGTATAACTTCCAGACATCAATTAATATCGAAATAAATGTCGATTTCCACTAACACTAATAATTCCAACACAATGGAACTATCAATTTCATCTTTAATCAACATGAACTTATTCATCATTAATATTATAACTAACAATATTTAACAACCAATGTCGTTCTCCGTGAAAGAGGGGTTTTCCGATAAGGATTTCTCCTTATTAAGCGCAGCAATTAGATGACCAAACCTCTCCTCGATGTAACTTCTAGATATTGTAAATATTGTAATTTAATAATATGAATAACTTTTTTCTCTCAATTATTGATTTAATAATATATCATATTATGCATGATGATCTTTGTGACAATAATCGAATCAATAATATGAGAGATATGATGCGATAATTCTTGTAGAATAATTGAGTATAATGAGTGACTTCTCATGTAAGCACCAATAATTAATATCGTATGTCTTGCTACTATGCAACCACGCCAGTATCTTTTGTTCTTTTACTACCGAGTAGTTCAACAGTTTCTACCAAAACTTCCACCGTTATTTTTATAAAAGATAATTATGTCGCTTTCTAACTACGTATATGATACTTCCGCCAGGGATCCACTAATGATTATGTCATCGTCTTTAATATTCCCTGTTAAAACGAATATTCCCAGACCAATCGAATATTATATAACCACTTGCTTACTTTGCAAAATTTGTAAATATTACCCACAACTATAACATTATATCAAATCCACACCATAATATTCAAAAATATATTTCGAGAAAATTATTCTTTATTCATAAAAGTTGGGGTCTTACAAGTGTCTTCCTAAAATAGGATGCGACAGAGGGGCTATATTTGTAGGCAATGCCTCCTCTTGTACGCAAGCTTCATCAAGGATTGACTGAATAATTGGTAATAACCTATAAAATAAATGAACATGTTTCAAATAGTTCACATATATCGTAACACTCCTTATGGTATACATTTATAAATAATTTGCATTGAACTAATCCAAAAGTTGGTGATGTAGGCATAAAAGATGATATAATGTAACGGGAGTCATGTATATGCTCTATATTATTTGGTGGAAGAAGGATTTCTGCACCCATTGAATTTGAGTTAGTTGAATGTAACCCTTGACGTGGTAAAATCGGAACTGGAGGAATTCGATTAGAATCTGATGGCGCAGGTTTTAACAACGACGGATGCTGATAAAAATGATTCTTGATTGCAATACAATCCCGTTCATAAGCTGCGCATTTGGATTGCCTGGGGATCAAACCAGGAAAAAATCTTGGTTGAAATGGATATGGATGAGATTGTATTATTTTTGCTTGCTTCTCTCTTTCACGACGCAAGCACTGAGCAATATGTATTGGACGCACAGTATTGGACGCACATCACCATTATCCCTTTCTCGTCTTTTACGTCGAGGAATTGGAGCTTCTTCAAGGATATTTTTATTGAATCCCTACAAATAACAATAGATATCTAAGTGTAAAGATAAGAAGTAGTATTTTTTTTAAGAAGAAAACCCTAGTTTTCTATTTATTCAGATTAGGGTGCTTATATTCAGTTTGCTTGGTGTTAACGCCAAATTTTGTACGCCTGACGAAATCACCAAAACAACAGGCCAAAATCGCGCTAACGGTTGATTGTATTGTTGAATACACTCACATAAGCATAAATAAAGGAATATAAAGTGTGAACACAAGATTTACGTGGAAACCCAATTGGGAAAAAACCACGGAGAGAGAGAGAAATCCACTATAATAATATTGGGAGTACAAGTTGTGTATTTGTGTTATATCTCTTATATCTTCCCCCCTCAAACCCTAGCTTGTAGCCATATATATAGAAGTCACTTCCACCCGTATCCTACTAGGAAAAGGATTCCTTATCCCTCCAAATAAAGGAATACAATCCTATTTTAATAAGGACTCTCCCACTATCATAATAAATACATATAGGCCATCACCAGACCCGGACCATTAAATAGATTGGGCTGCACCATGGCTAGACCCAAATAATCACACTCCAACATTGCCCCCCAGTCTCTTATTTATAAAGAACTTATAAATGAGAGAGTATTCAAAAAGTCTTCGTGGGATTTTTATTCTCGGGATTTTTATCCTCGGGATTTTTATCCGCTGGATTTTTATCCTCGGGATTTTTATCCGCTGGATTTTTATCCTCGGGATTCTTAGTTCCCACAGACGGCGCCAATGTTAACGCCAAATTTTGTACGCCTGACGAAATCACCAAAACAACAGGCCAAAATCGCGCTAACGGTTGATTGTATTGTTGAATACACTCACTTAAGCATAAATAAAGGAATATAAAGTGTGAACACAAGATTTACGTGGAAACCCAATTGGGAAAAAACCACGGAGAGAGAGAGAAATCCACTATAATAATATTGGGAGTACAAGTTGTGTATTTATGTTGTATCTCTTGTGTCTTGTCCTCAAATCCTAGCTTGTAACCGTATATATAGAAGTCACCTTCATCCGTATCCAACTAGGAGAAGGACTCCTTTTGTAGAATCACCTTATAACTCCTGAATCCAATTAGGAGTAGGAGTCCTAATTAAACCTCCTTATCCCACCAAATAAGAAAATACAATCCTATTTTAATAAGGACTCTCCAAATAATCACATCCCAACATTGCCCCCCAGTCTCTTATTTATAAAGAACTTATAATAAGAGAGTATACAAATTTTGTCACACCCAAACACCATACGCCAAACAAAAACTTGTGACTCTCAATATTTTCGCCCCACTCCTCAATTCATTTCTAAGATATACATAAAGATCCGCAAGCCACGACTCATGTGCCACGTGTCACGAGCCACGAACCACGAGCCACGTACATTGAGACACAAGCCACGTGCTTTGAGCTATGAACCACGAGCAACGAGCCAAGTGCTTCGAGCCACGAGCTTCGTGCTTTGAGCTACGAGCCACGTGCTTTGAGCCACGAGCCACGAGCAACGAGCCAAGTGCTTCGAGCCATGAGCTTCATGCTTTGAGTCACAAACCTCGTGCTTTTAGCCGCGAGTTACATGCTTTGAGTCACATGACACGAGCCACGAGGGTTTAAAACATGTCTTGGCTAGATCTTCTCCGTTTCAATTTCCCTTTTTCTTCTTGTAAGATCTCGACTTTTTCAGAATGCTTAGAATCTTCGATTGCTCGAGTTCGAGATCTTTCAGGAAGAAATCGTCCTTTGCACTCGACTAATTTCAATCTGCAGTCTCCACACTGGCATGCAATACTCCACTTTCCTGTTGTTCACTTCTTAATTCTGGCTAAGTCAAAGACTTTAGACCTGACATCATGCACAGTTGTTTATCATTACTCCACATGTATAATAATTGACAAAAAGTCATATATTCCACTCTTGTTCTTTTTATGGGTTGAGACTTGAAAGCGGATCCAGTATATAATAATTGACGAAAAATAATGAATTTGTTGGCATATATATATATAATATTTATTTCGTAAATAAAAAAGAATCACTTATCTTCTTCGGTGACTCGGTGATTTTAAATCGATACTAGAACAAGTGTCTTAGTTCCCACAGACGGCACCAATGTTAACGCCAAATTTTGTACGCCTGACGAAATCACCAAAACAACAGGCCAAAATCGCGCTAACGGTTGATTGTATTGTTGAATACACTCACATAAGCATAAATAAAGGAATATAAAGTGTGAACACAAGATTTACGTGGAAACCCAATTGGGAAAAAACCACGGAGAGAGAGAGAAATCCACTATAATAATATTGGGAGTACAAGTTGTGTATTTGTGTTGTATCTCTTGTGTCTTGTCCTCAAATCCTAACTTGTAACCGTATATATAGAAGTCACCTTCATCCGTATCCAACTAGGAGAAGGACTCCTTTTGTAGAATCACCTTATAACTCCTGAATCCAATTAGGAGTAGGAGTCCTAATTAAACCTCCTTATCCCACCAAATAAGAAAATACAATCCTATTTTAATAAGGACTCTCCAAATAATCACATCCCAACACTTGGTTTTGTATTTCACACGCAAACGCTGTGCAATATGCATTGCTCGCCACTTTCTGTTTATCGTCTCTTATGTTGAGGAAGTGCAGTTTCGTAAAGGATATTATTATTGAAACCCTAAAAAGATGTATAATTATAAACCTAAGAAGGCATAGTGTCGTTAATAAATTAGGTTCAAAAATTTTATTTATATGACTTTTTGTAACAAATCTTTATAACTACTAACGTAAATGTCTGGAATATTGTATACTTACCACAGGCAAATTGGGAGCTTGATTTTCTTTTCCTTTTTGATTTTCATTCCCTTTTTCTTTTGCTCGAAATTTTCTTTGATTTTCCTGATAGCGTACAAATATAAGATGCTTTGTCGTGGAAAATAAAGTATGAGCTTAAGAAAAGAAAAAGTAATCTTATCTTGCCTTACGCATAATCTTCAACTCAGATTCTTCTCGAATGACAATGCCAATATTCTTTTTTCGGCAATGCTCTCTCTATTAAAGAAAGGAAAAAAGAAGGTTAAATATAGAAAGTATCAAAAAAAGAACTATTAAAAAGCAAGTTTGCTATAAAAGAAGAAAATAATTTTACCGTGCATTGCAAATGATAATCCTCATGTCCCAAATTGAAAGACACGTTAGAAATTTCAAAAAGGAATAGTAATTGTTCAATTTTCATTAAGTCTGAAAAGGGAACTTACATATCCAAACATGGTATAAGAAGGTGGTCCCATGGACAGGGTGACCTCATGATTCATATTCGCTATTTCCTAAAATGTATTAGTGTGCAACGAATCAAATTCAGTGATGAAAGAATATTCTTATTACTAATTAAATCTATCATAACTAAAACAATATTTCACATTCAAAATAATAATAATTCACAATATTTAACTATGAATTGATTGTGTTTCAATATTATACCAGTAATTATACTTTCTTTAAATAATTAGTAGTACTACCTAAGTCTTGTTTTATTTGTTAAAATTTTTTCCTTTCAATTTTATATTTGTTTAAAATAGAATAAATGTGTCATGAAAAAAAGAAGTTAATATTCAATAAAGGGTACAATTGTCATTTTAAAGTGAGGTAGTAATAACTAATAACAACTAATAAGTACGGTGACTTAATATGCAGGAGTATTAGATATTAAAATTATTAAGTACTTATGTAAATGAGAGACTTTAATTTAAAAGGATATTAGACAGTACAAAATTTGGACCCAATTTCTTTACTACGTGAATCAAAATAATAACTTTTAACCAAACATTACCATAATCCGGAAACTTACAACTGGAACACAAAACTCAACAAAGATTTGATACAGAACAACTTAAAAACAGGGGAAAAACTCTAAGAAGGAAAAAAATGATGGCATGTACACAATCACAACTGAATACGAACATATATGAGTGAGTGAGTGAGTGAGTGTGTGTGTGTGTGTATATACAATTAATATGCAACTGGAAGAGAACATATCAAAATTGAGAAATTAAGGTGAACTAATTACCAGAACGGAAAGGAGAAGAGCAGAAAAGAAAAGCCCTAGAGTTGAGCACTTGAGCTGATGATTCGGAGAGAACTTAGCAGTCAAATCTATTAATTTCTCTCCTGCTGTGATGTAATAATAACATCAAATTTGAGAGTGGTTCTATTAGATCATTTATGTATATTTGTTGGACTTGGCCACTTTCTTATCATTCGCGCCATACCTGAAGCGAACCTCAATAAATACACCAAAGCTTTATGAAACAACACGTTAACACAGCAGACTCTCTTCCTTTACTTTTTTTTTCTATCAATTACGTGGTAAGTTTTGAAATTTATGGTAATATATAATAACAGCAGGACTCTTTTTTAGAATTGATATCCACGAACACAGAATTTCAGAAGGTGTGGGGGTGCATTTGCGTTTCAAGTGAAATCAAAACTCAACCTCATTCAAAATGGTAACGATGAATTTCAGATCAGTGAAGCCTTGGTTTAATAAAAAAAAAAGGTTAAAATGTTACAATTCATTTTTGGCCAAAAAAAAAATAAGTAGATATAGCTCAGAATATTTGACAAATTAATTCACAAAAAACTGAAATATTGTTTTGGCACCACCAGGCACTATAATTAGAAACAATTTTAATAATTTTTCTAAAATTGAAATAAGTTAGTTAAAAAAAGTACAACGTACTAATTTGTACTCTACTTCCTTTAATAATGATGATAGCATTAAAAGTAAAAAATCAGTCAACAGTCGTATAACCATTTATATTTAGCGTAACGAAATTATCTCTTTATCCGTTTCAGCAATCTCACTTTTATTTCTTCTCTCCTCCACCATGTTTGGTAATGGGTGTTGTTTATATCTATAATATTAAATTGATTCTTAACCTCTCAAACCACGCACACTTAAATTTAAATTGATTCTTAACTTCTCAAGCCTAGTACCATCTTGGAATGTTTCAAATTGGGGGGGGGGGGAGAATAAAATATACAAAATAAAAATGAGATGAAACTGAAAGTCAGCTTCTATTCAGGATTAATTAAGCCAAAACCAAAGAAAATTACCACAACATTGAATTGAAACGTCACTGATTTTATAAAAATCTTTGAAACGTCACTGATTTTTCCTTGATGATGTTAAACAGTATGACCGCAAATAATTTTAAATATCTTAAAGTATCTGTGTTTCACCAAAAAATATACGGTAAAACTATGGAAAAGAAACAAAATCAGATAAACTAAAATCACTGAAAACACATTACCAAATTCTATTGTGTGTCACCAAACAATACTATTTTCAGGAAATTAATTGGTCAAAACTCACAAAACATGAGTAGGAGAACAGACATCCGACAGTGCTCATGTACTAAAATCTCTTGACACTCCCACTAATATGACATAATAATACAAAATCTGAGCATACATATAAGAGATATCTAATGTGAAACTTTTATAATATGTTCTATTCAGACATCCCCAATCAAGCCATATGATTTATAAACTATAAAGTAAAGTAAAATTTCCATTTAAAGAACCACAATAACAAAAAACACAAAACACAAATAGAAAATGCTAAAGAAATCTACAGTTTGCACCATTGTGCAAAGTCTTGAGAAAACAAAACCATTAGCCTCATTGACTACTAATTAAAATTTTCAAGAAACAGGAAATAAAAACAAAAGACTTAAAAAAATAAGGGTTAAGTTCAGATGACCACCTGGGGTTTGAGCGGTTTCCCACTTAACCACCTATAGTCAGTAAAGCTACATTTAGACACCCGACTTTTTGAGTTGAAGTGAAAACGTCACTTTTTCCATCCAACTTAACCGAGCGTGTATGTCAAATGCCAAAAACGCGTGAGAAAGGACTATAAGAGTAAAAAAAAAACCTAGTAAATGTCTGAAATGCCCCTTTCTTCTTCCTCTCTTCTCCTCTTATTCTCCCTTCAACCTTCATGGATCTGATCCCTGTGCCCCACCCATCCCTCTGTCTTAGGTTTGGATCTGATCTGGTTTGGGCTCTTGAGGTTGGGTTTGGAGGTTGATGTTCTAGACGTTGGATGAGGGAACTAGCGAAGGTTCTGTTCGATAATAATGTGGGTTTTGTTGTGGGTTACCGATTCTCTACTCCATTGAAACAGATTCGGCCAAGAGAGAGACAAAAAAGAATGGTTCTGTTTTCTTCTTCTTCTAAATCTATTTTATGTGTTTTAACAAAACCCCAAATCTTGTTGGTGAAAATCTTGTTGTTTTTTAGAATTAATGGCTTACGGGGGGTTCTGAGTAGAAAATCTTGTTAGAAGTTTTTAGAATCCGAGCAGAAATTTCTCCCAGAAAATCCTAGACTTGTGAGCAAATGAGTTTTAGGGGTTTGGGAAACCCTAGATTTTTCTCTGCTAGAAGATGAAATAGTGGAAAATTGGGGTTGAAGAAAGGGACCTGTTCCGTAGGGTCGGTATTATGTGAAGAATGATGTGGCTCATCAGGAACTACAAGAATCAGTATTTGAATATGGAAAACGAAGTGGGAATCAAGGAGGTTAATCATAAATTGTCTTGGTATTATGATCTGTGAATAGGTATGCAGTCTGCTTGCAAACATTTTGAATTTCCATATAAGATGATTTTGAAGAAACTACTGTCAACAGAAAACCAAACATTTTTCTGGAATTAATTGTTTTATTTTGCTATGAACAAGTGTATTGGCCAGCCATATACTCGCAGTTTATCATCTGTTATTTGGTCTCTGTTGCACATAATTACTTCTTACGTCTAAGAAGTAAAAAAGAAGAGGGAACAATCTTATTCTCTCACACAGTCTTAAAGAATCACTTTTATTCATTCATTCAGGTAAATACAACTTGAAGCAGGTGGTTGAAGTTTAGTATATATTATTGCACAATTTAAAAGAGTAGTCTTTTTATTTTCCGATTGTTGATCGATTTGAAGGAAAAAGAATGGGGCACTTAAAAGTGAAAATCAAACTTATTTCCTAACCTAAAAGATTCTGGTGAAACTAAAAGGTCCAAGTTAATTATTTGATTTTCAGTCCAACATTCAGCAATGTGTGGCAAACTGAGGACTTGGATTTACTACACATATTGTTGATAACTGCAAATTAGTGCTCAAACTCCTTGAAGACTTGGTTGCTCTGTTTTATAAGAGATGTATGTTTCTTTCTATTTCCTCTTCTTTCCCTTCTTGGTTGGTTGGTTGCTCTGTTTTATAAGAGATGTATGTTTTATAATAGCTAGATTTATGTTGTTTATACATTCTCTATAGTTGTACATGAGATTTTGAGAAAAGATTCATCAAGGTTAAAGCTAGATTACTCTGTTAGCTCTGTTAAATGTCATTTGTAATTTCAAGTCTTTTTGTGATTCTGTGTGTAATTGTTGTTGATTTTGGATTTGGTGACGGTGTTTTGATAAATGAGGTTTTGATTTTGTGTTCTAATTCTCTGATAAGTTTAGCAGGTGTTCTTAAATTTTAGTTTGGGGATATACATTTTGTGAATGGTTTTCTCTGTTCTCAAATCTGTCCTTTATATATAAGGAGGGTAATTAAGTCTTTATCCAACTTAAGTAACAGAGTTATGATAGAAAGCACTTATTCACCTCAACTCAAAAAGTCGGGTGTCTAAATGTAGCTTTACTGACTATAGCTGGTTAAGTGGGAAACCGCTCAAACCCCAGGTGGTCATCTGAACTTAACCCAAAAAATAAATATTTGTCTCTAGGAAAACCAAAAATCCATCAGCTAAAACTCAGAATGTCACAAAAAACACTATGAACGTTCATTTTCTTCTGTGAGTGCGTTGTGAATCCATATGATTAGCAAAATTAAGAGACCCGTGATACAATGAATCGCAAACTCATAAATAGAGTCGTATACACATTATTACACATTGTTGTACAAAAATCTACAAATCCCGCAAAAGGTAAAAGCCAAAACATAATGGGCTTACTTCAAAAATCTACAAAACTCAGTCGAGCTAAAAGTGAAAATAATGGGTTTTGCTTTAAACATGTATAAAACCCACAAAAGTTAACAAAAGCTTAAAAACATAAATGGGCTTGTTTCAAAAATCTACAAAACCAACAAAAGCTAAAAGCCAAAAACATAATGGGTTTGATTCAAAAGTCTATAAAAAAGCTAAAACAAAATGGGGTTTGCTTCAAAAATCTACGAAACCGACAAAAATCTAACAAAACTTTAATAACACAAAGGTTTTTTAAAAAAAATCAATAAACCAAAAAAAAGCTAAAAACGTAAAGAAGAAGAGGCTTACCCTGGTAGAGGAATATCAGAACTAACAGCAGCAGCAACCATGAATTCCACAAACAGAGAAAGAGAGAGAAAGCAAACACAAAGAAGAGAGAAGAAAAGTTGTGATTATACTACAAATCCAAAAGGGAATCCAAAGAAATCAACAGAAGTGGAAAGAAATCTTTCTCATTTAAAGTCCCCATTATTTCACCAAAAAACAAAAACAGTAATTTGATTTTCTACAAATTTCTCACCGTTTCTCATTTCCTCTATGAGTTACCATGATTTATAATGACTGATTTGTTTAAGTGAATTGTGCATAATTTCAAGTTTGAAATCCACGCCTTCTTAATGTACCTTGATACTCCACAGGAGACTTTAGCAATTAAAATATCGATTTTATGTGCCTCTTTTTATTGTCATCAATATATGCTAAGAATATAATTCCAAAACATTATATATGTGTGCAGAACTTACAAAATTTTCAAATTTATCAAGTTTGCAAGCTGTGCAGGAATTCCTCCCATAAGATAATTATTATTTAGATACCTGCACATTTGAGTTGAAGGCGAACCATAATAACTATATGGGTAAAGTGAATATCATTTGAAGTAGTTCAAATTTCAATGACTTACAGGTTGCGCAGAACTGGAAAGCACCCCTCAATACGAATGAGTTCCCTAATAAATAGTTGAACCAAAACCTAATAAATTCAAGAATAAGCTACATATTATAAAGATGATAGAGCAAGTGCATAAAACTAAAGACTATATCAAAAGATAAATAGGAAACCAAAATCAGTAAATAAGATAGAATATAAGCATCCACAAAAGTCACAAAGTGAACTAAAATTACATGAAATGTAATGATTTTAGGTTGCTAAGTGTGGGCATATATAATTAGACTTATTGGAAAAAGAAAACAATAAATTAATCACCTTACAAACAACAAACATTAAAAAGAAGAAAAAATTGGGGAAAACTAAGTTGAAATCATGTTATGTAGTAACGTATCTGTACTGTATATATTTGTGGTTATATGATTTATATTTTTGCAATCAAGCTCTCTGTTAAACAATACAAACACCTTTTTATTCTTTCCTATTACAGTAGTGTTCATCCCAAGCTATAAAAATAGACTGTCAACATGCAAGGTAAACATCAGAAATCATTCTACCACTTCCTTATTCTTAGTCTTGTTATAAGTTATAGTATCCGTCTTGTATTAATGTCTGGAGTACGGAGCATATTTGAATACTTCTTTTATCCGTTTCTTATTTGATTGGTCTAAATATCATGAGCGAATATTGGAGGGTCTGGCTTGTTGGGTAAGATTTCATTGAAAAACCTTTGTATGTCATGGGAAAAGTCTTCGAACTTGATTTTAGGAGAAAGAACTGAGATGTTTACTACTGTGAATATGCATTCATGTGTTGTGGAGGTATATCCAAAAGTCCCTTGACATGAACATTGCTATTAACTGTTCTTCATGCTTATGATTCCTTGTGAAATTTACAATAATCTTACATATTCTCCACTATTAAAAGATTGTATTTGATGAAAATGGTTGTTGCGGAACTAAAATATGTAATGATACTTCTTTGCCATTTTATTCTTATTCTTGATATTATTATTTATTCTTACATATGAGATAAGCCTCCCTGTCGTGTTCCCATTTCTATAAAATTGAAAGTTACAAGAAAAAGGTATCTACTGCTGCAGGAAAATAAGAAGTAAAAAATATATTGGAGATGGATGCATTATGAAACAAAGATGGCCAATAATGATAGAGGACTGACTGAAAAGGAAGTAACATCACCTATCTAAGTATCCTCTAGAAACCAAATGAAGGACCATCCCCAACTTTTAGTTTCAAAAAGAGGCAAGTAAGAAGCGAATATTAGAATATAAGCTTCCAGCTTTTTAATCACCTTATTCCATAATGAATCAGATTCCAAAGGAAATTGTCAGAACCATTTCACTGCAAGCGAAATGTTCTTAGACACCAACTTACCAAGCCTCAATCCCCCATTAATAATAGGCCTGCAAACTTTCTTCCATGAGATCAAATGACCATTCACCATTCCCTACCTCATTCCCTTACCCTCACAAACCACGCACACTTAAATTTAAATTGATTCTTAACCTCTCAAGCCTAGTAGTATCTTGGAAGGTTTCAAATTATTGGGGGGGGAAAAGAAAAAATACAAAATAAAAATGAGAGGCAACTAAAAGGCTGCTTCTATTCAGGATTAATTTAGCCAAAAGCAAAGTAAATCACCACAACATTGAATTGACTATTCTATATTGATGCTTAAAATGTTCTATATTAATCTCAAGCTCTAGACACTATATAATGTAGTTCCTATAGCACACATTTATATTCAAGTTGAGAAAGCTGCAAGTAAAGCATCTTAATTTGTGATATGCTGGATTTAAACATACCTGGTGAATCGCATCATCGTGGTATGTTCGATCCTTGGTGAAAGCAAGAAGTGTGTGTGGTTTTTATGTTGATGTAGCAAAAAAAAAAAGATTGTTGCAATATATGACTATAATAAATTTAGGTTGATCCACACATTATTATTTTATTTCACTCTGTTAGTCTCAATCCACATTCAATGTAGAATTAATTGACATTTCATCATTTTATTGTATGAAATTGTGCATGTGCATATGTGTAGGTGTGAATATGTACATGATGATAATAAAAGTGATGTGGGGTGTAAGTTTCATGCAATACTGGAGTTTGATGATTCCAAGAGGAGTTGCAAGAGGAGATTAGCAGGTCATAATGAGAGAAGAAGAAAGACTTATCATCACCATAATCTTTCAGTTTCAAGAAATAATCCTTCTCAATTAGGTACCTTTCTTAATTCACTCCTTTTTAGTTACATAATTAAAACGATAACTTTTAAGGATAATTTTATGTTTCGAAGTATTTCCTAATATTTGCTAAGAAGCTAATAGTGATAGTGTGTTGCCTAACTTGATAACATAAAAATAATGACAAATTAAAAATTAGGAATAGAAGGGAGATACTGAAGAAATAAGGAAATAAGAACAGAAAAGCTAAGGGAGAATGTGCCTTTGACTACGTTCTGGATAGACTACTTTCATCAGCATACTAATAAGAAATCCAGTTCCGGAATTCCTTTAATGGCTACATTCCATTTCTACAACACAATTATTTTGAGCAAAAAAAAAAAAAAACTTCCTCCATATCTAATTATCTATAACTACTCGGCTGTACATAGTTGTACCATTTCTCTCTGTTATTAACCAACAACAAAAAAAACTTCTTCTTGTCTCTATTATTGCTATGGTGGTAAAATATTTTATAAAAAATGACTTACAAAATAATATGGCAAAGTATAATTAGTTGTTACTTGATAATCTACAATACATACAATACATAGATGTCATCACTAACATATTTTTTATTTTTAAATTTTTATCTACAAAGCATTTGTTGCATATCATAATCACTATATAATTAAAAGTACAAATTTGATTTTAATTCTACTCAAAATCTAGTTATGCACTTTCCTTTAAATCAATTTCTTAATTAAATTGTACGATAATAGTTAAAATTTTAATATACAATGCAATTTAATTATTTATTTTCTCCATAAGTTTGGTGATTTTGTGTCTATATATATACTTACTCTGAACTTTAGATATATTACTATTTTGTTATCTTTAATATCAATTTTTATTTATGCAGCGACCATTAATATAATTAATTATGCACTGTTAAAGAATAGTAATATATTAATTTTGTGTTAAACATGATTATATGGCTAAAGAGAACTTATTAAAAAAAAAGAAGAAGACTAAGAGCGTAATTAGAGAAAAATTACGTTTTTAATTTTTTGTAGTGAATTTTAAAATTTTTGTTGATGATTGGATTTGAATATGTAATCTTGCATACTAAAGTAATAGACCTTTTACCAATATATTATATATACTGAGGGTAGAGGTTGGAGAACAGCAAGATAAAAATAAACCATACACTTTTTGCTCTTTTCTCTCCTTTTGAGACTCAAATTGAAGTGTGTTGTTTTCTCTGTTTTTGCTGCATCACAGATTCTCTCCACCCCTTCCATGTTTTGAGTCAAAGAAGAAAGAAAATGAAAAAATAATAATAATAATAATAATTAAAGAAATGGGAATGGGAGAAAAGAAGAGAGAGGCACAGCTCATGACATATATTCCCCCCCAAAACATAACCCCACTTATGTTTGGAGATATGGAGTGAGAACATAGGACATTCCAATAACTCCCGATTATAAAACACAACTCCAGCTGCCACACATTTTAGTCACACAGACACCCATATTTATGTTACATTCCTCAACCATTCTCATCCAAATAACAGAATGGTTCTACAGAATACACAAAATCAAGATATGAGCTTGGTTTTATCAAGTGATGCAAAACCCAGGCTTAAATGGACTCTAGAACTTCACCAACAATTCGGCAATGCAGTAGCTCAGCTTGGAGGCGCAGACATATAATTATGCATTGTTACCCATATGAGCGGTTTTAATTATATTAAGTTTGTGTTAAACATGATGTTTCTGTTAAAGAATAGTCTGGGGCCAAGGGTTTAGTTTTAGTCCACAGCTAATTGGGACAAAGTGTCGATCAAGTAATAGCAAAGCAAATCAAGGTCACTCACTGAGTCACTGTAAATCAATATTTGGAAAGGCAGGAAATTCCGGTCTCAGGCTCAGCCCACCATCGGCATCGGAATCCAATTTGATTCATACTTTATAAAATTGATTTTAAACTCCGTTTGATTTACCTAACCAACTTGGGTTACATCATAACACATCTATAAATATTATCTGGTCCTAATCATTGAGTAATTTTTAATTTTTACACATGTTGACCTCTTTGGGACAAATTTTCAAACACCCCAAGGGCATAGCCTATAATTTCAGAATTCATAGAAGTTTAGGCATGGTTCTAGCCAAAAAATTTCATAGAAGTCCTTGACAACACATAGTTTCCCGACCAAGCACATCAATTTCAGAATAACAAACATTATGTAAACTTTTAATTTCCATAAAATTAACCAAATACATGGCTTACCTTACAAAAGATTAGGCTTCCCACGTTAGCTTGCTAACCAGTTTATGGCTTCCCACGTTAGCTTGCAACTTCAATTCTTAAATGCCTTCATTATTTCCAACCGAAATTAAGAGGATTTTGATGAAGGTTTGGGAGTTGTGGAAGCTTGACAATTAGATCTAACAAAACCCACAAAAATCTAACAAAACCTTAACAGCACAAAGGGTTTTTTAAAAAAATCAACAAAGATTTGAAGAAGAAGCAAGCAAAAGGGAATGAAGAAGAAGAAACCCTTGTTTTCGTGTTTTAGGGTGGAGAGAATGAAGAAGAAGAAGAAGAAGAATGAAGAAGAAGCAAGCAAAAATCAACAAAGATTTGAAGATTTGAAGAAGAAGCAAGCAAGAAATCAACAGTAACCTTTGTGTTAGGGTGGAGAGAATGAAGAAGAAGCGACTGAAATTTGAACCCCTTCCGTGTTTTCGTGTTTCCGTGTTTTGTTATAATTTTTTGAAGGGCCAGATTTATTCCAACTTTTTAAGGGTCTAGATCTTTTAATAGCTTGAGCGGGAAATTAGATTTTTTTTACTATTAAATAAACAACACTTAAACCATAACGTTTTTATAAAAAATATTGTAATATTTTTTCACAATATTTTTAAAAAAAACGTTATAAATATATATACAAATACGTTATCTATTTAAAAGGGTATTTTTTGATTTTAACTAGATAACTTTAAAAAAAAGTTGTCTATCAAAAAAACACGGAGCAAAAACTAAAAAGGCGAAACTGAAAATTTTAAATTAAAACAAGCTTCAGATCTAGTTTGTTCTCTCTTCTCTATACTTTCTCTTTCTTCGACTTCCCAACTCTCTCTCAAATCCACGACTTCCCCAACTCTCTCTCAAATCCACGACTATCATCAAATCGGCATTTAGTTTTTCCAATTTCACTGTTCAGAATTTTGAATTCGACGATCTAGGGTTTAAGGAACTGGTTCGGTCAATGAACGGGTACAAGGAAGAACAGCAGCAGCAGGGGAGTGGGAAATAGAAATCTTTGGCTCTGATTACCCGGGATTTGCTGGGTGGTTGTTCCACCATTGATTCCAAAGAATTAGACCTGGACTTGCAAGTTCCTTCTGGGTATGAAAAGCGGCTCGATTTGAAGGTACCCTAATCTTCACTGTTTGGTTGTTTACAAAATCTGGTAAAAAAAAAAGTTGTCAGAGAATTTTGGGGATTTTATTAGAAATTAAGAGAATTCATTTTTGGTTTATCAAAATTTGTATTTTATTGTTCTTGGGTTTTTAGTATCTCCTTATCTTTTTCCAGTATATCATTTCTCAATCAAACAGTAATTTATGAGTTTGGTATTATGTTTACGTCTTCTAGTTGGGCCAAAGTGTGGACAGAGAAGTCGCTGAAGTATCAACAGCAGCAGCCGAGCCGTAAAGTTGCCGCAGTTTACTATCTCTGTAGAAATCGACAGCTCGAACATCCTCATTTTATTGAAGTTTCTCTCACTTCTCCTGATGGCCTCTACTTAAGAGGTACATTCAACCTATATTTCTCTATATACAAATAAATGCATATATTTTTTCAAAACAGTACTATTTCCAGAGCCATTTGTATTATTATCGGAGGGATATTTGTTAGCAAGTACTTCTTCATGATATTTTGTTGCGTGTAAAAATTACTCAGACTTGTATTTGTTGGTTAACAATTTCTGTGTTGTGTAGATGTGATTGATAGCCTCAATGCTCTTAAAGTTATGCTAATAATTGTAAATAATTAAATCCTTTTATTTTCTTGTTTTGATTACAGTATTTTGTCTCCTTGTCTCCATCTGTATCTGCTGCTGTTGTGATTTAAGCTTCAGGTTTTGTTATTGTTCTCATCAATTGCTTTATTTTATTGTTTTATTACCTATACATTATAGTTTTATAAGTAAGAAACACTTATAATGCTCATCTTGAAAATCAAAAATTTCCCTGCTCATTGTTGGTTTTTTTATGTTAGAAAAAAATAGTAGAAATTAGGCTAAAGATATATTCAATCGCTGTGCCTATGTATGGAGGCTTTAGTGTTTTTAAGCCTGTTGTTACTTTTTTCACAGCAACCCATGTTTAAATAATGTATGTTTTGCTTGTGTAACATTTGTGATTTGTGGTTGATTTTTAAAGAATTATTTCTATTTTCTGTGATTGCTTTCTACAGCAAACTATGTCTAAATTTTTGTTTGTTTTGTATGCTAAAAATGATTTTGTACCTTTTTGACACTGGGATTGTTCTTATAGTTGTGCAACACAAACACAGCCCCCTAAAAATTTCTTATGATTTTGCACTATTTGGCCATTCAAGACAGCCCTATTTAAACCCGTAATTTTGATTTTGATTGATTCCCAATTCCATCTCCTTTCCAGTATATTGTTGTTGGTTTCCAAAACCTTGTTTGGTTCTGGAAACAAAACGTTGGCATTTGAAGCTTACATTTTATGATATTTTGAATGAAGAACAGGACTTGCAACAACATTAAAGAAAGGAATATGTAGAAATCGTAAGAATTAAAGAATTTGAAGGTGCTGTTATCGCCTTGTTCCATCTGCTAATTACTAGGACAGACAAAGTTCGAGCTCTTGGAACAAAACGTAAATTACGTGATGAGAGATAATCACGTGATGAGAGATAATCATGTGCTTCTATTGAATCTGTCCTGATCTGGTTATGCCATGTCTTTGTTTAGAAGAATGTGGGAATTTTTTGCCATGACCTATGGAGTTCGAGTCGCTCAAAATTCTATTATGGTTGCAGCAATGCCAGTCATGATTTACTATGTAAGTCCCCATCTATCTTTTCTCTTTAGTGTGGGGAATTGGTGTTTGAGCTCGAAGGTGGTCAACATACATTTTTAATTGTTTACCATAAGCTTGATGGAAATTTTGTTTCTTCATAAAATTCCCATTTACATATTTAATTTGAATCCACATATATATTTATTGCAGCTGCTGAAGTTAAGACACACCCTGATCGGTACTTGATGATTGCAACTAGTGGAGGGTTGTTTATAAGAAGCTGAAAATCTAACTTCTTTTTAAGTTTTCATTGCAACGATGTCATGATGCTGAAGGGTAGCCATGTCAAGGTTGTTGAGATTATTTCCCCATCAGGCTACATTTTTACTTATTATTTGCAGTTTCAACTGTCAAATTTTAGGTCTTTTTTATTTTATTTTAATTGTTGTGCAATAATTTTTTCTTCATTAATGTTTGAAATGTGGGTTCTTACTTTCCTTTATGGTAAGATTGAAGAATTTTTTGTTAGGCATGTTGGTCATCTGATACTCTATATGGATTAATGCATAGGCTGAAATAAAACTGTTTCACTATAAGAGGAATAGAAATTGGGGGAGATCTCTTGTTGGCATGGATTTTAACCAAATTATGGCTAAGACAGAATCCACAAAATTGTGAAAACTGTTGTTAGTAACGGTTTCTGATTGGCCGCAGATAATAGATGCTGTTGTTACTGCCCACATTTTAAATGCCACCCTTGTTGTTCCAAAGCTGGACCACAAGTCTTATTGGAAGGATAAAAGGTTTGTACTAACATTTACTTTGTTAAAGCACTTGGAACAAATCGTTTAGCATCAGAAGAATTTGTTCAGGAATGGGATAACAAAAGACTCAATGCAGGACAAGTAAGCTACTATTTCTGGATTGATTTTCAGATTGAACAGCTTTAACAACCCTCATCTGACAAATTCCTTTTCTCCTTCCCTAACTTTACGAATTTCTAAATGCATAGACATTCGAGCTGCAGCAAGCATACCCACCAATTGAGCAAAATGCAAGTTATGGTGTCAATCAAGCAGCTGGTATGTATCCACCCTGTCCTGGTGGAATCTCTGCAGCTCCAAATTTGCAAGTCAACCTGCAGTTGCCACAGTTAATGATGACACCTGCACTCCTTGGGAAAGGGTAAGAATTGAACTCAGTTTGTCATGTCACTTACAAAGTCTATGCTTTCATGGCTGTTATCTTTGCGAGAACTAGACAACACACAAGTTATGATGGCATTTCATGGCAAGTTTCTGATAGTATTTTCAATTAAAATACATAATGGCATTAGTCAAATGCTATCTTTGAATTTAATGCGCTGGGAAGAGTACATGCACACACAATACACACAGAAGGATTTTTATATTCTACATGCTACTAAGTTTGTTATATTTGCAAAGATCTTTTCATCATTTATGATCTCTAATACTTTCATTCATGTTGCTTATCAGAGCTAAGCAATGGCGTGACGGGGATTGGATGTGCACAAATTGCAACAATCACAATTATGCATCTCGAGCGCAATGTAATAGGTTTGAATATTCACAACTTACAACTATTTGCAAGATTGGAGAACAATTTGTTGCCATTTATATTTTAGAACAAATCCTTTCAGCAATACCATAGAAAGCTCATCTCTCTGGTGCTTCAATTTTAGCTTATAGCCCATTTTACACTGTGCAGGTGGTGTACAGGTTTACAGTTCAGTGATATGGACCTTTTTCTGTTATTTTCTATTACAGGTTTTTTATGGATAGTTTAATTAGGTAGTAGTTTAATTTTATGGATAGTTTGGTATATTTTGTGGATGTAGTCAAATTCACAATTCAATATAGTAGTAATTATATTGAAAAGTGAATTTGAGATGTATGGATAGTTTGGCATTATTGAGATGTAAACTTATTGTATGGTATTAATATTCTTTGTAATTGGCATTACAAAGAATTATTGGGATGTAAACGTTTTGTATGGTATTAATATTTTTGTAATTTTAGCTATATATCATGGCATTAGCATATTGTAGGTGCATTGGTAATATAGGTGAAATACAATTTTTTTTTTTTAATCTACAACATTTTAAAAACGTTGTGTGAAAGTGCTTAAACGTTGTCTGATATATTAAACTATAACGTTTTTATTCAAAAATGGTTGTGAAATTATATATTCTACAACGTTTTTAAGCATATGCTAATTTATGAAAAACAAATCTACAACATTTTTTTTTTAAAAACATTGTGGAATGTGCTTAACTACAATGTTTTAAAAACGTTGTGTAAGAGTGTCAAATAGATAATACTCTTAATCACGACGTTTTTCTGACTGAAATCACAACGTTTTTTTTTGCGTTGTCTATTTTCTGTTTTGTAGTAATGTTTTAAAAACAGTTGTGTTTTGTATGTATATATATATATATATATATATATATATATATATATATATATATATGTTGTAAGACCCCAAATTTTATGAAATAAAAGTATTCAATTTTTCTTATAATTATTATTCAGTAAATGGTTAAATTGATAAAAGTTTAAAGTTAAAGGTGATATATATAAAATTTTTAAAATACGCAAGTGGTTATAAAATACTCATTTTTGTTCTGGGAATATTCGTTTCAGTCGTGGAATATTCTTGTTGTTTGGAATATTAAATACGACCACAAGAACCATTCGTGGGCCTCATAACAAAATAACCTGTCGGATGAAGAAAATGACAAGTTTAAATTTTTATAAATAAATGCGTAGTTATTACTGAATTAACAATTGTTGAAATACACGGTGGTTAAAATACGATGTCTGGCGTGGTTAAAGAATGACACTGCAGTATTACATGATTTTTGAATTATTGATTCTTATGTAGGAAGGCTCTACTCAATAATTGTTACAATAATTATTGTTTAATATTTTATTTTATTGATTCAATAATTGCTGCGTTGATATTTTATATTATTGTTGTATCAATAATTGTCATTACATAGTATTTCCCATTATCAGATCAATAATTCATATTATTTGAATAATATTATTAGATAGCATTATTGGCAATGTCTAGAAAGTTCTGTCAATGAGAGGTTTGGTCACCTAATTGCGCGTCAGTAAGGAGGAATCCTTATCGAAAAGCCCCATCTTTCCTGGGAACTGCCTGGTTGTCATTATTGTGATTCTGTAATATTATTTTTGAATAATTAATTATTGATTTATATGATAAGAAAATATTTATTTGATGCGGATATAAATGATGAATTTATTTATGTGGTTATAAATGAAGGAATTAATATTGAGGTATTTTATCAGTATTTTATCGGATTTGAGGTATTAAAAGATCAAATCGGTGTTCTTAAAGCTCTATTGCGTGAGTTTTAATTTTAATTCGACCGTTGGATCGTTGTGATTTTTGGATATGTTATACATATATAAGTTGAGTATATATCCACAAATTTTGAACCGTTAAAAATTAATGTATGATTTATTATGAATTTTAAGAGGTGTTAAAAATCATCCGTTTGTGAATTTCAGATATTTTTTGTTTGGAATTTAAAAAAACTTAAAGTTACAAAGTTGTAGAGAATTTGATTTCGTGTGGAATGGACATAAAATTTGAATTTTTCTGATAAACGAGCTATTTTTTATGAATTATTGAAGTTTTGAAAAATAAAATAATTTTTATTAAATTGTGGGTGGGACCCACTTTTGTTTTAAACATGTGGGCTGCCAAAAAAATTCAGATTTGGCATGCTTGATGGCTGGTTTTGGTAGGTGGCATGGAAGGAAGAAATAAATAATAATATTTTATTATTTTAGTCTCCTATGACGTTCTAGCATTTTTCCTATAAATAGGTGCTTAGATTAGAATTGAAAATCACACCAGAAATATAAGTTTTCTCTCTCTATATTATTGAGCATATTTTTGTGATTATTTAGATACTTTAAGAGTTGTTATTCAGTGCAAGTTTTCTTCAGCGTTATATCCGATATTTCAGTCAGAAATACTGCTCTTTTGAGGTAAGGGATTTTAAGGGTTATTATGTTTTTCAGTTTTGTAATTTTTCTGACCCTCAAAAATTCTAGAAATATTTGAAATGATAATTTCATGAGTTTTCTTGATTGTGTCCAAAAATGACAATTTTTGGATGTATAGATTAGGAGTTATGGATTTTATGAGAAAAAAATTATTTTAAAAGTAAACCCTTATAACTCCTTGTGGTTAACTCCAAAATTGGTGAAATTTTTATTGAGAGTACATGTATATAATAGCAATATACTCTATAAATTTCAAAATTTTTGGATAAAAGTACAATTTATGATAAATGTCTAAATATTCGGCAGTTTTGGCCATGTGAAAAATAGTAAATAAATTTTAAAAATTCTGAGAAAAATATATGTTCAATATGGGACTAAATTCTGCTAAAACCCAGAAAAGAAATATTTTTGGGACTGATTTGGTATTTTTCATGAAAATAAACTAGTTATGAATAAATGAATTAAATATGTTATGTGAAGTAACAAAATTGGAAAATAGAATTTTATGGCTTGGAAATCCTATATAAGGTATATGCAGATTTTTTATGAGGGTTTTGGTTATTGGTGATGAAATCTTATGAGTTTGGCATTTTAGGATGATTAAATGCATTAATTAGTAAAGTGTAAACAATTAAAATAAATTATTTATAAGTTTAAGAAATGATTAAGATATTGTGGTAATATTAATAATATTAGATTATGAGATTATTAAGTAATTTATAACATTTGGATTAAGGTGTTATAAATATTGATATAGTTTTTATTGTGAAACTTTATCTTTTTGTGTTGGGGTTACTATTCACATATACGACACTATTCATGTATATGGCACTATTTAGGTATACGATACTATTTACGTATATGGTACTATGTACGAATACGAGGTACTATTCACGGCAAAATTGGTTTCTCTTTCTGACCAAATTATCGTTGATTTATGAATCTTAATCTTGAAATTAAATTCATGTTTTGATCATATTATTTTTATTACCATATATAACATTTTTATAATCCTGGTGAAGAAATTTCTCTTTGACTTGAGTGTAAAGATGGATGATTATTGGTATGATCGTGACTATGGGTTCTCTTTGGCGATGGTCAAAAGATGAATTGTTGACTGGTATGATCATGACCATTGAATTTACAATTGAATATTTTTAGCTTAAGTGCAAAGGTGAATTGATCAACATGATTATAATTATGGTTTATATAAATTCTGAAATGATTATATATTTCTTTGAGATATTAATATCTTTGGCCTGTAGTGCAAAGATGAACTGTTGTTGAATATCTTTGGCCCGTAGTGCAAATATGGCCTGTTGTTGAATATTTTTGGCTTGTAGTGCAAAGATGAACTGTTGATGAATATCTTTGGCCCGTAGTGCAAAGATGAATTTATTAGTATGATTATAAACAGGAACTGTGATTTGGTATAACCATGATATTTGATATTTCAGGTAAAGACAGGTGATGAAAATTATCTTCATCTTAGGTGGGAAGAGGAATTTAGAATCACAATTATGATTATGAGTTATTCATGTAATTGTGGAAAAGAACTATTGATTGATGTTACAGGGATAAAACATTGTTGGTAGATTTTTAACGTGGAGAAGATAATAGAATTTATAGTCTATTTGACTCTTCTAATGGATTGCTTGCGTTCACATTGCAACTATGGTTGAAAAGTTTTATCATCTACCATATGTTCTAAATCTACGATTTATTATTGATGAAGGCTATTGATAATTTAATTATCTTTAGTCATGATATTCTTTACTATGCTAGTTGTGCTTCACCCTTTTGCTTCACAATTCCTTTCGTAATAAGAGTGTTCACGGGTCGAGCGGAGATAATGAGGGAATAGAATCGGTGGTTCATAGTCGCTGAGGTTCTCCTCTCGAATAGTATGGAAATAATTTTATTGAGAACTTTAGATAAGTGTGTGTCGTATTGTATACGCCATTTGATATTTAATTTTGGTGAACCGAATAGGGTGAAAGCGAACCCAACTTTGGAAGGGTATTTTGTCACTATCATACAAGATGTCTAATGACATACAACCTCGAGTTATCATAAGATGTAGGTTGTGCACATCCACTTCTTTGAGTATATCTCTGAGCACTACCTATATGATCTCGGAGTTTGGTTGAAACATAACGCTCAATTGCAGACGCATGGAGATAGTTATATGTCGAGAAAGACTCACCATTGGAAGGAACATGATAGTAATCTTCTCGTTTTTTTTGGGGTCTATTGGATCAACCAAGGATAATTCTCCTGGACATATGATATCTATCATAACTTAGATTCATGGCCTCCTATGTACGAAGGTTTCCTTGAGCACTTCCCAAAGATTTTAATTTCTAAAACTATTATCGACCGTACTTTTATAAGGTATCATTTGTGAGGTGATGTCCACGGTTGGAACATGAGTCACAGTTGGTATATATTTGTATCAAAACTCACATCATATGTGTTGTTGTAGTAATAAAGTTGTAGTTGTTTCTGTACCATGTATTTGGCGACTCAAAATAGGTTGGATGGATTGGACCTATTTTGGGGGCGTCACACACACACACACACACACACACACACACACACACACACACACACACACACACATATATATATATATATATATATATATATATCATTAATTAGAAACGTGTTTGGTACTTTTTCCCATCAGAAAATACACCAAATTTCATATTATCTCTTTCAGACTAGGAAAAACACACCAAGGGTATTTTTCAGAAAGGTTCTTTGAAGGTTACACTCTAAGTTCAACATAAGGTCATATGAGATAAGATCTTGAGGATATTAGGATACCGTAAGACTTTTGTGGAGTATCAAGTAGCTTCAAAAGTTTGAAGAAATTTGAAAACGTGTTAATCCAACCAAACATTAGATAACAAATTCTTCCTATATATATATATATATATATATATATATATATATATATATATATATAGCGAACCGTAAAGTAGTGAACCAAAAACAAACCAGCTAAACATAAAGATGATTCTGATTTTATTTTATTTTTTAAAACTTATGTTTGGACTATTTTTTCAACAATAAAAACATCACACTAACATATAATAAAACATACCCTTGATTTTTATCAAATCACATAATTTCCTCAAATAGCTTCGCCAGTGAAGTATAAGATGATCCATTCTCTGACATGACAATCCTACTCTTTTCTTTCATTTTCTTTACCTGCTTCCTTATTTCATTATTGTTTCCATCCATCATCAACTTCTTTATTTTTGTCTCGATTTCGTTAGCCCTAACAATAAAATCAGTCTTGTTAAATTCATTCCTATAGTCCACCTCAATTTCCACCGCAAGGCCCAACTCCTTAACCATCTCAAAAGCGTTGAGTTGTTGCTCACCGTACATTGGCCATGTTGCGACAGGCACGTCACACCACACACTCTCTAGTATCGAATTCCAACCACAATGAGACACGAACCCTCCGACTGCCTCGTGTGCTAGCACAGCCATTTGCGGGGCCCATCCAATCACTTTTCCGACGCATGATGTCCTATCCAAGAATCCGGCCGGGAGAATTTCTTCCAAATTTGAGTATTTAAGTCAAAGTTGTTGTCTCTTTCGTGGATACACGGACGCAAGGACCACAAGAAGCGATGCCCACTGCGCTCTAGACCCATTGCAATCTCCTTCACCTATTTGACACAGTATTGAAAGTTCCCAATTGTTCGTTGTTAGTTTCATTTAATTTTTGAAGTAGTTAGGTTTTTAAATTATTTTAAAAAACTAGATTTTAGGGTGCTTATTTTTACAACGTTATAGTAATAGTTGCACTCATAATATACTAGTGATAAACTACCCACATATATCTAAATGTGTTAATTAGTTTCTTATTTGAGGATAAATAGTTTAATCACTTGATATATTTGAGTATACAATTATATCTATTAATAAAGCACGAGGAAAATGTACATACTTTTTAGTGTGGGTTAAATGTTTTTTTAATCATTGTAATTTAGGTTAACTTACAAATTGATAATTGAACTTTTTTTTTCTAACAGTCAGCTAACTGTACTCGACTTTTCTAACAAACCGTTAAAAATTCCGTTAAGTTATGCTGAGTTTAAACGGTTTGCCACATAAGCAGCTGACTTCTGAAAAAAAAAATTATGTGTCGAGAATTATCCTATGTGGCCTTGATTATGTGGATCTGGAGGGAAAAAATTATGAAAAAAATAAAAGAATTATTTTAAAGTATAATATAAATTAGAAAAGTTAGCCAAAAAACAAGAAAATAAATAAAAATATATTTAATTATTTTTGTAATTAATATCAAATATATTTTTATTTAATTCTTTACAAATATAATAATATATATTAGAAAAGTTAGCCAAAAACAAGAAAATAAATGAAAATATCTTTAATTATTTTTCTAATTAATATCAAATTAATTTTTGTTTAATTATTTACAAATATAAAAATATAAATTAGAAAAATTTGCCAAAAAATATATTTAGTTATTTTTGTAATTAATATCAAATTAATTTTTTTTAATTATTTACAAATATAATAATATAAATTAGAAAATTTTGCCAAAAAAAAAAAATAAATAAAAATATATTTATTTTTTTTTGTAATTAATATCAAATTAATTTTTGTTTAATTATTTAAAAATATAATAATATGAATTAGAAAAGTTTGTCAAAAAATAAAAAATATATTTAGTCATTTTTGTAATTAATATCAAATTATTTTTTGTTTAATTATTTACAAATATAATAATATAAATTAGAAAAGTTAGCCAAAAATAATAAGAAAATAAAGTAAAAAATATTTAGTTATTTTTGTAATTAATTAATATCAAATTATTTGTTGTTTAATTATTTACAAATATAATAATATAAATTAGAAAAGTTAGCCAAAAAATAAGAAAATAAAGTAAAAAATATTTAGTTATTTTTGTAATTAATATTAAAACAAGGTTAGCCGACGAACTGCATCCCACCGGAGCACCAGAAGCCTCCCCATCTGACCTCCGGTTGAGACAAACAATCCGACAGTGAAGCACTGCAGTAACCCCAACAAAACCCCCAATTATGCCCATGTTAATCGGCAAGACACCAGATGCCATAGCCATCGGATTTTTTCGCAACTAATTTTGCCAAAGGATAATGATTGATGCACAGAAATCAGTAGGTAACCAGCCGAAAACTCGATCCATTAATTCCGACCACAAACAAATCAGATCTGATATGAGGAAGAATGGGCAGATCAAAATAACATATCGATTTCCCAACAAACGGACAAAATAAAACAAAATTTCATCCATTAAAACACCCATGAACATATAATAGATCAAAGCAATGCATCCAAATCTGTACAATAAAATAGATATGCAGTAAAAACCATAAAGACAGATCGGAGTACACAAATAAAAATCTTTTCAAATTCGTTGTTCTGAATAGTATCCAGCTCCACAGCAAAAACATGGTTTTGCTCCCAAAACTGATAAAGGAACAGATTTTTTGCTCCCAACACTTTTTTAATCAATCTTTATTATTCTAGTTTAATTTTCTTTATGGGATAATTTAAATTATTTCTAGAATATAAAAAGTTTTTTTGTTTTATAAATGGTTTAATTATAAATAAAAATGTATTTGATATTAATTACAAAAATAATTAAATACAATTTTTATTTATTTTCTTGTTTTTTGGCTAACTTTTTAAATTTATATTACACTTTAAAATATTTTTTTTATTTTCTTCATAAAAATTTCTCTCCAGATCCACATAATCACTGTCACATCAACTTTATTTTTATAACTCAACAGCTCAGCTGTCTTTTTCCGTTTAAAGTCAAAGCATTTAAGAATTTTTTTAACTTTGTGTTAGAAAAATCGAATACAGTTAGTTGACTGTAAGAAGAAAAAGTTCAGTTATCCATTTATAAGTTAATCTATAGTACAATGACCAAAAAAATATTTAACCCTTTTTAATGTAAATAATTTTATGAAGCTTTTTTTTTCTTTTTATCTTTTTTGTCCCAATTAATTCCCTCGAACAGATAGTTATTTAATTTTCATTCCTGTTTTCTCTCTCCCACTCTCTTATCCCTTATTTAAAAGTTTTATTTTAAACCACAAAAGTTGTATGTGTAGGTAACTAGTTAATACTCCAACCGTTCTTAAAAGAATTACTTAAAGTTATAATTTTTTTTATCCTTAGAAGGATAGCATAATTAATGTACAAAAATTAAAGGATAAGGTAGTGTTTAATAAAATTGAGTAATTAAGATCTAAATGGTTAGCATATTTTAATAAATTAGATCATCTGAATAAAATTGCATCTGGACTTATAAAATTATTTAATAATTGAAATTGTTATAACATTTGAATAACAATATTTTACGATTTTAGCCTTGTAATATACACAATCAAATTATTAGTCAGTACTCAAAAAATTTAATTATATAATTAAATATTAAAATCTGATTTTAAAAATCTATATTTGAATGAACTTCACACAAAAAATATTAATAAATAATTATATTTACATAGATGAAATAAATTATAATTTCAAATATGATTTCTACCTATATATATCCAAATCGGAAAATTATATATCAAATATGGTTTCTACCTATATTTATATATATGAAATAAATTATATTTACATATATGTAGTTTATTTTAAAATAATTTTTTATTTTTTAGAAAAATTTTGCAAGCAATTTTTTAATAAGTTAGATATACCTATTTGGAACAATAAATTAGCATTTAAAAATAAATTGTTATAAATCAAATTATGATTACGATGTATATATACATGAGATAAGTAGGAATTAAAAAATTTCACTTTAATTTATTTTATTTTATCGCATATAATTTCACATTGATCGTCAAATATTTATAAACATATATATATATATATATATATATATATATATATATATATATATTGTGTGACACTCTCAAAAAATAGGTATACATCACCCATTCTCGAGTTGTCAATACACTGATGTAAATAATTATAACTTTATTATTACAATAGTAAAACTGTGAGTTTAAATACGTATATTGCCATCTATACAATATCCACATACAAATAAATCCTCATCATAATTATTGATACATTATTTTACAACAATGGTGAGGACTACTAAACAACTCTCCTAGAACCTTCATTCCATACCTCCCACTGCATTTCGCTATATTCTCGCGCCTCCCGAGAAGAAAAATTGAACAAAAAGGAAAAGGGTGAGCTCGACTAGCCCGGAGAAAGAATATTATGACTAAGATAATATACAACAAAATTATCTTTAGTCTTCAACAGGAAAATATAATAGAATACAATAGACAACAAGTTTTAAATCAATATTCGCAATGAAATAATAATTCATTAGAAGAGTTAAGTAGAGAATGCAAACTACTATCTTCTATGTATGAATTTTAAAGTTCATCGCCTATTTTTTATCCTCAGTAACATCAATCAATATATATCCGAATTATATATTCATCCTCGCACTACGTGCCGAGGACATTCACCAATTAATTCATGTTCATCTAAACACATGTTCATCTTTTGCACTACTGCCAAAGATATTCATCAAAAATCATTCATCTTTGCACTACAAAAGCCAAAGATATTCATCGAAATCATTCATCTTTGCACTACGGCCAAAGATATTCAATAATATCATCATTTAAGACCGAGGATGATGAAAAATATTTTAAAGAAACGAATCCAAAGAAACAAAATGACAAGGATTAAGGATTAAGATTCATACTTTGTTTTATCCACGCCCAAAAATACCTCAAAAATAATCATAGTAGTGTAAAATTCAAGAATGATCAAAACATGGATACAATCAAAGCTAGTATCCGTAATAGATATTTTGGACAAAAAGAAGAATTTTCATTTTTCGATGAATAACCTTGATTCGTGAATAATAATCAGATATAATGTGAATAAAGTCAGACATCGTGAATAGTAACTCCGACACCAAAAGTTCCAAATTTGATAAAAACTTCAGATCAATATTTCAGCATAATGATATTGAAGAAATAATATCATTACGAAAAAAAATAATATCTCTTACCTCGAAAGATCAGTACTTCTCACTGGAATACTGGATATAGTCTATAACTTGAACTTGCACCGTATAGCAATACTCAAAGTATACTCAAAATACTCACAAGAATACGCTCGATAATATAGAGAGAGAAAACTTCAATTTCTGATGTAATTTTTAATTCTAACCTAAGCACCCTATTTATAAGAAAATGCTTAGAACACCAAAGCAGAAAATTTAATATAATAATATTATATATATTACAATTTCCTACGCACACTTTGAATCATCTGAATTCAGCCACTAGCATGTGTTTCATGAGGCTAATCAACACAAAAAACGTTTTTCCTATTTTAAATATTTTAAATTTTCAAAAATCAATTATTTCGGTTCTTCGGAACTTCAATAATTCATAATAAATAGCTCTTTTGTCAGAAAAATCGAATCTCGCGAGTTTTTATAGGAAATTCAATTCTCTACAACTTTGCAGAAGAACGTTTTTCCAAATTCCCAACAAAAAATGACCGAAATCCATAAACGAGCAATTTTTGAGGCTATAATCAAATTTCAGTCAATAAATGGGTCCACAGACATGTTTAACATGTTTTAAACATTTATTGCAACAAAAATATTCTTTCTCCTCGAATACTCGTATATCACACATTCATTGTAAAAATATCACCATTATTATATTATTAAAAATATAATACTATTTTTAAATGAATTATTTTATCAGAAAAGATAAAATTTTAATTTTCAACAATTGTCACATTAAAAATTTTCTCCATCTATATCCATATAAAATCAATATTTTTCTCATCATATGAATCAATAATTAATTATTCACAAATAATATTACAGAATCACAATATCGACAACCAGGCGCTTCAGGAAGAGGGGCTTTCAATAAGAATTTCTCTCTCATCATGGCCTTGAATTAGGTGACCAAACCTCTCTTTAGATGAACTTTTAGACATTGCCAATAATATTATCTAATAATATTATTCAGATAATATGAATTTTTGTTTCGATAATGAAAATACTTGTGTAATAACAATTATCAAAACAACAAAGAATATAAAATATCAACGTAGCAATTATTGAATCAATAAAATAAAATACCGAATGAAGAATTATCAGAACCATTATGGAGTAAAGTGCCTTCTTACGTAAGAGTCAATAATTGGTGCAATCTGCACCGTCTTCTTGTCAACGCCAGACATCGTATTCTTTTAACCACCGGTATTCCAACGAAGGTAAAAGCCAGTAACAACTACGCCAGATTATTTTTAAACAACTTATATTTGTCGCTTTTCTTCCTCCAATCGCTTTCAGTTATGGGGCCCACATGGTCATCACTTGGCCGCATTTAATATTCCCCAACAACAATGAATATTTTATAACCACTTGTTTATTTTGAAATATTTATGTATTTTACCCATAACTATCCACATTAATCACATCAACCCTTACTATTTCAAAATAATAATTAGAGGAAATTAAATTTTATTTATTAATTATTTGGGGTCTTACAACCTCCCTCCTTATGAAATTTCGTCCTCGAAATTGACATACGCACTGTGTGTTTCAAAAGGTGAGGATACCTCGCTTTCATTTCCGCTTCCAATTCCCGTGTCATTTGTTACATAAAGATGGTTCCTCCACAAAACTTTAACTTGTGGTATGACCTTCGTCGTAGGGACATGCTCCTTCCTATCCAAGATCTTGACAGTACCTCCTCATACGTTAAGTCTTCTATCTATCTCGTGCATTTCTAACTCAATAACGTGGTTCGGGTCTTTCACATATTTACGAAGTACGATATGTGAAACACATTATGAACACGAGACATACTTGGATGTAACGCGAGTCTATAGGCTACATTTCCTACTTTGGTCAAGAATTTGAAATGGACCAATAAATCGTGGATTGAGCTTTCCTCTCTTCCCAAATCTTGTAACTCCTTCCATGGAGCAACTTCATGACAATACATGATCCCCTATATTAAATTCCACGTCCTTTCGATGAAGATCCAGTATAACTCTTTTGTCGATCCTGTGCCATTTGTATACGTTGTCGAATCATTTGGATCTTTTCTAGTCATATCGTATTTAACTCGGGTCCCAACAATGTTGCTTCACCCACCTCATCCCAACATATTGGAGAAATGACACTTTCGTCCATATAATGCTTCATATGGAGCCACACCTATACTTGCACTCGATAACTGTTGTTGTAGGAGAATTCCACCAATGGTAAATACTTATCCTAACTGCCTTTGAAGTCTAGGACAGTAGTCTTAATAAATCTTCAAGAGTTTGAATAATCCTCTCGATTGTCCGTCTGCTTTGAGGATAGTATGCCGAATCGAATCAAATCCGCACCCATAGCTTTTTTGCAAGCTAACCCAAAATCTTGAAGTGAATCTTGGGTCACGATCTCAAACTATGGATACTGGCATGCCATGCAACCTCACAATCTCATTTACATACATACTAGCAGAAGACTTTCAAGAGAATAAGTCTCCGTGACGGCAAGAAATGTGCGAGACTTGGTTAATCTATCAACAATAACCCAAATAGCATTTATGCCTTGAAAACCGTGGGAAGACACAGAATGAAATCCATGGTAATGTGTTCCCACTTCCATTTCGAATCTCAAGTGGTTGCAATGGTCCTTAGGCACTTGATGCTCGCCTTTACACGCCGACAAGTTAAACATGTTAAGATAAACTTTGCAATCTCTCTCTTCATATTGTTCCACCAAAATGTATGTCAAGATCACGATACATTTTGGTACTTCCAGATGATGAATTGCAAATGGTGTATCAGGTGTCTCCATCATGATCTTGTACTTCAAATCGTAATCGTTAGAACACAAAAGTCCGGAGTGGACTCAAAGTATTCCTTCTTCATCAATTCTCGCCTTAATAATAGCACTTCAGTACTTTCTTCTTCATACGCATTAGCTCTTGGTCTGTGGCTTGAAAGCAACCTTAACTTTTTCTATTAAAGTTGGCTCTATCGTATACTTGACATCATCGCACTTGTTCCTACATATGATCTTCTACTCAACGCGCGTCCTACCACCTTCGCTTTTCGGATGGTATTGAATAAGGTGGTCGTAGTCTTTCAATAACTTTCGAGCCAACGTCATTTTATGCGCGTGTTGAGTTCTTTTTTGAGTGAAGAAATATTTAAGGCTTTTATGGTCCGAATATATCTCCACTTTCTCCCCATATAGATATAGTGCCTCCATATCTTTAGTCGAAAACGATCGCCGCTAACTCTAGATCATGAGTAGGATAATTCCTCTCATATTCTTTAAGTTGTCATGAGGCATAGGCTATGACTTTCCCACGTTGCATGAGAACACATCCTAACCCTTTGCCCGAAGCATCATTTGTAGATAACAAATCCATCCGCATGCGGATGGTATTGTTAGAAAGTCTTGAAATAAGTCTCCTCTTAAGCTCTTGGAAACTCTTCTCGCATTCTTCGCTCTAAATGAATTTTGTATCCTTCCGAGTTAATTTGGGTTAATGGAGTAGCGATTCGAGAAAACCCTTCTACGAATCTCCGATAATAACCAAATTAAGCCCAAAAAACTACGTCTTGATCCACCGACTTGGTTGCTCCCAACTTTGTATTGCTTCAATCTTCACGGTCAACAGATACTCCATGTTTTGACACCACATGCCCAAGAAATGCTACTTCCTCGAGCGAACTCGCATTTCTTTAACTTGCATAAAGCTTGTTTTCACGAAGCCTTTGTAGTACCCGACTTCAAATGGTGCTCATGATCTTCACGACTTTTGGAATATATGAGGATGTCATCAATAAAGACAACAACGAATCCGATCCAAATATTCCTTGAATACTCGGTTCATCATATCCATGAAAGCCATGGAGCATTAGTCAATCCAAAAGACATGACTAGGAATTCATAATGCCGTCATCAATTCTAAAAGCGGTCTTTGGAATATCCTCGATTCCTAATCTTCACCGATGATGATATCCGAGCGAAGTCGATACAAAGTCGCATACTCCCGCTTTTCTTCTTTACTGAATAAAACAGAGCACACCCGAGGAGATGTACTAGGGCGAATGAAACCGATGTCCAACAACTCAGTAGTTGGACCTTTAACTCCTGAAGTTCAATAGGAGCCATTCGATATGGAGTTTTAGAAATGGGCTTTGTACGGGTTCAAGGTCAATAAAGAATTCAACTTCACGTTACGGGGTAGGCCGGAAGTTCTTCAGAAATACGTCGGAAAGTCAATAACAACAGAATATTATTCAAATTTGACGTGTCTTTATTCAAATCCATAACATGGGCTAAGAAATCTTGACATCCGCTTTTTAATAAGCGAATAGCTTTATGATTAGATATGACGGTGATTGATTTTAATGGTTTAGTTGCTTGAATTAAATAACAGTCATGTTTAGGAATATGAAAGCTAACAACCTTACTAAAAACAATCAATTTTGGCATGATGAGTAATTAACCAATCAATCCCTAAAATCACATCAAAAGCAAGTATCTTTAAAGAGATAAGGTCAATGGGTAAGGTGATGGTGCCAACTTGAATCAAACAAGATTTATAAACAATGGATGTGATGAAAGTTTCTCCTAACGGAGTTTCCACAGATAGGTCAAAGTCTAATTTCTCCGAGTCAAGTTTAAACGTTGAGCACAAGTAGGAGAGATAAATGAATGGGTAAGACTTATTTCTAGTAAAGTATAAACTTCACAAGAATTTATAAATAGCTTACGTGATCACCTCGTTTGGGTTCCTCGCATTTTGACCAAATCCACAATAAACGCTTCTTCCAGAACCGCTTGACTCGACTTTTCGGGGACGGTCTTTTGAGTCATTCGTCCCCATTGAACTAGGTTTATTATGCGTCAATCTCGGCGATATGTCCTTCCTTTCCACAATTATAGCATACCGAATCTGGCGCTTTGGATCGATATGTCCCTCTTTCCGCATTTATAGCATATGACCGGTGGTCGTTCTCCTCCTTGGAACCGATTCTTTATTAACTGCTGCGTCTTCACATAGTCGTTGTTGAATCTCCTCTTTTAAAATCTCCTCCCGACTTCGCTTTTCTATTTTCATGGTCATGATTACCACCAGAGTGGTTACCATTTTTGTCCGCTCTTTTTCTTTCTCCACCGGGTTATTGTTGTTTTGTTGATCGCTATCTCCTCGGATGATCCTCGATTGTGGTACCTCGGTTGGCCGTACTCGTTATCTCGCTTCTAACAATTGAGCCCTATTAACAACATCCTGAATAAAGAGAAAATTTATGAGAGATGAGATCTTGACGTATGTCGGGTTTCAAACCTCTCGAAACATCCGCGTCATCGTTCCTCATTCTCCACCAAATGAGGTGCAAACTGGATAACTCTGCAAACTTAGCCTCGTCTTTGAGACAAATCGTTGTTGTTCGCTTCCGGTCTAATAAACTCCACTTCCTTCGTACGACGAACACTTTCGGAAAGTATTTGTCATTAAATAGTTCTCAAACGCTCCCCAAGACATCTTTGAGTCTTGGTATGGATGGGTACGCTTCACGACTCCCACTAGTAATCGCCTCGCCACGGAACATCAAGGTGGCGAATGGAACCTTCTGTTCTTCCTCATATCCCAAGACATCGAATATCTTGGTAATTTGCTTGACCCATGTTTCTGCCGTGATCGGATCCGCTTTTCCCTTAAATTCGGTGGTCCTAACTCTTTGAATCTAACTTAATTTGTGACAACCCGTGAATTCTTATCATTTCCTCCTATGTTTTGAACACGAGTCTCCTCGTCGATTTTTCATGAATCGCAAAAAGCTTCTAAACATCCCTCATTCATCATCTGCTCAGTGGTGTTGTTCACAGGGAGGAACATTACCAACTGTTGCACGTTCTCCTCGTTGGTGAGTACTGAGCGCCTCTCCACGGTCTCATTTCCACTCATTAATATTCTCGATCGACATTCTCAAATCATCATCATAAAACAAGGGTTAATTAAGGAAATCAATATATCACATAATATCCCTATATCTTGACCAACTAACAAATAAGCTTAGGTAGGACACACTAGCGAAGGATTTACCTGCTCTCCCTCCTAGTTCTATTCCCCGATCTCCGCCAGAGATCATATCCTAAAGCTCGATATTAACTATGACACCCTCAAAATAGGTATACATCACCCATTCCGAGTTGTCAATACACTGATCTGAAAACAACTACAACTTTATTATTACAATAGTAAAAACGCGAGTTTAAATACGATATTGCCATTTAGATAATATCCACATACAAATAAATCCTCATCATAATTATTGATACATTATTTTACAACAATGGTGAGGACTACTAAACAACTCTCCTAGAACCTTCATTCCATACCCACACTACTACATTCATTTATATTCTCGCCTCACGAGAAGAAAAATTGAACAAAAAGGAAAAGGGTGAGCTCGACTAGCCCAAGAAAGAATATTATGACTAAGATAATATACAACAAAATTATCTTTAGTCTTCAATGAGGAAAAATATAATAGAATACAATAGACAACAAGTTTTAAATCAATATTCGCAATGAAATAATAATTCATTAGAAGAGTTAAGTAGAGAATGCAAACTACTATCTTCTATGTATGAATTTTAAAGTTCATCGCCTATTTTTTATCCTGTAACATCAATCAATATATATCTGAATCATATATTCATCCTTGCACTACAAGCCAAGGGCGTTCACCACCGGTCATGTATTCATCTAAACACTGCTCATCTTTTTACTACTACGGCCAAAGATATTCATCGAAATCATTCATCTTTGACTACAGTGCAAAAGATATTCAATAATATCATCATTTAAGACTAAGGATGATGAAAAATATTTTTAAAAGCGAATCCAAAGAAACAAAATGACAAGGATTAAGGATTAAGGATTCAGATTTTGTTTTATCCACGTCCAAAAATACCTCAAAAATAATCATAGTGGTGTAAAATTCAAGAATGATCAAAACATGGATACAATCAAAGCTAGTATCCGAATAGATATTTTGGACAAAAAAGAATTTTTATTTTTTTGATGAATAGTCTTTATTCGTGAATAAGATCAGATATCGTGAATAGTCTGTCAGTATCGTGAATAAGAACTCAGACACCAAAAGTTCTAAATTTGATAAAACTTGGATCAATATTTCAAAGATAATGATATTGAAGAAATAATATCATTACGAAAAAATAATATCCCTTACCTCGAAAGATCGGTTTCTCCGAATAATCTTTGGATATAAAGGCTATAACTTGAACTTGCACCGTATAGCAATACTCAAAGTATACTCAAAATACTCACAAGAATACGCTCGATAATATAGAGAGAGAAAACTTCAGTTTCTGGTGTAATTTTCAATTCTAACCTAAGCACCCTATTTATAGGAAAATGCTTAGAACACCAAAGCAGAAAATTTAATATAATAATATTATATATATTACAATTTCCTACGCACACTTTGAATCATCTGAATTCAGCCACTAGCATGTGTTTCATGAGGCTAATCAACACAAAAAACGTTTTCTATATTTTAAATATTTTAAACTTCCAAAATCAATTATTTCAGCTTTCTTGACTTCAATAATTCATAATAAATAGCTCTTTTATCGGAAAAATCGAATCTCATGAGTTTTTATAGGAAATTCAATTCTCTACAACTTTGCGTAAGAACGTTTTTCCAAATTCCCAATGAAAATGACCAAATCCACAAACGAAGCGATTTTTCAAAGCTATAATCAAATTTCATCGATAAATGGGTCCACGAGACATGTTTAACATGTTTTAAACATTTATTACAACAAAAATACTTTCTTCTCCTCAGTATATCTCAGTATATCATACATTCATTGTAAAAATATCACCATTATTATATTATTAAAAATATAATAATATTTTTAAATGAATTATTTTATCAGAAAAAGATAAAATTTTAATTTTCAACAATTGTCACATTAAAAATTTTCTCCATCTATATCCATATAAAATCAATATTTTCCTCATCATATGAATCAATAATTAATTATTCATAAATAATATTACAGAATCACAATATTGACAACCAGGCAGTTCCCAGGAAAAAGGGGGCTTTCCCATAAGAATTTCTCCTTACTGGCGCGCAATTAGGTGACCAAACCTCTCCTTAGACAGAACTTTCTAGACATTGCCAATAATGTTATCTAATAATATTATTCAGATAATATGAATTATTGTTTCGATAATGAAAAATACTGTGTAATGACAATTATTGAAACAACAGCAATATAAAATATCAACGCAACAATTATTGAATCAATAAAATAAAATACTGAACAGTAATTACTGTAACCATTATGGAGTAATGCCTTCTTACGTAAGAGTCAATAATTGGTGGAATACTGCAGTATGCTTCGCAAGCAACAACGCGTATTCATGTGTTTTAACTACCGGGTATTCCAACAAAGGTAAATCTGTAATAACTACGCCAATTATTTTTAAACAACTTATATTTTTCGTTTCTTCCTCCAATCGCTTTTCAAGTTATGGGGCCCACACATGGTCATTGTCGTCAAATTTAATATTCCCCGACAAGACAAATATTCCACGACCAAACGAATATTCCCCGACAACAATGAATATTTTATAACCACTTGTTTATTTTGAAATATTTGCGTATTTTACCCATAACTATCAACATTAATCACATCAACCCTTACTATTTCAAAATAATAATTAGAGGAAATTAAATTTCATTTATTAATTATTTGGGGTCTTACATATTGTTTTGTGTTGTCCAAATGAATCTAACCCATTAATTTGTCGAATACCCATTTGTCACTGCAATATCAATCTATATCAAGCTAATTGACTGATGATCTTGAATGTAAAACTTCATACTAACCCAACCCAAAGGAAGTTTAACACGAGGGTTTGTTTGAATTTTACTTTATATAGCTAATTAAAGGATCCGGTTCTCATGAAAGTAATTTTATAATAAATTAGTTAATTGATCAATATAATACTAATACACAAAGAAATCACATCCCATGTCGACATATATTAATCAAAAATTAGCTTCAAGCTAACCACTCTCCTGATTAAACATGCAAGTGTTACTTTAAAAAGTCAAATAAAGCACTTATTAAATATAAAAATAATGAGAGAAATATTTTTTTAAGTTAAAAATAATATTATATTGCAGAATTTGCAAAATGATGAATTACCTGGTTTTCTTGAAAGCTTCCAAAGCTACCAAAGCACAAAAAACCCACAGATGAAGGTGGTTGATCATCTAACCAACCAAGGATCACAGCAGCCTCATCGGAGTTTTGTCCCTCACCGTTGAAATTTAGTATGGGTCCCACCGGGTAGATCAGAGGGATCATACTATCCATCCGGAGGGAATTGATCGCATAGGGTTCCAGCTCCTCAAACGTGTTAACAATAATTCCCTTTGCCTACCTGCACCTCCTGTACAATGATAACAAAACATCATGCCTACCATCTTTTTCCAAAAATATCGACGGCAAGAACTCGGCGGGAACCGGGTTTGCAAAACTCGGTACCAATAACTCAGTGTCCGAATTCCTGAACTCGGTCACATCTTGCTTTTTGTCGTCGTTGAGTGTCTGGAGATGGAACGCGAGGCCAAGAAAACCGGCTCCGGCAGGGGAGTATACATAAGTTGGAACATTGAACTCATCGGCAATGTCGAAGATGTCGACGAACAAAATGTCTGCCAGCAAACCAACGACCCGAGTCGACTCGGACTGAGTCATGGCGGACATTATGTCTCGCACGTGTGTCTTCTGATTCTCGATGACGGAAGGAAGGATGGCGCAGCGTGGTTTGAGCAAATAATTTTGGGGGTCGATTTCCGGGAGATTTATAATTGTGAGACGCGGGGTAGGTTTCGCTAAGAGTGATTTATTGTAGTTGTCTATCCCCGTATCAATTAACAATTTTGAGATGAGGACGGTGACCGAGAACTTTTCGTGTCGACTGATGAAGAGTTTAGCCATCTCCACCATCCCCACGAGGTGTCCGATGGCCGGGACGGGCAAGAATATCAATTCTGACTTCATTTCGAATGAACTTAATCGGAAGACTAGAGGAGAAGGGTTAAGGAAATTCAAGACTAGAAAATGATTGATATATATAGATAGATGAATCTCTAGTCTAGCCTCTCTCAGATCAATTATATGAGTGGGTAAATATTTTTTTGCTCAACGTACTTTATATCAACTTACAAGTGTGTCACTCAACTATTTTTTTTTACAGTCAACTCACTGTATTTTACTTTTTTAACAAATCGTTAGAAAAATCATTAAATCATGTGGACTTTAAACGTTGTCACGTAGGATTTCACATAAGAGAAAGAAAGCTGACATGGCAAGAGAGAGAAAACTTACGTGGAAATAATGCTAATGTTTTTGTGTAATTAAAATTTTTTTTTACTTTAATAACCAACATGCCTGATCAATTAATACATTCAAAAAGATAATTAAACTTAACTCAAACTGAAATTCAGATAAGGCACACTTAGAAGGGGGTTGAATAAGTGTGAAAACAAACTATGATCAATTTTTTAAATTTTAACCAAACTACTGAATTCAACTTACTATATTAACGAATGTAGCTTGCTGGATTAATATGGCCTATTGGATTGACATGCTGAATTTATAACTTAGTGAAAATACTTGGTGTTAATAAATTTTCTTAATATAAAGAAAATATCCGAGTTTTAATTCTCAATTAAATAATTTTTGTGGATAATTAAAGTAAAGCAAGTAATAAAATCAACACCAAGATTTTTTACGTGGTTTAACTATTACTCTCTATAATAATAGTCTAGTCCACGTCCAATACCAACTAGTATTGAACACTCATTTTATTTCTTTAAATCGACTCTTGTTATAAAAAAGATTCTTTCAAATCTTAAATTACAATAATTCACTTGAGTACTTTTGCTCCTTGTGCACCAATGCACCCCTTAAGAACCTATACTTCTTTGAATCTGTTTGTAAACAAACCTTAATCCATCCAGATTAAATACCTTTAGATAGCACTTAGTCTAAATAAGAAGATTACAAATATAGAAGTCTAATGATCAAAGTAAATAAATAATTTTAACAATGCAAGGCTCAACTAATGTATACAATGATCAAAAAGTAAAAAGATATCACTAATTTAAAGCTCACAAAAATTTGCTAGAAAGTAGTATGAATATAATTGCACAGCAACTTGTATAATTGCACCAAAAATAATAGAAAATTTTTTCAAGTATGATAGTGCAAAAATTAATTCGTGTGTTCTGTGTCACATAAATTGATATCTCAAATGATTTTTATAGTCAAAAATATTTCCGTTGTACTCAATCAAATAAGTTCCGTTGTAAATAAACAAATATCAATTTTGTTAGAAACAAATCAGATGGATAACAAATATAACCAGTTAACATAAAACCGTGTATATCTCCAGTCAGATTTATTTGATTGACTTCTTCATTATCAAATTTACTAATGCAATCATGACTCTTACTTAAAAGCTGCCACCACAAATCACACCGCCTTTCCAATATAAAAGATATATCAATTCCATAATAATTGTCAAGGAAGATAACACTACTTGTGAAACATATAACTTAGAAGTTTTAAAGGAGTGTTTCCGTAATTAATGGCAAGTTTAAACCAAAGCAAACTTTTCCAGGATAATTATTATCTTAGAGTCCCAGAGTTCCAAGACATAAGTACTTCAATATATATATACACTTCCTCCACGTGCACAATCCCAATAAATTAGAACTATCTCGGATAAATAAATAGAATCTCAGCCACAATTGAATTCTATCAAGATAATATCAAACACGGCAGTACCTATATATATATATATATATATATATACTAACCACTTAAACAACAATTAAATTTTGTAGCACCTGGATAAAATCTGATAATATTTAAATTTGAATTTCTTCTCAATTTTAAGCAAGCATAAAACACTTATCATATTAAATGTGCACATAAAATGTATTAGAGCCTTGAATTAAAAAATCAAATATTTACAATAACTTAACATTAAAATTTTAGGACACAAATGTCTTCAAAGTCTTTGATCAAACATCAATGATCCTTTTATCAATTTCTTGAAATTTCACAATAAACAATTTAGTACAAAAAAACTCAAATCATCATCAAAACAACAAGGTTAAAATATTAACAAGTCATCACAAACTTATTTAATAACAAGAACAAACATTAATAACTAACATAAACGCAAAAACAAAACAAAATAAAATGAAAAATAAGATCACATGTATTGCTACTTCATATTCTTCTGTTAGGTTTGTAATATTCATGAACGCAATCAAATTGCACAAAGTAAGCAGAAACGTGGAAAATCAGAGTTTTAAAATTTTACAAACTATATACCCGGATCATCCTTTATGCACAATTATTAATTAAACGAAAAAATAAAGAATAAGAATCATACCCTTGAAGATTCGAGCTTCTTCAGGTACAAGTTCACCACCAAATCCTTTCTCGTTCAATTTGAATCCACCGGGTTTGGTTCCCTCCTTTGATCAACGTTAGCCACCCAAATGTTTGGCCTCTAGAGGTGATCCACCAAGGAAGAAGAAAGATTCAAGAAGATGGGTGTTTGGCAAAACCCTAGTTTTTCTATCTCTCATAGAAAAAGAGCTTATTCTCCAACAATTGGAATCACGTATGTTGTGAAAAAGTCAACAACCACCCCTCCCATAATAAGACTCCGTTTATTTATAGATGTGGGCAACCCTCCTTAATAATTAATGAATTTGGTTTTATTTTAATTAATTATGCTCCCAATCTTATTAGGAATAATTAATTAAAATCTTTTAATTAATTAGCCTCCTAATCTTATTAGGAATAAATGACAGTACTAATATTAAATTAATTTCCAACTCTTTAGAAATTAAAATAATAATAATTATAATAATATTAATAAGACTCCTCTTATTAATTTATATATTTAATATTTTCAAAATATTAAATAATAAATATTAAGCTATTTAATTTATTCTATCACCATATAAATTAAATACACTTAACATATTATTACGATTATGCCATTAACTTCTTAAATAATTATTCTTCCTTTTATGGTGTGACCCTTTAAGTTCTCCATATTAAACCGCTTGTGAATAAATCAATTAGAACAATTTTAATCTTATTTAAATAAATAAATTAAACTATTAATTTATTTAAATAAATAATATTTATTCTACAATAGTGATAAGCCTTCCTAGCGATCAACGATTTTCCAGATAATGTAGATTTCAACATTAATCATAAAAGAGCCTTTGAGTAAATAGTTACCGTATAATTCAATCCTTCTACCATACAATGTCCCAATTAAATATAAGACATGAAATAACTGTCAAGTTTTATTTTATTTAATTATATGTATTTCGACTCTTAAATGCACAACTCCAAATAATGCAAATTAGAAACTCCTTCCTAATTTCATTCTGCCTTGGCCAAGGACTACTGGGTTGTCATTTATCGAATCACATAGGACGTTTCTCTTCTTTTACTAGAAGTGGTAGATTCTTTATTGATCATACATTATCTTCATGTACAATTTATTATACCTAAGCATACCCTTTGATGTACCCTAAGAGTTTTAAGGAATAAGTCAAAGTATAACTCATCATACACAAGATACTATGATGATCTTAAGTCTAATGATCACTTGTACTACTATCACTACATGAATTCCTATTGACAAACAAGTAAAACTCCATTAGGTATTCCTTAATGAGCCAATGCTTCGATTGAACTTATTCTCTAATAAGCACTTTACATACTTTGCTTTTAGTGTCTCCACACAAATGATCATGAGATCAATCATCATCATCCAATGAGCAAGCAACGTATGTACCAATCTATCTGGATTCACTAATCCCCAATTTAGTAATCCAATGATTGGGAACTATTTTAGTTTTAAGCTTTCTAAGAATTTAGATCTCATTAGAATGATCATTATCATTATTCTAAAAGCATTGCTTAAAACTATGGGTTTATGACATATTATAAAACAACATCATGTAGATAATTAAAAGCCTTTAATAAATTAATATTTTTTTATTAATAAATGAATAATATCATCAAACATGATTGGCTTGTGTGCATACTACTTTCAATCTCCCACTTGCACTAAAGTCAATCGCCATGGTATCTCATACCCTTCTTCTCTAAGTGACGATTATCCTACTGTTGGATAAGCTTTAGTTAATGGATATGTAATGTTGTTCTTTTAGAGTCCACTATCTCTATAGTGATTTTCCATCTTTCAATGATTCCTATAATCAAATAAAAGTGCCACAACACATGTTTAGATTCAAGATGAGACTTAGGAACTATTCTTAGTTCTATAATGAACTTTTCATCCAAACAATCATCTTGCAACTTCATTTATAGCTATATACTTTGTCTTTATCACTAAACCAACAACTCTTTGCTGTTTGAAACCTTTTCAATTCACTGCACCACTGTTAAAGGTAACCCTGTACCTTAAAGTGGATTTTCTGTCGTCTTGGTTTGTCTGAAAACCTTGAGTCTGTTAAGCCCTCTAGTTTTAATTTAGACCCGCCATGAATATGATCACATCCTTAGTGCCGGTTAAGTACTTTAAGATATTTTCACTGTCTTACAGTGATATTCTCCATAATATGACTGATCATCATCAGGTCTCGTATATTTCATTGTATACATGATTGTCACTCATGCGATCTTTCTTTTCAGGAGTCTATAGGGATTATCAAGAGAGATACACTCCATGTCTCATCAACATGAGACATCTCTTGGAGTTTTCCATGCTAAACAACTTTAGCATCAAATAAATATACGTTCCTTGGGTTTAGCCGAGTATCCTTTTAAATCTATCTATATAGATTTGTATCCCCAATTATAATACTCTTCCCAAATCATTCATGGAGGAATGTTTCGACAACTTTATCTTTACTGATTCTAGCATTCGCTTGTCATTCCTTATCCGTAATATATCAACATATAATACTAGGAATGTCATGACGCTCCTACTGACCTTTTGTACACACTAGGTTCATTCTTGTTTTTGAAAAAATCAAACTCTTTTGATTATTTCATCAAAACGAATGTTCCATATTTGAGAAGCTTGCTTCAATCTATTTCTCTGAGTGTCTACAACTCTTACCTCATCGCATATAACTGGATCATCATCTTCTATGATGCGTACCTCATCATCATTATCCATGATGAATCCATACCTCCCAGGTATCTTTGGTATTATTCCAGATTTACGATTCGGTTGTGGTACAATAGGTATATCTACAAGTTCCTCTAGTTCGACTTATAGTGTTTTGTGGTTCTTGAACTCTTCAAGATTCTATTATCCTCCCACTAGCCCCTTCAATGATAAACATCTTTATCTTAGAAGGCAGCGTGTTTCACAACAAACACCTTTTGCTAAGTAGGATTATAGAACATATACCCTAAGCTTACTTTAGGATGTCCCACAAATCTGTACTTGTCAAATTTTGTCTCAAGCTTATCCTTTGAAACCTTTTCACATAACCTGGACAACCCCTTATATTAACTTACTTAAAATTAGGAATCCTTCCTGTCCATAACTTTTATAGAGTTTTGTGGCCGAATTTTGAGGTTACCTTTTTTGATCGTAGATATGCAACCATTTCTAAGACATTATCCTAGAAGGATACTGAAATATCGGTAAAATCATTATGGACAGTACCATGTCCAACAAGGTACGATTTTTCCTTTTAGATACATCAATCAGTTTTTGCGTATCAGGAGGCATCCATTATGAGAAAACCATTTGAGATGATCTAGAAACTTATTGCACAAGTTTTTTTTATTGATCTAATCAAAGAATCTTAATACTTTGTCAATTTGTTATACTTTTGAATTCTTTAAACTTTTTAAATAATTCACACTTGTATTTTAGCAAATACACACATTCAACTCTTTGAATGATCATCTCCTTTTCTTATACTAGTTTGTTCAATTTGTAAAATAATTTTTCATGTAAGTCAAGTACACAAAATCCATTAAGTGATATTCCAGTTCTATACAAAATATTATTATTATATATAGAACAATAATTGCTCTTAAATATAATACCAAAGATTTCATTGTCCAATAACAAAATGAAAATAATGTTTCTAACGAGAACTGGAATACAATAACAACTTATTGACTTAATAGATTTGCCTGTAGGCAATGCTAAACTATAAGTTTCTATGGCTAATGGAGCAACCTTTGCTTCATTTCCCACACAAAGGATAACTTTGTTTAGCTTTCTACTTCTGTTTGGTCCGTTCATAAATCTATATTTATGATAACCAAAGTCGGTATCCAATACACAAGTATAATCTTGACCTAAAGAAAAATTTATTTTAAATCATGAACAAAATTGTTTTTGTAACCGAAACTTCACTAAGCTTCTTCTGGTTAGCCTTTACAAGATACTTCTCATAGTTTCTTTTCCAGTGTTCAGGCTTATTGCAGTGGAAGCAAACTCTTTTGCTACCCGTATCAGTTTTGTTCTTATTATCCTTTATTTTTGCCTTTTCTATTTACCTTCATAGAATCGTTCTTCTTTTTAGAAGATCCTTTGACCCCTACCAGTAAGACTTGGTCTTTCTTGGTTGGAAAATGACTCTCAACATTTTTCAACATGTTAAGCAAATCAGCGAGGCTGATATCTAGCTTTTTTATATGAAAAATTCACAGCAATTGTGAAAGGAGTCCGATAGTGAGTGCAATATCAAATCTTGGCTCAACTCTCCATCCATGACAAAACCCGTTGTCCTAATTGAACAATCAAATTGATTATGTTAAGGACTTTTATCTGTACTATAGTGTCATCGGTCATTCTAGATCGGAAGAGCTCCTTAGATATCTGATATTTATCGGTCCTACTTTCCTCACCATCAACTACTTGATGTGCAGGAATATAGTAAGAGAATCCATAGTTTCATGTTGACGCTGAAGCTCGTTACTCATGGATGCGAGCATGATGCATTGAGCCAATTGTGCATCATCTTACCACTTTCTAAAAGTAGCAATCTTTCCTCAGAGGCATTGTCTGCAACCATTGCAGGGGTAGGCGTATTAAGGACATAAGATAACTTTTCAGCTGTGAGAACTTTTCTCAATTTCCTTAACCAATCCGTTTAATATAGTCCAGTTAAATAACATCTAATATGCTTCGCAGTGATAGTAATTTAGACATTGTAAAATTTTGTAAATGAATTTGTAATTAACAACATTTTAGCTTACATTCTTTTATTAATTACCAAAATAAATTAGGTCTTGTTTTAAATTGGTATCTCCCACTATTTTCTTCAAACTATATTACCCTCAATATATATAGTTCGACAATATCTAATTAAAGATATGCTAATGAGAATAAGGATCTCATTTCAAATGTATATAGCCTTGTTGTGACACAACAAACTATATATAAATAAATAGGTAGACAACTCTTGTCAATTATATCAACTATGCAACTCCTTGTATTTTATCTCTTAGATTATTTTGATCAAGTGGTGGAACATCCGAACTAAAATTATCCAAGTTAAGTCCAATCTAGCTCTCCATATATTCAAAAAAGAAAAATATTGTCCTTGTGGTGACACAACAAAACAACATTGTTCAATTTTTTTTTATAAGCATCAAATGGATAAAATTAACATCTCAAAGAATTAAGATAAGCCTTGTGGTGACACAACAAACTTATAATAATTAATTGATACTCTATTATTTTTATCATGCTAGAAGGCGACATTCGATATTCCAAATATCTTTGAACGCTTAGGACTTAATATAAAAAATTTGAGGGGTTTGTTATTAATTTATCTCATCTTGTTTAGCGCGTATGCACATATATATATATATAAAATATGTGTCATATTAATTAACATGCGAAGCATGTTTGCATAATATATAATATATATAGTATAAGCATGCACATAGAATATTATATTCTACCCGGATTGATTATGAACTTTTATTCTAGTTTGGTTCACTAGAGCCACCAAGTGAACCAAATGGTCAAACCCTAGGGTGAAAGAATTAATATTTAAATATAACTATTACATTTAAACCCTGCTCCATTACAAATCTAAGTCTTCAAACTCCTTGCTCTTTGATCTCCAATTCTTCAAAATTAATTCTAACTATTCCTATTACAAAACTATTTTAAAATAAATAGAAACCTTGATCAGCAGTCAAGGGGAAGTACATAGGAGGAAGATAGAATTTACATTAAGAAAAAATTAGAGAAGACGAGTACATGGAATTCCCATTTTAATAAAATTCATACATTCATGCATCCAACTAAAATAAAATCCAATCATATTGGTCAATAGTCCATAATCAATCTCATTTATTATCATACACATCACCATATGCATCAATAAATAACATTCATCTCATGAATAATAAACATTCAATATATATATTGATATCATTTAATGGGCAAATTTAGTTAGCATAAAATCTAATTTTGAATCAAAATAAAGTCCTTTATTTTAATCCAAATTTAAATCAAAATAAACCTCTTTTATTTTAATTTATCCTATTTTGAATAAAATAAACTATTTTATTTTAATCAAAATCATTAATCAAAATAAACTCATTTATTTTAATTAATTATGGAATCTAATTCTAAATATAAAAAAAATTATTTATTAAAGGAAACACAGATTCTCATTCCTATTCATAAATAAACTCTTTTATTTTGAATAATATGAAATCTTATTTCATATCTAAGGAGGGTGTATTCAATTAAGACTTTTAAAGACTTTTAAATACTTTAAAAGTTTGGTTGTATTCAATCAAGACATTTAAAGAGTTTATAAAAGTTTACTGGTATTCAATTACAACTTTTTCAATGTCTTTAAAAGTTAGGTGGTATTGAATTGAGACTTTTATAAAGTCTATAAAAGTATTTTGGTATTCAAAAAGTCATTGATTTTTCAGATTTCTATCAAATGGTAGAGTTTGACAGACTTTAGAAGAAAAGTTATAACTATCAACACATATCCAAAGTCTGACATTATCTCTAAAGATTTCTAAATATTAAACACAAAGGTAGAAATTCAAATCGCCAGTAAAAAAATTGTAGAGAGATTTTATGAAAAATTCAAAAGTAGCAAAACTCTAAGGAAAATTTTTAAATTAAAATGAATATAAATTAATTTAATTTTAGAAAATATAATTATTAAAATTATAAACCGTTTATATTTTTTTTTTACTAAATTTATTAAAATTAGATAAATTAGACAAACTTTTATTATAGGAATATCTCGTTATGACTTTGAAAAATTAAATAAAGTACATTTTGATTTTTAAAATTATATTATATATATTTTATATTATATAGATATAATATATGATATATCTGAATCTTGATAAATTCTAAAACTCATCAAAATTAAAAAAATTAGTTAAAAGATGAAAACGGACGATTGTTAAAAAATTAGTTACGTAGCATTTTAATTAATTAATTAATTTCTAACATCATAAATAAATTAAAAAGTGGCTCAATTATTTTTTTAACGGTCAATTTTGGTTCACTAACAACTATTAATAATTTTAAAAAAATAAAATCTCTCTGGCAATTTTGTCTGTAGCTTATCGATGACTAAAAATCTCTCTGATAAATTTTTTATAACTTGGTGGCAATTTACTCACATGTATGAAGTTTTGCGATCATATAGATTTTCATTGTCATATTATTTTATGAAAAACAGAGTTTGGTACTCCTATTAAAAAATCGTACGCTTATATAGTATATATAGTTCAATGAAAAGTGAGCTTAATTTTTGTGTTGCGTCTGTATCTTCTAAAGTTTTATTCGTATTCGAATATCCAAATTTATTATGAAATGAGTAGAATAATATGAATGCTTTCAACATATATAAAATCTCATGCGACAATAATTTAATGAAATAATGAGATCTCCTATAGTTCATGAAAAAAGAGTGAGAGGCTGTACACATGGGCTAATTAACAATTAATATAAGCTACAAAATATATGAGAAGTATACAAAAGTCTATTAAAATCTTGGTAAAAAGTTTATTAAAGTCTGTCACTTATTTCATGGAGTCTATAAAAATTATTTTCAAAAAGTCTTTAAAAGTCATTAAAATTCACAAACTCTACAAAAGTCTGTCACTTAAAAAAAGTCTTTAAAAATCTTAATTGAATACACCCCCCTAAATAAACTCTTTTATTTAAGGAAATATGGATTCTCTTTCCTATTCACAAATAAACTCCTTTATTTTGAATAATATAAAATTTTATTTCATATCTAAATAAACTCTATTATTTAAGGAAACATGGAATCCAATTTTAACTCCAAGTAGTTATCATGGAATCCAATTCCAACTCTAATTAGTTAACATGAAATTCAATTTTAAAATTAAAATAAATTTTTATTTTAATTATAAAATAATTAAAAAGTAATATATATATATATATATATATATATATATATATATATTAACATGCTTCTTCCCGATTCACGTATTTTCCCACTTATATAACATATGATTCAATGAATCTTCTCTCCACATCTTGAAACTATTATATATATATATATATATATATATATATATATATATATATATATATATATATATATATATATATATATATACATACATTAGGATCAGAAGCTTACCCTTAAAAAAACTTACCCAACATACCTATAAAAGCCTCTTAGTAATTTCTCTCTCCTTGCTCAAACAAAACGCGTCTTATTTTTTCCCCCTCTTATTTCTCTCATCTGAAAGCCGCGAACTAGAATTAGGGCTTCAACTGGAAAATCGAGCGAGGAGAAGCCATGATCTGAAGCCCTTGACACGAAGCGAAAGAATACCGAAGAGAAGCTAAACATAATCGACCCCTTCCCTCATCCGATTCTCTCTCTCTTCTATGTCCGGTCTTACGCCGTCTTTGGGTTCTTTACATCCGGCGGTTAATTCATCTCCATCTAGGTATTCAACAAACACGTTCATGATACTATGTAAATATCTGTCTCTTTATCATCTTTATTCGGCTAAAATTAAATTAATTGGTCGGATCTATTGTATTAGCATAAACAAGGTTTACAATTCATGTTGCTACACGTAGATGTCGATGTGACTTACGAATTTAATTATCTGTTACATTTTTCTACCGATTCTGTGATTTGGATAATCTTTTCCCAGTTTTGAACATTTTTTAATTGTTTTAGGGAGAGAAAGATATTTTTTTTTTGGGGTTGTGATAGGCCAGTTCATAACTTTTCAGTTTGCTTCTGATACTGAAAACCCCATGACATAAATGCAATAAAATAATGGGAAAATTTTCCCCTTATTTTACTTATCAAACTTTAAAAAAAAATTGTTTTCCAAGATGCGATATTTTGTGGGTAAGTTTACATGTGTAGAATCAGTTTTTCCCCCACTTGACTCAATCATGTTCGATTTACATCTTGAAATGAATGAAGCTTTTAGGTGCGATTTCTTGTGGGTTTTCTATGTTTAAGAAATATTTGGGATTCCCTTTTTTGTTATTGTATTTTGTCGAATTTGAAGTCTCGTGTTAGTATAAACCAATTACTCACCATGTTTTAATCAGTAATTCTTTGTGCCTATGGTTGTCAATTCTGAAACATAATTCTCCAGATTTATTACAAGTAATTGCAGTGTACAACAATGGTGATAATATGTATAGTTTATACCTTACTATAAGCTAGTATTTTTTTAAAATCAAAATCTGATACTGATAATATGGTGGATGTTATGACTGTGGCTTTTTTTTCTATATCAGGTACTTGATTGTTGTTTATTATGGATGCTATGAACCATGAAATTGATAGTTGTGGGGATAATGTAGAAATGAATTTAGATTGCATTTACAATTTTGAAATGGAGATGGAGAGGGATGACTTGATTGAAGAGGGGTTGGATGTGAATAATGATAAATCTGTCTACTATCCTCAAGTATCCGATGAATTTACGCCTAAACTAAGACAAGAATTTCAAACATTAGAGGACGTTCACACTTTTTACAATATGTATCTGATGACATGCTTGGTTTTAGGGTCTTGGCATCTTGAGAAAAAAAAAAGGAGGAAGCGATGAGATTTTGAGGAAGGAGTTTATGCATTATAAACAAGGAAAGGGCAAACTATTAGCCAATGTGGATGCAAAAAGAAAACGTGGATCTACCAAAGAAGGTTGTAGTGCAAGAATTGTGGTGGTTAAAAGAAATGACTTGTACGTAGTCACCATAGCTGAAGAGGGCCATTGTCACACATTGTCAACCCCACATAAGAGACATCTGTTACGATCGCACCGTAATGTGTCAGCTGCCCAAAAATGTTGAGTCAACAACTTGGCATGGTGAACATACCACAATTTCAACAATACAACTTTCTTGCAGTGCAAGCGGGAGGGGTTGAAAATATTGGTTGCACGCAACGAGATTTGTATAACTTTGAAAGAGACAATCGTAATGAGCTGAAGGGACAAGATGGCGATATGTTGAATGAGTACTTGAAGTTAGAACAACAGAAGAATCCTGCATTCACCTTTATAATTGATACAGACAATGAAAAAAGGATTACTCGTTGTTTTTGGGCTGATGCAACTTCTAAACGGGCATATAGATTTTATGGCGATGTTGTCATCTTTGATACCACGTACAACACTAATCGTTACGGAATGATATTTGCACCACTAATGGGGGTTAATAACCATGGTCAAACCATTGTATTTGGTTGTGCTTTCTTAAGTGATGAGACCATCGATACTTTTGTTTGGCTTTTCAAGTGTTTTTTGGATGCAATGCCAGGCGATGCACCTAAGATGATTATCACTGATCAGGATCCGGCTATGACAAATGCCATTTCACATATCCTTCCTAAGACATTTCATAGGTATTGTAGTTGGCACATTTTAAACAAATTTTCAGAAAAGATTGACTCAGCGAAATTCAGTGCATATTATAAAGAGTTTTCAGATTGCATTTGGAATTCAGAGACTGTGGAAAAGCTTGACTCTACTTGGGTGGAGTTGTTGGAGAAAAGTGGGTTGACTACTAATAAATGGCTACAATCAATGTATGACATCCGTTGTAGATGGGTACCGCACATGAATCATGTTTTCTCACGGTTGGCGTGTCAAGTAGCCAAACGAAAAAGAGTTCTCATCGTGCGTTTTAAAAGATTTGTCTCTAAAGGAAATTCATTAGTGGATTTTATGATTCAATTTGGTTGGGGCCTTCAACATCAACGACATGTAGAGTTGGAAGCAGATAACAAAGATTTGATTGAGAGACCGAGAATGAAAATTGCCAACCACTTCTTAAGTCAAATGGTTGACATTTATACATATTATATGTATTATAAATTTGAAGACGAGTTGTGTGAGTCTTTGAATTATAAGTTTGAACTTATGAAAGAGGATGTCAACTACCATGTATATAAGATTTGTCGAAGGAATGTCAACAAGTGTAATGTAAGAGAAATCCATTATGATAAATCTTGGGATTATGCTACATGCACTTGTAGAAAATTTGAGAGTTTGCGAATCCTATGTCGGCATATACTGGCTTACTTGAATAAGTATCATGATCTTGACAAGTTGCCTACAAAATACATTTTATCGAGGTGGACAAAGACAGCAAAATCAATTAGTGTAATTGATGACAATGGTGTGGCGATAAAAGATGACAAGTCATACTTACTCTTACGGAGTCAATTGATTCAACGTTCTTTACATTTGATTGATAGTGCTCTCACAAATGAAGAAGCCACAAATTTTGTTAAAGACTGTCTAGATAATGGATATGAGAAGGTGAAGCAAATTATTGGAAAGTCTGATTCCGAAAGAAACAAGGAAATGGAGTGTGGTGGAATTAGTGTATCCAAGTCGGTTAACATGACTTCTACACATGAACATAGTTATATTGAGCCAAACTACGTGCGAGCAAAAGGGTGTGGCAAAAGGCTAAAGGGTGGTAAAGAAAGGGTTTTGGGGAAAGCAAAAAGTGCCAAGTAGGCGTTGTCTGTCATGCATGTGGGAGGTTGGTGTGACACATAAAAAAAGCTGTCAAAGCTTAATAATCTGTAAGCAAGTTTGTGTGTACACATGACTTTGCTATTATTTTAAAATTGACTTTAGTATTTGAATAATTTTGACTTTAATATTTGTTTACATGTAGAATTGGAGTATCAAATGATGATGCTACTCAGGCTCTAAGTGTAGCTACTGATGCTGCTACTGAGATTGAAATGTGAATCATTAAATCTAAATTCTAAGGTAATTCTGATTTTTATTCTACTAGGATTTTATTAAGTTGCAGCTTGTAAATTGGTGTAAGTTGTTGCTTCATCTAATTTTTAAGGAGTTGAAATTAAGCTTATATATTCTGGAATTTGTTTGTGTTGGTTGTGAAGATTTGATTTAATAATTGGGTATGATGTTGTTACATTTCTGGACTAATGAGTTAGTGGTGCAATGGCAATTCTACTACTGCACTTAAAGGCAGGCAGGTGTGTGGCAATCTGGGAGAAAATTAGTAGTAGTCAATCAGCACTTTGTAAGCAAAACTGAAGGCAGTTCAAAAGACTACTGGCAGTGGATCAAGGCGCTTCAAGGAGGTGGAAAACTACTGTTGATAGACACAAGTGTCAATTTTATCATAGATAGTATCTAGATGTTGAAAGTACCTTAGTTTCTATGTTGGCTGAAATGGGTGTAGTAAGTTATTGTAGTATGACTTGCATTCTTGCTGAAAATATTTTGTGGTGACTTTTGGATGGTGAATCTGTAATGCTAAAGTTGTTTCATTATTTTTGACTGGATAGTTGTGCACTCTGTTATCAGTTTGTTGCACTCTGTTATCACTCTGTTATCATTATGTTGTGAGCTAGTTTGTTGCAGCTATGGCAAGTAGCTCTTGCTATATTTACATCATCAGTATATACCTTTTTGAGGATATGTTCAGTTTTTACATCATACAACTATGTTCGGTTTTATTGGACTTTGGTTTCAACTGGATGTAGTTTAAATCAAGGTATTATTGTCAATACACTCATGATGTATTGCTTATTTTTTATTGGTTCCACAAAATGCAACCCATACAATTTGCCTTGTACTTGTCTTTAAATTTTCTTTAACCTGATTAGATTTCCTTATCTTCCAATATTCAAAGAAAAATACTTCTTTCAGCGACTATTTCCCCTTGAAAAAATTACCTCCAAGAGAACACATGTTTTTTTGGCATTGCTTGGGATGGAAAATACAATTATTTATCAAAAAGAGGAAAAATTTATTAACAATTCATTCAGATTTAATCTTGGTCAACTGATGGCTACTGGTTTAGATAGTAGACCTGATTACATATTTCCTAACAATATATACAATTATAGAAATGAGTCATCTTAGAATGGGGTATCAAAAATTTCCCATCCAATGGCCTTGTTTTAACTTTGAACTAGCCTAAAAAAATATAACCTTATATGACTATATGATTTTTGTTGTGCTAGTACACACATTGATGGGCATGCCAACGGCAGAAGCAATTGCAACCCGAGTTTATAAAGAAACTTTTGTGTACCATCCCATCAATGAAATTTGTACCACCGAATCACAAAGCTATATTGTGAGCTTCGGATCTAACAAAATTATCTACGCAAAATGAACCACATGCATTCCTACATCAATCACCCATAAAAGCGTAAACATCTAAAATGCATGAAGAACAATATTGTTCAACAAAATACAACACAATATTCAACTCATTTTCCAACTATTCAACAAAATACAACAAAATATTCAACACATTTTACAATATAATCAGATTCTTATAGATCCTAAATATTCTGACAATATTCAACACAATATTACAATATTTAGTACATCTACAATAACATGATTAAAATCAATAACCAAGAAATAACAAGTGCAGTAATAAATTTATTTCTTCGCATTTTGCCTAGTGCACGCATTTCCTCCATCTCTTGCTCCATTCTGTTAATCTTTTGAAGTAATCCGGGGATTATTTGTCTTGATCTATCACACATTGGAGGATCATACCAAGCAAAAAATTGACAAGCATTCCTTTGTAAACAAAGAAAGTTTGAATTTTATGTGCAAGTAAATACAATGAAAGAGATATTAAAAAAATTGAAATCTTAACACACTTACTTTTCCATAATTCGGACATGATAAAAACCTTATTCCTGGGTTTGAATCGGTCCATGCTGTTTTAAGTTAAGGTCGCCTCTCACAATCACAATGTGCGTTCATAGCTCCTCAAGTGAGAAAGTCTTTCTCAAACACGAATAGAGTATACTAATATATGGAATGCTATACATTAGAACCACTATGTTGCTAGCAAGTTACAAGTCGAATTTGTATACTGATATATGGGATGCCAAGTAAATAATGTTATGAACTGGTTTGGTAGTAACCACATTTTTTTGGCTGGGTGAGAAATATGATATACAAAGATCTGAGGCTTTTTTTGGCATAACTGTCACCAAAGCCGGAATCACAAAATGATTGAAAAATAGTAAACATGCTGGTTCCAGAAGAGTCATCACTTTAAAAGCTTCAATTGGGAAAAAAGAACATATATACCATCTACTCTCAAATAATCAGTAACAAATATTTAAAAGTAAAAGATTATACCTTTCAAAGTGCCCTAGAATCTTGGAAAACAAATTTTTTTTTAATTTTGATAAGTAAAATAAGGGGAAAATTTTCCCATTATTTTATTGCATTTATGTCATGGGGTTTTCGATGATCGTAAGCAAACCGAAAAGTTATGAACTGCCTATCACAACCCCAAAAAAAAAAATATCTTCTCTCCCAAAACAATTAAAAATGTTCAAAATCGGGAAAAGATTATCCAAATCACGAATCGGTAGAAAGCAGAACCGAGATAATTAAATTCGAAGTCACATCGGACATCTACGAAGCAACATGAATTGTAAACCTTATTTATGCTAATACAATAGATCCGACCAATTAATTTAATTTTAGCTGAATAAAGATGATAAAGAGACAGATATTTACATAGTATCATGAACGTGTTTGTTGAATACCTAGATGGAGATGAATTAACCGCCGGATGTAAAGAACCCAAAGACGGCGTAAGACCGGAGAAGAGAGAGAGAATCGGATGAGGGAAGGGGTCGATTATGTTTAGCTTCTCTTCGGTATTCTTTCGCTTCGTGTCAAGGGCTTGAGATCATGGCTTCTCCTCGCTCGATTTTCCGGTTGAAGCCCTAATTCTAGTTCGCGGCTTTCAGATGAGAGAAATAAGAGGGAAAAAAAAAAATAAGACGCGCTTTTATTTGAGCGAGGAGAGAGAAATTACTAAGAGGCTTTTATAGGTATGTTGGGTAAGTTTTTTTTTAAGGTAAGCTTACGATCCTAACTATATATATATATATATATATATATATATATATATATATATATATATATAATTATTATATATTTATATAAGTAATCATCCTGCTTCCCAAACATAATCAGATTACTTATATATATAGTAATCATATTAAGTATTATATCATATATATATAACCTGTAACCAATTCCGTAAATCTAATCATATATATTTTTAGTAATGCATATACCCTTGAATCATGGAAAATATGTTTTGCCATATTTTTTTTTAAAATAAATTTTATACAATAAATTATGTCCAATTAAATTATTCTAAACACATATCAATATACATATCAAATTAAAATAATTAATAATTCACATAAAAGTTTGGCTCTGATGTCACTATTAGGTTTGTAATATTCATGAACGCAATCAAATTGCACAAAGTAAGCGGAAACGTGGAAAATCAAAGTTTTAAAATAATTTTACAAATCATATACCCGGATCATCCTTTATGCACAATTATTAATTAAATAAAAAGATAAAGAACAAGAATCATACCCTTGAAGATTCGAACTTCATCGTACAAGTTCACCTCCAAATCCTCTCGCGTTCAACTTGAATCCACCGGGTTTGGTTCCTTCCTTTGATCAACGTTAGCCACCCAAATGTTTGGCCTCTAGAGGTGATCCACCAAGGAAGAAGAAAGATTCAAGAAGATGGGTGTTTGGCAAAATCCTAATTTTTCTATCTCTCATAGAAAAAGAGCTTACTCTCCAACAATTGAAATCACGTCTGTTGTGAAAAAGTCAATAACCACCCCACCTATAATAAAACTCCTCTTATTCATAGATATGGACAATCCTCCTTAACAATTAAGAAATTGGGTTTTATTTTAATTAATTAAAATCCTTTAATTAATTATGCTCCCAATCTTATTAGGAATAATTAATTAAAATCTTTTAATTAATTAGCCTCCTAATCTTATTAGGAATAATGAGAGTACTAATATTAAATTAATTTCCAACTCTTTAAAAATTAAAATAATAATAATTGTAATAATATTAATAAGACTCCTCTTATTAATTTATATATTTAATATTTCAAAATATTAAGCTATTTACTTTATTCTATCACCATAGATTAAATTAAATACACTTAACATATTATTACGATTATGTCATTAACTTCTTAAATAATTATTCTTCCTTTTATGGTGTGACCCTTTAGGTTCTCCATATTAAACCGGTTGTGAATAAATCAATTAGAATAATTTTAATCTTATTTAAATAAATAAATTAAACTATTAATTTATTTAAATAAATAATATTTATTCTACAATAGGGATAAGTCTTCCTAGCGATCAACGACTTTTTAGATAATATAGATTTCAACATTAATTATAAAAGAACCTTTGAGTAAATAGTTACCGTACAATTCAATCATTCCACATACAATGTCCCAATTAAATATAAGACATGAAATTACTGTCAAGTCTTATTTTATTTAATTATATGTATTTCGACTCTTAAATGCACAACTCCAAATAATACAAATTAAGAACTCCTTTCTAATTTCATTCTGCCTTAGCCAAGGACTACTAGGTTGTCATTTATCGAATCATATAGGATATTTCTTGTAAGACCCCGAATTTTATGAAATAAAATTATTCAATTTTCCTATTTAGTAAATGGTTAAATTGATAAAAAGTTAAAGTTAAGGGTGATATATATAAAATTTTCAAAATACGCAAGTGGTTATAAAATACTCATTTTGTGGGGAATATTCGATTCATCGTGGAATATTCTTGTTGTTGTTTGGAATATTAAATGCAACTACGCATAAAATCATTTGTGGGCCCCATATTGATGAATAAGCTGCTTGATGAAGAAAACGACAAGTTTGAGTTTTTATAAATAATTGGCGTAGTTATTCTGAATTAACAACTTTGTTGAATACCCGGTGGTTAAAATACGATGTCTGGCGTGGTTGCATAAAGAAGCACCGGTATTGCGCGATATTTTTGAATTATTGATTCTTACGTAAGAAGGCCTTTTACTCAATAATTGTTACGATAATTACTATTCAATATTTTATTTTATTGATTCAATAATTGCTGCGTTGATATTTTATATTATTATTGTTTCAATAATTGTCACGACACAGTATTTCCCATTATCAGATCAGTAATTCATATTATTTGAATAATATTATTAGATAGCATTATTGACAATGTCTAGAAAGTTACACAAGGAGAGGTTTGGTCACCTAATTGCGGCGCCAAAGGAAATCCTTATCTGAAAGCCCCTCTTTTCCCGGGGACCACCTGGTTGTCATAATTGTGATTCTGTAATATTATTTATGAATAATTAATTATTGATTTATATGATAAGAAAATATTTATTTGATGTGGATATAATTGATAAATATATTTATTTTATGTGGATATAATTGAAGAAATTAATGTTGAGATGTTTTTGTCGGAATGGAGGTATTAAAAAATTAAATCAGTATTTTTACAATATATTGCATGAGTTATAATTTTTAATCCGACCGTTGGATCGTTGTGATTTTTGGATATGTTATACATATATAAGTTGAGTATATATCCACAAATTTTGAACCATTAAAAATGAACGCATGATTTGTTATGAATTTTAAGACGTGAATGGTTCAGAAATTGTTGAAGTTTCTGAATTTATCATTTTGGTGGAAAATTCTAGAATGCGTGGGCCCCACCTATGGTTGGTGAAGAAATGTGCTGAATTTTATTTCAAATGTGGTGGGTGGCAATAGTAGCAGGTAAAGCCATCAGGTAGCAAGTCAAGTCTGCTTCTACGTCTTTAACATTTTTATAAATAGAGAGGCTAAGTTAGAATTGAAAATCACACCGTAAACATAAGCTTTCTCTCTTTCTCTCTCTATATTATCAAGCATATTTTGTGAGTATTTAGATACTTTGAGAGTTGTTATTCGATGCTGCAAGGTTCCTTGACTTTCCATTTCGGGCTTAAAATCTTTTTCTTTCGAGGTAAGGGATTGTAAGGGATTTTAAGGGTTATTATGTTTTACAGTTTCAAAATTTTTTTTAACCTTCAAAAATTCTAGAAAAATTTGAAATGATAATTTGATAAGTTTTATTGATTGTGTCCAAAAATGGTGATTTTTGGATGTATAGATTAGGAGTTATGGATTTTATGAGAAAAGACTATTTTAAAAGTAGACCCTTATAACTCTTTATGGTTAACTCCAAAATTGGTGAAATTTTTATTGGGAGTACATGTATATAATAGAAGTATACTCTGTAAATTTCGGAATTTTTGGATAAAAGTACAATTTATGATAAATGTCTAAATATTCGACAGTTTTGGCCATGTGAAAAATAGTAAATGAATTTTAAAAAAATTCTGAGAAAATTATATGTTCAATATGAGACTATATTATGCTAAATCCCAGAAAAAAAATAATTTTGGAACTAATTTGGTATTTTTCATGAAAATGGACTAGTTATGAGTAAATGAATTAAATATGTTATGCGAAGTAAGAAAATTGGAAAATATGATTTTATGGCTTGAGAATCCTATATGAGGTATGTGCAGATTTTTGATGAGGGTTTTGGTTATTGGTGATGAAATCTTATGAGGTTGACATTTTAGGATGATTAAATGCATTAATTAGTAAAGTGTAAACAATTGAAATAAATTGTTTATATGTTTAAGAAATGTTATTCTTTCAATATCATTATACCAAAATATTGGTATGAATTTTATTGTAGAATTTCTATCTTTTTCATGTCGGGGTTACTATTCATGAATTACTATTCATGAGTTACTATTCACGAGTTACTATTCACGGGGTACTATTCACGACAAAATTGGTTTCTTTTTCTGACCAAGTTATTGTGATTTATGAATCTTACTCTTGAAATTAAATCCATGTTTTGATCACATTGTTTTTATTATCATATATAACATTTTTATAACCCTGGTGAAGAAATTTCTCTTTGACTTGAGTGTAAAGATGGGTAGATTATTGGTATGATCGTGACTATGGGTTCTCTTTGGCCAGTAGTGCAAAGATGAATAGTTGATTGGTATAATCATGACCATTGAATTTACAATTGAATATTTTTAGCTTAAGTGCAAAGGTGAATTGATCAACATGGTTATAATTATTGTTTATATAAATTCTGAAATGATTATATATTTCTTTGAGATATTAATATCTTTGGCCTGTAGTGCAAAGATGACATGTTGTTGAATATCTTTGGCATGTAGTGCAAAGATGAATTGTTGATGAATATCTTTGGCCTGTAGTGCAAAGATGACCTGTTGTTGAATATCTTTGGCATGTAGTGCAAAGATGACCTGTTGCTGAATATCTTTGGCCTGTAGTGCAAAGATAACCTGTTGTTGAATATCTTTGGCCCGTAGTGCAAAGATGACTTGTTGATGAATATCTTTGGCCCGTAGTGCAAAGATGAACTTATTAGTATGATTATAAACAAAAACTGTGATTTGGTATAACCATGATCTTTGATGTTTCAGGTAAAGACATGTGATGAAAAATATCTTCGTCTTGGATGAGAAGAAAAAATTAGAACTACAATTATGATTATGAGTTATTCACATGACTGTGAACAAGATCTGTTGATTAATGTTACAGGGTTAAAGCATTGTTGGTGGACTTTTAACATGGAGAAGATAATAGACGTTATGGTCTATTTGACTCTTCTAATGGATTGCTCATTTCGCTGCAACTATGGTTGAAAAATTTTATCATCTACCATATGTTCTAAATCTCTGATATATTACTAATGAAGGCTATTGATAATTTAATTATCTTTAGTCATGATATTCTTTACTGAGCTAGTTGTGTTCACCCTTTTGCTTCACAATTCCTTCGGAATGTAATAAGAGTGTAGTATTGGGTCGAATGCGATAACAACGGGGGAATAGAAACGTGGGTCTATAGCTATTGAGGTTCTCCCTAAATAGTATGGAAATAATTTTATTGAGAAATTTAGATAAATGTGTCGTATTGTATACGTCATTTGATATTTAATTTTGGTGAACCGAATAGGGTGAGGCGAACCCAACTTTGGAAGGGTGTTTTGTCACTATCATACAAGATGTCTAATGACATACAATCTCGTGTTATCATAAGAAAGGGTTGTGCACATCCACTTGTTGAGTATATCTACGAGCACTACCTATATGATCTTGGAGTTGGGTTGAAACATAATGTTCAATCGCAGACGGTGGAGATAGTTATATGTCAAGAGAAGACTCATCATTGGAAGGAACATGATAGTAATCTTCTCATTTTTCTTTGGGGTCTATTGGATCAACCAAGGATAATTCTATGGACATATGATATCTATCATAACTTAGATTCATGGCCTCCTATGTACGAAGGTTTCCTTGAGCACTTCCCAAAGATTTTAATTTTTAAAACAATTTTAGATTGTACCTTTATGTAAGGTATCACTGTGAGGTGTTGTCCATAGTTGGGACATGAGTCACAGTTGGTATTAAAACATTGATAGAAATTTCTCTTTGATTTGAGTGTAAAGATGGGTAGATTATTGGTATGATCGTGACTATGGGTTCTCTTTGGCCAGTAGTGCAAAGTTGAATCGTTGACTGGTATGATCATGACCATTGAATTTATAATTGAATATTTTTAGCTTAAGTGCAAAGGTGAATTGATCAACATGGTTATAATTATGGTTTATATAAATTAAAATAATTATGTATTTCTTTGAGATATTAATATCTTTGGCACATGAGGCAAAGATGAATTATTGATGAATATCTTTGGCCCGTAGTGCAAGGATGACCTGTTGTTGAATATCTTTGGCCTGTAGTGCAAAGATGACCTGTTGTTTAATATCTTTGGCCCGTAGTGCAAAGATGACCTGTTGTTGAATATCTTTGGCCTGTAGTGCAAAGATGAACTGTTGATGAGTATCTTTGGGCCGTAGTGAAAAGATGAACCTATTAGTATGATTATGAACAGGAACTGTGATTTGGTATAACCATGATCTTTGATGTTTCAGGTAAAGACATGTGATGAAAATTATCTTCGTCTTGGATGAGAAGAGGAATTTAGAACTACAATTATGATTATGAGTTATTCACATGATTATGGACAGGAACTGTTGATTGATGTTACAGGGATAAAACATTGTTGGTGGACTTTTAACATGGAGAAGATAATAGACGTTATGGTCTATTTGACTCTTCTAATGGATTGCTCGTTCCGCTGCAACTATGGTTGAAAAATTTTATCATCTACCATATGTTCTAAATCTCTAATTTATTACTGATGAAGGCTATTGATAATTTAATTATCTTTAGTGATGATATTCTTTACTGGGCTAGTTGTGCTCACCCTTTTGTTTCACAATTCCTTTCAGGTAATAAAAGTGTAGCTGGGTCAAGCGGGGATAACAGGGGAATGGTGTGATGGTCCGAGACTGTCAAAGTTTCTCAATACATTATAAAACGGCATGACATGCAATATTTAATTGTATTGAGGACCTAAGATGTATGTGTCGTATTTTATACGTCACTTAATAATTGATTTTGGTGAACAACAATAGGGTGATAAGAATCCGACCTTGAAAGCGTCAAAAGTGCACCACATTAAAATGAAGAGAACAGAAATCTTTTCGTGTTCCTCTGGAGACTTGAAATATTTGTTGTTGTACTTTATATGGCATGTAATAATTTGAGTATGAATATTGTCGTATTATATACGTTACAATATTTTTATTGAAACTCACAGCATATGTGTTGTTGTATTTTACACGACAATTGTAGTAATAAAGTTATAGTTATTTTCTGTACCATGTATTTGGTGACTCAGAATAGGTTGGATGGATTGGACCTATTTTGGGGGCGTCACAACTAATCTGCTGCTTCGCTCTATGGTCGGAAGCCATGGAGATTTCCCTTGCCAATTTTACAGATTTATTGCTCCATCCTCTTTATTTATCAGTTTTGGGTGTTTATTCTTTCATTTTGATTTGTTCAAATGGATGTATTAACTTTTGGATCTAAACTGTTTGTGTGTTATTGCTTATCTATCAAGTTTGATTTGGATTTTGGGGATGAGGTTTTCGATTTCGACAGATCTGTTGTTTCTCACTTCTTCTTTGTTGCTTATTATCTTATTGTTGAATTTGATTTTGGAGGTTTCAATTTTGCCGGAGCATCGATTTTTTGGTCAGGTTTCTGGAGTCCTAATCGATTATATAAAGTCTCATAACTTTGTTCAGAACTTATGGTGCTTCTACCGGCTGATTTATTCTCATTTGGAGATAGCAAAGTCGTTTGTTAAATTCCATATAAACACGTGGAGTATTTAGTAATTTCTCCACCTACAGTAAACAACCATCTGCTGGTGGATTTTGAATTCACCCTATTAAAAGAGAATGTTTGTTATTGTAAGTGCGATCCGTTTAGTTTCTCAGATTTAGTTTGTCAAAACTAGGTTAATAGGGTGAATTCAAAATTCATCAGGAGCAGATTTAGTTTCTCAGACTTGTTAAAAATCTAAATCAGTCGTTTGTTACATTAAACAACAAATTCCATATAGCCAAGCCGTTTATTAAATTTTTTTCAAAAAATATTCCTCACACACATCTATCGATTTTCATTCTGAGCTCATTTCAATTCTTTTATCACCATCACCCAGGCCATCTTTGGTCGGTTTTCATGGAAGGAGGAGATCAATTTTGACTTTTTAAAAAATTAAAATAAATTTATAAATATGTATGTATATAAAATCAATAAGAATTGATTTGTAATTTTAGTATATTTTATTTTCATAATTTTTTAAATAATTATACTTGTTACTAATTATCTACAAACTTATTTTCTAATAATCACAAAAATAAGTAAATTTTTATTTTTATTTTTTCCATTTTTTTTCCTAACTTTTCTGATTTTATTTTATTTAAAAAAGTTTCTTTCTTTTCCACTCAAGAGTTGTCACGTCAGCTTTCTCTCTCTCTCTCTCTCTCTCTCTCTCTCTCTCTCTTGTCATGTCAATTTTCTCTCTTTTATGTGACAAACTGTTTAAAGTCAACATGATTTAATGGTTTTTCTAACGGGTTGTTAACAAAGTAAAGTATAGTGAGTTGACTGTAAGAAAAAAAGGTTTAGTGACTCGCTTGTAAGTTGACATAAAGTACAGTGACCAAAAAAATATTTAACCCTTTATATAAGAGTAATGCTACATACACAAACTATTCTACAAATATTTTACAACTGCTAATGTGGCATATTCCATCTAGGACTGTAAATGATAACTGAAAAATTCATATTCGTTCGCATCCGTATTCAAAAAAAAGCGGATATTATTCGCATTCGAAAAAAAAACGGAAATATCCGTATTCGGTTTAAAGGTATTCACAAATAAAGAAATACGGATATATGCGTATTCGTATTCGTTTAACATCTGACCGTAAATATATCCGACGGATAGTGGATAACGGATATCCAAAATCCAATATTTGGATTCGTATCCGTATTTGAATAATATATATATATATATATATATATATATATATATATATATATATTAATAACTTATATTCATTTATTAATAACTTACATTCATTAATAACTTATATTCATTGATAAGCGTAATTACTTCTTCTGTCCCACGTACATAGTCTTATTTTTTAATTTAATGAATTCTTAATTTAAAATTGATGTGAATGTATTTTTTTAATTAATAAAATACTTAATATTGCGAATTACTTAAAAAAGGGAAATTGAAAAAATTGTCCCCTCATGTTTACATGCACTGAATTGCAATATAAACGTTAATTGATCTATAATTGATCTTGAATTCTCTCCATTACACCTTTATTCTAATTTTAATTCCATTCAATATATCATATTTTTATAGTTGTGGGTTGTATAATTAAAATCAACACCAATCAACTAATTTATTGTATATAATAGCATAATTGTTTTAAAAATGAAAATAATCCTATTCTTTTTTACCATTTGATGAATATGTGAATTTTTCGTCAAAATTTTAATGATTGGAAATTCTTTTAAACTTTTAATGGTGAAAATATTTTTTATGATTCTAATTTTTTGTAAGATTGATAAAAAAAAAATCATTATCTATCTATTAACATATTTTGATTATTATTAATAAAATTATTAAAATCAAATAATTAGTGTATTGAATAAAATTAAAGAAAATTTGTAACGGAGAGTAGTCAAAACCTAACTTGATAGAAAAAACCTATAGTAGATAAAATGAGTAATACTATGTAAGTTGATAGAAAAAACTTATAGCGGCTCTAATCTAGCTAGTTATGTCATGTTTGTATGCGTGAGCCTACTGAGCTGACCTCAAATTTTTGCGTCGAAATAGTAATTGATACTTGAGTTTTTACTATGTATTGCAAAAAAATTATGTCAAAAAAATAATATGAAATACATTAAATTTGATAAAATTATAAGGATGACTACCATACTTTATATATATATTTTTAAATTATCACTAATACTTCCATGATAAAAAAAAATAAGAAATTGATAAATCTACCACCAGAAATGATATTTCCGCCACAAAAATGTCGTCATAGATGCAACATTTTGGTAGCAGAAATATCAAAAAGTGTGATGATTTTATCAATTTCTAAAAAATATACTCATAGCTTCGCAATATATATCATTTTTTATTTTTGTTGATTAACACACGCTTCATTCACCTTCACATGATCTCATTCGATAATTGACGGGCCAAAGATTAGTAAATATTTAGTGAGTACTAGGGGTGAGTATTCGGTTATTATTCGAACCGAACAAGAATTTCGGTTATAATCTAAAACTAAAATTATATTGTTTTGGGTATCCGAACAATTAACCGAAATCTATGATAACCGAATAGGTTATTCGGTTAATAACCGAATTTATAAAACTTAATTAACAGCAGAAGCAACAAACATACTAGAGAGAACAACAACAACAACAGAACAGTACATGATTAACACTATGTAGCCTACATATTGATATTACAAAAGAGGCCAATACAAATTACAAAAACATACAGCAGATACATAACATCTTACACCAGAGGCCAATCGTCTACTTGGTCTACACAGCCAAACTTCGCCGAAACAAAGCGAAGCTTCTGAAGAGATGATGAGCAGTGAGCTTCATGGAAAAGTTCGTCATCGGCTCCACTTCCGTCGCCGCTGGCGAGCTCACCGTCGAAGATCAGAACCTCCTCTCCGTCGCCTACAAGAACGTCATCGATCTGCTCACTCCAAGCCATTTGGCGAATCGTATCGTCGATTTAGCAGAAGGAGGAGGGTTGGACTGTGATTTCGCAATGATCTGAGACTGGGATTCGCTGGAAAGGATAGGGTTCACTGGTTCAAGTGGGAAGATGAGGAAAAGGAAGGACTAATTGAGATTGTTTTGGATGGGAAGGAAAGAAGTCAGCTTTTTAGTATTGAAGAAGATAGTCTGATTGAAATAAATGATGTGGTTTCTGAGGAGAGTTGGGTGCGATTGAAATAAATGATGTGGTTTCTGAGGAGAGTTGGGTGCAGTTAACCTTGATTAATGAAAATATAAGAATTAAGATAGGGAGTAACAAAAAAGAAATTTAGGTATTTGGGTCGGATGTTTTTCAGGTATTCGGTTAAATCGAATAGCTCAAAAATAAAATCCGTACAAACTAGCCGAAATCAAATATTAAAAATAACTGAATTTTAAAAAAAAAATCGATTAAATTATTTTAGTTCGATTCGATAATTCGGTTATAACTATTTTTTGCTCATAGTGAGTACTAGTTATTACAATGAGTTACAGAACTTGTGGCGCTATTATATACGTTCATCCTAGAATTTAATGAAATGACTTGTCCAAACTATTACAAAAAATTGTAGATATTTTTCGGGGCGGATTTGCCTTTAAATGCTAAATGAAAACATAACAATAAAAATAAAAACAGAAAGCAATGAGGAACATAAGTATTTCTTTCTTTTTAAATAAAATGAAGCAAAAGTATTTCATATTAATCAAACATCATAATGCATCAGCTAATAATAAAAATAAAGAGCAAATGTCTATTGCGCATGTAATTACCACCTTCACATTAAAAATAGCTAATATAAATCGCGAAAGCAAATTCACCATTCATATGCATAAATCAGTGTTAGCAAAGTGGACATTCCACAGCAGTAGATGTCATTACATGAATTTACAAATTAGAGAGGAGGGTACATTTCAGAATAGAAACGCTAAGTCTATGTTTGTTTGCAATTATGTAACATAGATTCAACTTATTTATACTAGTTAAGTACGTATAAACACTTTTTTATCCTTAATTAATCCCATAATGGTAATCTCATAAATAAAAAAATTGTTGTTTCTAAGGTATAATCCCCAAGTAGGAATATAGGATTAAACAGTATCCCTTTTGATGTATCAAATGACCTTACGAGTAGGAAAATAGTCCATGATTGTCATTGTAGGGTTAACTCAAGGATAAAGAAGTACTCATAGGTACTTAAATAGTATAGATAGTCCAATTCCATGAAACAAACATAGCCTAAGAAGTTACCCGACTTACATGGAGCACTGAAAGTTGGATGAGGTCCTAAAATGGCAGGTGAAACAGCCACTCAAGGAAACAATCTGATGGGTCCTGCGGAAAGGTATGACCTTCTGGGAAGTTCTAACAACTTGAGGAGCCTGGTTTACCACCACGGAGCTCCTCATTTGTTGAGCCTTCCTCTGAGCTGATCTGAGCTTGTTCATAATCTTATCCATGGATGATGACCTCTTCTTTTCAAGTTTCATCTAAATAACATAGTAAGTTATAAAGGATCAACAACAAAAATTAAAGCCATTTTATTTATTTTTGTATGAGCGGTTCTATGTGCACAAAGTCACAAACCATGCACAAACAGAGAGAAAAAATAATATATGGATCCTACCATTTAAATGATTGATAAGGTTTATTAACTTTTTACATCATTTTTTTACTATTCAATACATGGGATAATATTATTTATGCACAACTGTTTGAGCACAATTTGTGCACATAGAATTACTATTTTTTTACTATTATAACTTTTTGATTTTTAGGGGGAATACCGGATGCTCATTACTCCATTTTAATTGGAGCTAGTAATATTGCAACAAAAGTAATATAATTCCTAAATGATTGACTCGTGATGAAAATTAATGTATCGTAAATATTTTGACTGGCATATGAGAAACAACCTCTAATTTCCGTATAGCTGCCTCAGCCTTTGCCTTCTGCAGGTTCTCCCATGCAGTAATTCTGGCTTCCTCCCTCTGAACCCTGAAATATTTATTTTCATAATTTACATTAGAAATCAACAGATAGATAATTTTTATTACTTCTTTCTCCATGCAAATTTTAAAGGTTAAGATTCTGCAAGCTTAATCATGTGTTTTATGTTTTGTAGACTGGGAGGATAAAATTCAGGTTATGATAAAGGACGCAAAATGATCAAAAGAAAACTTTCATGGAAAATCTTATGAACTGAATGAGGTCCATAAATCTTTGACATTAATAGATAATGCCCTTATTTATTTCAATTGAATCAAACTTTGAAACAGAGGACAAAACTCTACTCTTGACATGGAAAGACAGTGGCCCAAAGACTCCCATTGCATAAAGAATGATATTTTTTTAAAGTTAATTTTGGCCTCCAGTATGGGGAAAATTCATGAAAAGATTATTAATTTAGTCATTTAACCACAAGGTAAGATATTTCTAACCAAAAAATTAATTGCAATACCAACATCACAGCAAGCCTAATATTATACTGGTAAACTGTCTCTCTCCCAGCGGTATGTGGTTGCGTACCTTTTTTCGTGGTGAATACATAATTCTAGCCCTTATAACTTATGAGAGTCGTATTCTCTTTTGTATAAGACAACCAAAAGCAGAAAGAAAACAAAAGAAGAAGAAAATAATAGGAAATCAGCAATACACACATACTTTGAAATTCTCTTTGCTGTCTCCGAAACTTCCCAATTTGTGGACCTGACCTCCAAAGCTTTACTTTTCCAGTCATCAACATTTCCTGAGCCTTTCCCAGCATTTCGAGCTCTATGTTTCTTGGACCATCGAGTCATGGTGACCCGTTCATCAATTTGCACATCCCTGATTTCTTGTTTAGAGGAATGGAAACTATGAAACTCCACAATGGGTAAGGCAGAAGGAGATGGAGAGAAAGAAGGCCTCTCCCTAGGAGACGAGTGCGGGCTTCCCTCAGAGCTCATCTGAGTTGCCATATCCCTTCTTGAAACAGCACGAGATACGTTGTTGGCTTCATCCTCAACACAGTCAAGTTTCTCATCTGTATGTTGGATCCAAGCAACAAGCCACAATCAGAAATGGGATATGAATAATAAACTTGCCCAATCATACACAGAACTACACATGGTTTAAATGGCAAAACTACAGTCTTGTAGAGTTGTAGTTATCCTGCTGATCCCAAAATAATGCAAAAAGGAATATTAAGTTTAGTGAAGGCAAAAAGATCATGCATGTAACTTTTTGAAAATATTAGACCTCATACGCTTGCCCCTTTCCCAAAACTGGGAGAAGCACTTTCGGCGGTTTCAAGGTCTGAAAGGAGTTGGTTTTTTTCATGTTTGTTTTCCTTCCAATGAGAAAAAATACTAATGCTTTTTAGTTTACTTTTTGCAGACTGGCGTAGATGTGGTCATTAACCAGGATTGGGAAATCATGCAAAAAAAGTGCATACACCAATAAGCTTTAGTTCAATCAGCTCAAGTGATGTGACAATGTGGATAAAGTCTGTGTTTTACACTCTGAAATAGGAGTCATTCTGTGTGAACTGAACAGCGAGAACACATCACCCAAACCCCAACCCCAACCGACATACACCATCCAGTTAAAGTCGGTGTGTTGATGGGGAACTTGTTTTGCAAAAGAAAAACCAGATCATTTATAAAAGAACCTCATATGTTGACCAACTAGTAGTGACTAGTGAAGAACAGATTTCAGATGCGATCTTAGAAAAAAAATATACAATAGTTTGCGGAAAATTTCAAACTTAATAATGAAAAGGACCATTCAATCAATCAAAAGGCAATATAAACGCATCTTTAGTAACATATGACAATTGTAATTATCACACCTTTTGGAAACTTTTGCAATTTTTTGGCATCAAAAGATATCCATATTATACTTTTAGAGCGAACAACTATAAAGACAGTATGCATCTAAAGTTCAGCCATATTTTCCTAACCATATATAATATGGGGCATCCAAGTTACAGCAACTAATCCGAGGAACATCATAGTCCATCTAATAATTGATTATTAATGGATCCTTTTTAAGACCAGAACTAAAAACATAATCACTGTTCCCACTGAATAATCACTATTGATTCTTTCTTTTTTTTCACAGATGAAAAACTGGCAATCATATATGAATGGCTGAACACGGTGCAAAAGAAAAAATAAGTAGTAATAAAATAAAACATCCAGAAGTCTAAATTTAAAATTTAATGTTCTGGTAAGTTTAAAAAGCCCGAGGAATAGATAGCCAGTACCGTGGGAGCTTAGCAAGATTGATGGGCATAGCATCTCAGAGCAACCATGTATGCTGACCGACCTTCCCATGCACGGCTCCATACATGCAGGAAAGTTTCCATTTCCACCATCTCGTCCATCATGTCGTATGGAAAAACTATCTGCAGCGATCACTCCAGCTGTGAATGGGGAGGCTGCTATCAAATTCCCAACATTCCCTCCATCAAACATGTGCACTGCAGGGGAGTACATTGAATAGTACGCACTTCCAGGAGGCCCCAGAGGCCCACTCTTTGATTTGGGCCGCCTCTGCGGCTGTGGAAACGAAGACCTCACAGCACCATCTCCCGAAACTGGACTGAAAATCCACCTCTCAGCATCCTCCCATTTGGAAGGTAATGTCCTTCCATTATTGAAAGGCAATAATGCATTATTTACATTCCTCCTGTTAGCACTTGTATGCAAAGGTACACGTTCTGAACTCCATCCCTTCTGAATACCAACGTTTGTTTGACGATAATTCGGTGTCCCGGGACTAGGAAATGTATCAGTTCGCCGTGTTGAAACAGAATTTTTCTTCATAACTCCAAATCGTGGGGAAGAGCTCGTGACATTGGTCACAGTATTGTTCAGATCTAGCGAAGCAGGTCTTCGCCTATCTAGTTTCTTTGCCTCAGATCTCGACCTTCGTACTTGACAATCTGATTATTAAACCACTTCATTAGGCTTTCTAAATCTAAGGTTTAACACAAATAGTACAATATATTATACTGACTGACGTACTGCACAATTTCCACCTTTTAGTGCTTGAGAAAAGGAGCTTCTTGCTGAATCCAGGACTTGATTTTCATCCTCTGTTTCTACCTCACTGTGTTCTTTTTGAACTGTGCATAAAAATCAGGAAAAACCAAAAAGCAAATTGTGAGAACTTGAATTAGATTTGGCACATAGACATGACATGATGTGAGTACCTTTAGCTTTTTCTACTTTCCTGCAAAGGGGACTTTTCTTGGATTTGTTTGGATCTAGATCTGGACCACTGGAAGAGGTATCATGGCATTCGTGTACTGCCAAATGCTGGTTCAAATCAAAGACTTTAATGTTTTTGTAGTTTTCACATTTTCAAATTCAAGGACTAAATTTGATGCTCAATAGAAACAGTTGTCAGATAAGTTAAATTTTGTTCTGAAATAATATCTATTCCGGACAAAAATATAGTTTTCCTTTTCATCAATCATATTCGCCTTAATATGATGTCAATGAAATCTATGATTATGTACACACTAGAATGATATTTTCATGAAGCATGCTCATCAGAAAACATAAAAATTAATGAGATCCAAAATGAGATAATCAGTACTGATCTCAGCTAAACAGTCAAATGTCTAACTCTGTCTCAATATATACAACATTTAATACATACATATTGCTACATTTTCTGCGAAACAATCAAATGAATTTTCTCTTTCTAAAAAAAAGTGATAAGATCCAAAATAATCTAATCAGTACTGATCTCAGCTAAACAATCAAATATCTAACTCTGTCACTATATATACAACCATTTAATACATATATATTGCTACATTTCAGCTAAACAATCAAATAATTTTCTCCCCCTAAAAGATTCACGAAAAACAGAGAGACTAACTAAACATTGAAGTATAAAACAATAGAGAAATTGATACCTGAGAGATTTCGGAGGAGAGAGAGTCGTGTTCGTGAACATCGGAAGCAAATGAGCAACGGTCAACGCTACAGGAAGCGGAGGAGGAGAAGAGGCTGAAGTTTGAGTCGGCGCTGAAAATGACGGAGTCCGGACTCGCATCTCGAGCTCCTCTGAATCCCGTTCTCATCGTCAACTGGCCGCTGTGATCTTGAAACCCTAGCTCCGCCACTGGAATGAGTCCTTCAGTTCACCACATTCCCAGCCTAATTACAATCAGCAGTTCATAGGATTACAGGAGGAGGAGATATAACGGAAAGGACAATTTGGTAGTAGTACCATTATGTATGTTTATTTTTGGATTTGCCTATTTCGCTTCAACGTTGGGTTTTGGATACCCAATTATATACTTTTTCATATATTTTAAATAATAGTTTGTGTTAAAAAATTCAAAATAAATAGACTATTATCAGTTTGGTGTAACGATGTGTTAAATTAAAGGCCTGTTTAAAAATAATATCAAATTTCTTTTTTTTTCAGCGATGATGTTTTAAAAACACTTTTGATGAAAGTAAAATATTGGACTTTTAGAATTGTGGTAGGACACATTTTTTGAAAATTTCTCTCCGTACAAGTTTGTTTCTAATTCGTAAGGAAAAAAGTTATTCAAACAATTGCCTATGAGTTTGTTCATCTAAACTCACCATCTATAACTTTATATTTTTGATAATTAAATATTCGGTAAAGTGTCAAAATTATTGATAATTAAATGACCAAAAAATGTGACAATATGAGATTACCACATATTAATCATCTTGAAATTTTTATTTAGACAAAAATATATTTTATATTTAATAATTAGGACATAAATATCCGTATTAGTCGCATAAATTTACATTTATTTTATATTTTTTTTGTTTGTCGACATGTTTAGTTTAAATAAAATTAACTCATTGTTCATACAAAGTATGTTATGTTTGTTATTTATTATTATAAGTTTAATGTATTATTAACAACATACTAGACAATTTTGTACTTAATAATTGAATAAATTATGAACTGCTATTTTATAAACATGTTAAAAAAATAAATACGATTTACAAAGTAATACTCTATTCGTTCTAAAGTTAGAGATACAATATGTCTTTTGAAGTCAAACGACGACATATTAAATTTCATAATTGATATGACTCATAAAAAATTTAAAATAAAATAAATTTTGTGATTAATAATTTTTGTTATATACTATGCAATTATAATTATTGTATTAATTAAAATTAAATAAATTCATATTAGTTTGAAGTTTAATGTGTCCTCATTTGATTTCAAAAGTCAAATCTATTAATTATACTAAAATGCAGTACATGACACAATAGCTTGACATCTATCATTCTCAAAATTCAACACATGTCATGTCTAATTAATACTCCTTAAGACCCTTAACAAAACTGCCTAATTAATGCTCCTTGCAACAAACCTTAATTCAAACTAAATCGTTAACAAATGTCGCGGTCTAAATCGCTGGATCCGATAGATCAACCCCAACAAAGATAATTAACAGATAGTGAAAAGATTATACAAAAAATATTATATGATCTTGTATTTTATGAACTCCCTCTGTCACTAAAAAAAATATGACTAAAAGTATAATATTTTTTGTCTTTAAAAGAATGAGATAAAATATATAAAATGAAAGGTAATTAATGGGTTGTTTGATAAAAACTGAATGAAAATTTTTAAATAGTTAAAAAATTTGAATGAGGTGAATGAAACTTGAAAGCTGAACACTGAATAAAAATAAGTTGTTTAATAATTGATCTGTTTGAAACGTGAAATAAGTTGTTTAATAATTGATCTGTTTGAAATATTTGAATATGTGTATTTTTTGATTTTAACTCTTAGAATTATTTAGATCAAATTTTTGATAATTCTTAATATTACTGAAATACAATTGAATGGACTTTTGAACAACATTTCATATAAAACTTTTAAAAAATATATTAATTAAATAATACGCCATTCGTTATACAAAAGTGTCATTAGACATAATAAATATTTTAACATTATTATCACAGTTTTATTATTATATCATTATCATTATATACATATTATTTGTGTGTATGCATACATTTATATTAAAAGAAAAGCCTTTTAATATCCCCTAAATCACTATAAATCTAAACTGCTCGATAATGTTAATCGCTTTTTAATATTAACATTATTAAATTAATTATTATCTCCTAAAATCACTATTGGTTACATTATAAACATTTTTATCAATAAATTAATATATATATATATATATATATATATATACACACACACACACAACCTGTTATATAATGTCCTGGGGTTTAGTGATCAGATTAATTCTATACTTGGATATATATTTGCGCACAAAACTTTTACCCAACTCTATGTAACAAATGCTACCAAAATTTGATCATCGCACAACAATATATCATCTTATTATTATATTTAATTTATTAATGTATGTATAAATTTATTATTTACAAAATGAATAATCTCGCCGCAATGCGCGGGTTTGTATCTAGTTGTATATCTAATTTTGGAATAGAATGAGTACTAAATTAATTAATTTTATAATACTTTGATAACTTTTGATACTACTTTGAAAACCATTGATAATTACATTTAACATTAACCATATGGGTGAATCATTTAACTAAAATTAATACAAGGATATTTTAGTAAAAGATCAATATTAGAAAAAATATACTCAATAATCTCAAATTCATATCAAACACTCATAATAGCAATTATCGATAATCACATATCTTCTACCAAACATAAGTGACACAATATGACCATTTTCTATTAACGATAATCAGATACCCAGTCATATATGTTTAGGTGGGTATCCATCATGACTTGTAACTGTTGGGATATTTCACATGAATCCCACATTGGATAAATTCAAGAGTGTAGATGAGTTAATAAGTATGGTAGAGTCTCAACCTAATAGGTTAACCTTTTAGGTAAGAAGGTGGTCCAACATGCTTATTGGGCTAGTCTACACAGGTGTGCGCTGCATGGTGATGAATTGATGTGGGATGGATCGTATAATTCTGCTACAAAATGGTATCAGAGCTCATGGTTCGATGGGCCCAAGTATCAACTCCAAGGTGCGAGGGGAGTGCGAAGGTGAATTTGCAGGCCTCGTGGGTGGAGCAAATAGATTTGAGTCGGGTGGAGCGGGCTCAGGATTGTTCTAGGAAATTGCTCAGACACGTTTGCTTCCGGCATGATTTGAGTCGGGTGGAGCGGGCTCAGGATTGCTCTACGAAATTGCTCAGACACGTTTACTTCTGGCGTTGTGGAATAGTATTAGAGTCGAGCAGAACTCTTGAAGGATTAAAAGAAGGTGTGCTTAATGGTGAATACTCTAGTATGATACTTGTGATGGGTATTCAAGTGAAAGGTGGAGATTGTTAGTTCTCAGTAGGCACACAATAGATCTAGAAGGGGGGGTTGAATAGATCTTTTTTATTTTTAAATACTTTTCCTGTTTATTTTGTATAGCTAATGCATTAACATATGACAAACATAAGAATCTTTTCAAGCACAGTGGAATAAGTAAAATATCCCCTTCATTGATATATTCATAATCATACATACATTGTTCTTAGAGTTAGTTAAGTGGTAAGCAGTTAATACATACATAACAGTTAGAGAAGTTAGATACATAATGTAAATGACATAAAGTAAATGACTGAATGTAAAAGACACGAGGGATTTTAAGTGGTTCAGAGACTCAAGCTCCTAATCCACTCTTCTGCTTTAACTAACAGGATTTCCACTAAGGAAGAACAGCACCCTGAATCACTAAGATTCCTTCAAGACCAGCAGCCTTGGAACTTCAGTTTACTAAGAACTCTTCAAGCCCAGCGGGTTTGGAACTTCTTCTAGTTCCCTAGGAACTCTTCAAGCCCAGCAGGCTTGGAACTTCATTTAGTCCCTCCGGACAAGGACCCCTCAGGCCCTGACTTCTTGTTGTTGTAGTTGTTGTTGGTGCCTTGCTGCTAAGATGTCTTTAAGCTTGAACATCTTATGTACTTAGCAGCTTGGCGTGATCCTCTTTGCATTCTTCTTCGAGTCTGGACCACATCTTCTCTGGTGCAGTTGATCTTCATTCTTTTCTGCTCATCTTCATCTGATGTCAGATGTGCACAATCACCATTTGGGTTTGCTAAGTGTTTGAGCTTTTGGTAGACTTTGTCTGGCACTTAGCATTCCCTGAACCCTTCTTGAATGGTTTGCAGACATGGTTCTGCATCTGTTCTGTTTCAGCTTTTGGTTCATGGTAATTTGTAGAGTGACTCTTGATCTTCTTTGTACTCTACAACTTTTTTGAATGCTATCTTCCTGGCCTTCTCGGCTCTCAGCTTAGCTGTCATCTTCAGTGGCATTCTCATCTTTGTTGAGTGAAACTTTTAGTCAATTTGATTTCTTTTTCAAAGCTGCTTCACTTCCACCTTTGTAGTCTCACTGTCACTGAGACTTTTTCTGTTTAGCTCTAGTGGAACTCGTAGAGTCAACAATACAGCATTACAACAACTCAACGATTCTACAACCTTAACAACTCTTGATCCTTGAAGCTCTGGCTGATATATACTCCTTTCCAATCTTCTCGTTGGAATATAGCCGTTGAGAGTAGTTTGAATTGCCTCGCAAATCTCGAGTTATTTGATGTAGACTGCAGATGGACATGACATCCCCTTTTTCATCTTTCTGACACTGTAGTCTACTGTTTCACCTACCCCATCAGAGATGTCACTTTGATGTCTTGGGCAGGTAGTCTTCTTTATTTCTTCTTTCTGACTTCTCGATTAGAACATCTGAGATTGTCCTCTTGCATCGATGCTCTCAATAAGCTATATTCGAATATCACTCTTCAGATTGAATCGTTGCCAATGCTTCAATCTTCAGATGACCGAACTCTACGATTCTGATGCATATGTTCTTGGACCTGATCGTAGTGTCTTGTTAAATGTTGCTTATTGACTAGTTGAGACAACACTACGATTCTGAAGAGTGTTCATTGAATCTTCAATGTAGAACACTTCTTTCTTCATTTGTGCAGTGCTTCAATACTTCTGTTTGCCTTGACTGATCTAAGAAAGTGATAGCTTAACTCCTTGTTCTGGTCCCTTATGAATAGCAAGACACCTCAGATTTGTGGCATGTCCAGCTCGCTTTCTCCTTGTGATCTCCTGTTCACTTATCATTAATGGACTAACCCATGCTTAATCAATTTAGCCTTGTTCTTCAGAAGCTGGCCAGTATCTCTGTGTAAACTATGTCAGTTCCTTCTTTGCTTGGCAAACACTACGATCCTGGTTGACCCCAAGATCGTTGTCTTCTGTTCATTCGACAACAACATCGCACTTCTTGCCGACTTTTCCTTAGTCGATTACACTTTTCATCAAGTCTTTTTTGATCTACTTGTAGAAGGCTTCATCTTGAATGGCTTTACAACTCAATCTGGATGCTGATTGGGTTGGTGCTTAGATCTTCTGTTAGCTTGCAAGCCATTCGTTGAGTGCACTCTGGTTCCCTTCAGGTGGAATATATCTTTGCAGCTCTAACAAGAGGCTTCATCCTTTGGATATTCTGGGAGAGCTCATTTATTGAGAATCGTGTTTACTCTATGATTCTGTATTGGCGTTGTGAGCACCTTTGTTGAAGCCTTAGTTCTACACTCTACAATTTAGCTTTGGTTGTGCAGACACTACGACTCCGAGATCAGATGTCGACACTCTACGATCTCTGTCCTTAAGCTTGTTGTCTTCATCTGATCTGGCTCGACTACGATATCTGCCTCTTATTTGATTAGTAAACTCTACGACTCCGAGTGTGGTCTACAATTCTTGACTTGGCTTTAGCAGATGCTCGTTCGGCTCTTAGACATGTTGTCTCTATGATTCTGAACATGACTTCCTCAACAGACTATGGCTTCGAGGAAGTTCTTCTCGACACACTACGATCCTTTCTCGTCTCTCCTGGCAGTCTACGAACTCCGAGATCTACTATCTTACAGACTACGATTCTGCCTTGATAGCTCTCGAGTTTTCCTTGACTCTTCTGGCAAACTACGATTTCTGGTACAGTGCTCGACGATCAGACAGACCTATCTATTACATTATAAGATCAACCTAACAAGCTTGATCTTTCTAAATTTGTAATCCCTGTACATCATTTCTTTTAAGGACTTTACAAAGCTGTTTTGCTTATGTAGGATCAACCTAACACATTTGATCAATTTATTCTAAGTCCTTGTACATATGTTCCTATTATCTATCAAAGGACTTTACAGCTTTTCTTGATGCAAGCATACTTGCATATTCATTCATTTATATCATAATCAAATCATATATAAATAGGAATATCATTCACATGCTTATTCCTAACAGAGATTGTTGGGATATTTCACATGAATTCCACATTGGATAAATTCAAGAGTGTAGATGGGTTAATAAGTATGGTAGAGCCTCAACCTAATAGGTTAACCTTTTAGGTAAGGAGGTGGTCCAACATGCTTATTGGGCTAATCTATAGAGGTGTGCGCTGCATGATGATGAATTGATGTGGGATGGATCGTACAATTTCAATACAGTAACAAACATCCCCATTTTAAAAAAAACAATTAGGATTTATTCGCACACTAATCCGGAATTCATAACAAATTTTGAATCAAATCCAAAGTCTGAATTGAATCAAATTCATCCAAACATAATTAGGATTTATTCGCACACTAATCCGGAATTCATAACAAATTTTGAATCAGATCCAAAGTCTGAATTGAATCAAATTCATCCAAACATAATTAGGATTTATTCGCACACTAATCCGGAATTCAGAACAGATTTTGAATCAAATTCAAAGTCCGAATTGAATCAAATTCATCCAAACAAATCTTAAACCAGTAATCCAATGCTATCTTCTTGAGTCATCTAATTAGCCCACAACATACTCATCTAAAAGGTCATGACTAAAAGTATTATTGTTAATAACTTAATTCCTTATATACAGACAAAAAAAATTCATATCTTTCGATGTGTGATTAAGATTTTACAATTTGAACTTTCAAACGCACCAAACGCTGAATAACCAAAAACTAGGTAACCAAGCATACACTTAAACCACTATGAATTATTATGTGTACAAGTCATTATTGAGAAATATTTAAACTCAAAATTGATATAATGTATTAAAAAGTATAAAATAATAAATTTTACACCAAGTAATACTTTTTCATAATTTATAATATTTACCATTATAGTAGCTAAAATTAAAAGAATTTAGGCTGATTTTAAAATTTAAAATATTATAAATTAATTTAAAAAAATTAATATAAATCTTATATTTTAGAATAGAGAGTATATAATATCAAAGTGTTTTGCTCGAGTTGAAAATACACTTGCAAATTGCTCTTACCATTTTATTTTGGGAATTATTAAATTCATAACACTTTATTATTTTTACAATAAAAGTATTGTTGTAGATATATAACGACAGTGAAGATCGTTGCTATAAAATTTATAACGACATTTTTATTGGGAAAATAATATTTTCTATTATATATTTAATAATTTCCTTTTATTTTTTGTATTCTACTCCATTTCTTTCCCGCAGGCCGCAATTAATAAGCAGTTGACAAGTCAGATAGAGGGCATAAATGTGAGTTCAATGTTCTCGTGAAACGAGCTGGACAGCCTGGAACTGTCTGCGCTCATGCCGGTCAAAACGGGTAACAAATATTTAACTAAATAATCCCTCAACCTTACAAAACTGAAAGAGTTATATATTATATGAATTGCACTAAAAATACGTTGCTTGTTAAGAATGAATAAAAATAGTTTAATTTATAAATTAATGAAATATATAATAATTAATTAATGTATTTACGTAACAACAAAAATTGACATATTTTTATTACAAATTCAAAAGAATATTAAAGAGAGTTTTGGCTAGCTCTCCTCAATTTTCTTTTAATATTCAATATAACATCTTTATTAGTTATGATTTAAATATTTTAATTGATACTTCATGATAATTAGAATCATTAAATATATTTTTAGATCCGACAGTTAGCAGTCATGTCTTCCCTTATTCGACATATATGCATACATAAGAACGCACCACTCTAATTTATTTTATCTTATCGCATAGATTTTCACATTAATCGCAATAACACACCCCATCACATATTTATCGATATTTTTATAAATTTTTTTATAATTATTCTAGCGCCCTTGAACAATTCTATATCAGTCATCTATAGATTTATGTAAAATAAAAGTACATGATCAGGAAAGAACCAATATTTTGACGAGCAAACAGCAGAAGGTTCCTTAAATAGCAGCAGGTGGCATTCAATTCAACTCAACGTGAGGCGCATTAGCTAGCTATGCATTGTGCAGACTGCAGACAATGTTTAAATGTAAAGATTTGTCTATTTTACCTACCAGGCTAGGCTAGGCTAGGCTACCACACACCTACACCTTCCAAAACTGAACTACTGTGAGTATATAATAATAATGGATTGAACTTTATGAAAAGTTCACTTCATGCCCAATACAGTGTTGCGTATTAGCACCGTATTAAACATGAAATGGATGAAATTCACCTTTTATGCTAACCACTCCCAATAATAATAATAATAATAATGCAAAGGCCTGTGTTCAGCAAGCTTGTTCTTATTTCTTAAGTTTTTATGCCACTTTTGGTACCTTTTTTTTAGTCCTTTTGTTAATTGGAATGCATAAAAAAGAAAAAATTTCTTTTTTATGTCCCTACGAGTCGTGTAATTATCTAGTCAAATTCATTTTTGAATGATAATTTATCGAGCTTTAAGATTTTGAAGATGAATGTTCTCATACCAACTCTAATATTACCCTTGGATGAATACATTAAGGTGGTCTTTTGGATAGTGGGTTTCTATTGGTGGCAAATTGCTTTTTATCTCTATGCATCAACATCTAACATATGCCAAAGGTGTAAGGTTCAAATCCTTCCAATGCAAAACATGTTTTCATATATATAGTGGACCAAACTCCCTGCAGAAGTTGGTGCAGCATAATGTGTATATCTCAAGGGATGGCGATTTATAACTTGTTACACCTGGATTTTCCAAGGGTTCTGAATCATGAAAGATTATACTTCCATTCGCCAAACTTCCTACGACAAAACCACCAAGGTGTTCTTGCGATTAAAGTATGAAAATCATCGCTAATCAAATTTACATCTCTTAATCTCTCTCTTATACATATGTACACACATTCCTTATATAAATTATTGAATATAGAATAGCCAAAATTACTTTATCTATAGCAGAACACCCCAAATGAAGCAACTGGTTAATTATCAACAAATATTTCAAACAGGTTCTACGTCACGAGCTGGAAGTTGTAATCTACACTGATGGGTCACTGAAGTATGCAGTAATCGCCTTCAACTTGCCATTTAGGAAGTTCTTTTCAACCTGGAAAAATATTTCTTTATAATTATGATCTAATCTAATAGTGTAAGTCGGAATCATCAGAAAACTCAACTTGCGTAAACCAGAGCATGCAACAGTGTCTTTGATTGAATTTAGGGATTAGTATGTATTGAGACGAGCATTGGAACGAGGAAACCTTATCCCTAAAAGCATATATGAGGCGGCTAAAGATGAGAACCAAACATTAATATTATCGGATTAGTATGAATTGAGACACAAGCATTAGAACGAGGAAACCTTATCCCTAAAAGCATATATGAGGCGGATAAAGATGAGAGCCAAACATTAATACCAACGGAAAATATACAAGGGTGCAAGAGTGGAAGCACATGACCCAGGCATATACTCATAACTAGTTACAACTTTATGCCAAATGAATCATTCAAGTCTTCATCTCTTGGGGCAAAATTGCATCATAAATGAAATTATTCAGATGATTAATTGATTAGACATTTAAACAAATGATTTACAAAATGAATCGTCATAGGAAAGGCAAAGGTATCCGGAAAAAACAGACAAAAAAGGAATATAAATATCCCCAACTTAGATAATTAAAGGACCTTAAATTTTCATTTTCAGTGATAGAATTGTCCCAAGAGTTATATTCTTTTTCTCTCTTTCCTTTTTCTTTATTTGGAAGGGGAAGAGGGGGCAGAAAATGTAGTTACAAAAATAATACTCGTATTACATTCATTTCAATTTAGATAACAGCCAATATATTAAGTATTTGTTATTATGAGAGAGGTGGTAATTCAAGACTGCCTAAGCGTAGAAATGTATTATAGCATATGAAAATAAATAATTGTATATTCCGAAAAATTGGTCCACATACCTCCAGTGACCATGGAGGGTTGGCAAATAAAGACAACTCTGCTAGTTGATTGAGATCAACATTCCTTGGGAGGAACATGACTATTCTGGAAGCAATTCTCTTTGCAACAGTAAAGAGGAAATACCTGACATTAGTATGTAGTACACATAAGAATAAAGTAATTTGAAAAGAAAAGGAATAAAAATAATTGCAAATGTTCAGATATTTTTAAGAGTTAAAATTCTAGACCCGTCATGTGGCTTGAGCATACTTTTGATGTCAAAAGCCTTTACTTTGGCATAAGCAGGTCCTCCCCATGGAGGTGACAAGAAGACGGTATCCGCCTGAAACACCGCAGATATTCAACATGAAAGCTTGAAACTCAGTAAAGGACTGGACGTAAAAAGTAAATAAAGAAGAAATAACTGAATTCTGTTCTTTCACATCGACTACATAGCAAAGTTTGTCCTAAAGACGATCAACTGTAACAAAAATCTGAACAAAACTAGCTACAATTTCAAGAAAGTAAGCACATCAATAAAGAGATCTAAAGGAGGTCACTAAAAGTAAAAAGAAGTATCCGAGCATAATCTAGAGGTGTCCACCAAAACCAAAATGTGACGACTGATATTCTGAAAAATATAAAATGTAAGCACTATGATAAATCGAAATGTAACTGGAGAGATTTTCATATTATATCTCTCATTTTACAACAAAAAACTGCTGCATCAACTGGCAGATATCCCAAACATAAAATAGCTGGCATAACTCAAAATCTAGAGGTGTCCACTTGCAGATATCCCAAACGCAAAATAACTGGCATAACTAATATCAAGTGCTACGTCTCCACTAGGAGTAGGATCCAACTACCCATAATATTCTGAAGGAGGGCCAAATATAGGATTGTTGAGAAGGTACAAAGACTTCTATGCGGAAGCCATACGGGAAAAGAGGTTGAACACAATTGTATTGGACTCATTCAACTGTATATAATCTTTAGATGCATATTTAAATTTCTACATTGGAAGAATTATGATTATTATTTTTTTTAAATGTGTCTAAAATCTTGAGATGGCAATTACAATTTATGTTTGAGTCATACTAATGGAAAAATATTATTTATTTTTCTTTTAAATATTATATATATCACAACTTATGGAGCAAAAAGTACTAAGCAGATAAAAAGTGCCAAATATTTCACTCATATAAGAAAATAAATAAATAAAAAATGAGGAATTTAAAAGGTGCTCCTTTTGCATGCTAGACACTTGATGTTAATAAGAACCAATACTAGCAACAGAGATCTCTACACCCTAACGGTACACCAATAATTTCAAAAAGAAAAAGGATAGGAAGGCAGTAAAATCCACTCCCTCAGTCCCATTTAAGTGAGCTCCCTTGTACATTGAGATGTACAAAAATAAGTGAACTTAATCTATCCAGATCATTCCCTCTCGCCATCCAAAAATAATAATAAAAAGTAAACTCTCCAACAAAAACTATGTGTCTGTTAAACCAGCTCACTTATTTGGGGAAATGGGAAAATAGAATATTCCATAAAATATAAGAGACGAGAACTTTCATACCTTTAAATTTGAAGCTAGAAGGAAAAAGTCCCCTATTATGAACTCAATACCATCATCAACCCCATAGATGGAAGCATTATGCTGTGCATAATCAATCTTCTTTGGATCAATATCAATAGCAGTAACATGTTTGCACCTGGAAAACAAAATAATAAATAATCTTTTGGGGGATACCAAAAAAGCTTTTGATAAAAAAAAGAAAGAAAAAGAAGAGAGTATAGAAAGAAATGACGAGGAGTTCTCAAAAAGAAATACAAGTGCGAAAATAAATAAAAACTAGTGAGCATAGTTGTCACGGCTTCACCAAGGCGATGCCTAGGCATCCTTGCGATGAAGAGTAAGCCATGTCGTGCGTTGACTTGAGGCAGGGTCACCAAGGCGTAAGCCTTGGCAGCTCGGTGCCTCACGGTGCCCAACCTTTTATTTTCCCATGGGTCTTCTACTTACCCAACAGAAATTAAGTTTAAAGCCCTAAACTTAGTCTCAGTACCCTGCCTTTACAACGTCGCGACTCCTCACTCCAGTCGACTTCGCGACTCCTCTTCGACTTCGACTTCCCTCAGTCGCGTCATCGCAAACCTCCCCCAACCGAGTCTCCCTCAGGTCTGTTTTCTCACCTTATCTCTCGCATGCGAAGTATTTTCGTTCTCTGACTCTGAGTTCTCTCTCGCTGCTATGTTGATTGCTGGGTATTTTGTTTGTGAATTGTGATATGTTGGGTTGCTTGGGTTAGTGGGTAGTGTTAGTCGGTTATTCTGTAATATGATAGGTTACTTGGGTTAGTGGGTAGTCTTAGTCATTTAGTGGGTATTATATAATATGTTGCTTGCACTGTTCTAAAAATTCCCGCCTAGGTCCGCCTAGGCCCCGCCTAGGCGCTAGGCCCCCTTGGCGCCCCGCCTAGGCCCAAGGCGGCAAAAAAATTCCTTTAGGAAATTAGGCGGAGCCTAGACAGAGAGTTTTTTTTTTATTTTAATAACTACCCAAACTAGATCTTGATATATTTATTTTTCTAATGATTTACCATATTCATAATACAGGTTGTAGTATATCAAATCACAACAAGAAGTGAACAATATCAAGTCAAAATGAATAATTTTATTATAGTTGTAATTTTTTGAATTTGTGCCAACTTCAAATTATATAAATGATGATACATTTGTAATATTTAGTTTAATTTAATATAATTCTTAAATTTATGTTTAGTTTCTTAAGTTTTAATATTGAATTAAAATTTTAAAATTTTAAATTTTATTATTTAATAGCAATCTTGTTTATGAATAAAACTAATACGTTAAAAATATGTTTGAACTTTGAACAATTGCATGTTTGTGTTTGACCTTTGACATTAACAATATGAATGTGTTTAAACTTTAAGCAAAGACCATTATTATCTTTATTATAGATTGTTTTGCTTTATATTATTGTTTTGTTTGGTTAAATGTGAGATAAAATATTAAAATTGGCTTGAAATAAAAAATCCCGCCCAGACCCCGCCTAGGCCCCCTAGGCGCTAGGCCTCCCTCGGCCGTCCGCCTCTCGCCTAGCACCTTTTAGAATATTGGTTGCTTGTAATACTTTGGGTAGTGTTAGACTATGTATATGATTAAATAATAATGTTTTGGACATGGGTATTGTTTTTTAACTATTAAAATTTGCAAACTTTACACTATGAACAATACATAATATGTTTTAGACGGTGAGTACTTTTTTGGACAGTGGGTAGTGTTTACCTGCTAAAATATACTCCCTCCATTCCATATTAAATGTCTTAATTTCTTTTTTAGTATGTTCCAAAATAAATGTCTATTTCTATATTAGTAACTATATTTATCATATTCTTTCTCTTATACCCTCGCAATCTACTTAATATACTTATTGGGAATGTGAGAATTACAAAAAAAATGTATCTAGAGAATTAAATGACAAAAAAGTGTAATTATTAGAGTCATAGAAAAGTGAAAAAACAATTATTGGGGTCATAGAAAAGTGAAAAAACAACTATTGAGGTCATAGAAAAGTGAAAAAGTAATTATTGGGATCATAGAAAAGTGAAAAAATATTTCAATTAATAAGTAATCAAAAAGGGTAATTTAGATAAAAGAAAACTTTATTAATTAGCGTGCCGAAACTAATTAGGACGTTTATTTTGAAACGGAGGGAGTATTGTTTTGGCCAGTGGGTACTAAATAATTATTTCTCCATCTTTTTGAAACTGATAACTGAGACATGATATATGATATACCTACATGTGTTTTTTTTAACTTGTGTGGTTACATTTTGGACATGAGGTTAAGTCCCATGCTGAAACATACACTGATAATCATTATTGTGGACTAAAAAGATATGTAACATTTTATTTACTTTATATTTTGGACAATGAACAGTAATTATTGTTTATATAATTACTTAATTAATTATGGAGTATGGACCAAAAGTAATACATTCAATGATTCAAAAGTTAAAACAAAAAGTAAAACATATTTTGACAAATGGTTTGTTATTTGGATCAATTTTGTCTTATATATTTTGTTTGATTGTATTGTGTAGAAACTAGAAAACAAAATGGCGGAAAGTTGGGTAGCCAATAGTTATGATATAACTAAGGATCTTCAAAAGAAAAGCTAAATCGAACGATCCGAGTTGAAAATATGAATATTGGCCGGATACAAATAATAATGATGTCATGGAATGTATACTTTGCGGGAAGAAATATCATTCGGACATCAAGAGGCTCAAGCAACATCTAATTGGAATTTTGAAGATGTAGTGAAGTGCCCAAAAACATGATGCAAGACAGATTTAAGATGAAGAATTAATGGAAAATAAACTAGGATTTAAACTTCACGTTTAAACCACTAGGATCTCTTAAGTGTATTAACTCCACGTATCAACACCAAGATGGATAAAATACATCTACGATATGGATAAAATTATCAACTTCAATATCAATAGTATGCAGTCTAACAAACTTGTGAGGATTATATTACTATTTAAAGAGACTTAAAACCCTAATATTACTTGGGGAATAATAAAAGTGCTAAACAACTAAAATACACTTATTAATAATTCTTAATTACTAATTAATGTCCTAAGTCCACACTAATAAATAAAATACATAAATCACACACCAACTACTTTTATATTAAACATAATAAAAACTTCAAATAATAAATATAAAAAAAATTTCTTTGTTCTTGACTTGGAATCCCCATCATTCTCCTCTTGTTAGAGAAAACTCGATCTCGAGTTCTATAATATGAGAGAATAAATAATGAACTCATATGCAACGGAAGAACATCTTTAAACACTTTTGACAACATCATCACGAGGTATGGCTCAATGATGAGAGCCTTGGTTTTGTATTTAAAGGTGCTAAAAAGCTTTTTGGAACAACGAAATCAACGTCAACTTGGATTGGATCAACTTCTCGAATCGTCCTTTCTTCGGTAACGAACAACTCAAAACCAACGTTAGAGGTTTTCTCAATTTGTTCCTCATACATAACCTTTGGTTCAACTTTTAAAATTTCAAGAATTTCCATAGACACGTCAACTTGGATTGGATCAACTTTTCAAATCGTCCTTTCTTTAGTAATGAACAACTCAAAAGCAACGTTAGAGATTTTCTCAATTTGTTCCTTATACATAATCTCTGGTTCAACTTTTGGAATTACAAGAATTTCCATGGACACGTCACAACTGTCTGTAGCCCCAAAATTCAGAACATCCTCTTTTTCTTTCTCTTGCTCTGCTTGAAGATGTGCCCGCAAGTCAATTAGGCTTTCTTTTATAGAAGATATGTCATCTTTTAATAAATAGATGTGATCTTTTAAAGAAGAACATATAGAAATCATATCATGTGTAGCCCTTCGAAGTTCTTTTGCTTAACTTGTTGACATTTCCTTACTTCAGTTTTTCTTTGTTCATCTTGATATCTACGTTGCAATTCTCCAAGGTATTCTTGTGCATCAACCATATCCAATCTAAGCTCTTCCTCCTTGTGTTTCAAATATCTATGACCACATGTATTAATAAGATAGTAAATTCGGTCACTTTCATTGTCAAGAAACCAAATATACTCTTTTGCTTCGACAATTAATTCTTTAGTGGTTTGAGACATTGGGTGTTTGAGATAATGGGTTATAAAATAAATAAATAAATATATAAAATAAAACTTCTTTTTTGATAACTTAAAGGCATAACTAAAAAGAAAATAAAAACAAGGGCATAAGTATGAATTCAGAAAGTATAGTGGCTGATTTAGAAATGTTGAAAGGGTAAAAGTGTATAAACTATGGGGCTAAAATTTAATAGGTAAGAAAACCATGGGATGTAAACCGTAATTTTGGAAATATATTTATAAGATTAGGGTTACTTCCTAGAGACAGAGCATCAGTAGCACAACACAACAGCAGCTAAAGAGGCAGAGCAACAATAGCACAACATAGCAGCAATGATAAGTCTTTTTTTTCTCTCAGTGAACAACAACCTCTATGAACAGTAACTCCAACAATGAACTGATACTCCGGTGATGAACAATATTTTTTTTAATACCGAAGATCCCCCAAAAATTGAAAAAATAATGGGAAAACCTTAAGCTCTGATACCAAAAATGATGCAAGACAGACTTAAGATTAATTAATGGAAAATAAACTAGGATTTAAACTCCATATTTAAACCACTAGGATCTCAAAGTGTATCAACTCCACGTATCAACAAACAAGATGGATAAAATACCTCTACGGTAGGATACCTCTACAGTATAAATAAAATAATCAACTTCAATATTAGACCTGGCAAACGGGCATGCCCAGCCCAAACGGTCCGGGCTGTCAGCGGGTCGGGCCAAAATTTTTTGGGCTGAAAATATGAGGCCCGTTACCCGGGTTGGGCCAGTCCAGGGCGGTGTTTTTTTTTAACAAAACAATGCTCCTTTTGATAATCGAACTCTAAACCTCCCCACTCCTTAAACATATGCTCAAACCAACTGAGCTACAAGGATTTTCATTTTAAAGTCACTATATACCTTACTACATCTCTTTTTAATACTTTTTGTTTTAAAATAAACCTTGTTTTTCGACTGAAAAATACAAATATCACCCAAAAAAATAATAATTTAAGATAACAAATAAATTGTAAAAAAACTTAGCTGATCATCTCATTTTTTGGCGACATGGGATGGACTAAAGAGTATAAATGATCTAACAATCATTAATAATGAGAAATTGATGCATGTTAAATATATAACATACGTATACATATATACTCCACTATAGTTTATACATACATATACATATACATATATATATATATATAAAAGCATTAAATTGGTGGTTCTTCCTTCATCTTAGCATGAACTTTCAGTTTGCATGAAGGTTTGGATAGTTTATGCTAGTAAGAGTGCCGGGTAAGTGACTTATAATAAAAAATCCTTATAGCTTAGTTGGTTTGAGCATTTATTTAAAGAGTGTGGGAGGTCTAGAGTTCAATTATCAAGGAGAGCATTATTTTATTTTATTTTAAAAAAGCCCGTGGGCCGGGCCAAAATGGCCCAAGTTTTCATGGGCTAAAAAAGTTGAGCCCAAAACCCAATTTTTATGGGCCAGCCCGGCCCACGGGCCTGGGCCAATTTTGCCAGGTCTATTCAATATCAATAGTATGCAGTCTAAAAGACTTGTAAGGATTACATCACTATTTAAAGAGACTCAAAACCCTAATATTACTTGGGGAATAATAAAAGTATTAAATAACTAAAATACCCTTATTAATAATTCCTAATTAATAATTAATGTCCTAAATCCCCACTAATAAATAAAATACATAAATCACATGAACTACTATTATATAAAACATAATAAAAACACCAAATAATAAATATAAAAGGGTTAATGACAAAATTGTCCCCCAAGTTTGGACGAAAATCAATTTGATACTCAGTTTGGGAATCTTCAATCAATACCTCTAAGTATTTTAAAACAACAAATGTGTTCTCTTTTGGCCGGATAGACCAATTTTTCGACAGAGATTGCCACGTGTCAATTTTCTTATGTACTATACATTTTGGATGTAGACATATATATACATGTATTATGATTTTATATAAGTATATACACTCCAAAAAATTATAAAATTTAAAATAAAACATTAAAAGACTAATTAAGTAAACAAATGGAGTAAGAGAGAAGGCCCAGGAAGAGGAGAGAAAGAAAGAGGAGAGAGAAAAGGAGCAGAGATAGAGAAGAGAAGGAAGAGAGAGAAGTTTGATAAAGAAGAAAAAAAAAGATGAAAAAAAAAGAGAGAATCTATTTGATTTTTTGATTTTATTGTTATTTTGTAATTGCTTTATAATTTTGTCTTCTTACCATTGATGTTTTATTTATTTAATTTGTTTTTATTTTAGTTTCTTCTTTAAAGAGACTTGATTTTAATATTGATTTTTTTATTTATAGATTTCATGAAAATAGTTTATTTGTAGATGGAGGTAATGTGTCAGGGAAATTATAATTATATTTAATTTATTATTTATTGTCATTAATTTTATAAATAATGTTAAGATTTTATTTTTTTTTAATTTTAAATATTGGGGGAAATGAACAAAGTAAAGAATAATATTATTTGAGAAAATACTTATTAAATACAAGTAAAATATACAAGCCAAATGTATTGAGAATGTCAAAATACAAAAAAAAAGTAGTCAAACCGTATTCCTGTGAAAAATTGGTCGGTCTAGCCAAAAGGGAACACATTTGTTGTTTTAAAATACTTAGAGGTATTGATTGAAGATTCCCAAACTTTGAGTATCAAATCAGTGTTCTAAAAATCCCCGCCTAGGTTCGCCTAGGCCCCACGTAGGCGCTAGGCCCCCCCTTAGCGCCCCGCCTAGGCGCTAGGCCCCCTGATACCTCACCTAGGCCCAAGGCGGCAAAAAAAATCCTCCAGGACATTAGGCGGGGCCTAGGTGGGGTTTAGGCGGAGAGATTTTTTTTATTTTAATAACTACTCAAACCAAATCTTGATATATTTATTTTTTTAATGATTTACCATATTCATAATACATGTTGTAGCATATCAAATCACAACAAGAAATAAACAATATCAAGTCAAAATGGATAATTTTATTATAGTTGTAATGTTTTGAACTTGTACCAACTTCAAATTATATAAATGATGATACATTTGTAATATTTAGTTTAATTCAATATAATTCTTAAATGTAGTTTCTTAAGTTTTAATATCGACTTAAATTCTTGAAATTTTAAATTTTATTATTTAATAGCAATCTTGTTTATGAATAAAACTAATACGTTAAAAATATGTTTGAACTTTGAACAATTGCATGTTTGTGTTTGAACTTTGACACTAGCAATATGGATGTGTTTGAACTTTAAGCAAATGCCTTTATTATCTTTATTATAGATTATTTTGTTTTATATTATTGTTTTGTTTGGATAAATGTAAGATAAAATATTAAAACTAGCCTAAAATAAAAAAAAATCCGCTTTAGGCCCCCAGCGCTAGGCCCTCAAATAGCCTCCTCCTCCTTTAGCGACTTTTAGAACATTGTATCAAATTGATTTTCGTCCAAACTTGGGAGAAAGTTTTGTCATTAGCCCAATATAAAAATTTCTTTTTTGTTCTTGACTTGGGAGTCCCCATCAAAATATCAACAGAAATTATGAGAGAGATGCAAGTGACTTTGAATAGTAAAGAGAGGAATAAGTCAGTTGAGCTAGATGATGATGATGTAGTAAAAGTGCAAGAAGAACAATCATCTACTCCTCCAAACATGGCTTCCAATGCTTCCTCTAACACTATCCCAAGTTTTGGGATCGCTTCCAAAAGGAAGAGAGTTGCTTTTCAATTCCAACCAGCTACAACCAAAAGCTCCAACAAAGACGGTTGAAGCATTTCTAAAGAAGACTCACGGAGAAGTTGTAGAGAGGCATAGTAAGCGTTTGAGCCAAACGACTATTGAAAATCGCTTGACACAAGACGAAAAGGAGAGAATCCATATACACATTGCCAACTTTTTCTACGAGTGTGACATACCATTCAATGCTGCAAATGCAAAGAGCTTCGAGACAATGATCGAGTCCATAGGACAATATGGGTTAGGTTTAAAACCTCCAACGTATTATGAGTTGAGGGTCCTTTACTGGAGAAGGAAAAGAAGAAAACCGATTAGTTAAAGGCGAAACATGAAGTTTCTTGGAAGCAATATGATTGCACACTTATGTCAGATGGTTGGCCAGATAGGAGGGGAAGACACTTGTTGAATTTTCTTGTTAATAGTTCGAAGGGGACTTACTTCATGGGTTCTGTTGCTGCTCCAGTTAGTTGCAACATAGCCACAATGTTGGCAAATCTCCTTGATAGTAAAATTGAGGAAATTGGCCCCGAGTATGTTGTTCGAGTTGTTACGGACAATACCTCTAATTACAAACAGTAGGGTATATACTAATGGAGAGGAGACCTACACTATTTTGGACACGCCGCTCATTGCCTAAGCCTTATGCTAGAGGGCATAGGCAAGTTGAAACAATTCCAGCTTACAATCGCAAATGCAAGAAGAATCACAACTTCCAAGAAGGTGATTGACATTGTTTAGAAGCGATGGGAAAGTCAAATGGAGCGAAAATTATATGGGGCTACGTTTATCAATCAACACAAGTACTTTGATATCAAAGAGGAACGTTCGGTGTTAGCTGGCACTCTACGAAAAGACTTCAATGACATTCTTGCAAAGATGGTGCTCGAGCTAGATTTGCTAGACAAAATAAGCAATCTAGCCGATAACTAAATAACTATGATGCTTCTCGAGACACTTTTGCAAGAGAAATGGCAATTAGGCAACGGAAATTAAAGAATCCTCGTAAGTATATTGGAATATATATAGAGATATAAAAAATAAATTATAATTATATACATTCTTGTTTTCCTCCTTTCAAAAATATTTATATTTCTTTTAATGTTTGTTAGTTGTTTGGTTTAGCGCTTTTGGAGGGAGCTTACAAAGTTTGCAAAAGGAATTCTAGACATTTGTTGTTCTTCTTCCGGTTGTGAGTGCAATTGGAGTACATTTGAGTTTGTAGGTACTTTCTATTGTTGGTTCAAAAGTAATAAGACATTCACTACTAATACTAACTATTTTTTATATAATTAAATTTTTATCATTAGTATTATTATTATTATTTTATTTATTTTAGATTCATACGAAGAAGAGGAATAGATTGGAACACAAACGATCGAGTGACTTGGTGTATGTCCAATACTACCGAAAGATCATTTCAAGGTTCCAAAAGAGGCATGAACTTGCAAAAAAAATTGATCCATTAGCCATTGATGACTTTGAATGGAGTAATGAATGGATCAATAATGAGGCCTACGTTGTTCATCCCGGGAAGGATTTTACATGGAATGATATGGATCGAGCAGCCGGTACATCCAACACGCTTGAAGGTCGCAATCCTTCGAGAAGGGCTCAAGCTAATACTAGTAATAATGTCATTACGTATTCTCGACGTAGTGGTGGTTCAACTTCAAGGGAATTAAGGTTGTTGAATTCAACTTAGATGATGAAGTTGATGGAGAGAATTCCAAATAATGATGAAGATGTGGAGGTTGATTTTGGATAAAGACCACCTACGCCTTTGAATGAGAGTAGTTCTCATGGAGGAGATGGAGATGACCCTGTTCTTGATGAGTTTGCTTGAATGATGTTTAGAGACTAGAATATATACATTATTTTGGCTTGCTATGCGGTGATTTATTTGTTATTAGATTAGTAATATGTGATGGTTGGTTGCAACTTTATTTTCTACGTCGTGTTTGTTGAATTCTTCATTTCTTCTACTAGTTTTTAATGTCAAGTGTTTTATTTTTGGATTGTAATTGCCAAGTATTTACATAATTGTGTTTTTAATGTTCCATAATGTTATGTTTTAGGTTTTAATGTATATGAAATTTTATTGCCAATATACTTGTTAAGTAAAATAAATAATATATAAAAATAATGTTTAGAGACTAGAATATATACATTATTTTGGTTTGTTATGTGGTGTTTTATTAGTTATTAGTTTAATAATATGTGATGGTTGGTTGCAACTTTATTTTCTACGTCGTGTTTGTTGAATTCATTTCTTCTACTAGTTTTTAACATCAAGTGTTTTATTTTTGGATTGTACTTGCTAAGTATTTACATAATTGTGTTTTTAATGTTGTTCCATAATGTTATATTATGGGTTTTAATGTATATGAAATTTTATTGCCAATATACTTGTTAAATAAAATAAATAATATATAAATTGATCATTGTAAACGACTAGTTGCCATACGCCTTGTCGCCTAGACGTCCTGGCAGTCGACTACCGCCAACTATACTAGTGAGACCGTGCCCGCTAACATAACAACTCCAACAGCCGAAGCCCACATTGATGCTAGAAGTGAACACTTTATCCCAAAAAATAGGAAGAGAGATAGGTATCATTAAAAATTCTAACATTCTTTCTGTCCATATACTCAATAAAATAGCAAAACAAACAAACTTCCAAAGAATCTTGGCATCCTTGTATCCTACAAAACCCAAAAAACTGAGCCCAAGGAAACTCTAAGGGTACACCGAACCTTCTAAAAAATCCCAAAAAGAAAATTTCTTAACATGATACTCATATCCAAGTTCAAGTGTTTGTTTTCGCCTCTATAAATAAGGGAAAATCACTAGTATCAAATACAAATATAAAATCAAAAGAAGGCTTGCAAAAACAAATTTCAAATCCAAGTACAAGTGTTTTTTTTCACCTCTATAAATAAGGGAAAATCACTAGTATCAAATACAAATATAAAATCAAAAGAAGGCTTGCAAAAACAAATTTCCAAAGGATACAATAACCACAGGTCCACGATCTTCTATTAGGAGCAGAAGAAAAAAATAGAAACTTGGCTAAGAAGACCCAAACGATCAATTGAATCATGAGTTGTGATCATTTAAATTCCTCTTGCCAATGAATGAAACTAGCAATGGAACGTTACGTAAAGAAGAGAAAAAGAAAAATATTGAAAATGTAACCAGTAGATGAGCATCACCAAGCCAACTAGCCTCAAAGAACACTTAACATCATAGGAAGGAAAGAACTTAAGTCTCAAACCATGAGATGGGAACTTCCGAGGGCTCTCAAACCATGAGATGGGAACTTCCGAGGGCTAGCGTGAGGAAAGAACTAATGTATTTATATATCAGAAACGTTATTAAGTAGTAATTATACAGAAAGTAATATAAATCCTCTACTACATGAACATAACATAATATCCTCTAAACATCAAAAAATGCAACAATAATAATGTGATTAGGGAATGACAACAATAATAATTCTACAAAAACTAAAAAACTAGCATTAGGGAATGACCATTCGTTCTCACCTCTGTGCAAATTGGATGGCATTTCCACCAACTCCAGTGAAACAGTCAACAATAATTCCACTACCACAACGGGATGCGTGATGCTTTGCTATAAGCTCTGGGGTGACAGAAAACCACCCCTCCTCATCCATTCTTATGCCACAATCAAATTTGGAGAACAGTAGGTACCTCTGAGACCAATACTTGTTAATGATGGGTGAAAATTCTTCAAAAATCGCTGGATATCGTAGCTCTGAATAAAGAAAAATATATATATCAAGGGCTCAAATCTGTTTTCATAGTATTTACAAAAAAAACTATCAGTAACATATTACAATTAACAGTAGAATCACACCACCTAAGCAGTAATCATTTTATAGTTTAATATTCATAACCTTTAAGCCAAAATATGTGACACAGCCGCCACATAGTTTAATGCGCATCTCTTTGCATCTTAACCATCCAAGATTCCAAGTGAAATGCCATTTAAGATGGAGATGATAAAAATGACCTAGCTCATTATGGAAACATTTAGCTGTGAAGGAACATATGCAATCATACTCTTCCCAACAGCTTAATTCAGAATAAGATAAACCTAAAACCGAACTCTCATTTGGTTTTACAACCTAGCAGTTACATTTCTATGTTTATTCTTATTATTAACATGACTAAGCAACAATATGTTGAGTTGGATTGTGCCTTTGATTATCCTCTTGTACACAAAACCCATGGTCTGCTTGAATTATGAAACCGAAGATTATATATCCCCAGTTTGGCTACATACTCTGGAAATATCATCCCATATAATAGATACTATCATGCTGAAGATACATAAATTTCAGTACAAGTAATCCCTTCCCCTATCATTTAGTCAAGATCCCTTCCAAAGTCGAGAATTTTATTTGGTCTCTAGTATTACAAAGTTTGAACACCAATGATCTCTATTAGAATCAAAGATCCTATAACTCCTATCTCTGGACATTTTTTTTTGGACCGGTGGAATCATTCAAGTTATACACAAACATGCTTGTAGCTTAGTGCCGCATCATAGGTCAAGATGACAACAGGCCATTTGGGCATTTGACAATAACAAGACCAAGTGCCCAATTATCATTAGAGGCACTAGCCAATTACCTGCAATTGGAACGTACTTGACCCATTCATACGGAGGAAAGCCTCTCATAGTTAAAGAATATACAATGTCCTAATTAGAAGAGAAAGGTATCAAGGAGAAACCAAAAAAATAGGACCACTTTGCACCTAGCAAACAAACTTCTGAGATTTGGGAAAAGGTAAACTCTGCACCATGATAAGGCCTAAGGGAGCCATATAAAAGGCACCCGTCATGCAGTCAGCCTTCATATAGTTGCAATCAACCATGGACTACGGTGTGCAACAACTAAATTAGTTTGCTATTTTTTGAACTTTTTTTGTTTGGCATGATGTAGATAAGTTAATATATATATATATATATATATAGCTCTCGTATACAGCCAGATTTGGGGATTTTTCTATAAACTGTTACAAATAAAAGGAAAAAGTTCACTCTTAATGATTAAAATCTGATTGAAAACTGTATACACAAATACAAATACACATGCAAATATATATAAATATGTATCTATCTATAGAAATACATACAAAAACAGAATCCCAAGGACATGCAATATCTATTTAATATTGGGACAGAGAGAGAGAGATGACCTTCATTGTCAGCAGATATATTCCTATGCGACCGTCTTCTCCTCACTTTCTTTTTGCGTTTAGTAGTGACAATTTCACCCTCAGCATCCATCTTAACTTCAATAGAAGTTATATGTCCTAGACATGAGTCAGTATTCTGGATATCTTCAGACAAAGATTTAGGAAGTGTACTAGCCAATCTGCAAACACATTGCTATTGACATAAGCTTAGTTGAATACCATGAGTTGTTTATACTTTGTACAAGAAAAATAATAGAGACCTGTTTAAAGACAAATCCTTAGAAACCACCTTCATAATATGACATAACATAATATTAAAGAATTAATAATAACTAGTGAATATCAATAGGAAAAAAAAATTGAGGAGCAGAGTTGAAGAAAACTTACAAGGCACTCTGCTGCTGAGCATCTGACGAGGCATAAACTGAAGTTTCAACAATGCATTTATTAATCTCAAGGGGTTCATTTAAAGGTTCGGAACAGCATCTTAGAGTGGTTGTAGTCAGTGAATTGTTGAAATTGTCAGCAGCAAGCCCAAAGCCCTCTAAGGTCTCATTAGACGGCTGGTCCAAAGAACTATCATCTTTCCTGGATTCTTCTACCGAACCAAGATTATATTGTGAATCAATTGAATCTAGTTTTTCATTGTAATGGAAAGAAACAGCAGAATCAACATACATTTCAGCCACATCAACAACCATTTCTTTTGGCTCATCACCCATGTCCAGAAATAGTAAGTGTTCCATGCCTGGAGGTGGTTCCCATGTACTCTCTTGTGTTCTTATATTAAAAAAGTAGTTTCTTGAATAGAATGAATCCCAATATGTTCTCCAATCTCCAAAACCATCATTGTATTCACTGTCTATATTATCATGATCAAGCTGTTCCGAAAAAACCGCAGAGTCAGGACCCTGCGACATCTTAGTGCAGATATCACTCAATAGCCTCTCATATTCTGCACAATGACTATCTACTGAGGGGCATTCACCGTCCATATTATCACGATCGAGCACTTCCGATAACTGAGAACACACCGCAGAGTCAAGACCCTGTGACATCTTAGAGCAGATATCACTCAATGACTTTTCACCTTCTATATTACCATCATCTACTGAGGGGCCTGCAGATAACGAATGTTCCATCAACCCTCCTTCATATTTCTTCTCAGTATGACCACTGCCGCCTTTTAGCAAACAGCTTCCTGCAGCAGTTCCATCGCCAAAATCGATTGGACAAGCCTCCTTTCTCATGACATCCATTGATAAAAATTTACTGTTGACATCCACTGCAACATCACAGCACGATGATTCACTTTGTCCTGGCAGTGAAATGCAACACAAAGAATTGCTCATGTTATCATGAATAATAGTGGGAGATGTGATCTCTTGCTCACTCACTTTGATGGAACTGGGCACTGCATTTTCATTTTCTGCATTAGTACGCAGATGCTTCTTGTTGCTGTCCTTACTTTTCCCTCTGATCATTCCATTTCTCTTCAAAAAATATTCCAACATCATCAAATTGACAAATAGTGAAAAATGAAATGAATTAACAGAATATTAGAAATATAAGGCCAAGAGGGCTTTTGTTCATTTTCAGTCAAAAACTCATTCAATCTCCGTATGAAATTGAAATAAGTTCATACTAATTGCATGCCTTCTCTATATGAGCCACCTAGATAGGGCTAATTATTTTAAAGTTTCACATAATATCATAGGGTAAACATATAACAGCATCTAAAATCAGGGAAATATTACCCATCATTATATATTTGAGCCATTAGTTTCTTAGAACTTGATTAAAGCTCAATCTTTCAACTAATTTTCAATATCAACATAGTAATGAATATGTTTATAACTTTGCAATCAATTTGAAATTTTATTAATATTGGACCATTGAAATAAAAAAATGTAATTCCTTCATTTTAAGATGGATGAGATATACAACTTTGTCGATCAACACTCAATAAGAATTTATCAGTCATTTATTAGACATGACAGGGAATTCCGTGTAAGCTACGTTAATAGTAGTTTCATCTCCATGAAGCACACCAAATAAATAAACTGATTACAATGGATCAAATGTAACAATTATAAACCTTTAAGCAAATTATGAAAACATAATAATATAGATATCGCAGAATGCAAAAAAGACAAGCTCACCACCTTATTTCTGCAAAAGGATAGAGGAAGACCCAGAGCATCCATCTGTTTGGCAAATTCTAAATCATCTGGAAAAGGGGATAAAACAAAAAAGAAGTTCAAAAGCCACTTCAAATAATTAAAACTCCAAGGCTATTTTATCAAAACGCTACATGAATTATCAATTAATGCTCTAAGAAATAATTTATTCAAAAACAAAAGGGGTAAAACACTTGCCATTATTCATAGCCGAGACATTCAAGCCACTATCAACATCCTGAACAGGTTTCTGCATCCAACAAATAAATAAAAACTAAATAACAATAAAATGCAGATAATTATAACTAAAACTGAATTATCTTACGTAATATTCAACATTATTCAAAAACATTAGAGAATCTAGCAGACTGAACCGAAATTCGGGAAAATATAGTCTATCTATACACAGAATAATCTTACCAGATTTTGGTTAAATTGAGACCCTCCTCGAATCTCCGCTGAGGCATAATCCCCGTCCCTGGCAAATAAACAAAATTGCAGAACTAAATTGAGTAATACACAAAAAGTTGAAAATGTCCTCTCTTTTTCCTTTCTCTTTTATTAAATGTTAGTTGCCCTAAATTCTTAGTCTTACAGGCATGTATGAATACATCAAACACAAACATATACATAAACGTATATAGAGAGAGAAAGAGCAAACCATAGGTAGATTTCAGTGAGTTTGAATAGGGATCCAAGAGCTTTGATAGCAGGCGATTCGTCTTCCACTTCTAGGAGCTCCATAGGTGGAGTTGAAGCAGCAGGTTGAGTTAAATCAGTCGATTAATTGGGAGGGAAGGATGACGAATCAATCCGGACTACAGACAAAGATCCGGTCGGCCTACCCATAAACCCAAAGGCCAAAACCCTAAGGACGCAACGATACCGTATTTGAATATTATCCGTGGATATGAATACAAATATTTCAAATTGCATATTTGTCGGATATAAATATTATATTTTATTTTTAGATACAAATATGGATAGAGTTATCTTATATATTGTTAAAATATGATTGTGCTGTATGTGCATACATGAGATAAGTAAAACTTAAGAAAAATTTTATTTTAATTTATTATATCTCGTCACGTTAGTCGCAATATAATTTCGGGTATTGTTAAATCCACAATACTTTTTGTTATTTCCACAACAAAAATGTCGTTGTAGATGTATAGCAATGGTGAAAACCGTCGCTATAGAATCTATAACGACATTTTTGTTGTGAAAATAACATTTTATAATATGGATTTAACAGTTTCTTTTCATTAAATATGTATCTACATGTATATCATTTTCTATATAAATATACATGTACTAGCTATGTCCCGTGCCTCCAACATTACATGGACGGTGGGATTTATGGGATTTATCCTGAACTTTAGACGGCCCAGATGATTTATTAGGGTGAACAAGAAATTCAAAATCAATTTTATTTTATTAGATAGATGTGTATTCCAAAATAAATATACATGTATGTGTATTCCAAAATATACATTTACAACCTTACTAAGTACTAAGAAATTTTTTATCTAATTAATGTAAAACTTTAATTCATAAAATATAATAAATTAATGTGAGTTCCTTCTTAATTCTTTCATATTCTATATATCTACATATGTCGGTATTTAATATTAACATAAATTTGTCATTATATATAACATGTCTCGAAATTTATTAGTATAATTCACCATATGACAGATTTCTTTAAAATAATTACTACTACTATTACTCATCTGCTTAAACTGACAATTAAAAAATTTACACGTAAATTTGTAATATACATCAATTTGCCTAATAATCTCCTATGTTTTTTCATTTTCATACATATTGAAATAAAGGGGAGCACTATCTCCACATGTATTTTTTATATTTTCATATAGTTTTTTCACACATGAAGTTAGGACCCATTGTATGCTCATGTGAGAGAAGACTATGTGAAAATATCAAAAAAAAAAACATGTAAAAATATTGTAACGCTCCCAAATCTGGATACCTATTACCTCGGATATGGTGCATTACGATCCAACCTTCATTTGAATATTTATAACTTCTATTCATAAAATAATGAAAACAACCTCGCTTGATACCAATTAATATATTAATTCCTTCCATTTCCTGGATATGTGTAATGACCCCAAAATTTCAATAAGTTAACCCTCAACCTCGGTCGTTAATTATTCCTGACTTTACATCGTATTTGAGGTTAAACTTAATGAAAATACGGAATAATTAATTTTTTTGTTTTCTTTCTTTATTTTCTCTGAATCACAATCTTTATCAACTACATATCTTTGAATTAAATTTTTGTTATGATTCGCTTCATCCGAATTACTGTATAAAATTTTACATCTCAATTTGATATCCTTAAATAGTACAACTTTACAACTCAACATGTATTAAACATCTTAAACTATTATCATGAACATCTTCTATAACCTTAAACATGGTTCAAAGTAATAACTTCAACTAAATAATTAATCTTCTTGTGTTACTATTGATCTCTATCATTCAAGTAGCACGCAACATTACCTTGAATCCTTAACCTGTAAAAATAGTTATTTGCAAAGATAAGCTCGACAACTCAGTAAATCTAACAGTTTTCATGCATCACATAACACATAATATCATGCTCAGTTTATGCAATCATAATCATTTAAATTCATTACGGATGTTGTTTCTCACATAACAAGTATAGAGATTAACTTCTTAAACATATAGTCATAGATTGACTTTCAAATTTCATATACATTTCATATGTAATTCCACGTTCTCATAGCATAATATAATTCAACTAACAGTCATCATATTCATATAGCAAATAGGAACTGAAAAACTTGCCTTGATCGTTGATTACCAACAACAGATTAACATCTTATAACTATCTGCACTTCACGTATCCTACACAATTATATAATCATACACATCAACTGTTAGTCACATAGCAACGCATATTAGATGTTATGTAAACTTTACTCTACATCCCATAACCTTTTCTGTTAATCGATACACAATGTTCAATTTAATTGTGCTAACTTTCGACTTATATCTCATTATATTTCTTTTTAGGTCATACTCGAAGTTCATTCAAGTGTTTAAGTCTTGCTAAGACATCTCTTTGTTCAATCGGTTTAATTACGTTAAACTTCTTATTCCTTCTCATTACGTTCCACTTTAATTAACACTTAACATTCAGTTAAGTCTTAAACCTTGTCTTTACATCACATTAGATGTATGATGTTTGTTAACATTACTTAAGTTAACCTTCATCTCATATTTTTTTATACTTCTCTTTTAGTTGACACTTAACGTTTGATTAAGTCGTCATAGTTGTTATTACATCGAATTAGATGTATTACATTAAATAATCACCTGTCTTAGGTTCCTTTAGGTTTCTCTATAATCATCACTCAACATTTGGTTAAGTCTTTAAAGTTTACCCTCACATCTTATTAGATAAAAACTAGGTTTAATCAACTTACTTAAGAATCTTCATAACATACCTCTAGAATTTCGTAAAGCACTACAAGAAAAGGGTCTATCAACATCACAGATATCGTGACACAGAGATACCTATCGTTGATCGATCGATAGTCATTGATAGTCGTCAGATAAAATCGGTCACCGATGTGCACACCAAATGACCACTATTAGCTTGATCGATATGTTCTGCGATCGCTATTAGCGGACCAAAATCGCCATCATGGTCATTAATCCGAAATCGAGATGGCTCGGGGCCAAAAGGTCGACGTGGTCAACGTGTCAACGACTGCAATCAGCGAAGTGTTATTTAACATTCGACTAAGCTTATTAAGCTCTCTATCTCATCATCATTTGTGGATAAGGATTATCAACCTTCGTTATATAATCTTCACTTCATTCTTTAAATTTAATTCGTTCGAATTGACACTTATCATTTCGTTAGGTGTTTAGAGCTTCCCATTACCCCTCATTAAGTGAATAATGATTATTAAAACTGATTTACATTAAGTTCCCTTGCTACATCTTGAAGCTTTCTTTACTGGGCTTCACTTTGCTTGATGGCACTTGGTCGCCACCATATTTGGCTTTGTTACTAGTCGACAACAACGCTAGCGGCGAGAATACCTAACCGTTCTTTATTCGCACGACGATGCAAACGCTATCACATGCAGACTTAGTTACTACAATTCGATTTCAGACACTGTTTTCTCCCAAAACTCATATTTTCCCCATCAAAACTCCAAATTAGCCAATATCAAATACTATAAACAAAATAAATTATCTAAACACAACTACAGAATGATTTCCACATCTCAGAAACATTAACCAATGAATTTTAATGGTTCAATTTCAATGCCCAAGCTCTATTTTCACAATTTTACATCTTTTACAAAATCCTTCTCTAAGAATTCGTTTTTCATTCGTTTTGATTCATTCAACTTGAGTTCTTTTCGTTTCTCAAAGGACTAACATAATCCATTATCAATTTTAGACTTTAAACATGGATTCATAACTAATTTTAGCCATTAAATAGGCCATAACCTCCATATAACTCAGATAACACATTGATACAAAATCCTAAACCAATTCCCAAGCAATTCATACCAATTCTTAATAATTTATCTACTTGAATTTAGTAACATAGATAAGATAATGTTATCTCTTGAAGCTTGTGAAGTTGGTTCTTGCTTCCAATTCAGATTGTTCTCTCTCAATTAACAAAACCCACACTTCATATTTGCACTTATCAAAGGTTTATTAAATTGAAGAATGGAGAGGAAGACCTTCATTTATAGAAAACCTATTAACCAGTTGCTGAGTTTTGTCCCAAAAATTAAACTAACGGGAAGAACGAGAAGCCATTGGGCAAGAGAGATTTGGTAGAAAATGATTACCAACTTCTTCCCTAGCCATTCTTATAGCCATGATTTAGTTTCTGTTTATACGCAATAGAGGAGGATAGGCCATTGGCCTATTATGCGGCTGATGGAGGAAATTCAGACAATGATTTTGGGACTAGTATTTTATTTAGTCTGCACTACCAATTTAGACCACAACATAATAAAATTACTTTCTTTTGGGCTCATTAAGTCAATTCTAATGACTTAATATTACTACATTATGTTAAGTTATGGGCGCGTGCACACACACACACACACACACACACACATATATATATATAGAGTCCGGTTCCTATCCGGACTCCCGCATTTTCTTAAAATGCGGACTTTTTTTTTAGTTTTTTTTTTAAAACAACTAAAAAAAAATTATGAAACTGAAATTTTTACATAATACAGTGTGTACAGACATGTTTTGTTATATGTATCCAAATCACACCAAAAATATCAGATTATGTAAAATTTCAGCCCATAATTTTTTTAGTTGTTTAAAAAAACAAAAAAAAAAAAAAAAAAAGGTCTTGTATTTTGCTCCAAATCAGGACTCCTGACCGGATCCGGCTATATATATATATATATATATATATATATATATATATATATATATATATATGAGAAAGGATCGAGAATAGAATTCTTAAATAGCGAATGCCTTAAATAATAGAATTTTATCAAAGCGAAGTAGTTTTGATAAGACGCGATGGCATTTTTGTAAATACCATGCCACTGCGTATTTATAAAAAATGCCACTGCGTCTTATCAAAACTACGCTGCTTTTGAAAAATTCTATTATTTAAGAGAGTTCTACTACTTAAGAGGTCTACTTTGATCCTGCTGCCTCAGATATATATATATATATATATATATATATATATATATATATATATATATGTACACACACCCACATATAAAAAAGTGTACTCATACTTTGAATATACACCACTACATATAATTATATACCTTATGTACATTGAGTTAATCCAAATAATATAATTTAGTTGGGTACTAACAACCTATTATTTTCCATTACGCTTATTATTCTAATCACACATAAATACTCCAATGAGTACTTAATATCAATAATTTATTCCCTTACCATTAATTCTGTTTTAATAATTCCACTTAAATCTTCAGTTGGTCCAACATTAATATTTATTTCACACAAGGCTCATTATTCAAGCTTTATTAGAATTACATAGCTCAAGCTTATTATAGTCTCAGCAGTTAGAAAATATCAGGGGTCTAGGCCATGTTTGGTTTTCCCCCAATTTTATTTTATTTTAATATTACGCTAATATAAGGTTTGTGTGACACACTTTACCTTAATGCTAAATTATTTAGCTACCTTGAATAATTATACAATTATAATATGTATAACTATTTCCCTAGACTTTATGAGATTATACTCATAACACCTCTATTTAAAATACCCACTTCTTTTAAAATAATTAGTATTTACTCCACTAATTATTTTAATAAATTACACAATTATATAATATAATTGTTCGATTTCCTTTCTTTTATAAATTGTCTCCCTTAGAACCGTACTTGAGAGTTTCCTACCTCATACGGCTCAGCAGTCAATTCTTTTGGTATCTCCCATTTTAATCTACCATATCTAACTAAATGAGATTTCTCATAGATCTATCTGGTTTTGGGGGGTTAACCAAAAGAGGTTAATGACATGAGTTTTAAACTGAAATCTTAAATTTGGATTAAGAATCCCTTTTTGGTTTTATCTTTTCTCCCACCTTCTGAAGAATAAAGCATGACAATTTCTTCAATCTATACTTTTAGCCATATCTCAAATATTAATTAAATTTATCAATCTCTAACCAATATTTATGTATAGATATATTAGTTTTCTTCTCTCCTCAACGTCTTATTTTCATTAACATCTTTCAAAATATTAGACCCTTTCATATATTACCATGCTATGTAATATATTAAAAATACCAATTCAATTAACATTATCATTTCATTTTCTTTATGCAACATACATATATTAATTCACCATTTTATTTAAGTGAATTAATCTTTTCATTCAATTTATTATAACACCACTGCTAATTAAGGTTTTAATATTCAAATTATATTATTCCATAATATAACTTTCAACTTAATTTAAATTAACCAATATTTATTTTTTGTTTAGTTAATTTCCAAAACTAACTCTCATTCAATTCATGTTTTATTATCTCAATCCATTCATGCAGTTTGAACACCAAATATAACCCATATTACAACATATTAGCCACTAATATACATACCCTAAAGTTCAGATTACACAAACTCATCTAGAAATCATCTGCAGACCTGCATGACCGCATTGGCTTAGATCTGAAAGTGGCGCGATCGCGTGACCTCAAGTTCAGAAGCAGACATGTTATGCTTCAGCACAGGGGCGGACCCAAAGCAGGGTAGGGGGGCACATGCCCCCACTGGATTTTCAAGAAGTCAAGGGGCCATATTTTTTTTTGAAGGGCGTTAAATGAAATTTTGTGATTTAGACTTATAAATTCTGGGGCCAATCCCATATTCCTTCTATCCCAAATCTCAATTCCAACTTTCGTCTTCCACTCAGCAACAGAGAGGCGAAATCAACAAGCCAAGTAGCCAACAACCAAACCAAACCCTCGAGCTTAAATTATTTAGCAATCAACTGACTTCATTAAATCAAATTCCAAGTAGATTTCTTTAGTATCTCTCAAAGTCTCTAAATTCATGTGCAACAGAACAACTATGCCATCACAATATGCAAATTCCAAGTGGACCAAACCAAGTCTCCAAATTCCAATAAGGTAAAATAGTAAATAAGCTATCACGATTTGCAATTGAAACAATTGTGAATTTTTATAATTGTTTATGGATTCTTCTTTTTTGTATTTTTATAAAATTAGGGCTTTTTACTTCTTAAAACAACACTCCAACAATGAAGAGAACTCCATCAAATAAAAGTTCTTCAAGTATGTGTTCTATTCTATTTTTAATTTCTTTTAAATTTTATAATTTATTTTGTAATGTTAATTGTTAGTGGTTTAATTGAGATTGTTTATTGTTGGTGATAATTACACTTGCCTATTCATAATGATAATATATATTGATCTATTTTTTATTTTGAATTAGTTTTTAAATATTTATTGATTGTCAAGCATGAACATACGTAATTGGGTTATAACAACTAAACGTACAAAATTTGAATTTATTCATGAAAATGTCCAAGCCGAAGGGACTAGTGACGAACGTGTCATTGTTGATATTTATTTTTTGTAACGGATAAAAATGAGGTTATCATGCAATAATTTCAAGCAATGAAACTTTGAAAAATGTTATTGTAAACAATATTCGAGGATTATTTAATTTTGTGATTCATTTTATTAAATTTTTATTCTTGATTTTTTTTTTTGGAATTTGACCCCATTGAAGGGCTAGATCCTCCCCTGCTTCAGCAGAAACAGAAACTTAACTTACATATCCTTTGAACATGCTATCTTGTTATACCAGTTAACCAAAATCAATCTCTTATTTGATTTTACATCAAACACTACCTTCTTCAATCATTTAGAGATTAAACTTCAAGTTGAAATTCTACTTTCCTTAATAGTTAATCAATTATAAATCTCATATATATATATATATATATATATATATATATATATATAATTTCTTCTCACCAAACCACATAATTCAAAATATATAACGATATATATTCTTATTTGAACCCGATACATGCCATAATAAGAATTTTATTTACTAAATTCTTATTTTAATAATTTTTAAAAATTCGGGTTATCACAAATATCAGTTCTCTAAAATAAATCAATATCGCTTGTATGGAAATTATGTGAGTGGTTAACATGAAGTTGACTTTGGTCAATTGACCAATATAGTGTCGACACACAGGCCGGGAGGTGATCTCTCTCTATACGTGTCAGTATTGTATTGGTCAATTGACCAATTTACCATGAAGTTAACTTCATGATAATCGGATCCTAAAATTTTTAACCAATTATGTAGCATTGCACGGTTATTTTTGTAAAATTTAGTTTGAGTCCAATTCTCACATTTTTGTGAGTTTATTCTTTCTCAGTGTTAGTGTGAATTTATTTGTGATAAGCAGTAGGGCTAAAAAATGCAAAGCTTAATTAAATGATAATTGAATAAGATTGAGGCTTAAATATGATTTATTACCCTAAACTATAGGCCATATTCCACTTCGATAATTCACCTTTCAATTTTGTCAATTAGATAATTAAACTATTAATTTTTTCCACTTCGGTCCAATTTAAGTTGCCACGTCATAAATTGATGACGTGGCGCGCTGACTAAGCAAACTAATGCCTATGTGTAATTAAAAAAATATTATTTTAATTATATTTTCTAAACATCAAGGGTAAATATGTCATCAAAACCAAATAATAATAAATCGCAGTTTTAATTAATAAAAAAAAACGCAACAAACTGAGTTATTAATAAAAAAAACTGAGTTATTAATAAAAAAAATTAATTTATTATTTTAATTATTTCATATTTGCTTATTAATAAAAATAATATTCCTTATGAATAATAGTTGTAATTACGCGAGCACGTGAATTTAATATTTTATTACAATAAAGTTAATATATTGGTGATCAAATAATATTTAATGCTCATATTCATGGAAGGAAAGAAATAAGAAGAATCCTACAAGAAAAATTGAGGTGGAACAATATTGGTGTGCAAGTCAAATCCAATTAAAGAAAAGAAAGTCCATTTAGAATATCTCTTTGAAGGAAGTTGATTGTTACTAGGAAGTTGAAACTTATATGGAAAAAAATTAATGAGTTATGCCTATAAATAGAGGATTACCAATAGAGATTGGAGAGACTTGTTTACAAACTTTTCTCTCTATTATTCTTTGGTGTTTTTCATAGCCATGTGTGGCTGAAATTGTGATTGATGGAGAAAAAATAAAATTACATTACAATTGAATCTATATTCATTACCCAACAAAAGTTGGATTTTTAAATTTAGAAGTTGTCATAAACTCAAATAAAACAATAATACAACAAATATTTATAATTTTAAAACAAAAGCAACATTCAAAAATATCCCAAAAAAATGGGATTATCCCAAATGATGGAATTAATATACTTGTAAAAAATAAATTGAATCCTAAATATTTCATTGAAATGAAATATAGGGAAACAAATGAAAAGTGTGTAAAAGTATACAATTTGAATTATATGAATAATCAAATAATAATAATAAATAAATAAAAGAACAAATTAGAAAAATTACCTTTATTTGTAAATGGAGAATTACAAAATAGTTGCAAAAAGAAAAAATAGCCTCCTTTATTTCTTTTTCTTTCCTCTCTTTCTTTTTCTTCTTGCTCTCTTTCTTTTTCTTCTTCCTCTCTTCTTTCTTTTCTCTCCTTTTTTTTTGGATAGGGGGGAGTGGGTTTTGGATTTTGTTTGAAGAGAGAGGGCCAAAATAAGATGTGGGATGGTTTAATGTAGGAAACTGATCTTTTTACATGTTAAAATGATATTTTTACATTAGTCTCTCTCACATGGAGGTGGGATACATTCACTATTCACGTGAGAGGGATCATGTGAAAATATCAATTTTTTATGTATAAATATAAGGGGCAAATGTTCAAAAATGCCCCTGATGTTTACACGGATGTCCCACTTTCACCCTAAACTAATTTTTTTCCAAAAGTACCTTAAACGTTTCAAAAAGCAGGTCACCCGTGCTCTTGCCGTTAACAGAAGACAAACGGGGTTAAAATGTGATGACGTGGCAGGCTTAAAGGTTCAAAAATGTCCCTGATATTTATACGGATATCCCACTTCCACCCTAAACTAATTAAAATATTATCATATAAAATATATTCTAAATAAAATAATATATATCATTTAATCAAAACAAAAATACTAAAATTCAAAAAAAAAAAACATAACATATTTACATCATTTAATCAAAATAATAAAATTCAAATTATTTTGTTAACTAATCAAAACAACTAATTAAATAAAATAAGTTGTATAACATAGTTACATCATTTAATCAAAATACTAAAATTCAAAATATAACATATTTACATCAAATACTAATTAAAAAAATACTAAAATACTAATTAAAAAAATATTAATTACTAAAAAATCAAATTAAAAAATACTAAAATTCAAATTATTTTGTTAATTAATCAAAACAACAAAAATTCAAATTACATCATTAAAATACTAAAATCATAATACTAAATACTAATTGATATAAAATTTTAAATTACTAAAATCATAATACTAAATAATATTTTTAAATTACTAAAATATTAAAAATATTAAAATTGATATGATTTTAAAATTGATAATACTCCAGCTTTAAAATTGATATTACTAAAATATTTTTAAATTGATATGATTTTAAAAATTAATATTAAAAATTAATAAAATAATCATAATACTCCAGCTTTTGAATTTTAAAAATATTATTTAGTTTTGAATTTTAAAATAATCATAATACTCAGCTTTAAAAATACTAATTGATATAAAATAATGTTAAAATACTAATTGATATAAAATAACGTTAAAATACTAATTGATATAAAATACTAAATGATATAAAATAACGTTAAAATACTAATTGATATAAAATACTAATTAGTATTAAATAACGTTAATATTTTTATATCTTTTAGTTTTAAATAACGTCATCAATTTATTAATATAAAATACTAATTAGTATTAGATAACGTTAATATTTTTATATCTTTTAGTATTTTATATCAATTAGTATTTAGTATTATGATTTTAGTATTTTAATGATGTAAATTGAATTTTTGTTGTTTTGATTAATTAATAAAATAATTTGAATTTTAGTATTTTTTAATTTGATTTTTAGTATTTTAATATTTTTTTAATCAATATTTTAGTATTTTTTAATTAGTATTTGATGTAAATATGTTATGTTTTGAATTTTAGTATTTTGATTAAATGATGTAATTATGTTATACAACTTATTTTATTTAATTAGTTGTTTTGATTAGTTAACAAAATAATTTGAATTTTATTATTTTGATTAAATGATGTAAATATGTTATGCTTTTTTTATTTTGAATTTTAGTATTTTTTTATTTTGATTAAATGATATATATTATTTTATTTAGAATATGTTTTATATGATAATATTCTAATTAGTTTAGGGTGGAAGTGGGACATCCGTATAAACATCAGGGATATTTTTGAACCTTTAAGCTCTCGCTTACGTCATCACATTTTAACCCCGTTTGTCTTTTGTTAACGGCAAGGGCACGGATGACCTGTTTTTTGAAACGTTATTGATACTTTTGAAAAAAAAATTAGTTTAGAGTGAAAGTGGGACATCCGTATAAATATGAGGGACATTTTTGAACCTTTGTCCTAAATATAAGTGAGTGGGAGAAGATTAAGAGAGTCGCCTGGGGCTGCCAAGTAGTATTTGACAGCAGACTCTCTCTCCTCCTTTTTATTCTTTTTGCTTTTTCAGACATTTCGAGAGCTACATTGGTCCAATTTTAGCACTTTTTGGACTATAATTCCTCCCAAAAAAATTCGAACGTATCAAAAAGCCTTTGAAATAATTTTGGGAATAATTTTCGAGTTCTGAAATGTTTGACTTTTACTTGACGATCTTTCGCATTTCGGAGGTCGTTCTGGTCCGATTTGTGCACCGTTTAAAGTCTGATTTTCATAGTGTTTGACACGTCTTTCTTTGTAAAATTTATGGGACTCATCAATGCACTCCGGAAATAATCTTGATATTTTTTTCTTCTGAATCTCCGATTCGTTGACCAAATTTGACATGTGTTTCTTTTTAACGCGTCCGGTCTGTCCTTTTGAGCACGAGAAAAATCTGACGTTTACAAACCCCAATCAACAACGAACCCGACCGCAATGAGAAATGTAATACGGAGTAGTGTTAGAAATCAGTATATTTTACTCAACGCTGGTAAAATCGTCTAAAGATCAATGATTAATGAATGTATCATTTGTTAGTCAATCTTAGCCTTAAATGGGGTATTATTTATTTTATATTTGCTTATGATATTATTTTTCGTATTCGTAAGAAATTTTATTCTCGTTCAATATTCATAAAGAATATTATTTTTGTTTAATATTCGTAGAGATATTGTCTTCGTTTAATATTCGTAAGGAATATTATTTTCGTTCAACAGTTGTAAGGGGTATTATTTATTTCATATTCGCTTACGATATTATTTTTTGTATTCGTAAGAAATTTTATTTCGTTCCATATTCGCAAAAAATAATATCTTCGTTTAATATTCCTAAGAAATATTATCTTCGTTCAATATTCATGAGGAATATTATTTTCATTCAAAAGTCGTAAGAGATATTATTTTTGTTCAATACTCGTATGAAATAATATTTTCTTCCATACTCTGTAGTATGTAAGTAATATTATTTCGTTCCAGATTTCGAATGCTATACTCATTTTATTAAGTTTTGGCTTCTATGCTCAATAAAATTAGTAGAATATCCTTGAAATTTTGCGCTTCATCCAGTATCTTTTCATGGAAATATTATTCTGAGCATTCTTGATAAGTTTTAACCTTTTCATGCTGGAGTACTATTCATGGGGTACTATTCCCGAAGTACTATTCACTCGGGTACTATTCACCCAAGGTACTATTCATGACAAAAATAAAAAAAAATTCGGTCCAAATTATTTTTGATACAATATTATTCTTGAATTTTACTCCACAAAACAGTATCATGTTGACAATTTAGACGTTTTGAATTCTGGATAAATTAAATTATATATCTTTAAAATTTATCCTTTGCTTTCATTTAATTGAATTTTTACATCATTGTCATCATCCTTATGCTTATATTATGATAAAAGTCATCTTTGGCCTGTAGTGTGTAGATGAACTGTTGATTGGTATGATTATGACCAGGAATTATTCGGTATAATCATGACCTGTAATGTTACAAGTGATGTGGATTATTTATTGAGCTGAGTCTCAGCGACAGTTGTTGGTATGATCATGACCATGCGTTCTCTTCGGCCAAGGGTGCAAAGATGAATTGTTGTTTGGCATGTTCATGACTATTTGTGAAAAAACAAATATCATTGGCCCGTAGTGCATGAATAATTTATGGCCGTGATACTAATGAATATCCTTGGCCCGTAGTGCATGGATAATTCAGTGATGTAGATTATTTATTAAGTTGAGTCTCAGCTATAAAATTTATGAATAAACTTTTAAATCATAGAAAATAGTAGATATCATGCTCTACTTGAGTCTCCTAATGGATTGCTTATTCCGCTGCACTTGTTGATCTAAAACTTGTTGTCTATCGTATTCTATCAGTTGTTATACTGTTGAAGGTTAAGGATAATTTATTCTACATTATCTTAGTCATAATATTTTTTATTGGGCTAGTTGATCTCACCCTTTTCTTTCACTGTTCTCTTCAGAAAATAAGAATATAGTTGTGACTAGTCGAGGAATGGATTGATAGTCCAGATGGTTGTATTAGTAGTTCTCACTATTCTGTGAAATAGTATGATTATAATTATAATGATATTTAATTTGAGTTTGATTATTATCTAGAAGTTAATATTCGTGTTAAAACTCCCAGTTTATGTTTTATCGTACTTTACACGACAATTGTATTTGAATTTTGTACCATGTATTTGGCGAGTCAGAATGGGTGATGTATACGTATTTTGGGGGACGTCACAATATTCATTAGTATCACGTCCACAAATTATCCATGCACTACGGACCAAGAATATTCGTGTTATCACCAATGGTCATGATCATGCCAACAACTGTCCATCAATGTACTACGGGTCAATGAGGACTTTTACCACATCATTTGTAACATTACAGGTCATGATTATACCGAATAATCTCTGATCATAATCATACCAATCAACAGTCCATCTATGCACTATGGGCCAAAGATGACTTTCATCACAATATAAGCATGAAGATGATGACAATGATATAAGAATTCAATTAAAAGAAAGCAAATGATAAATTTTTAAAGATTTATAATTTAATTTATCTAGAATTCAATAATGTCCAAATTGTCAACATGATACTGCTTTGTGGAGTAAAATTCAAGAATAATATTGTATCAAAAATGATTTGGACAGAAAAGAAATCAATTTTTATCATGAATAGTACCTCGGGTGAATAGTACCCGAGTAAATAGTACCTAGTGAATAGTACTTCCTGAATAGTACTTTGGTAATAGTACTTTGTGAATAATACCCCGTGAATAGTACTTTGTGAATAGTACCTCGTGAATTGTACTTTGTGAATAGTACCACGTGAATAGTATTCTGACATGAAAAGATTAAAAATTATCAAAAATACTCAAAATAATATTTCAATGAAAAAATACTAGATGAAATGCAAATTTCAAGGATATTCTACTAATTTCACGGAGTATAGAAGCAATACTTTAATAAAATGAGTGTAGAATTCGGAATTTAAAACGAAATAATATTACTTACATACTACAGAGTATGGAAGAAAATATTATTTCATATGAATATTGAACAAAAATAATATCCATTACCTTAGTAGAAGACTGGATACTGCAGTAGTGAAGTACCAGAATACTCTTCTTCTTTCTCTCTATAACTTCTCTCTTTATAATTGCTCCTGCGAGTCTTAGTGAATTGGTGAGAATAAAAGAAGAATGAGCTTCTATTTATAGGAAAACATAGTTTCGATAATTGCATGTTTAGGGGCTCGAATTATTACAGTATAGTACCTTCATCTATTATTGATTAATTTCACAATCAAAACATACGTGCAAGTATACACGGTCAACAAGTAATAAAGTGAAAGTAGAGTATCGTTCTCACGAAGAATTATTTAATAAAAATCATCAAGTACTAGTTCTTAACCAAACTAATTTTATTTAAACAATCGATTTAATGTTGTGAATTAAAATATATAATTAAACTACTACTACTACCACTAGTTGAAAATCAGGTTATGGAGATTTAAGATCACAACTTCACTTATTATTTCACTTATATTAAAACACTTCTTATTAATTATGCTCACTATTTTAGATTGTTAATCAGGAACTTATTAGTATTTATAACCACCTTTCAATGCATCACAAACATATTAATCCAAATCCACAGTTGATAGAATTGAATTAAACACCCTAATTAACTAGTTCACTATATTCCTATGTGAATTACAATTAAAGAGGATTTAAAGTGTAAGACCCCAAATTTTATGAATAAAGATTAATTTTTTCGAAATACTTTTTTTCAATATTAAGGTGTGGATTTGATATAATGTTATAGTTGTGGGTAATATTTATGAATTTTACAAAGTAAGCAAGTGGTTATAAAATATTTATGAAATTCATTCTTGATAATCTGTTTTAATTGCTTGAATATTATTTGGCTAACTGATTTGGTTTCTGTAGAATTAAATTAGTTAGCTGATAATATATGTTAGATTAAGGAAAAGTATTACGTAATTGATATTATTCCTAATCACAAGTAGCAGTTAGTGAGACATGCTTGTGGACAAGCTTTTGAGCATTGCTATGGTTATTAGAAGACAAGTTAAAAATTTGAGGTTATGTGTTTGTTTCTTGGAATAGTCTAATTCCTTAGTTCTTAATGTTGCTCTTATATTAAATCTAGAGAGCTTGTTCTAAGTTGTATGTTATTAGAATCTTGTGAAGAGCTTGTTTCATTTAGTGATAGACTTGGAAAAATTGGCCCAGGCTCGCGGGCCGGGCTGGCATATAAAAATTGGGCTTTGGGCTTAACTTTTTTAGCACATGAAAACTTGGGCCATTTTGGCCCGACCCGTAAGTTCTTTTTTTTTTAACAAAACAATGTTCTCTTTGAGAATCGAACTCGAGACACCCCTCACTCCTTAAACAAGTGCTCAAATCAACTGAGCTACAAGAGTTTTTTATTCTAAAGTCACTCTATACCTTACTACATCTCTTTTTAATACTTTTTGGCTATGTTTGATTGCACGGATTACACTTGGGATATGACTATTAATTCCAAGTGTCTTGTTTGTTTTTAAATTTGAGCTTGGAACTATTAGTCATGGGATTATAAAATAACTTAAGATGAGGGATTATTTAATACCATGTTATACCTAGTTAATAGCCTACCATTTGGGATTAAAAATTGTTAGACAATCTCAATTTTTTTCTAAAATGACCATCATATCCTATAATTTCTTTTATTATTATTGGCAACTTAAAACTTACTGGTACAACGACTAAATATTATTAAAAAAAAAATTTGGGGAGGGGGGTTCGAGGTGGGCAGGGTAGGCTTAGGGTATATATATAATCACTGAATATTATTTTTTTTAGGGAGGTGGGGGCGTGGGGGGGGGGGGTTTATATAATCACCTGAATATTATTTTTTAGTGGGGTGAAGGGTGGGGAGTGCGGGGTGGAGGATGGGTGAGTGGGGATGTATACATAATCAAGAAATATTATTTTTGGGGGAATAGGCGGGGGTGGAGATGTATACATAATTAGTAAATATTATTTGGGGGGTAGGCATATGGGGTGAGGGATATGGGGTGGGGTTAGGGGTGGGGATAGGGGTAGGGGTACGGATAGAGGGTAGGGGGGGGGTAAGGGGTAGGACATAGGGGTAGGGGTTAGGGACGTAGGGGTGTGGGGGTGGGAGTATGAGTGGGGTAGGGGTATGTGTGAGACCCCAAATTTTATGAATAAAGATTTAAATTTCTCGAAATATTTTTTTTTTAATATTATGGTGTGGATTTGATATAATGTTATAGTTGTGGGTAATATTTATAAATTTTGCAAAAGTATGCAAGTTGTTATAAAATATTCGTTTGGTCGGAGAATATTCTTTTTGTTTGAGAATATCCGCACTACTCAAGACAATCATTAGTGGACCCCACAATGTAAGTATTGTCGTAGTTAAAAATGATGTAATTATCATTTTATAAAAATAATGGCGAAAGTGTTATTGTTAAACCGTTGAACTACCCTTAGTAAAAGTACAATGAATACGCTGGCGTGGTTGCATAAGTAACACATGGTATTGATTATTGATGCTTACGTGAAGAAGTCACTCGCTTATACTCAATTATTGCTACAAGAATTGTCGCATCATATCTCTCATATTATTGATTCGATTATTGTCACAAAGATCATCTCGCATAATATTTTATATATTATTAAATCAATAATTGAGACGACAAAGTTATTCATATTATTAAATTGCAATATTTACAATGTCTAGAAGTTCTGTCAAGGAGAGTTTTGGTCATCTAATTGCGCGCCAATAAGGAGAAATCCTTATCGGAAAGCCCCCTCTTTCCTGGGAACGACCTGATTGTTAAATATTGTGAGTTATAATATTAATGATGAATAAGTTCATGTTGATTAAAGATGAATTTGATAATTCCATTATGTTGGGATTATTAATGTTAGTGAAAATCGACATCTATTCCGATGATAATTGATGTCTGGGGGTTATATTGATAAATTGGGTAATTAATCGGATAAATGAGCAATTAATTGCTACTAATTCACATGCTTATATAACTATTTGTTCACATGTGTGTACTATTGAATCACATTCTTGTACTATTAGGGGAGTTGGTGCAAGATTGATAATACTTGCATGACTAAGTTAAAAATGGAGGTATAGATGGAGGTACTATATCGTAATTAAGATTTTTCACATGATTATAACTATTGATTCATATGATTGAACTATTGATTCACATTATTTACTATTAGGGGAGGTGGTGCAAGTTTGATAATACTTGCAGGACTAAATTAAAATAAAAGAAAAGAGGAAGGTATTATCTTGTAATATTTCGAGCCCCAAAATGTGCAATTATTGAAACTATATTTTCTATATAAATAGAAGCTCATTCTTCCTTCATTTCTCACCAATTCACTAAAGCTATAGAAAGCAATTATTATAGAGAGAAATTATACAGAGAAAAGAAGAAGAAAGTCTGCTACCTCACTATTCCAATATCCAGCTTTCTAAGGTAAGGGGTATTATTTCTTTTGTATTCATGAAGAGAGCTATTGTTATTCCATTCCTTATTATTCCGTTGGAATAACTTTGTATATCTTAATCTTTGCATACATGGTGAAATTCTTCATTATTCCATTCCTTATTATTATGTTGGAATAACTCGTATATGCTGCAATCGCATACATGGTGAAATTTTTCTCATTATTCCATTCTTTATTATTCATTTGAATATCCCAATCTGCAAATGCGTATTACATGACCGGTTCCATTATTTATTATTCGCTTGAATAACCTATCTCATGCGATTTCATCGCATACTCGTGAATTCTGTTGTTATTCCATTCTTTATTATTCGTTAGAATATCCCATCTGTAAGCGGTTTATGCATGACCGGTTCCATTCTTTATTATTCTATTGGAATATCCTCATGCATGCGGTTTCTGGCGTGACTGTTCCATTCTTTATTATTTTGTTGGAATATCCATGCATGCGATTTACATTACGTATTTAATTCGGTTCCATTATTTATTATTCGCTTGAGAATAACTTTTATGCATGCGGTCTATCGCATACATGGTGAATTCTTCAGTTATTCCATTCTTTATTATTCTGTTGGAATAACCTGTCTATGTGGATTACCGCATGCATGGTGAATGATCCTTTGTATTCATATGAATAGTATTTTCATTCAAAAGGGGTTTCTTCCAGGGGCAGTTTCGTAATTTTTCTAACCCTAAAAAATTCTGGAAAAATTTGAAATGATAATTTGATGAGTTTTCTAGATTGTGTCTAAAAATGGCGATTTTTGGATGTATAGATTAAGAGTTATGGATTTTATGGGAAAAGACTATTTTAAAAGTAAACCCTTATAACTCTTTGTGGTTAACTCTAAAATTTGTGAAATTTTTATTGGGAGTACATGTATATAACAGGAGTATACCCTGTAAATTTTGGAATTTTTGGACAAAAGTACAATTTATGATAAATGTCTAAATATTCGGCAGTTTTGGCCATATGAAAAATAGTAAATGAATTTTAAAAATTCTGAGAAAAATATATGTTCAATATGGGACTATATTCTACTAAATCCCAGAAAAGAACTATTTTTGGGACTGATTTGGTATTTTTCATGAAAATGAACTAGTTATGAATAAATGAATTAAATATGTTATGTGAAGTAACAAAATTGGAAAATAGGATTTATGGCTTGAGAATCCTATATAGGGTATATCTGATTTTTGATGAGGATTTGATCATTGGTGATGAAATCTTATGAGTATGACATTTTGAATGATTAAATGCATTATTTGGTAAAGTGTAAACAATTGAAATAAATTGTTTATAAGTTTAAGAAGTGATTAAAATATTGTTATAATATTAATAATATTATATTATGAGTTTATTAAGTGATTGATAATATTTGGATAAATTTAAAGTCTTTAATATTTATCCTTGTTTTCGTTTGATTAATGCTTATATCATTGTCATCATCCTCATGTTTATATTGTGATGAAAGTCATATTTGGCTTACGTGCATAGATGGACTTGGTATGATTATGACTAGAGATCATTCGGTATAATCATGACCTGTAATGTTATAAATGATGTGGTAAAAGTCCTCAGTGGCCCGTAGTGCATTGATGGACAATTTTTGGTATGATTATGACCAGAGATTATTCAGTATAGTCATGACCATGGATGATTTAATGAATATCCTTGGCCCGTAGTGCGAGGATGATTCGATGATGTGGTTTATTTATTAAAATCGAGTCTCAAATGATAAAAATTGATGAAAACATTTTAAAACATAGAAAATAGTAGATATCATGTTCTACTTAACTCTTCTAATGGATTGCTTATTCCGCTGCAGTTAAACTTGATGTCTATTGTATTTTATCAGTTTAACATTGTTGAAGGCTAATGATAATTTATTATGCATTATCTTAGTCATAATATTTCTTATTGGGCTAGTTGAGCTCACTCACCCTTTCTTTCACCGTTCTCTTGAAAAAATGAGAATATAGCTAGGGCGAGTCGGGAACGGATTAATTGATCCAGGATGATAGCATTAGTAGTCCTCACTATTCTATGAAATAGTGTGATAATAATTGTAATGAGGACTCCATTGAGTGTGGATATTTTCTAGATGACAATATTCTTGTTTAAACTCTCAGCTATGTTTTGTTGTATTTTACACGACTGTTGTATAATTAAGTTGTATTTGAATTTATGTAGTGTGTATTTGGCGACTCAAGATGGGTGATGTATACCTGTTTTGGGGGCATCACAGTATGGGTATGGGAATGGGGTAGGGTTGGGGGTAAGGGTAGGGGGTAGGAAGTAAGGGTAAGGGTATGGGGTGGGCGTGGGGGTAGAGGTGAGGGGTAGTGGTAGAGGTGGGGGGGTAGAGCTAGGGGAGGGGTTAGGGGTGGCGTGGGGGTATGGGTATGGGTAAGGGGTAGGGGTGGGTATGAGGGGTGGGGTGAGGTTAGGGGTGGGGGTGGTGGTGGGGGGTGGGGTGGGGTATAGGGTTAGGGGTGGCGGTGGCATAAAGGGTATAAGATGGGGGTGGGGCGGGGTAAGTGTTAGGGGGTAGGGGTAAGGGTGGGGGTAGGGGGTGGGGAATGGGGGTGGGGTTAAGGGTGGGCATAGGGGTAAGGGGTAGGGGTTGAATACATAATCAGTAAAATTTTTTTTTGGGGTGGGGGGTAATGGTGGGGGTTGTATACATAATCAGTAAATATTATTTTTTTTGTTGTGGGATGGGGATGGGGGTGAGGTAGGGGTGGGGATGTGGGGGTATGGGGATGGGTGGTGTAAGGGGTGGGGTGGCGTGGGGGTAGGGGAATAAGGATAGAGGTAGGGGTGGGTGGGGTTAGGGTAGGGAGTAGGGGTGGGTGGGGGGGGGGGTGGGGAGGGGTGGCATAGGGGTTGGCGTTGGAGTTTTACATAATCAATATTTTTTTGGGGTGGGTGTGGGATAGGGGTGGGGGTCGAGGGATGGGGGGGGGGGGGTAGGGGTGGTGGTAGGTTTTTTCCAATGATCATTGAATAATATAACCACTTATTTAAAAGTTTCTAATTAATTGTTCATTATTTTTTGATGTATAAACAAGTTTAAAATATGTTATTATTGGTAAGGGTATAATAGTCCAAACGATATTTTTTGATCCAATCCTTTAATTAATCCGGGAAAAAACAAACATAACATGGGATTATTTTAAGTTATCCCATGAATAATCCCATAAAAAACAAACACGTGACTAGAACTATTTAATCTTAGGAATAATAGTCTTGGGATTATAATCTCATGGATTATAATCTTTGCAAACAAACACGACCTTTGTTTTATTCAATCATAGTCCATCACAAGAATTGATCAAACACAACTGTTAGATTAAGTCAACATTAATATGCAATCTTCAGATTAAATAAAGTGATCTATTTTGTCTCTAAAAAAATAGAGTAATCAAAAGAGAGGAGAAAGAGTAATTAATTAGTATATAGATAGTAATAAAATTTTGAATCAATATAAATTAATTAAAATTAATGAGATTTTTTAATATATGTGATTATGTTTTAAGCGACTTATATAATGGAAATGAGAGAGTATTAATTACTAATTAACCCTTCATGATGAGGATCTTCATTGTTTATTAGCAAAATTCCATCATCATAAGAGTGACCTAGTGAGGGCCAATAACACAATATATTAAATATAAATTAAACTTTATCAGTATTTGTTAATTTTTAAATTTTGGGGTTGGGGATGGGGGATTCGAACCTAGGACCTCTTGGTTGTTATGTATGACTTTTGTGAGAGAAGAAACATTGTAATTTGTTTTTTCTATTAAAAAACTAAAGGTCATTCCCGACCCAACCCGAGACCCGTCTTTATATTTTTTTCAAATTTCAAAAAATCGAGCCATTTTGGCCCAAATTTTTAATTTTGCCCGTCACTTTTTCGTGCCTATTTAGTGATAATCTAAGAGGAATTTCAGGTAACAGAGTTTGTTGTTATCTAGGGCTATTAGTTTCATTGAAGGATAAATTTTGATATGCTTAATTAATTTATTTTCTGTGAAAAGGGGATATTGAACTGAAAAACTGAAGTTGTTTATTTATTGGTTAAACTTATTACTTTTACATTGTTCTGTTAATTTAGTTAATTGAATTCAAAACACCCCTAACTTTTACTTTATGTTTTTAGGTAGAAATATAAGAATATATCTGAATAACATTGTTCTCTATGGGATCGACCCTTACTTTTGCTATATTGTGCTTAGTTTTGATTCGTAGAGTTAAATGAGGTTTTTATTTTTTGAAGTGTAAATGACAACTATCAAAGTTTGGCACCATTGTCGAGGAATAATTAGTTGATTTTATTTATTCTTTGTTTCTTTATTAGTTTATAACTCGATCGTCTCAATATGTTAAGCTCAATTTTGATCTAGATATTGAGAAAACTGCAAAAAGGCTCAGGAAAGAAAATCGTAGAGTGTAACATACAACTGCAGAAGAAGAAGTTCCATCACCTGGCCTCAACATAGCACTCGAACTGCTGTCCAACAGCTCATCAAGTGAATCAGAAGAGGAGATAGTTGTTCCAAACAACAACAAGACTCTAAAGGAATAAGCAACACCAAATTTAAATCAACAACCTTTATGCATTTAATATCCTACTTTGAATGCTGCTTTTGAAATTAAATTGGGTCTAATCCATCTGTTGCCTAATTTTCGTGGTCTTACAAGTGAAGATCCATATAAGCATTTAAAGGAGTTTCATGTGGTGTGTTACACTATGAAGCCACATGGAATAACTGAAGAGCAGATAAAGCTTAGAGCTTTTCCCTTCTCACTAGCAGATCTAGCAAAAAACTGGTTGTACTATCTTCCTTTAGGATCAATCCAATCCTAGAATGACATGAAGAAGCTTTTCTTGGATAAGTACTTTCCTGCTTCAGGAGTGGACAACATCGAAAAGGAAAAAAAGGAGATATGTGGAATCAGACAATTTAGTTGAGAAACACTCTATGAGTACTAGGAGATGTTCAAGAAGCTTTGTTCTAGCTCTCCACCTCACCAAATTGATGAACAACACCTGATCCAATACTTCTATGAAGGACTGGTACCAATTGAATGGAGTATAATTGATGCTGTTAGTTGAGGAGAATTGGTTGACAAAACTCCGTAGGATGCAATGAACTTGATTGCAAATATGACAGCCAATTCACAGCAGGGGTAAATCTGAAAGTAGACCCTTCGAACTTTAGGGTTTTTAGGTATTGAGTCCTTTTCTTTTGTCAGCGCAAATTGAGCCCTTTTATTAAAAATTGGACTTTGAGCCCAGACGTCACACGTATGCGTTGACACCTTACGTAGTAAGCCTTATGTAGCACATGTGGCGATCGGCGTGAATATTTTTATTTTATTTTACAAGTGGACTGCTACGTGGGCGCTTTTTGAATTTTTTCCAAAATTATGTAGATGCACGATTCAAGATAATTTTGGAAAAAAATTTCAAAAAGGAGCCATGTAGGCAGGTCCACTTGTAAAATAAAATAAAAAATATCCACGCCAGATCTGCCACGTGTGCCACATAGGTGCCACGAAAGCGTGTCAACGCATGTGGCGCCTGGGCTCAAAGTCCAAATTTTTAATAAAAGGGCTCAATTTATGCTGACTACCAAAAAAAGGGCTCAATACCCAAAAACCCCTAAAGTTCAGTGGTCTACTTTGCATTTTACCCTTCACAGCAGTATAGGACCAGGAATGATCATACACCAAAAAGGTAAATGAGGTAACCACTTGTAATCTTGAACAACAACTTTTTGATTTAACTGCTATGGTTAGGCAAATAGCTTTAGGTAACATGTCAGTTGCAAAGACTTATGGAATCTGTTTACAGTCAAACCACAGTACAGATGCATGCCCAACATTACAAGATGAAGAGTTTGTGCAACAAGCCAGGTAAACTATAAGGCACAACCTCAAAATAAGTATGATACTTAATCAAATACCTACAATCCAGGCTGGAGGGATCATCCCAATCTTAATTATGGAGGAAATAAGCCACAAGTACAAGGATTTTTCACAGCTAGGTGACAAGGTTTTCAACTAGCTTAACCTCAGTTTCAACCTAAACAAGCAGCCCCAACAACTTTTGGAACATTTATGGAAGACATGTTCAAAGCATTCATGGGTCAGACATAACAATTCATGAGTTAGAATCAAAAATTCATGAACCAGACACAATAATTCCAGCAGAAGACAAGTACTTATGTTCAAGATCTAAGGAATCAAGTGGGTTAGCTTGCAACCACAGTGGAAAAATTGGAATCTCAAGGTTCAGGGAAGCTACCCTCACAAATAATTATCAACCCCAAAGAGAATTCCAGTGCTATTACTTTGAAAAGTGGAAAACAGTTACTAGTGCCCCAAGCTACTGCAGAATTTGATGAAGAGAAAGCCCAAGAGGAGGCTAAAATACCTAAGGTAACTTCTGACCCCTATCTTCAAGTTAAGACTAAGCCATTACCTTTTCCACCTAGGAATCACAAGACTTTAAGGAAATATGAGCAGGAAAAAAGAGATTCTGGAAACCTTCAGAAAGGTAGAGGTAAACATTCCCTTATTAAATGCAATAAAACAAGTGCCCAAGTATGCCAAGTTTTTGAAAGAATTGTGTACTAATAAAAGAAAATTAAAAGATGATGAAAGAGTCATTGTTGGTGAAAGCAATACTTCAAATAAAGATTCCCCCTACATGTAAAGATCCAAACACGTTCACAATCCCATGTATAATAGGAATTACCAGATTTGATAAAGTCATGCTAGAATTAGGAGCTTCAATTAATGTCACGCCATTATCCATATTTATTTATTTAAATATAAGCCCTTTGAAACAAACTAGTGTTATTCTCCAATTGGTTGATAGAACTAACACTTACCCTCAAGGGGTAATTGAAGATGTCTTAGTGCAAGTAAATGAGTTGGCAAATTATTACATTGTGGATATGGAAGATGATACATCTCCAAATCCTTCACATATCTTCCTAGGGTGGCCATTTTTAAAAATAACAAAAACCATGATTGATGTACATAATGGAACCTTGACCATGGAATTTGATGGTAAAAAGATACAATTCAACATATATGAAGCCATAAGGTATCTTAGTGATGTTAATCATGTTTTTTTTCCATTGATATCATTGACTTTTAGTACAGGGTTCTTTTGAAAAATTTCATAAGGGAAGTTTAGAGGTTGCCATCACTAACAATTTGGATTTGGATAAATAAGAAGAACTTAAGCAGAACCATGAATTGAAGGAGGTTGTGGCTGCATTGTATTCTTTGCCTAAAATTTTAGATAAATATACAGTCAATTCCATTCAATTACCTACTTCTCATCAAAAACGATTACCATCTGTTGTGCAAGCCCTAACCTTAGAACTAAAACCATTACATGCACATTTGAAATATGTATATTTAGGGACTGGTGATACTCTACCAGTAATTATTGGTAGTAATCTAACCAAAGTGCAGGAAGATAAATTGTTAAGAGTCCTTAGAAACCACATCAAAGTTTTTGGTTGGACAATAGTAGATATAAAAGGTATAAGCCCTGTTATGTGTATGCATATAATTCTTTTGGAAGAAGGACCTAAGCCCACCATGTAAGGGTGTAAACGAGTCGAATCGTAGCGAACAGAGAGCTACTCGAATTCGACTCGAAATGATAAATTCGTACTCGAATTCGGCTCAAATTCGAATTATATTTGAAAAATCCTACTCAGATTCGACTCGACTCGAATATTTATTACTCGAATTCGATCCAACTCGACTTGAATATTTATTCAAACTACTCACGAGCTTCAAATTCAAGCTCAAATTTGAGTCTCCACATAATAACTAGTTTTATAATAAATATAATTATAAATTGAATTTTTTATTTTACTTAGAAATGAGAAAATATATTTATTATTACACTTTACAAATATAAAATCATAATTAAAATTAAAAATAAAACAAAATAATAACTAATTATCCTAATTTGATTTAAATTTGTATATATTATAAGAAAATTTATCAAACATCTAATCGAATATGTATTAACCGATTATGTATCGAATCATAATCAAGAATTCAAGTAGTTTGAATCTTAAACGAGTCAAGTATAACCTTGCTCAGATTCTACTTATATTTTTATTCGAACTATTTTTAATGCTCAGATTTGGATCATATTATTAAAGAATTTGAGTCTCGCTCGTATTTTTTCGAGTCGAGCCCGAATCGAGCCTGAACTGTTCGGCTCGTTTACAACCTTACCACCAGGGAAGCACAAAGAAGGTTAAATTCACCCATGATGGAGGTAGTGAAGAAGGAGGTTCTAAAGTTATTTGATGCATACATAATTTACCCATCTTAGATAGTCAATGGGTGAGCCCAGTACAAGTAGTACCAAAGAAGTCTGGAATAATAGCAATCAAGAATGACAACAATGAGCTGCTGCTAACAAGAGTACAAACAAAATGGAGAGTGTGCATTGATTACATGAAATTAAATGTTGTGACTAGAAAAGATCATTTTCCTATCCCCTTTATTGATCAAATATTGGAAAGATTAGCTGGTCATGCTTATTACTATTTTCTAGATGAGTTTTCAGGTTATAACCACATTGTGATTGCACTATAAAAAGACCATTTTTACATGTCAATTTGGAACATTTGCTTATAGAAGAATGTCATTTGGACCGTGTAATGCCCCGGGTACTTTTTAAAGATGCATGGTAAGTATTTTCTCTGATCTGTTAGAAAACTGCATTGAACTCTTTATGGATGGTTTCAGAATTCACGGTGATTCTTTTGATTCATGCTTAGACAATTTAACCAAAGTACTTGACAAATGTGTAGAGTCCAATCTTGTTCTTAACTGGGAAAAATGTCATTTCATGGTAGAGCAAGGTATAGTTCTAGGACATATTGTTTCATCTAGAGGTCTAGAAGTTGATAAAGTTAAGTTAGAAACTATTGTTGCATTGCCTTACCCTACAAAAGTGCAGGAGATTCGTTCATTCCTTGGTCATGTAGGTTTCTATCAAAGGTTTATCAAGGACTTTTCAAAGATAACACTGCCCTTGTCCAAATTATTGTATAAAGATGTGGAATTCTAGTTTATAGATGAGTGCAAAGAGGCATTTGACAAACTGAAGACATTACTGACCTTAGCACCTATAATCCAACCACTAAACTAGGATCTACTTTTTGAAATCATGTGTGATGCTAGCAATTATGCAGTTGGAGCTGTCTTGGGCCAAAGAATCAACAAAATTATACATGCCATTTATTATGCTTCCAGGACTTTGAATGTTGCTCAGATAAACTACTCTACAACTGAGAAAGAGGTGTTATCATTTGTTTTTGCCTTAGATAAATTTAGATCTTATTTACTTGGTACTAGGGTTGTAGTTTATTTTGATCATACTGCTCTCAGGTACTTGCTGACTAAGAAGGAATCCAAGCCTAGAATCATTAGGTGGATTTTGCTACTGCATGAGTTTGACTTAGAAATCAAAGACAAGAGAGGAGCATACAACTTGGTAGCAGACCACTTGAGTAGACTAATTAGAGAGGAAGAGACCCTACCATTGCAAGAAATTTTCCCAGATGAGTACTTATTTTCTGTTGATAATGTTTTTACCTTGGTATCCTCAAATCGTTAATTATATAGCCAGTGATTTTGTACCAAAAGAATATTCTAAAATGCAAAAAGGTAAACTCAAATAAAATGCTAAACACTGTGTATGGGTGACCCACATCTATGAAATTTTTGTAGTGATCAGGTTGTTAGAAGGTGTGTACCCAATAGTGAATTCCAATATATTCTAGCTTTTTGTCATTCATATGCTTGTAGGTCATTTTGGACCTAAAAGAATTGCTCACAAAGTTTTAGAATCTGGTTTCTATTGGCCTACTATTTTTAAAGATTCTTATTTGTTTTGTAAGTCATGTGCAAACTGCCAAAAGACAGGAAATATCTCACACAGAAATCAAATGCCACAGACCCCCATTTTAGTTTTTGAAATATATGATGTCTGGGGTATTGATTTTATGGGACCCTTTCCTTCATCTTTTGGTAATACTTATATTCTTTTGACTTTTGGTTATATCTCTAAATGGGTTGAAGCTAAGGATACAAGGATTGACGATTATAAAGTGTTGCAAATTTTGTTCTGTCTAACATTTTTGTCAGGTTTGGTACTCCAAAAGGTATTATTAGTGATAGAGGAACCCATTTTTGTAATAGGGTGCTGGCAGCACTGTTCAAAAAGTACACTGTGATGCACAAGGTTTCCACATCATACCATCCCCAGAGTAATGGCCAGACTAAGGTGTTCAACAGAGAGATCAAATATATTTTAGAGAAAGTAGTGAAGCTTAATAGGAAGGATTAGATTATGAGATTACCAGATGCACTGTGGGCCTACAGAAAAGCTTACAAGACCCCTATTGGTATGTCACCATATAGGATAGTGTTTGGGAAACCATGTCACTTGCCTGTGAAAATGGAGCACAAAAATCTTTGGGCAATTAAGCAATGTAACATGATGAAGCTGGAGAGCAGAGAAAGGTACAGTTACAAGAGCTAGAAGAGTTAAGGAATGAGGATTATGAAAGTTCTAAGGTTTACAAGGAAACGACTAAAGCCTTTCATGACAAGAAGATTTTGAGGAAGACCTTTGTTGTGGGACATAAAGTTCTCTTTTGCCACTCAAGGCTTAAGCTATTTTCAGGTAAATTATGTTCTAGATGGGTAAGACCTTTTGTTATTACTAATATTTTTCATCATGGTGTAGTTGAAATTCAGAGTCCAAGTACAGGGAAGACATTCAAGGTCAATGGCCATAGACTCAAGCCATTCTATGAGGACTATCAGGTGCACGATGTTAAGTTGCTTTATTTGGTGGATCTAGTTTATGCAGTTTAAAAGATGATTGATATCAAGCCAATGACATTAAACAAAGGCGCTACTTGGGAGGCAACCCAAGAATTCAGATTTGATTTTCTATTCCCTTTACTTTTATTTTGTAGTTTCATGTTAATTACTTTCTTCTTTGCATGATTGTCTTACATTAGGAACAATGTAAGGTTTGAGTGTGGTGGAGGGGTTTAGGTTTAGTTTACTTTAGTTTAGGCTTAAATATCCTGATATATAGATTATGTGTGTTTTAACTCAATTTGTTTTTCAAAATTTTAACTTTACGATTGTTACCCTACGATCGTAGTGTTCTGCTAAGTTTTTGAAGGTTGAATTCGTAGAATAAAATTAATGCTTATTTGCATAATCTGATTGATGAATAATTATAGCTAAGTCATGATCCATAGTAACTGATTTGAATTGAATGTGTGTTACATGAACACTTGAATATGAAATGCATGCTTATTTAGCTGAGTTGTCTATGGAGTTGACTATGTGTACTGATTTCATGATTTAGAACTATTTGAATACTTATTTTGTTTGCAGAACCATTTGATTTTTTTTTAGAAAAGTTGAAAAAAAAATGAGATTGAAGAGAAAAGAAATTGAAAAGTGCAGATGTCTTGTGGTGGGATAAGAAGGAGCATAAAATGCACTCACCCATAAATACATGCAAATAAGTGAGATAGAGCATAAAATGCACTCACTTGAAAGAAAGAATGTAAAAGGTGAAATGGAGCATAAAATGCATTCACCTAGAAAAGAAAACTGAAGGTTCTATTGAGAAAAAGGAGTAAAGGGCAGAGTAAACATGTACTAAGTTTGAGTTAGTGTGCACAACTGTGTTCCATGATAATTTAGTTAAATATTCATGTGGATCACAGGAAAGATATTTGTGTGGATGCAGTTTGATTTGAAGAAGTTCAGTGGAGAATGATGAGGTTGTTGTTATAAGTTGATTAATGAGGTGCTAATAAGATATCTGTTGGTCATTGTTAATGTTCATGATTGAATTTGGAAACCTTTGAGAGTTTAGTTGGACAAAGATTTTGATAAAATTTTGAATTGATGTGTGTTTTGTTTACATGAGGACATGTAAAGAGCTAAGTGTGGGGGAATTTGATAAGTATAAAATGTTGGATGATTTTGATTCCTTTATGTTTCGTTTTGTTGCATGTTTTATGTTATACAAATTGATTTAAGGTGTTTATTGATTTATAGAAGAATTAAGTATGATTCTGCAAATATGGAGTTTAATGCCGGTTTTTAGTTATTTTCAGGAGTACTCTACGATCATTGAGTAATCACTCTACATTCGTAGTGTTGGAGTGCAGTTTGGTAACACTACGATTGTAGGAAGAATTCAGCAGCTTCACTTTACGATTGTCAAAATTCACTCTCCAACCAGACTTTTTATTCGACGATTTGCAAGCTCTACGACATTGGACTCTATTGGACTCTACGATTGGCTATTCTACTCTATGTTTTCAGCTTAGTAGCTAAGACACTCTATGATTGACAAGGTTTACTCTAAGATTTCAAGAGAAGAGTTTCACCCTACATTTGTCTGCTGAGAAGCTTTACTCTATAATTGTATGGGTTGACTTGTGAGTTGACTTTTGGATTCCGAATCAAAGAAGGATTTACGACACTGGAGCTTAATAATTCGATTCTTGACATGATTTGGAGACAGAGTTATACATCAAGAAGAAAGTTGAAGTTCATTAAAGAAAGTAGAATTTGATATGGAATCTAAGTTAGAGTTAGATAAGGAAACTGAATCTGAACTGGAAAAGAAAACTGAAGAATACTTAACTTTGGAAACTAAATTCTAATTTAATAAAGAAGCTACTTTTCTGAGATTGAGAAGGAGATTGAAACTACCATATCTGCAGAATGAAGACTTTCAAAGTAAAATAGGATTAGAATTCTTCTAGGGTTTCAATTGTATCTATAAATACCTTCACTTGTAAACATCCTGACACATCTTAAATTATATCGTACTTATTAATTTTTGTTACGTTAACAACATGTCAGGCTAGTTATTTTATTTTAGTTTGAAGGGATGTTGAACCTTAGTAGCAGTTTACAGTTTGATTAAATATACATTATTTATTCTTTTTTATATGAAATTCATTCTTGATAATATGTTTTAATTGCTTGAATATTATTTGGCTAACTAATTTGGTTTCTACAGAATTAAATTAGTTAGCTGGTAATATTTATTAGATTAAGGAAAAGTATTATGTAATTGATATTGTTCCTAATCACAAGTAGCAATAAGTGATACATGATTATGGACAAGTTTTTGAGTATTGCTATGGTTATCAGAAGAGAGGTTAAAAAATTCGAGCTTATGTGTTTGTTGCTTGGAATAGTCTAATTCCTTAGTTCTTACTGTTGTTGTTATATTAAATCTAGAGAGCTTGTTCTAGATTGTATGATAGTTAGAATCTTGTGAAAAGCTTGTTTCATTTAGTGATAATCTAAGGGGAATTTTGGGTAACAGATTTTGTTGTTATCTAGGGCTATTAATTTCATTGAAGGATAAATTTTGATATGCTTAAATAATCTATTTTCTTTGAAAAGGGGTTACTGAATTGGAAAACTGAAGTTGTTTATTTATTGGTTAAACTTATTACTTTTACTTTGCTCTGTTAATTTATTTAATTGAATTCAACCCCACTCCCACCCCAACTTCAACTTTTACTTTCTATTTTTAGTTAGAAACATAAGAATAAATCTAAATAACATTGTTCTCTGTGGGATTGACCCTTGCTTCTGCTATACTGTTAAGTGAGATTTTTATTTTTTGGAGTGTAAATGACAACTACCAATGGCCTTTCTTCATGTGGGGGATGGATGTGATCGGACAGTCGATCCCAAAGCTTTTAACGACTGGTTCATTTTCGTAATGATTGATATTTTACCAAATGGGTTGAGGCTGCTTCATTTGCTAAGGTTATTAGGGAAATCATTACCGGCTTCATTTGAAACAACGTAATCTGTTGATATGGACAACCTTAGGTGATCATTTCAGGTAATTCCAAGAACCTTAATAACGACATGGTGAGCAAGTTGTGCAACCTTTCAAGATCAAGCACCTAAACTCAGTAATCTACAGGCCGAAAGTGAATGGGGCATTGGAGGCTATAAACAAAAATCTAAATAAGAACATTCAGAAAATGGCAGGTAACCATAAAGGATGGCACGATCTCCTTCCATTGTCTTTTCTTGCCTACAAAACATCAATCAGAACATCCATAAGGGCATCCCCATATGCTCTGGTCTACGGAATAGAGACAATATTACCAATCCCTTCTTTACGCATTCTCTTGGAAGCCAACCTTAAGGAGGATCAAATAATTCAGAACCGGTATAACTAGTTGACCTTAATTGAAGAAAAGAGGATGTCAACTATTTTTCGTGGCCAATTATACCAATAAAGGATTTCTAGAGCATACAACAAGAAGGTGAAACCTTAGATATTCTAGGATAATGACTTAGTCCTCAAAAAGATACTCTTAATTCAAGACGAGTCTAAAGGAATATTTTTCCCAAACTGGTAAGGCCCTTTCATTGTCAAGAAGGTGTTATCTGGAGGAGCGCTCTTGAAATATTTCAAGAGATGAATGGAGAAGTATTTTCACAACCTCTCAACTCCGATTCTATCAAAAAAAATTACGCCTGAGATTTTAGGTTTATGAGTAATAATCCAAACCAGAGCTTGTCCAAAGAAAAACAATATTATCTTCGATAAACGAAGGTTGAGATTAATTTTTAAAAATTTCGTTTGACATCTATAAATAGAGTTCGAAGCCTTTATATATATAAATAAATAAATGCATGATCTGATGGGCGTAGTGAAAACCCATAAGGGCGTTACAAGTAAAAATGTAGGATCATGGCCAGATGCAAAGAGTATGTAAGATCATGGCAAAAATAATTAAGACTGCAATTGAACCTTTTAAGTCCTTACGAGTGCTTGTACACTTAGTGCCCTAAAGTCAACTTACTTTGGAGTTATTGGTCGAAAGTTCGCTACATGGGCAACTTTGAAAAGCCTAATAAAGATTAACATTACACAATTCAAGATGGAGCGTAAAATACACTCGTTATGAAAAAAAAATAATTGAAAAACAGGGTGTCTAAGTTATAGAGGTGAAGTAAAATTGCTTATATCTGTGATTATCTTTCTTTGAGCCATATGATTCATGAGTTCGGCTGACTTATGATTGGATTGACATGTTGAGACACAGAGTGTGGGTTGAAAATGAAGTAGTTGGTGATATTTTTGAGTTTTTACTTCTGCTTGAGTTTGAACATTCATTTGAGTTATGGTTAAGAATTTTTGAGACTATTTACAAATATTTGTGTTGATTCATGCTTGAGTTGGTAGAATCATGGTCAGGGGCGGATATAGCCTCATAATTCAGTGGGTCAAAATAAAAAAAAACCCTTAAGAATAAAAATTTAATAACATGAAACAACTAAATAATTCTCAAATATTATTTACAATAATATTTTTTGAAGTTTCATTACTTGAAATTATTGCATAATAACCTGATTTTTAATAGTTGCAAAAATATAACGCTTAATGTAAGTTAATAAACGGTCATTCATTCATTCATCTCCCATTTAGTTACGGAGTTCATTGTTCACGATATTCATGACTAAAAATGTTCTTTCAACAGTTACAGTAGCAACGAACAAAAATAGAGCCAACTTTAACAACAAATAAACTTGAGGATACACATCATCCTTTCTTTTCTTAATTTATTCATATGTATTCATATCAATTTTAAACCTCAAAATACCTCAACTTAATATCAAAATTAATTCTCTATTTAGAACCGAGATACTAAATTACTCCATCAAGCATTAGAGTAGGAAAAAAATCTAAATTTATTTATATACCCTCTCTCTCTAAAATTTGTATAAAGAAAAAAGAAAATTTAGAGTGGGACAGTGAATGAAAATTCTTTAAATAGAAATAATGAGTAAATAGTAATAATAAAAAAAAAGTGACACGATAGTAAATAAATGTTAGAGATAAAATGTGTATAAAAATCAAAGAGAGAAACTGAATAAAAATTTTAAAATTAATTATAACAAAATTTTAGAGAGGAAATTAATTTAGGAGATGCTAAGTTGAATACAATATTTATTGTTGTTAAATGTTGGGAAAAATTACAGAAATCAAATAAATTGTAATTGTTAAAAAGAGTACAATTTTTTTAAAGAAAAAATAAAAGAGTACAATTGTTTATTAGTTATACGCAAGAGAAAAAATAAGACTAAATAATTTTACGAAAATGTATAATTGATATTTGATATTTTAATATGACAGTGAAATTATACAACACATGCACTTATAACCCCTAAAAATTCAGTGGGACCAGATGCCCACCCTGCCCCTAGCTTGGATCCGCCCCCTGATCATGATGGTTAATTGCATTCATTCTGTTTTATTCATTTGTGTTGCTTGAGGACAAATAATTGCTTAAATTTGAGGTTATTTGATGATCGAAAAATATACCCATTAATCATAAGCTACAAAGACTATTGTTACAAACTCTTATTTCCTCTCAGAAATTAGTACGGGTTATTTAACCCTTCTCTTTTTTGTTTCACTACTGATCTAACAATGTCTGACAACATCCTCTCTGCATATGGAATCTGACATTTGTGGTGAACCAGAAATGCTGCAACCTTCAAACACCATCACAAAACCCTTTAGCCCTTCTCAAACTTACTCATGTTTACCAGTTTAAGCATATATCATTCTTTTAATGCACCAAGCATTTTATTATCATGTATGCTAGAATTTGGAGGACAACAAATGCTAGACATTCACATTTGGATTTAAAAAAATGAAATTAGTGAAGAAATGAAATAGAGAAGAGAATAGAATGAATCATTCCATTTCAGCTAAAATGAGTCATTCTATACCCTTCTCCCAACCAAATATAATATTTTTATTCTATAAAAATACAAAATTCTAATCTCACATTCATTCCTGCGATCCAAACATAACATAGCACAAGTTCTTGGGCCATTTTAGCATCACTTTATTGTTCACAAGTTCTAATGTTACTGGAAAATACAATTTTTTCATATAACTTTTAATCAGCCCCTTGGTACATGGATTGACTAATTTCCTCTGGTTATGGGAAAGTTGCCAATAACATGAAGGAATTTAATGCCATATTGCAGAGCTAGTTTTTTTCACTAGAATTTTCCTGTTTATTATTCCCCTTCACCCACCCAAATAAAAAAACAAAAAAAGAGTCGGCATAATTTTGAGAAAACAAACATTAAATCTAAAAATAATAAATACAGCAAAGATAGATACCTGATCTATTGTATATTTTTCTTCCCCCTCTGCCTTGTAATGATGTCATAAAAGAAGCAAATACAGTTCATAACTGGAAAGATCAATTAAACAACAAATTACAACTCTCATTTCCTAATCTACAACAGGAAGACATTTTCCTTAACTATGTACAGCCATCTACCATATAATCTGATTCTAGACACTATATTCTCTTCACCATGGACCAGTATGTGTTCTTCTTAAACAGCGTCTTTTAGCTCCTCGCTCTTTGTCCATCATCTCCAAAACCTGTTACCAAATTTAACAATCAAGATCACTTCAATTCAAGCTTTTCTCGAAACAACAAATTACGTGAACGAATAAGCACAATTATTTTTAGGTCTTGGCATTATCAGAGAGATTTAGAGAGGACGTCTGTGCATGGTGGCAATGTACACATGTCAAAAAAGTAATATTAATTTATTTTTTTGATAAATTTAATTCCATATATCTTTCCTAACCAATATCTATCTGCAAAACTAATAAACGACGACTTCTGGAAAGTACCCAAAAAAAATACAAAAATGAAACAAAGGAAAAGAAAGATGATGAGGTCAAGTTGATAGCAAGATAAGGATCTCCTAACGCACTTGGAGGTACCATTGATTTTCATTACATATTAGGCTTCTTATGTACCGACAACCAAAATAAAATTCCCCGTCATTTGGGAACTCAGTTTTCTATTACTTCTTTAACTAGATTATAGTCAAAAAGACAAACACCAAGTTCCACTGTAAACTATAACAACGTTTAATGGATGCAAATAAAACCACACTATCCAGTCTAATAACTTTGTTGTTGCCTCCAACATCTAAGACTTCTTTGTAAAGAGACAATTCAAATTAGCATACAACATAAAACACTACTTGGAAAAGAATTAAGGATGAAACTTTAGTTAAGTACTTGCTAACAATTCTATTAACATAAGATAGAAGTGTGATGAAGAGTTTCTGGTTCCACGATTTTTGATCACTCATAAGAAGGGAAGACCAAAGAAAGTCTTATTCAAGAATCAAGAAATTAGAGTAACATTGTGAAAATTTGCATCTGGTATCGTTTAGATTGTCGTACATAACTGATATGATAACTACCTGCGGTTTACCAAAACTCTAACCTGACAATAGTCCTAAAACCTACACATAAACCCTTGTGGTTTTGAGGCCAAGTGAAATAACCAAATCTGTCAAAACTCTGTTAAACGAGCGGAATGACTAGTGACTACCATACCCTTCTCTGTTGTTTTCTCTACTATCTATCAGCAACCTTTCTTCCCTCAAATACATACTCTGCATGGGGCGTAGAGAGGAGCATAGCTACTAAAGTAATGACTTGCATTACGGGGCAATGAGGAGATTGGAGCTAGGTAGACCTAGTTTTGCAAATAAGGGATGAGACAATGCCGGAGGGGTTGATGAAATGGTTAAAACTTAAAAGACAATTGATGCAGACCAGAGATCGCGCTTGAATATCGTGTCTCCATTCGGCTTGACTAAGAGAATGAGAGGGTTTGAGGGTATGATCCTATGATCCAGCTTGTGCGGGGATCATTCAATTAAGTTATTACGTCGTCGCCTAGGCGACGCTTAGGCGTCCAGTCGGTATATTTTGGGAAGTCGTTTGGACGACTTGGTTGCAGGGGAGAAAGTCGACCGCTTAGGCAACGACTTCAACGACATGGACGACTTTTTCGCAACTTGGACGACAATATGGCTAAGCGGTCGACTTGGACAGAGTGGGTTTGGTTCAACCCGAACCTTAACTGGGTTTAAAAAAACAAAGTTCGATTCGATTGTAAACCTAATCGATCGATCGCGACTTCGGAAGAGCAAAGAGGGAGAAATGAGTTGCAGAGCAGAGACTAAGAGCAAGAAAAGGGACTCAACTGCCAACATGACTTACCTGCCGACGTGACTTCCGGTATGCCTCCTCTTTCCTTTTCTTTTAATTTTCTTCTTTTCTTTTTCTTATTCTTTTCTTTTCTTTTTGCCGATTATATCGACTTTCTTTGTTGCCGAGTTTCAACTTGGACTTTTTTTTTTCTTTCTCTTGGATTTTTCCTTTCATGATTCTTTTTTTTCCTTCTCTTTGGTTTTGGGTACACAGTACACACCGAGAAGTCATTTGTTATAATAATAATAGTAATAATAAAAATAATAATAATAATAATAATAATAATAATTGAATGCATGTTGCAGCCAGCCTTACAACGTACAGGAGAGATAATATTTTTTTTCCTTTCTAAGCCTCTAATGATGAGATGTTACTAACTTGTTGTTGTAGTGCTGTATAATATAATTGAATTATTATTTCTTTTGTTTGGGAGTATGATGTTGATTGGTGTCTTACATCTGTATAAACTATAATATAGTAAAAGGAGGAAAACATCCAAATTACAAACTTATAAACTATAATACAATAAAGCTTATTATTTACTTTAGCAGGAACCCAAATTAAATAAACCAAATCTGAAAATAATTAGTCACCTAAATATATAAATATTCATATAAATATTAAATATATATATATACGTTTAAAATTTACATTGTTAAAATTTGTCGACATGGACAACTAACGACCTAAGCGCTTAAACTCTTGGTCGTCGCCTAGCTTCGACTTGGACCTTGATAAGATCCAATCCACATGGTTCCTATTGATATATTATCTCTGGATTCTATGTCTTGCTAAATTTTCGAATTCAATTGCAACTGTATATGCTGTCCGGACAGCCCATGATTTTTAGTTAGTTGTCAGACTCGTCACCCAGTGAGATGACACTGGTGAGACCTCCGCCAATGGACGAAGAGTTTCTACAGGGAATGCAAGGAATTTGTGAAGCTCACTAGAGAAAATGCTGGAAAAGGAAGGATTCGGGTGGGAATGAGAATGTAAATGAAGAGATGATGTTTTGATCTTGAATGTTGGATAAAGAATAAAAGAGGATATATGCATTTGTATATGTATGTAGTATTTATGTATCAGCTTATATGTATATGTTAGAGGGAAGAGGAAAGACAAGGTCATGTATGGCAGGAAAAATTTAAGAATTGTTGCTTTAAATAGAAAATGGGTAAATAAGAGTGGTTAAAGGGTAAATGGGACTCTCTTTTTTTCAGCATATTACCGTCGGGGAATCTCCATTCGCTTTTGGAGTGTGGACTGTACGCATGGTTAGTTTGGATGGAAATCTTAACAATTTCACTTAGCATTAAAACCACGGGCATTTACATGTAGGTTTTAGGACCACAAGGGATTAGCTGAATTTTGAGTAGATGTGGTTCTGAAATTTACTCAAAAAGGTATCGAGGGATTTGTTTCAAGTGCTAATAAAATACTAAAAAATTAAAAAAAAATAATAATTTGTTTGATAGAAAATAAAGTAAGTCTTTTACATGAGACTGAAAATGAAGTTAGTTCAAGGACATGAATACCATAGTTAGTTTAAGGACATCAACAGCTTTTATTTATTTATTTCCTTGGTGATTTTTATATATGTATTCAACCAGGAATAAAAAATTCCGACTCAAAGTTGGTGACCAGCCATCAAAATAATGGATAAATAAAATACCAGGCAGATAGATAAATTTCACTTCATGACAAACCGGAGATGTAGGTTACCTGATTCTTCTGCATTTCCATTATTTCTGCCTGCAGCAATTAAAGTTAAGTTAGCAATGTTCAGCACACAACTTTTCATATGTTAATAGTGGGCACACAGACAGTCATTCCCTAAATGCACAGGTACCATAAATACCTGTTTCTTCTGCAATTCTTCATTTTCTTCTTTCAGCTTTGCAACTTCAGTTTCCAATTCCGTTGTATAGGCCTGAGAAAGCCAAAAAGAGAAGAGGTTTAGTGTAAATGCTAAACTCGTGTTGTAAAACAAAAATGTAAGTATTCTTAGATTTAGAACATGGTTGCTTCTAAGTACCCTGCCCGATGAAATATTTATGAACTAATGCATCACATGGAAGCTTATATTAAATGTTTATACCAATTTAAGATAGTACGGCCAAAATTATTATATTCCTTAAAGCGTAGACGTTCCATTACCTTGCAGTAAATGAGATCCTTATAACTTCTCATGGTCTTTCATTCCTTGGCAAATCAGATCGCTATCACATTACCATTCTGCCGCATAAGATATCCAATCCTTCATGAAGTTTTGGATGCAACATGTCTACGAATGATATAGGCAAAATTTAAATTTTAATGACCGTCAAAATATATTAAGTGACAAGAAGATGAAACTTTCACTATTTCTTTGGCATTTTCGAGTAAATTACACTCATTTACACATTGTTTTCTTTCTTTTTGCAGCAAGGGGCAAGTATGTTAACCGATATAGTGGAATTCATATACTAGAACAAGGTGGTACCATTTAGTCAAAATTTAACTAAATCCTAAATAAACTCGAGATTACTATTGAAGATATAACAGTCCCACATAGGGCAAATAATTCCTGGAGACTCTCTAATAACCTTGATGGGATACTAGTACACTCATTTCCAATTGGTCTTGAGTTGGATACTTCAACTTGGTGCATCATTCATGCGTAGACCAACAACTCACATGCTCCAAGTCACCCAATTAAAATTGTCTCCATGTTTGGCTCAATATAACACCACATCAGTTAAATAAGACATGTAGACTCGATATATAAGTATATAACCTTATATATAACCTTGGTGGATTACTTTACTCATTATCAGTTGGTTTTGAGTTGGATGCTTTAACAAATGTTACATACAAAAACACTTATGTATGACACTTTAGCAATCCAACATTTAGTAGTATGTTTCAATAGAAGACTAATAGAGGTTGGTTACTTCTAAGTGAAGGTTGTGTGGTGTGCCTCAAATAAAAGGGTACATGCCCTGACAACGAATTATATAGTTGCAAAAAGTTCTTCCAAAAGAAGGATACATCTCTTTGATCTCTAATCACCATAAACTACACTTGCTATGGTGAAAGGCAATAAATGCAAGTTATACAGATTTTGTTTGGACATACAGGAAGGTCAATCAATAACTTTGATCTCCGAATTGGGGAGCTTTGGGGGGATATTAGCAGAGATGATCTCGATTGAGCAAATACTATACTTGATGCACATAGTGCTGTTTGGATATATTACACATATGATCAGTATTAACTAGTGACAGGCGTGATGCTCAAAGAACAAAGATGACCCTACACTAAATGGCCCCCATGTTTGAAAGGTAAACTAAATTACCAAAATCGGAGCAGGACAAAAATAGCTTTAAGATCCTGTCAATATAATTGATTGACCTGTTATATACTATGTAAAATGCAGTGGAGTTCTTCATTTTGTATGCAACATTCATAGGAGCACCAAGTTGATAAACCTTAACTCAGTTGACATTTAAGACGTGTCTGTTAAGTTAAAAAGTGAACTGACTTGAAATTTTAGAAGATGTAGGAGTAAAGTATGTCAATTAAAGGGATTGAAAATAGGGGAAATTCATATTTCTCAACTCAGTAACCAGGGAACAAGTATATCTTAAGAAAACAAAATCTATAATTTATTCTGCTTGGATGGGGAGACACTGGGCAAAAAAAACACCCCCCCACAAAAAAAAACACACAAACACACCACGCCACCATGCGTATCCGTTATTGACACACTTGTCTGGAAAGAGGACAGAACTATATGGGAGAAATGAACTGAAATTATTTACATCCAATAATTCTTTTGCCGTCATTGTTAATCATTTGATTTGTTTCCCTAGGTCTTGAGAAGTCAAACGTATGAGTGATCAAAAAGATGAACTATTATTTCTATACATGCATGCACAAGCTACAACAACTTGCTGATATTAACAAACATGTAGCTGAATGTATATAAGCAAATATTTCAAGAAATTCACCTGCTTCCGAGCTCGTGATCTTGCAGCAGACTCTCTATTCTTTATCATTCTCCTCTGCCTCCTCTCAACAACCTTCTCTACAGCGATGCATTTTCTTCCCCGTAAACCACCATTGAAAATATAAGGAATTGGTGACACAGAAGATGTATCACCATTACTCTTCCCAAGCCCATCGGATGAAACGGATGGAGATCCCGTTACAACAGTAATAGCCCCAGCTTCCACAGAAACCATCCCAAGTCCTCCCCCTTGTCGGGATACACTTTGAATCAAATTACCATTCATCCCTGGATCTGAAATTCCAGAAATTCCCAGAGTTCCACCCCTAATTCCTGGGCTACCTAACTGAGCACTGCTTTGTATAGATATAGGAGTGGCATAAGCCAGAGTAGGCTGATTAGGAAATATTTGTTGTCGTTGTTGCTTCTGCAGCTGCTGTTGCTGCTGTTGCTGTTTTTGCGGCTGTTGCTGCTGTTGCTGATGTCTCTGCTGCAGTTGTGGCTGCAGTATAGGTAACTGTTGCTGGCTAGATCTACCCCCGTTAATATTCAATGGCAAATTTGACGATTGAAAGGTAATTTGGTTTGTGCTATCAGCAATTCTATTTCCCATCAACCCCAAACTCTGACCAGTCTGCTGAAATCCAACAAAACTTGAATTGTTCCCTGATTGCAAAAAATTACCAAGCAATCCATTATCATTATTAGGCTTTTCCATGTGTTGAGCATCTTCCCTTACAACCCCAGCTCTCACCAAGAACTCCTCGAGAGTGATTTCTCCCAAAGTCGGCTGCCTCTGAGTCTGGGGCATGTTTGACACCCCAAGGACACTGTCATCCTTCACTCCACCACTATAATCCTTGGAAATACCTCTCCAAACTTCATCAACAGTCTTTTGGCTTAACGTCCTTGGCAAAGTTAATGAGCCCTGTCTCTGCAAGTACCCAACAGGGACACCCCCTTCTTGCACACCACTTGTCAACCCCACTGTCTGAGTCTGTGTTTCTTCAGCACTCCAAATACTCTTTAGGAGTTCATCCATGTTCATAGACCCAAAATCTTTACTAGGACCACCCATGGTGCTTTGAAGCTCGTCAAACGTCAATGAATAAATCGACGTTTGCCTCACCAATGAAAGGTTCCCCTGCAGCCGTCCCCCAGCATCCCCAGGGGGCTCATTCCCAAAGTTCTTGAAGTTCATATTCATCCTTGTTCTATGAAATAGGTACCAGCAATAATCAAAGCTGATTCAAGTTTACTGTATTATATAAAAACCAAGGTAAGCAATCAAAATCAAGCTTTGTGCTTTCCTCCCCTTCAAATTTGATATCAAATCAACAACGAAAGGGCTCAGAGGGGATTAAAAAAATGAAGTTTATGATTAAATCTCTTTATACATATACATATATGTGTAAATTTGATATAAAACCAACAGAGAAACCAAAATTAAAACAGTTGAAATTCACTTTTAAATTCAAATTTTGCTACAATTGTATTCCGAAAATTAGCCTTAAAATACGGAAATAGATACATTTTACAACCAAAACTCGGAAATCAAACACTACACATCTACAGATATACTGTACCAATATCCCTTCTAATTAAAACAAAACCCTAATTGTAGTGCATTTCAATTTTCAACCACAGATTCTCACCAACTACTCTATAAAAAGTTCAAATCCAAAAAGTAATTTAAAGCAAAGCAAAAGTAGATAGATAGATAGATACCAAAGATTAGCTTGAAATTATTCCCCAAATATTAGAACCAAAAAACATACTCCCATAATCAAACAGATTGTTTTAAGTAAATACTAACAATCAGAAACATTAAATGATTAAAATTTCATTAATAATCCACAAAAACAAATCAACATTAACATTAATTTCGAGAAAAATTACCTGATATATTATATATATATATATATATATATATATATATATATATATATATACTTTCTCTCTCAAAAGTAGATATTTTCTCTCTCTAAAAGTTGCTTCTCCTGAGTGACGAGTGTCCACTGTCTCACTCCCCTATTTTGGGTTAAAAGAAGGTGGAGGACTGGAGGCCGGATTATTAAATATGGAAATATAAAGTCAGTTTTGGTGGGACCCATTTTGTGCAACATGGACCAATCGTTGTGGGGTTGATCTTGTTTCTACCCAATGAGAGACAGGAAAGTGGGAGAATCTGAACCGTCCACGTTTTGGTGAATAGCAACTGTATGGGGTTGTTTGTCGTTTAGTGAAAAAATGGATAGTGACGCGGCATAAAGTGTAACCCCATTGTTTGGCTGTTGGGGATGTTTTGGGTTCTGTTTGGCAATATACTATTGGATAGGGAGATATGTATACCTTAAATTAAATTGATTGTTGCACATTTTTTTTATATTAAAGAGATAATATTATTCTTAAGAGAACTGATATTTTTATATAAAAATTTGATATTTTTATATAATTTCTCTAATAATGAATAGTAGATGACTCTTATTTTATAGATAGAAATTTATGTGAAAATATTATTTTAACATATAAAAATATCAATTTTCTATTCTTAATAAATGGAAAGTCAATTAACATATTCATCACTTGCCTATTTTATACAAAACTTAAAAAATCTACAAATTCCTATCAATTATGTTCATGAAATTTAAATTATTATCATAAATTTTAGTTAATCCTTTGTTTAATTATATAAAAAATCTTTTTATTTTAAAAAATTAGTTTGTAAAATTTTAAAATTTGGTACAAATTCATTTAAATTTTAAATTTAATAAATTTGTAAATGCTAGCTCTTTTTAAATAATTTACAATATTTAAGACTTTATTAACTAAATAATTTCTTATTTGCTTTGAATTTTAAACTTTGATTCAAGTCAAAATAAAATCTTTTTAATTAAATAAACCAATTAACTATATTGTGGAGTATCACATTAATAAGGCTTAATATAGTAATTTAGTTTCATATAAAGTTGAGGATAAACTAACTAAGAGTACAAATTTTTAATTTTTTTTACAAATATGATGTATAACAAACTTAAGGACAAAATGAATAGATAGAAAATGTATTTATTGATTTTACATATATAAGGGTAATATAGTCTCTAGATCTATAATTGGTTAACTATTGAGTCAACACATATTAATTGAAACTAAATGGGTTGGTTAACTATTTTTATTTATTTAAGTTAGGTAAGGTTTGGAATCATATTTTAAAAAAGAAATATAGGTCCAAACCGGTTAACCATTTTTCGACCTATATTTCATTCCAAATCCAAATCAAAAGTCCTTTCTACCCCAGATTCAGAAATTTTTTGATTCATAAAAATAATATTCATTGATTATATATACACCTCCACCTCCACCCCCACCCCCAACCCCCCCCACCCAAAAAATAATATTCAGGTAATTATATATATACCTCCCCCCACTTAAATGACCAATACTTACTACAAGAAAATGGTCTAACAATGACCAATACTTTCGTGACCTTTAATCCGTAGAGCTAATGTCTTAAATGGCGATTAACTTTATTAAGCGTATCGCACGTAAATCTAATCGTTAGTGTTTATTAGCGACCACACTACAAGAAAATAGTCTAACAACGACCAATACTTTTAGCGACCGCCTAATATGGTCGCTAATGTCTTAAATGGCGACTGCTATTAGCGATCACACGTAAATCTAATCGTTAGTGTTTATTAGCGATTGCATGGGGTCGCTATTCAGTCGCTGATTTAATTTAGCTGTTAAAGATTTGGCTCAAAAGTTGGCGGGCAAGCTTTTTGCTACCGCTTATTAACAGCGACCGTTAAGCGGTCGCCAATAATGCCACGTCAACAAAAATCACCAACCGCATGCAGTCGCTGATTCCTTTTAATCCAAGAGAATCGGACATAACCAGGCATAGCAGAAGAAGAAGAGAGACCGCACCAACGCCAGAACCCGCCCACACCGAACCCTACCCACGCCGCCCACGCCGCGCGCTAATTCTAGCTCTCTCGGTAAAAATCATTTTCTATATACTAGTTTAAGTTTTTTATGATTAATTTCACCCAAATTATTGTATGCATTTGCAATGTTTGTTGTTGTTGTTGTTGTTATTAATTGAGAAAATTTATATGTGTGTAAATGTACTGTAAAGTTTGTGCATTTTTATACATATAATTGGTTTTTGTTTTGATAATTTTTAAGTTTGTGCCTTGTTGTTATTGTTTTAAGTTTATGCCTTCTATATTCAATTTTAAAGATGTGATGGACTATTGTGCACTAAGAAATTTTTTCAATTCTAAGTTTGGGCAGGCTTTTTGTGACGCCCCCAAAATATGTCTACACGACCCATTCTGAGTCGCTAGATATCATATTATAAAAATCAAATACAAACTTTATTTATACAACTGTTGAACTGCGTACAGAATACAACCACAGTTAAACTGTGAGTTTTAATACAAATGTATGCAACTCTCATGGTGCCTCGACCACAGCCTTACAATGGTACTTTACATAAAAGTAATGCAAAAAAACCTGCTTTTTAGAAATTAAAATCTTTGGGAATTGCTTAAGGAAACCTTCGTACATGGGAGGCCATGCATATAGGTTATGATAGATATCATATGTCCACAGAATTATCCTTGGTTGACCCAATAGACCCCAAAGAAAAATGAAAAAATTACTATCATTTTCTTTCCAATGGTGAGTCTTCTCTTGACATATAACTATCTCCACTGTCTGCAATTGAAAATTATATTTCAACCAAACTCCAAGATCATATAGGTTGTGCTCGTAGATATACTCAGCAAGTGGATGTGCACAACCCTGTCTTATGATAACACGAGGTTGTATGTCATTAGACATCTTGTATGATAGTGGCAAAACACCCTTCCAAAGTTGGGCTCACCTCACCCTATTCGGTTCACCAAAATTAAATATCAAATGACGTATACAATACGACACACTTATCTAAAGTTCCCAATAAAATTATTTCCATACTATTTAGGGAGAACCTCAACACTATAGACCACTGATTTCTATTCTCCTGTTACCCACCTCAACCAGCCTACACTCTTATTACCTAAAAGAAATTGTGAAGCAAAAGGGTGAGCACAACTAGTCCAGTAAAGAATATCATGACTAAAGATAATTAAATTATCAATAGCTTTCATCAATAATACATCAGAGATTTAGAACATATGATAGATGATAAAACTTTTCAACCATAGTTGCATAAATGAACGAAGCAATCCATTAAAAAGTCAAATAGACCATAAGGTCTATTATCTTCTCCATGTTAAAAGTCCACCAACAATGTTTTATCCTTGTAACATCAATCAGCAGTTCTATCCACAATCATATGAATAACTCATAATCATAATTGTGGTTCTAAATTCCTCTTACGCCGGGCGAAGATAATTTTCATCACTTATCTTCACTTGAAACATCAAAATCATGGTTATACCAAATCACAATTCCTGCTTTCATAATCATACTAATAAATTCATCTTTGCACTTCTGACCAAGATATTCATTAACAATTCATCTTTTGCCTTTCACGAGGCAAAGACATACAACCCAGATTTTAAAAGAGTCAAGTAGAGCATGATATCTACTATCTTTACAAATTAAAAGTGTATAATCAATATTTTATCGGTGAGACTCGACAATAAATAATCCACATCATCGAATCATCCACCTTGCTACTGACGAGGGGTATTCATGTAATCATCAATGGTCATGATTATACCGAATAATCCTTGGTCATAATCATACCAAAAATTGTCCATCAATGCACTACAGGCCACTGAGGACTTTTACCACATCATTTATAACATTACAGGTCATGATTATACCGAATGATCATTGGTCATAATCATACCAATAAACAGTTCATCTATGCACATAAGCCAAAGATATACAACCAATAATCAACGGTACATCTTTGCACGTAAGCCAAAGATATACAACTATAAAACTAATAATTAATATCATCTTTTGCGTAAGCGAAGATGACTTTCATCACAATATAAGCATGAGGGTGATGACCATGATATAAGCGAAAACAAGGATAAATATTAAAGACTTTAAATTTATCCAAGTATTATCAATCACTTAATAAACTCATAATCTAATATTATTAATATTATAACAATATTTTAATCACTTCTTAAACTTATAAACAATTTATTTCAATTGTTTACACTTTACCAAATAATGCATTTTAATCATTCAAAAATGTCATACTCATAAGATTTCATCACCAATGATCGAATCCCTCATCAAAAATCTGCATATACCCTATATAGGATTTCCAAGCCATAAAATCCTATTTTCCAATTTTGTTACTTCACATAACATATTTAATTCTTTTACTCATAACTAGTTAATTTTCATGAAAAATACCAAATCAGTTCCAAAAATATTTCTTTTCTGGAATTTAGTAGAATATAGTCCCATATTGAACATATATTTTTCTCGGAATTTTTAAAATTCATTTACTATTTTAAATATGGCCAAAACTGCCGAATATTTAGACATTTATCATAAATTGTACTTTTGTCCAAAAATTCCAAAATTTGCAGGGTATACTCCTGTTATATACATGTACTCCCAATAAAAATTTTACCAATTTTGGAGTTAACCACAATGAGTTATAAGAGTTTACTTTTAAAATAGTCTTTTCCCATAAAATCCATAATTCTTAATCTATACATCCAAAAATCGCCATCTTTGGACACAATATTGAAAACTCATCAAATTATCATTTCAAATTTTTCCAGAATTTTTGAGGGTCAGAAAAATTATTTAACTGCAAATGGATTTTCACCTGCAATGCGGTAATCCACGTAGACAGATCATTTCTACAATTTAATAAAGAATGAATACAAAGGATCATTTACCATGCATGCGGTAATCCACATAAACAGGTTATTCCAAATGAATAATAAAGAATGGAATAATAGAAGAATTTACCATGCATGCGATAGACCGCACAGACAGGTTATTCCAAACAGAATAATAAAGAATGGTTATGACCTGTTACCCCCGCTCGACCCAGTTACACTCTTATTACCTGAAAGAAATTGTGAAGCAAAAGGGTGAGCACAACTAGTCTAGTAAAGAATATCATGACTAAAGATAATTAAATTATCAATATCTTTCATCAATAATACATCAGAGATTTAGAACATATGATAGATGATAAAACTTTTCAACCATAGTTGCAGCGGAACGAGCAATCCATTAAAAGAGTCAAATAGACCATAAGGTCTATTATCTTCTCCATGTTAAAAGTCCACCAACAATGTTTTATCCTGTAACATCAATCAACCAGTTCCTATCCACAATCATATGAATAACTCATAATCATAATTGTGGTTCTAAATTCCTCTTTGCTTGGAGATGAAGATAATTTTTATCACTTATCTTCACTGAAACATCAAAAATCATGGTTATACCAAATCACAATTCCCGCTTCCATAATCATACTAATAAATTCATCTTTTGCACTACGAAGATATTCATTAACAATTCATCTTTGCACTTTCTGAGGCAAAGACATACAAATATATTTTAAAAGAGTCAAGTAGAGCATGATATCTACTATCTTTTACAAATTAAAAGTGTATAATCAATATTTTATCGGTGAGACTCGACAATAAATAATCCACATCATCGAATCATCCTCACTTTTCTTACGAAAGGGTATTCATGTAATCATCGATGGTCATGATTATACCGAATAATCCTGAGTCATAATTATACTAAAAATTGTCCATCAACGCACTACAAACCACCGAGGACTTTTACCACATCATTTATAACATTACAGGTCATGATTATACTAGAATGATCCTTGGTCATAATCATACCAATAAATGATTCATCTATGCATATAAGCCAAAGATATACAACCCAATAATCAACGGTCCATCTTTGCACGTAAGCGAAAGATATACAACCAATAATCAACGGTCCATCTTTTCACGTAAAGACAAAGATATACAACTATAAAACCAATAATTAACGGTCCATCTTTGCACGTAAGCCAAAGATATACAACTATAAAACCAATAATTAACGGTCCATTTTGCACGTAAGCGAAAGATGACTTTCATCACAATATAAGCATGAGGATGATGACCATGATATAGCGAAAAACAAGGATAAATATTAAAGACTTTAAATTTATCCAAATATTATCAATCACTTAATAAACTCATAATCTAATATTATTAATATTATAATAATATTTTAATCACTTGTTAAACTTATAAGCAATTTATTTTAATTGTTTACACTTTACCAAATAATGCATTTTAATCATTCAAAAATGCCATACTCATAAGATTTCATCACCAATGATCAAATCCCTCATCAAAAATCTGCATATACCCTATATAGGATTTCCAAGCCATAAAATCCTATTTTCCAATTTTGTTACTTCACATAACATATTTAATTCATTTATTCATAACTAGTTAATTTTCATGAAAAATACCAAATCAGTCCCAAAAATATTTCTTTCTAGGATTTAGCAGAATATAGTCCCATATTGAACATATATTTTTCTCAGAATTTTTAAAATTCATTTACTATTTTAAATATGGCCAAAACTGCCGAATATTTAGACATTTATCATAAATTATAATTCTGTCCAAAAATTCCAAAATTTACTGAGGTATACTCTCATTATATACATATACTCCCAATAAAATTTCATCAATTTTGGAGTTAACCACAAGGAGTTATAAGGGTTTACTTTTAAAATAGTCTTTTCCCATAAAATCCATAACTTTTAATCTATACATCCAAAAATCGCCATCTTTGGACACAATATTGAAAACTCATCAAATTATCATTTTAATTTTTTTCGAAATTTTTGAGGGTCAAAAACATTCTGAAGCGCAAATGGATTTTCACTCATGATGCAGGTAATCCACGTAGATGGATCATTTCTACAATTTAATAAGGAATGAATACAAAGGATCATTCACCATGCATGCGTTAATCCACATAGATAGGTTATTCCAATGAAATAATAAAGAATGGAATAACGAAAGAATTCACCATGCATGCGATAGAATCCGCATGTGAACATGTTATTCCCAATGAGAATAATAAAGAATGGAACGAGGTCATGCGTAATCCGCATACGCATGCGAGGATATTCCAACGAATAATGAAGAATGGAATAACAATGAATTCACGGACATCGATAAACCGCATATACAAGGTTATTCTAACGAAATAATAAAGAATGGAACCAATCATGCGTAACACTTACGCACGACGGAGTTATTCAAATGAATAATAAAGAATCGGAACGGTCATGCGTAATCCGCACTGATGAGGATATTCCAATAGAATAATAAAGAATGGAATAATAGAAGAATTTCACCATGTATGCGATTTTGGCATGGCAGGAAGTTATTCTAATATAATAATAAGGAATGGAATAACAATAGCTCTCTTCATGAATCTGAAAGAAATAATACCCTTACCTCAAAAGAAGACCGAATCTTTGGAATAATGAGGTAGCGGACTTCTCTTCTTTTTTCTCTCTATAATTTCTCTCTATAATAATTGCTCTATAGCTTTAGTGAATTGATGAGAAATGAAAGAAGAACGAGCTTCTATTTATAGGAAAATATAGTTTCGATAATTGCACGTTTTCGATAATAGTTTATTCATGTGACTTAATAGTTATAATCATGTGAAAATACGAATTACAGTATAGTACCTCCATCTATACCTCTATTTTTAACTTAGTCATGCAAGTATTATCAATCTTGCACTACCTCCCCTAATACTACACGAATATGAATCAATAGTACATACATGTGAACAAATAGTTATAATCATGTGAATTAATAGCAATTAATTGCTCATTTATCCGGTTAATTACCCGATTAATCAATATAACCTCCAGACATCAATTATTATCGAAATAGATGTCGATTTCCACTAACACTAACAATTCCAACACAATGGAAATATTTTTCTCAAAAATTTCATTTTTGAAATTTCAAAGTTTGATTTTTTCCGAAAAAGTCAACTGTTGACTTTTTATGACCAAAAAGTCAACCCCCAACAAATTTTGTGTTTATAGTCTATTTCTACTAATTTTATCGTTCCGGACTCAAATATCACGTCCACGTCTCCAAATTCAACTCCAAACTCAAATTCTATTTTTAGTAACATTCATCATTAATATTATAACTCACAATATTTAACAACCAGGTCGTTCCCAGGAAAGAGGGGGATAAGGATTTCCCCATGGAAGGGAGTTACAAGATTCGGGAAGAGAGGAAAGCTCAATCCACGATTTATTGGTCCATTTCAGATTCTTGACCGAGTAGGAAATGTAGCCTATAGACTTGCGTTACCTCCAAGTATGTCTCGTGTTCATAATGTTTTTCATATATCTGTGCTTCGTAAATATGTGAAAGACCCGCACCACGTTATTGAGTTAGAACCGGATGAAATAGCCGAAGACTTAACGTACGAGGAGGTACTTGTCAAGATCTTGGATAGAAAAGAGCATGTCTTACGTACAAAGGTTATACCACAAGTTAAAGTTTTGTGGAGAAACCATGCTATTGAGGAAATGACCTGGGAGTTGGAAACGGAAATGAAAGCGAGGTATCCTCACCTTTTCGAAACACCAGGTACGTACGTCAATTTCGAGGACGAAATTGACTAAGGAGGGGAGGTTGTAAGACCCAAACTTATTATAAATAAAATCAAATTTCCTCTATTTATTATTTTGAAATAGTAAGGGTTGATTTGATTAATGTGGTTAGTTATGGGTAAAATGCGCATATATTTTAAATATGCAAGTGGTTATAAAATATTCATTTTTATCGGAGAATATTCGTTTGGTCGTGGAATATTCTTCTTTGTCGGGAATATTAAATGCGACGTAGCGACCTTGTGTGGGCCCATAACGGAAAAGTGATTGGATGAAGAAAACGACAAATATAAGTTGTTTATAAACAACAAACGTAGTTATTCTGCAGATTATCTTTGTTGGAATACCGGTGGGTTAAAACACACGATGTACACAGACGATTTGAACTAATTATTGATTCTTACGTAGGAAGACATTACTCAATAATTATTACGATGAGTTACCGCTCAATATTTTATTTTATTGATTCAATAATTGCTACATTGATATTTTATATTATTGTTGTTTCAATAATTGTCCTTTTCAAGATTTTTCATTATCGGATCAATAATTCATATTATTTGAATAATATTATTAGATAACATTATTGACAATGTCTAGAAAGTTCTGTCTAAGGAGAGGTTTGGTCACCTAATTAAGCGCCAGTAAGGAGAAATCCTTATTGGAAAGCCCCCTCTTTCCTGGGAACGGCCTGGTTGTCGATATTGTGATTCTGTAATATTATTTATGAATAATTAATTATTGATTTATATGATAAGGAAAATATTCATTTTATGTGGATATAGATGGAGAAATTTTTTAATGTGACAATTGTTGAAAAATTGTTATTTTATCTTTTCTGATAAATAATTCATTTAAATATATTATTATATAATAATATAATAATGGTGATATTTTTACAATGAATGTGGGATATATCAGTATATGAGGAGGAAGAGTATTTTTATTACAAAAATTATTTAAAACATGTTAAACATGTCTGTGGACCCATTTCTTGATTGAAATTTGATTATAGCTTGTAAAATCGCCCGTTTGTGGATTTCGGTCAATTTCTGTTTGGAATTTGGAAAAACTTTCTTCTGCAAAGTTGTAGAGAATGAAATTTTCTATGGGAAGGACATGAGGTTCAAATTTTTCTGATAAAAGAGCTATTTATTATGAATTATTGAAGTTCCGAAGTTCCAGAATAATTAATTTTTGGAGTTTAAAATATTTATTTTAAGAAAAACGTTTTTACATTTTGTGGGCCTCATTAAACATGTGTTAAGTTGCTGAATTCAGATTCTTGGTGTGCGTAAGAAATTTGTTTAATTATATTATTATTTTATTAAATTTTCTGCTTTGGTGTTCTAAGCATTTTTCTATAAATAGGATGCTTAGGTTAGAATTGAAAATCACACTAGAAACTGAAGTTTTCTCTCTCTTTCTCTCTCTATATTATTGAGCGTATTCTTGTGAGTATTTTGATACTTTGAGTGTTGCTAAACGGAACAAGTTCCTTTCAGCACTATATCTAGTATTCCAGTCAGAAGTATTGTCTTTTTGGAGGAAAGGGATATTTTTTTTTAAATGATATTATTTCTTCTAATATCATTATGCTGGAATATTGGTAAGATTTTTCTTTTGAAATTCTTGTCTTTTAGTGTTAGGGAGTTCTTATTCACGTGTACTGGCCTTATTCACGATCTGATACTATTCACGAATACGACACTATTCACAGAAAAATTAAACTTTTGTTTTTGTCCAAAATATCTATTATGGATATTAGCTTTGATTGTATCCATGTTTTGATCATTCTTGAATTTTGCTCCACTATGATTATTTATGAAGTATTTTTGAACTCAGATTGTTTAAAGTACGAATCCTTAATATTTGTTCTTTTATTTCATTGGATTCGTTTTCTTTAAAATATTTTTCATCATCCTCAGTCCTAAATGATGATTTCACTGAATATCTTTGACCTATAGTGCAAAGATTGATGATTTTCTGATGAATATCTTTGGCCCGTAGTGCAAAGATGAACAGGTGTTGAGATGAACATGACCAACTAATGAATATCTTTGGCATGTAGTGTAAAGATGAATATTTGATTCAAGATGAAAATTGATTGATGTTACAGGGATAAAATAATGATGGACTTTTAAATTCATAGATTATAGTAGATTTCATTCTCTACGTAACTCATCTATGAATTATTATTTCCGCTGCGAATATTGATCTGAAATTTGTTGTCTATTGTATTTTATCAGATTTTTTCCTGTTGAAGACTAACGATAATTTGTTCTATATTATCTTAGTCATAATATTTTTTACTGGGCTAGTTGAGCTCACCCTTTTTCTTTTTGTTCCATTTTTTTTCTTCTAAAGAGGCGAGAATGTAGCGAGTTCTAGTCGGGGTGTGGAATGATGATTCTAGAAAGTTGTTTTAGTAGTCCTCACTATTTTTGTAAAATAATGTACCAATAATTGTAATGAGGACTTATTTGGGTGTGAATATTGTCTAGACGACAATATTTGTATTTAAACTCACAGCTTTCATGTTGTATTAATAAAGTTGTAGTTGTTTACATACCATGTTATTGGCGACTCAAAATGGGTGATGTATACCTATTTTGGGGCGTCATGATTAATATCGAGCTTAGGGATATGATCTCTGGCGGAGATCGGGGAATAAAACTAGGAGGAGAGATAAGTAAATCCTTATTTAGTGTGTCCTACCTAAGCTTATTTGTTAGTTGGTCAAGATATAGGGATAGTATGTGATATGTTGATTTCCTTAATTAACCCTTGTTTTATGGCGATTTGAGAATGTCGACCGAGAATGTTAACAGATGGAGTAAATGAGATCGTGGAGACACACTGTCTTCACCAACGAGGAGAGCGTGAAACGGTGGCAATGTTCCTCCCGTGAACAACACCCAATGAAAGCGAGATGATGAGCGACGGGATGTTTAGAAGCTTTTTGCGATTCATGCAAAATCGCAGACGAGGAGACTCGTGTACAAAATACAGTGGAAATGATAACAACGCACGCGGTTTGTCACAACCAAGCGAGTTCAAAGAGTTGGGACAACGAGTTCAGGAAAGCCGGATCCGATTAAGATGAAGCGTGGGTCAAACAAATCACCAAGATATTCGATGTCTTGGGATGCGGAGGAACAAAAGGTTCCATTCGCCACCTTTATGTTCCGTAATGAAAGGCGATTCTTGGTGGGAATCATGAAGCGTACCATCCACCCTTTTCGGTATGTCTTGGGAGACATTTGAAACTTTTCAATGATAAGTACTTTCACGAAAGTATTAAATCATATGAAGGAAGTGGAGTTCATTAGACCGGAACAAAATAACATGGCGGTGTCTAAAGACGAGGCAAAGTTTGCACCTCATTTGGTGGAGAATGAGGAACATATGACGCGAATGTTTTTGAGAGGTTTAAAACCCGGCATACGTCAGTATCTCATTTCTCATAATTTTTTTCTCTATTCAGATGTTGTCAACAGGGCTAAATTATTAAAGCGAGATAACGATTACGTTCAACCGAGGGACCATAACCAGGATCATATTGGTGACAGTAGTCATCAGAACAACGATAACCAGCGGAGAAAGAAGAATACGGACAAAGGCGGTAACCACTTTGGTGGTAATCATGGCCATGAGAATAGAAGAAGCGAGTCGGGAGGAGATTTTAAAAAGAGGAGATTCAACAATGACCATGTGAAGACGTCAACACCAACTGGTTCTAAGGGAGGAGAATGACCATCGGTCGTATGCTATAAATGTGGAAAAGTGGGACATATCAGCCCAAATTGCCCACAACAGTTCAAGGTATGTTATAATTATGGAAAGGAAGGACATATCATTCGAGATTATACGGTAGCAAAACCAAGTCCAGCGGGGATGATGACTCAAAAGGTTGTCCCAGAAAAGTCAAAGTTAACGGTTCCTGGAAGAGCGTTTGTCGTGACTGGTAAAAATGCAAGGAACCCATACGAGGTGATCACGGGTAAGCTAATCATAAATTCTTGCGAAGTTTATACCTTACTTGATACCGGTGCTACCCATTCATTTATCTCTCCTACTTGTGCTCAACGTTTAAACCTTAACTCCAAAGAAATTAGACTTTGATTTATCTCATGGAGACTCTGTTAGAGAAAACTTTCATCACATCCACTTGTTTATAAATCTTGTTTGATCCAAGTTAGCACCATCACATTACCTGTTGACCTTATCTCTTTAAAGATACTTGCTTTTGATGTGATTTTAGGGATTGATTGGTTAACTACTCATCATGCCAAAATTGATTATTTTCGTAATGTTGTTAGTTTTCATATTCCTAACCAACCTGTTGTACGAATTAAAGCAACTAAACCATTAAAATCAAACACTGTCATATCTAGTCATAAAGCTATTCGTTTATTGAAATACGAATGTCAAGCTTTCTTAGCCCATGTTATGGATTTGAATAAAGACACGTCAGATTTGAATAATATTCCTATTGTTAGTAAATTTCCTGACGTGTTTCCTGAAAAACTTCCCTGTCTACCCCCAGAACGTGAAGTTGAATTCTTTATTGATCTTGAACCTGGTACAAAGCCCATTTCTAAAACCCCATATCGAATGGCTCTATTGAACTTCGAGGAGTTAAAGGTCCAACTATAGGAGTTGTTTGACATCGGTTTCATTAAATCCTAGTACATCTCCTTGGGGTGCTCTCTGTTTTATTTGTAAAGAAGAAAGACGCGGGGTATGCGACTTTTGTATTGACTATCGAGAATTGAACTATGTCACCATCAAGAATAGGTATCCGTTACCTCGTATTGATGACTGTTTGACCAGATTGCAAGGAGCACAATTCTTTTCAAAGATCGATCTTTGTTACGGATATCATCAATGAAGATTAGAATCGAGGATATTCCAAAGATCGCCTTGAGAACTTCGATCTGGGCATTATGAATTTTTAGTCATGTCTTTTGGATTGACTAATGCTCCTGCGGACTTTCATGGATATGATGAACCGGTATTCGAGGACTATTTGGATCGATTCGTTGTTGTCTTTATTCTTTGACATTCTCATATATTCAAAAAGCCGTGAAGATCATGAGCACCATTTGAAGCTAGTACTCCAAAGGCTTCGTGAAAACAAGCTATATGCCAAGTTGAAGAAATGCGAATTCTGGCTTGAGGAAGTAGCATTCCTTGGGCACGTGGTGTCAAAACATGGAGTATCTGTTGACCCGGTGAAGATTGAGGCAATACAAAGTTAGAGCAATCAAAGTCGGTGACCAAAATCGTAGCTTTACGGCTTAAATTGGTTATTATCGGAGATTCGTAGAAGGATTTTCTTGAATCGCTACTCCTTTAACTCAGCTAACTCAGAAGGATACAAAATTCGTATGGAGCGAGGAATGCGAGAAGAGTTTCCAAGAGCTTAAGAGGAGACTTATTTCGGCACCTATTCTGACAATACCATCTAGTTCGGATGGATTTTTTATCTACAGCGATGCTTCAGGTAAAGGGTTAGGATGTGTTCTCATAGAACGTTGGAAAGTCATAGCCTATGCCTCACGATAACTTAAAGAATATGAGAGGAATTATCCTACTCATGATCTAGAGTTGGCAGGCAGTTTATTTTTTTTAAAGATCTGGAGGCACTATCTATATGGAGAGAAAGTGGAGATATATTCAGACCATAAAAGCCTCAAATATTTCTTCACCCAAAAGGAACTCAACATGCGACAACGACATTGGCTTGAGCTGTTAAAAGATTATGACCACACCATTCAATACCATCCTGGAAAAGCAAACGTGGTAGCTGACGCATTGAGTAGAAGATCATATACAGGAATGAGTGCGATGATGTCAAGTATACGCATAGAACCAACTTTAATCGATGAAGTTAAAGTTACTCAAGCCACGTAATTCAAGGCGATGCGTATGAAGAAAGAGAAAGTACAAGGGGTGCTATTCGAAAACAAGAATCGATGAAGAAAGAATACTTCGAGTCCACTCCAGACTTTGTGTTCCTAACGATTCTGATTTAAAGAACAAGATCATGATGGAGGCACACAATACACCATTTGTAATCCATCCTGGAAGTACTAAAATGTATCGTGATCTTCGACATACATTTTGGTGGAACAATATGAAGAGAGAGATCGCGAAGTTTATCTCGAGGTGTTTAACTTGTCAACGTGTAAAGGCGGAGCATCAAGTGCCTAAGGGTCCATTGAAACCACTTGAGATTCTGAAATGGAAGTGGGAACACATTACCATGGATTTCGTTACGGATCTTCCCACGGTTTCTCAAGGCATAAATGTTATTTGAGTTATTGTTGATAGATTAACCAAGTCTCGCTTTTATTTATTGCCGATCTGGAGACTTATTCCTTGAATGTCTTGCTCATGTATGTATGTAAATGAGATTGTGAGATTGCATGGCATGCCAAGATCCATTGTTTGGATCGTGACCCAAGATTCACTTCACGATTTTGGGTTAGCTTGCAAAAAGCTATGAGGGCACGGATTTATTTATTGATTGGCATACCATCCTCAAACGGACGGACAATCGAGAGAGGACTATTCAAACTCTTGAAGATTTATTAAGACTCGTGTGTCCTAGATTTCAAAGGGAGTTGGGATAAGTATTTACCATTGGTGGAATTCTCCTACAACAACAGCTTATCGTGCAAGTATAGGTGTGGCTCCATTCAAAGCATTGTATGAGCGAAAGTGTAAGCTCTCCAATATGTTGGGATGAGGTGGGTGAAACAACATTGTTGGGACCCGAGTTGGTACGTATGACTACGAAAAAGATCCAAATGATCCGACAACGTATACAAACGGCTCAAGATCGACAAAAGAGTTATGCAGATCTTCATCGAAAGGACGTGAAATTTAGTATTGGGGATCATGTATTGTTGCGTGTTGCCGCATAGAAGGGAGTTACAAGATTCAGGAAGAGAGGAAAGCTCAATCCATGATTTATTGGTCCATTTCAGATTCTTGACCGAGTAGGAAATGTAGCCTATAGACTTGCATTACCTCCAAGTATGTCTCGTGTTCATAATGTTTTTCATATATCTGTACTTCGTAAATATGTGAAAGACCCGAACCACGTTATTGCGTTAGAACCGGATGAGATAGCCGAAGACTTAATGTACGAGGAGGTACTTGTCAAGATCTTGGATATGAAAGAGCATGTCTTACGTACAAAGGTCATACCACAAATTAAAGTTTTGTGGAGAAACCATGCTATTGAGGAAATGACCTGGGAGTTGGAAACGGAAATGAAAGCGAGGTATCCTCACCTTTTCGAAACACCAGGTACGTACGTCAATTTCGAGGACGAAATTAACTAAGGAGGGGAGGTTGTAAGACCCCAACTTATTATAAATAAAATCAAATTTCCTCTATTTATTATTTTGAAATAGTAAGGGTTGATTTGATTAATGTGGTTAGTTATGGGTAAAATGCGCAAATATTTCAAATATGCAAGTGGTTATAAAATATTCATTTTTATCGGAGAATATTCGTTTGGTCGTGGAATATTCTTACGCTTGTCGGAATATTAAATGCGACGTATTGCACCTTGTATGTGGGCCCCATAACTAAAAAGCGATTGGATGAAGAAAACGACAAGTATAAGTTGTTTATAAATAACGGCGTAGTTATTACCGTTAATACTGTTGGAATACCCGGTGGTTAAAACACAGTAGCACACGGTATTGCACCAATTATTGATTCTTACATAGGAAGGCATTACTCAATAATTGTTATAGTAGTTACTGTTCAATATTTTATTTTATTGATTCAATAATTGCTACATTGATATTTTATATTATTGTTGTTTCAATAATTATCACTACACAGTATTTTCATTATCAGATCAATAATTCATATTATTTGAATAATATTATTAGATAACATTATTGACAATGTCTAGAAAATTACATCAAGGAGAGGTTTGTCACCTAATTGCATGCGCCAAGATGAGAAAATCCTTATTGGAAGCCCCTCTTTCCCTAGGAACTACACGGGTTGTCGATATTGTGATTCTGTAATATTATTTATGAATAATTAATTATTGATTTATATGATAAGAAAAATATTCATTTTATGTGGATATATTGGAGAAATTTTTTTAATGTGACAATTATTGTTATTTTATCTTTTCTGATAAATAATTCATTTAAATATATTATTATATAATAATATAATAATGGTGATATTTTTACAATGAATGTGGGATATATGAGTATATGAGGAAGAAGAGTATTTTTGTTACAAAAATTATTTAAAACATGTTAAACATGTCTGTGGGCTCATTTCTTCACTAAAATTTGATTATAGCTTGTAAAATCGCCCGTTTGTGGATTTCGGTCAATTTCTGTTTGGAATTTGGAAAACCTTTCTTCTGTAAAGTTGTAGAGAATGAAATTTCCTATGGAAAGGACATGAGGTTCAATTGTTGAGCAGATGATGAACGACGGGATGTTTAGAAGCTTTTTGCAGTTCATGCAAAATCAGACGAGGGAGACTCGTGTACAAAATACAGGTGGAAATGATAACAACGCACGGTTTGTCACAACCAAGCGCTTCAAAGAGTTGGGACCACCGAGTGCAGGGAATGCTTATCCGATTAAGGCGTAAAAGCGTGGGTTAAACAAATCACCAAGATATTCGATGTCTTGGGATGCACGGAGGAACAGAAGGTTCGAATCACCACCTTTATGTTCCGTAATGAGGCAGATTACTGGTGGGAATATGTGAAACGTACCCATCCAGTCACACTCAACATGTCTTGGGAGACGTTTCAAAAACTTTTCAATGACAAGTACTTTCCTGAAAGTATTCGTCATATGAAGGAAGTGGAGTTCATTAGACTGGAACAAAATAACATGACGGTGTCCTAGTACGAGGCAAAGTTTGCACCTCATTTGGTGGAGAATGAGGAACATATGACGCGGATGTTTTTGAGAGGTTTAAAACCCGACATACGTCAGTATCTCATTTCTCATAAATGTTCTCATATGACGGGATGTTTTTGAGAGGTTTAAATTTTCTTTCTTTACTGGGCTAGTTGAGCTCACCCTTTTTCTTTTTGTTCCATTTTTTTCTTCTCAGGAGGCGAGAATGTAGCGAGTTCTAGTCGGGGTGTGGAATGATGATTCTAGAAAGTTGTTTTAGTAGTACTCACCATTTTTGTAAAATAATGTACCAATAATTGTAATGAGGACTTATTTAGGTGTGAATATTGTCTAGACGGCAATATTTGTATTTAAACTCACAGTTTTCATGTTGTATTAATAAAGTTGTAGTTGTTTCTGTACCATGTTATTGACGACTCAAAATGGGTGATGTATACCTATTTTGGGAGAGTCACAGAGACCGCGCCCACGCCAAAACACGCCCACACCGGACCTTGCCCACACTGCCCACGCCGCGTTTGATGCCCCCAAAATAGGTATACATCACCCATCTTGAGTCGCCAAATACATGGTACAGAAATCAAATACAAACTTCTTTAATACAACTGTCGTTTAAAAATACGACAAAATATAGCTGAGTTTTTACATGAATATTGACTTCTAGACAATATCCAAACTCAAATTCAATCCTTATTACATTTATTATCACACTAAGTAGTGAGGACTGTTAAAACAACCATCTCGGACCATCACTCCGTTCCCCGACTAGTGCTGGCTAAGTTCTCATTTTCTAAAGAGAACAATAAAAGCAAAAGGGTGAGCTCAACTAGCCCAGTAAGAAATATTATGACTAAGATAATGCAGAATAAATTATCATTAGCCTTCAACAATGTTAAATCGATAAAATACAATAAACATCAAGTTTAATCACAATGAACAAGCAATCCATTAGAAGAGTCAAGTAGAGCATGATATCTACTATCTTCTATGATTTAAAAGTTTTTCATCCACTTTATCACCGAGACTCGACAATAAATAAACCACATCATCGAATCATCCTCGCACTACTGGGCGAGGATATTCATGTAATCATCAATGGTCATGATTATACCGAATAATCCCTGGTCATAATCATACCAACAACTGTCCATCAATGTACTACGGGCCAATGAGAACTTTTACCACATCATTTGTAACATTACAGGTCATGATTATACCGAATGATCTCTGGTCATAATCATACCAATCAACAGTCCATCTATGCACGTAAGCGAAAGATGACTTTCATCACAATATAAGCATGAGGATGATGACAATGATATAAACATTAATCAAACGAAATCAAGGATAAATATTAAAGATTTTAAATTTATCCAAAGTTTAAAAATATCCAAATTGTCAACATGATACTGCTTTGTGGAGTAAAATTCAAGAATAATATTCATGTATCGAAAATAATTTGGATAGAAAAGAAATATATTTTTTGGGTGAATAGTATCCCGTGAATAGTACCCTGTGAATAGTACTTCAGGAATAGTACCTCGTGAATAGTACTCCGACATTAAAAGTGCCCCAAATACCCGAGTGAATAGTAATTGGGTGAATAGTAACCCGTGAATAGTAACTCATGAATAGTACTCCGGTATGAAAAGTGCCCCGAATACTCGAGTGAATAACATTTAAATGAATAGTAACTGGGTAAATAGTAACCCGTAAATAGTAACTCATGAATAGTATTTCGGTATGAAAAGATCAATAATTATCAAGAAAGTTCAGAATAATATTTCCATGAAAAGATACTAGATGAAGCTCAAATTTCAAGGATGTTCTACTAATTTCACGGAGTATAGAAACAATACTTTAATAAAATAAGGGTATAATTAGGAATATGAGATGAAATAATATTACTCACATACTATAGAGTATGGAAGAAAATATTATTCCTTATGAATACTGAACAAAAATAATATCTCTTACCTCAGAAGAAGACTGGATACTGGAATAGTGAGGTAACAAACTTCTCTTCTTCTTTCTCTCTATAGCTTCTCTCTCTATAATTGCTCTTTTGAGTCTAAGTGAATTGGTGAGAATGAAAGAAGAATGAGCTTCTATTTATAGAAAAATATAGTTTCGATAATTGCACGTTTTGGGGCTCAAAATATTACAGTATAATACCTTCATCTTTTCCTTCATTTTTAATTTAGTCCTGCAAATATTATCAAACTTGCACCACCTCCCCTATATGTGAATCAATAGTTCTATACATGTGAAAAAAATAGTTACAGTATAATACCTTCATCTATACCTCAATTTTTAATTTAGTCATGTAAGTATTATCAAACTTGCACCACCTCCCCTAATAGTACATGCATGTGCATCAATTGTACACACATGTGAACAAATAGTTATAAGCATGCGAATTAATAGTAATTAATTGCTCATTTATCCGATTAATTACCCGATTGGTCAATATAACCTCCAGAAATCAATTATTATCGAAATAAATGTTGATTTCCAATAACACTAATAATCCCAACACAATGGAACTATCAATTTCATCTTTAATCAACGCGAACTTATTCATCATTAATATTATAACTCACAATATTTAACAACGGATCATTCCCGAGAAGAGGGGGCTTTCAGATAAGGATTTCTCCTATTGGCGCTCGATTAGGTGACGAACCTCTCCTCGATGAACTTTCTAGACATCGTCAATATTACAAATAATAGTATGAATAATTTTGTCGTCTCAATTATTGATTTAATAATATAAAATATTAATATTTTGACAATAATTGAATCAATAATATGAGAGATATTATCACGACGAATTCTTTGTAGCAATAATTGAGTATAAGCGGTGACTTCTCACGTAAGCATCAATAATCAATCTGAAGTATTATTATTCAATGCAACCATCGTATTCTTTGTACTTTTACCATCGGGGTAGTTCAGCGGTTTAACGGTAACACTTTACGTAGTTATTTTTATAAAAGATAATTCTATCATTTTCTAACTACGATAATACTTGGTTGTAGGGGTCCACCAATTGATTGTGCCGTCGTACAAATATTCCTGTTAAAAGCGAATATTTCACCAATCAAATATTATATAACCACTTGCTTATTTTACAAAATTTATAAATATTACCCACAACTATAACATTATATCAAATCCACACCATAATATTCAACTTTTATGAATAAAGATTAAATTTTTTTTCTCAAAATATATTTTTGAATATTATTGTGTGAATTTGATATAACGTTATAGTTGTGGGTAATATTTATAAATTTTTCAAAGTAAGCAAGTTATTATAAAATATTCGATTGGTCGGGGAATATTCATACGAAGGAACAATCATTGGTGGACCCTACAACGGAAGTATTGTCATAGTTAAAAAACGACATAAATATCTTTTTATAAAAATAACGGCGAAAGTTTTATCGTTAAACTGTTGAAATACTTCGTGGTAAAAAGTACGATAATACGCTGATGGTTGCATAAGTAAGACACATTATTATCTGATATCTTTGATTATTGATGCTTTACGTAAGAAGTCACTCAGATTATACTCAATTATTGCTACAAGAATTGTTTATGACAAGTATCTCTCTTATTATTGATTCAATTATTGTCACAAAGATCATCTCGCACAAAATTTTATATTATTAAATCGAGAATTGAGACGACAAAGTTATTCATATTATTATTTGCATTATTGACGATGTCTAGAAAGTTCTGTCGAAAAAAGGGTTCGTCACCTAATCATGCAGCCAATAGGAGAAATCCTTTATCTGAAAGTCCCCTTTCCGGAAATGATCTGGTTGTTAAATATTGTGAGTTATAATATTAATGATAAATAAGTCCGTGTTTATTAAAGATGTTTGTTCATTTAGTTTTCTTTAATTCTTCCGTGACCCAATTACCCTCAAAGGAGGTATTTCTGTGATTGGCTGGTTTTATTGACCAAACGGGCAATTAATTGGATAAATAAGAAATTAATTGATATTGGTTCACATGCAAATGACTGTTGATTCACATATATGGAACTATTGATTCACATGCATGTACTATTAGGGGAGGTGGTGCAAGATTGATAATACTTGAAAGACTAAATTAAAAAATAGAGGTATAGATGAAGGTACTATACTGTAATAATTCTAGCCCCTAATCGTGACATTATCAAAATTATGTTTTCCTATAAATAGAAGCTCATTCTTTTTTCATTCTCACCAATTCACTAAGACTCACAAGAGCAATTATAGAGAGAGAAACTATAGAGGAAGAAGAAGAGTATTCTGCTACTTCACTATTGCAGTATCCAGCTTTCTACTAAGGTAAGAGATATTATTTTTGTTCAATATTCGTATAAAATAATATTTTCTTCCATACTCTGTAGTATGTATGTAATATTATTTCGTTTCGTATTCCTAATTCTACACTCATTTTGTTAAAGTATTGCTTCTATACTCCGTAAAATTTATAGAATATTCTTAAAATTTGTGCTTCATCTAGTATCATTTCACAAGGATATTTTTTTGAATATTCTTGTTAAATTTTAAGCTTTCATGCCAGAGTACTATTCACAAGGTACTATTCATAAAGTACTATTCACAGGGTACTATTCATGGGGTACTATTCATAAAGTATTATTCACGGGGTACTATTCACAAAGTACTATTTAGGAAGTACTATTCACATGATACTATTCACTCGGGTACTATTCACCCGGGGTACTATTCATGACAAATATTGATTTCTTTTCTGTCCAAATCATTTTTGATACAATATTATTCTTGAATTTTACTCCACAAAGCAGTATCATGTTGACAATTTGGACATTATTGAATTCTGGAGAAATTAAATTATAAATCTTTAAAAATTTACCATTTACTTTCTTTTAACTGAATTCTTATATCATTGTCATCATCCTCATGTTTATATTGTGATGAAAGTCATCTTTGGCTTACGTGCATAGATGGACTGTTGATTGGAATAAGGGATCATTCAGTATAATCATGACCTGTAATGTTACAAATGATAAAAGTCATCATTGTCCCGTAGTGCATTGATAGACAGTTGTTGGCATGATAATGACCATTGGTGATTACATGAATATCATCGGCCCGTAGTGCATGAATAATTCGTGGACGTGATACTAATGAATATCTTTGGCCTGTAGTGCATGAATAATTTAGTGATGTGGATTATTTATTGAGTGGAGTTTCAGCGATAAAGTTGATGATAAACTTTTTAAATCATAGAAGATAGTAGATATCATGCTCTACTTGACTCTTCTAATGGATTGCTTGTTCTGCTGCAGTTAAACTTGTTGTTATTATTAGTTTAACATCGTTGAAGGCTAACGATAATTTATTCTGCATTATCTTAGTCATAATATTTCTTACTGGGCTAGTCGAGCTCACCCTTTTGCTTTCATTATTCTATTCAGGAAATGAGAACGTAGCTGGAACTAGTCGGAGAACGGAGTAATGGTCCAAGATGGTGGCTATAGTAGTCCTCACTATTTTATGAAATAGTGTGATAATAAATGTACTAAGGATTGAATTTGAGTTTGGATATTGTCTAGAAGATAATATTTGTGTAAAAACTCTCAGCTACGCTTTTATTGTATTGTATAAAAGAAGTTTGTATTTGATTTTTGTACAATGTATTTGGCAACTCCGAATGGGTGATGTATACCAATTTTTGGGGCGTCACATTTGGTATCAAAGCTTAGGGATATGATCCCTGGCTGAGATGTGAGACTAGAACTAGGAGGGGAGAGATGGGTAATTCCTTCGCTAGTATGACTTACCTAACTTTATTTGATATTTAATTGGTCGGTCAGACTATAGGGATAATATGTTCCATGTCAATTAACCCTTGTTTTATGGCAGTGTTTGAAAATGGCATCTAAAAATATCGAGTTAAGCAATGGAGCACATGAGACCGTTGAGTCATCAATGATCAATAACCAGGATAACGTGCATCAGGAAGGTAATAATTGTGAGATCCCGAATTTTATGAAATAAAAGTATTCAATTTTTCTATTTTGGTAAATAATTAAATTGATAAAAGTTTAAAGTTAAGGGTGATATTTGAAAATTTTGCAAAGTAAGCAAGTTGTCATAAAATACCCGGTGGTAATAGTATAGTAATACGCGTGATTGCATAGTAGCACACAGTATTAATTATTGATGCCTACGTAAGAAGTCACTCAGTTATACTCAATTATTGTTACAGTAATTGTTGCATCATATCTCTCATATTATTAATTCAATTATTGTCACAGTATCATCTTTATAATATGTTATATTATTAAATCAATAATTGAGATGACAAAGTTATTTATATTATTATTTTTAATATTGACAATGTCTAGAAGTTCTGTCAAGGAGAGGTTAGATAATCTAATTGTGCGCCAATAGGGAGAAATCCTTATCGGAAAGCCCCCTCTTTCCTGGGAACAACCTGGTTGTTAAATATTGTGAGTTATAATATTAATTATGTATAAGTTCGTGTTAATTAAAGATGAAATTGATAGTTTTATTGTGTTGGGATTATTCGTTTTAGTGGAAATCGATATTTATTTCGATAATAATTGATGTCTGGAGGTTATATTGACCAATCGGGTAATTAACCGGATAAATGAACAATTAATTGCTATTAGTTCACATGCTTATAACTATGGGTTCACATGTGTGTACTATTGATTCACATGATTTACTATTAGGGGAGTTGGTGCAAGATTGATAATACTTGCATGACTAAATTAAAAATGGAGGTATAGATGGAGGTACTATACTATAATTAATTTTTCACATATTTAGAACTATTGAGTCACATGATTTACTATTAGGAGAGGTGGTGCAAGTTTGATAATACTTGGATGACTAAATTAAAAATAAAGAAAAAGAGGAAGGTATTATACTGTAATATTTCGAGCTCCAAAATGTGCAATTATCGAAACTATATTTTCCTATAAATAGAAGCTCATTCTTCCTTCATTTCTCACCAATTCACTAAAGGTATAGAGCAATTATTATAGAGAGAAATTATAGAGAGAAAGAAGAAGAGAAGTCTGCTACCTCATTATTCTAGTATCCAATTTTCTTCTAAGGTAAGGGGTGTTATTCTTTCGTATTCATGAAGAGAGTTATTTTCTTTCAATACTCATAAGGGTTGTTATTCCATTCTTTATTATTATATTGGAATAACCTGTCTATGTGAAGTACCGCATACATGGTGAAATTCTTCTGTTATTTCATTCTTTATTATTCTCGTTGAATAACCTATGCTGCGATCTATCGCATGCCCGGTGAATTTTATTGTTATTCCATTCTTTATTATTACATTTGAAATATCCCATGCATGCGGATTACGCATGACCGGTTCCATTCTTTATTATTCTATTGGAATATCCTCGTCTGCATTTGGATTACGTATGACCGATTCCATTCTTTATTATTCATTGGGAATAACCTCGCTCTATGCGGGTCTATCGCATGCATGGTGAATTCTTCCGTTATTCCATTCTTTATTATTCGCTGGAATAATCATGCATATGGATTACCACATGCACGCAGGTGAATGATCCTTCGTATTCATTCTTTATTAAATTGTGGAAATGACCTTTATGACGTGGATTACTGCATGGCGAGTGAAAATCCATTTGCGCTTTCAGATATTCTATTATACTCATCCGGGATATCATTTCTTTTGTACTCATCATGAAATATCAATTTTTTGGTATTTTTTTTTCTTACGAAGTTACTATTCACCCTTAAGCATTATTCACTCGTATTATTCACTCGGTATTCGGTACTTTTCGTGTAGTAGTACTATTCACCCTACATTATTCACTCTAGTATCATTCACTCAATATTCGGGATACTTTTTGTGTCGGGATACTATTCACTTCGGGTACTATTCCCAAGTACTATTCACGGGGTACTATTCACCCGAAAAATATATTTCTTTTCTGTCCAAATTATTTTTGGTACATAAATATTATTCTTGAATTTTACTCTACAAAGAAGTATCATGTTGACAATTTGGACGTTATTGATTCCTGGATAAATTAAATTATAAATCTTTAAAATTTATCCTTGAACTTGTTTTATTGAATTATTATGTCATTGTCATCATCCTCATGCTTATATTGTGATTAAAGTCATCTTTGGCTTACGTGCATAAATGGACTTGGTATGATTATGACTAGGAATTATTCAGTATAATCATGACCGTAATGTGGCGAATGATGTGGTAAAAGTCCTCATTGGCCTGTAGTTCATTGATGGACAAATATTGTTGGTATGATTATGACCGTGAATTATTCTAAGATAATCATGACCATTGATGATTACATGAATATCCTTGGCCGTAGTGCGTGGATGATTCGATTTTATTTATTAAGTTGAGTCTCGTGATAATAAAGTTGATGAAAACTTTTTAAATCATAGAAGATAATAGATTTTATGCTCTACTTGACTCTTCTAATGGATTGCTTATTTCCGCTGCAGTTGTTGATCTAAAACTTGTTGTCTATTGTATTCTATCAGTAGTTATACTGTTGAAAGCTAAGGATAATTTATTTTGCATTATCTTAGTCATAATATTTCTTACTGGGCTAGTTGAGCTCACCCTTTTCTTTCATTGTTCTCTTCAGGAAATGAGAATATAGCTGGGACGAGTCGGGGAATGGAGTGATGGTCCTTGATAAGTGGCTTTAGTAGTCCTCACTATTCTGTGAAATAGTGTGATAATAATTGTAATGAGGACTCCATTGAGTGTGGATATTTTCTAGATGACAATATTCTTATTAAAACTCTCAGTTATGTTTTGTCGTATTGTACACGTCAGTTGTATAATTAAGTTTGTATTTGATTTATGTACCATATATCTGGCGACCCAAGATGGGTGATGTATACCTGTTTTGGGGGCGTCACAGTTGGTATCAAAGCTTAGGGATATGATCCCCAGGTGAGATGTGAGACAAGAACTAGGAGGAGAGAGATGGGGAATTCCTTCGCTAGTATGACCTACCTAAGTTTATTTGGTATTTAATTGGTCGATCAGAGTATAGGGATAATATGTGGCATGTCAATTAACCCTTATTTTGAAACTATATTCTAGAATAATATCTGAAATACAGGAGATGAGAAATGGGAAAATCATGATAGAGAGGAAATAATCGGGAAGGTACAATCCGAAAAGAAAGCAAGGTATTCTCATCTCTTCGAACTACCAGGTACGTAAATTTTGAGGGCGAAATTTCATAAGGAGGGGAGATTGTGAGATCCCGAATTTTATGAAATAAAAGTATTCAATTTTTCTATTTTGGTAAATAGTTAAATTGATAAAAGTTTAAAGTTAAGGGTGATATTTGAAAATTTTGCAAAGTAAGCAAGTTGTCATAAAATACTCTAAATGGTAATAAGACAAAGAATAATGCTGCGTGGTTGCATAATAGCACACGGTATTAATTATTGATGCCTACGTAAGAAGTCGCTCAGTTATACTCAATTATTGCTACAGTAATTGCTGCATCATATCTCTCATATTATTGATTCAATTATTGTCACTGTGACGCCCCCAAAATAGGTCCACACGACCCATTCTGAGTCGCCAGATATCGTACTATAAAAATCAAATACAAACTTCATTTATACAACTATTGAACTGTCGTGCAGAATACGACCACAGTTAAACTGTGAGTTTTAATACAAATGTATGTAACTCTCATGGTGCCTTGATCACAACCTTACAATGGTACCTTACATAAAAGTACAGTCTATAACTGTTTTAGAAATTAAAATATTTGGGAAGTGCTCAAGGAAACCTTCGTACATGGGAGGCCATGCGTCTAGGTTATGATAGATATCATATGTCCACAGAATTATCCTTGGTTAACCCAATAGTCCCCAAAGAAAAACAAGAAGATTGCTATCATCTTCTTTCCAATGGTGAGTCTTCTTTTGACATATAATTATCTCCGTTGTCTCCAAGTGAGAATTATATTTCAAATAAACTCCAAGATTATATAGGCAGTGCTCGTAGATATACTCAACAAGTGAATGTGCACAACCCTGTCTTATGATAACACGAGGTTGTATGTCATTAGACATCTTGTATTATAGTGGCAAAACACCCTTCCAAAGTTGGGTTCACCTCACCCTATTCTTGCTCACCAAAATTAAATATCAAATGACGATACAATACGACACACTTATCTAAAGTTCTCAATAAAATTATTTCCATACTATTTAAGGAGAACCTCAACAAATATATAGACCACCGCTCTATTCTCCTCATACCCCTCGCTCAATTCAAAATTTACACTTTTATTACCCCGAAAGGAATTGTGAAGCAAAAAGGGTGAGCACAACTAGCCCAATAAAGAATATCATGACTAAAGATAATTTACATCATCAATTGCCTTCATCAATAATAAATCAGAGATTTAGTACATATAATAGATGATAAAACTTTTCAACCATAGTTGCAGCGGAACGAGCAATCCATTAGAAGAGTCAAATAGACCATCAGGTCTATTATCTTCTCCATGTTAAAAGTCCACCAATAATGTTTTATCCTTGTAACATCAATCAACAATTCCTGTCCACAATCATATGAATAACTCATAATCATAATTTTCATCACATATCTTCACCTGAAATATCAAAAATCATGGTTATACCAAATCGCAATTCCTGCTCATAATCATACTAATAAATTCATCTTGCATTACGACCAAAGATATTCATTAACAATTTATTCTTTTACACTACAAAGCAAAGACATACAACCGTATTTTTAGAAGAGTCAAGTAGAGCATGATATCTACTATCTTTTACTGAATTAAAAGTATATAATCAATATTTTATCACCGAGACTCAACTTAATAAATAATCCACATCATCGAATCATCCTCGCACTACGCCCAAGGATATTCATGTAATCATCAATGGTCATGATTATACCGAATAATCCTCGGTTATAATCATATTAATAATCATTCCATCAATGCACTATCGCCAATGAGGACTTTTACCACATCATCTATAATATTACGGGTCATGATTATACCTTAATGATCCTCGGTCATAATCATAACAATAAACAGCTCATCTATGCACATAAGCCAAAGATACTCATCAATCAATAGTTCATCTTTGCACGTAAGACAAAGATATACAAATCAGAAAACCAATAATCAACAATCCATCTTTACACGTAAGCCAAAGATATACAACTGTAAAACTAATAATCAATAGTCCATCTTTGCAAGTAAGCCAAAGACGACTTTCATCATAATATAAGCATGAGGATGATGACAATGATATAAGCATTAATCAAACGAAATCAAGGATAAATATTAAAGACTTTAAATTTATCCAAATATTATCAATTACTTAATAAACTCATAATCTAATATTATTAATATTATAACAATATTTTAATCACTTCTTAAACTTATAAACAATTTATTTTAATTGTTTACACTTTACCAAATAATGCATTTTAATCATTCAAAAATGTCATACTCATAAGATTTCATCACCAATGATCGAATCCCTCATCAAAAATCTGCATATACCCTATAGGGTATACTCCCGCGATATACATGTACACCCAATAAAATTTTCACTAATTTTGGAGTTAACCACAAGGAGTTATAAGGGTTTACTTTTAAAATAGTCTTTTCTCATAAAATTCATAACTCTTAATCTATACATCCAAAAATCACCATTTTTGGACACAATCTAGAAAACTCATCAAACTATCATTTCAAATTTTTCCAGAATTTTTGAGGGTCAGAATAATTATGAAACTGCAAATGGATTTTCACCCGCCATGCGGTAATCCACATAAACATATCATTTTCACAATTTAATAAGGAATGAATACAAAGGATCATTCACCATGCATGTGATAATCCACATGACAAAAGTTATTCCAACAAAATAATAAAGAATGGAACCAAAGTTATGCGAATCCGCATGCATGTGATATTCCAACAAAATAATAAATAATGGAATAAAGAAGAATTCACCATGCATGCGATAGACCACACACGATAGGTTATTCCAATGTAATAATAAAGAATGGAACTGTGTCTAAATAATCCGCATAGATGTGATATTCCAATAGAATAATAAAGAATGGAATAATGTAAGAATTCACCATGCATGCGATAGACCTTACGCATGTATAGTTATTCCAAATGTAATAATAAAGAATAGAACTAGGTCTAGCGTAATCCGCATGCATGTGATATTCCAAATGAATAATAAAGAATAGAATAACGTAAGAATTCACCATGCATGCGATAGACCACACGTATATGTTATTCCAATAGAATAATAAAGAATGGAACCAGTGTCTAAAGATAATCCGCATGCATGTGATATTCCAACGTAATAATAAAGAATGGAATAACAACAAATTCACCGGGCATGTGATAGATCGCATACGCAGTTATTCCAATAAGTATAATAAAGAATGGAACCAGTCATGCGTAATCCGCATGAGATGTGATATTCCAACATAATAATAAAGAATGGAATAATGTAAGAATTTCACCATGTATACTAGGTAGTCCGCATATACAAAAGTTATTCCAATGTAATAATAAGGAATGTAATAACAATAGCTCTCTTCATGAATACGAAAGAAATAATACCCTTACTATAATAATAATATCCCTTACCCTAGAGAAAACCGGATATCGAATAATGGTAGGAGGTAGCGAGACTTCTCTTCTTCTTTCTCTCTATAATTTCTCTCTATAATAATTGCTCTATAGCTTTAGTGAATTGGTGAGAAATGAAGGAAGAATGAGCTTCTATTTATAGGAAAATATAGTTTCGATAATTGCACGTTTTGGGGCTCGAAATATTACATTACAATACCTTTAACTTTTTTTTCATTTTTAATTTAGTCCTACAAATATTATCAAACTTGCACCACCTCCCCTAATAGTAAATCATGTGAATTAATAGTTCATTGATGTGATTTAATAGTTATAATCATGTGAAAATACGAATTACAGTATAGTACCTCCATCTATACGTCTATTTTTAACTTAGTCATGCAAGTATTATCAAACTTGCACCACCTCCCCTAATAGTACATGAATATGAATCAATAGTACAAACATGTGAACAAATAGTTATAATCATATGAATCAATAACAATTAATTGCTCATTTATCCGATTAATTACCTGGTTGGTCAATATAACCTCCAGACATCAATTATTATCGAAATAAATGTCGATTTTCACTAACACTAACAATCCCAACACAATAGAAATATTTTTCTCAAAATTTTCATTTTTAAAATTTCGAAGTTTTGATTTTTTCCGAAAAAGTCAACTATTGACTTTTTTGACCAAAAAGTCAACCCCGACAAATTTTGTGTTTATAGTCTATTAATACTAATTTCATCGTTCCGGACTCAAATATCACATCCGCGTCTCCAAATTCAACTCCGAACTCAAATTTGATTTTTAATAACATTCATTATTAATATTATAACTCACAATATTTAACAACCAGGTCGTTCCCAAGAAAGAGGGGGTTTTCCGATAAAGATTTCTCCTTATTGGCGCGCAATTAAGTGACCAAACCTCTCATTGACAGAACTTCTAGACATTGTCAATATTGCAAATAATAATATGAATAACTTTGTTGTCTCAATTATTGATTTAATAATATATAAAATATTATGCAGATGATATTGTGATAATAATTGAATCAATAATATAAGAGATATGATGCAGCAATTATTGTAGCAATAATTGAGTATAACTGAGTGACTTCTCACATAAGCATTAATAATCAATATCGTAGCTACTATGCAACCAATGCCAGACATCGCATTTTTTACCAATCGATTATTTTATGACAACTTGCTTACTTTGAAAAAAAATTCAAATATGACCTTTAACTTTAAACTTTTATCAATTTAACTATTTACCAAAATAGAAAAATTGAATACTTTTATTTCATAAAATTCGGAATCTCACAGTCACAATATCATATGTATAATATGTTATATTATTAAATCAATAATTGAGACGACAAAGTTATTCATATTATTATTTGCAATATTGACAATGTATAGAAGTTCTGTCAAGGAGAGATTAGATAATCTAATTGTGCGCCAATAGGGAGAAATCCTTATCGGAAAGCCCCCTCTTTCCATGGAATGACCTGGTTGTTAAATATTGTGAGTTATAATATTAATGATGAATAAGTTAAAGATGAAATTGATTGTTTCATTGTGCTGGGATTATTAGTGTTAGTGGAAATCGATAATTATTTCGATAATAATTGATGTTTGGAGGTTATATTGACCAATCGGGTAATTAACCGGATAAATGAGCAATTAATTGCTATTAGTTCACATGCTTATAACTATGTGTTCACATGTGTGTACTATTGATTCACATGATTTACTATTAGGAGAGTTAGTGCAAGATTGATAATACTTGCATGACTAAATTAAAAATAGAGGTATAGATGGAGGTACTATACTATAATTAATTTTTTCACATGTTTAGAACTATTGAGTCACATGATTTACTATTGATTCACATGATTTACTATTAGGGGAGGTGGTGCAAGTTTGATAATACTTGGATGACTAAATTAAAAATGAAGAAAAAGAGGAAGGTATTATACTATAATATTTCGAGCCCTAAAATGTGCAATTATCGAAACTATATTTTTCTATAAATAGAAGCTCATTCTTCCTTTATTTCTCACCAATTCACTAAAGCTATAGAGTAATTATTATAGAGAGAAATTATAGAGAGAAAGAAAAAGAGAAGTCTGCTACTTCACTATTCCAAAGATCCAGCTTTTCTTCTAAGGTAAGGGTATTATTCTTTCGTATTCATGAAGAAAGTTATTTTCTTTCAATACTGTAAGGGTTGTTATTCCATTCTTTATTATTATGTTGGAATAACTCGCCTATGCCAAGTATACATGGTGAAATTCTTCTCATTATTCCATTCTTTATTATTCTCATTGGAATAACTCCGTCTCAAGCGGCCTATCGCATGCCCGATGAATTCTCGTTGTTATTCCATTCTTTATTATTCTCGTTGAATATCCTGTCTGCAAGGATTACGCATGATCCGGTTCCATTCTTTATTATTCGCTGGGAATAACTCCGTCTGCATGGGTTCATCGCATGCATGGTGAATTCTTCCGTTATTCCATTCTTTATTATTCCGCTGAATAACTCGCCTATGTGGATTACCGCATGCATGGTGAATGATTCTTCGTATTCATTCTTTATTAAATCAGGAAATGATCCGCTATCGTGTGATTACCGCATGGCGGTGAAAATTCATTTGCGCTTGTATATTCTATTATACTCATCTGGATATCATTTCTTTTGTACTCGTCATGAAATATCATTTTTTTTGGTATTTTTCTGTTACGAGTTACTATTCACGGGTTACTATTCACTCTATTACTATTTACTCTGGTATTATTTACTCGGGTATTCAGGGTACTTTTCGTGCCGAAGTACTATACATGAGTTACTATTCACCCGATTACTATTCACTCTAGTATCATTCACTCAGGTATTCGGGACACTTTTTCGTGTCGGGGTACTATTCACGGGGTACTATTCCCGAAGTGTTATTCACTTTAGTATTATTCAATTCAAAAAATATATTTCTTTTCTCGTCCAAATTATTTTTGGTACATGAATATTATTCTTGAATTTTACTCTCACAAAGCAAAGATCATGTCGACAATTTGACATTATTGATTCTTGGATAAATAAATTATAAATCTTTAAAATTTATCTTTGAACTTGTTTTATTGAATTATTATGTCATTGTCATTGTCATCATCATCATGCTTATATTGTGATTAAAGTCATCTTTGGCTTACGTGCATAAATGGACTTGGTATGATTATGACCAGTGGATTATTCTAAGATAATCATGATCGTAATGTGACGAATGATGTGGTAAAAGTCCTCATCAACTGTAGTTCATTAATGGATGCTTGTTGGTATGATTATGACCAGAATTATTCTAGATAATCATGACCATTGATGATTACATGAATATCCTCGGTCGTGGTGTAGGATGATTCGATTTTATTTATTGTCGAGTCTCAAAGATAAAGTTGATGAAAAACTTTTAAATCATAGAAGATAGTAGATTTTATGCTCTACTTGACTCTTCTAATGGATTGCTTATTGTCATTGCAGCTTGTTGATCTAAAACTTATTGTCTATTGTATTCTATCGCTTGTTATATCGTCAAGGCTAAGGATAATTTATTCTCGCATTATCTTAGTCATAATATTTCATCGGGCTAGTTGAGCTCACCCTTTTCTTTCATTGTTTTCTTGAAATGAGAATATAAATTGGGATGAGTCTGGGAATGGAGTGATGGTCCGTGATAAATGGCTTTAGTAGTCCTCACTATTCTATGGAATAATGTGATAATAATTATAATGAGGACACCATTGAGTGTGGATATTGTCTAGATGACAATATTCTTGTTTAAACTCTTAGCTATGTTTTGTCGTATTTTACACGACTGTTGTATAATTAAGTTGTATTTGAATTTATGTACCATGTATCTGGCGACTCAAGATGGGTGATGTATACCTATTTTGGGGGCTTTACAATAATCCTCAGATAAACACCAACACCGACCAAATGATGAACAATGGGATGTTCAGAGGCTTTATGCAATTTATATAACATCAGGCGAGAGAGATTCCTGTTCAAAATGCAGGTGAAAACACTGATAACTCTCGGATGGTCACTACTAAGTAGTTCAAGGAGCTGGGACCACTGGACTTTTAGGGAAAGCTAGAACCACTCAAGGCAGAGACGTGGATAAAGCAGATCACCAAGATATTTGATATCTTGGGATGCTCCGAGGAGAAAAAGTTTTCCTTTGCCACCTTCATGTTGAGAGGAGAGGCATATTACTGGTGGGAATCTGTAAAACGTATTCAACCTGCCGCACTAAAGATGTATTGGGAGAAATTCCAAGAATTATTTAACGACAAGTACTTTCCTGAAAGTATTCGTCACATGAAAGAGGTGGAGTTCATCAAGCTGGAGCAAAATAATATGACTGTGTCGCAGTACGAGGCTAAGTTTGCGGAGTTATCCCGGTTTGCATCCCATTTGGTAGATAATGAGGAGCGTATGACGCGGATGTTTCTAAAAGGTTTGAAACTCGAGATACGTCAATACCTCATTTCTCATAAACTTTGCTTGTATTCAGATGTTGTGAATAGGGCTCAGTTATTGGAGCGCGATAATGAGTCAACCCAACCAAAAGAGAGCCGCCGACAAAATGATAATACCAGTGGTAGCAGTCATCGAAGCAGTGACAACAAACGTGGAAGGAATCAATATGCCAGAAATGGTAAACACTTCGGTGGTAATCATGGCCATTACAATAGAAGTGGAAATTTCTAGAAGAGAATGTTCAACAAAGATGGAAGATAACAACACCAACACCCGTTTTCAAGGAAGGAGAACAACCACCGATCGTATGCTTCAAATACGGACGGGAGGGACACATCAGTCCAAACTGCATGATGCAGTCCAAAGCGTGTTATACTTGTGGAAGAGAAGGTCACCTAGCCCGATTTTATCATATAAATAAGTCAAGTCCAAATTGGATGGAGGGCACCAAAGGTCATTCCTGCATAAGACAAAGCCTAGAGTTTAAGGAGAGCATTTTTGTGACCTCCCAAAAGTGAGGAACCTAAATGAAGTTATCACAGGTAAGCTAATCATAAACTCTTGCAAAGTCTATACCTTATTTGATAACGGCTTCTACCCATTCTTTTATTTCTCCTATTTGCACTCAACGCTTAAATTTAACTCCTAGAAATTAGACTTTGACTTATCTCGCTGAAACTCCGCTTGGGAGAAACCTTCATTACATCCGCCGCTTATAAGTCTTGTTTGATTCAAATTGGCAACCGCGCGTTACTTGTCGATCTTATCTCTTTGAAAATACTTGCATTTGATGCGATTTTAGGGATTGATTGGTTAACCACTCATCATGCAAAAATTGATTATTTTTGTAAGGTTTTTAGCTTTCATATTCCTAACCAACCTATTATGCGAATTCAAGCAACCAAACCACTAAAGTCAATATCTCTCATATCAAACCATAAAGCTATTCGTTTATTGAAAATGGATGTCAAGCTTTCTTAGCACATGTCACAGATTTAAACAAAAATACGTCAGATTTGAATGATATTCCTATTGTTAATAAATTTCCTGACGTATTCCTTGAAGAACTTCCTGGCCTACCCCTAGAGCGTGAAATCAAATTTTGTATCGACCTTGAACCCGGTACCAAACCCATTTCCAAAGCCCCATATTGAATGGCTCCTATTGAACTTCAGGAGTTAAAAACCCAACTGCAGGAATTTTTAGACATCGGTTTCATTCGTCCTAGTACGTCTCCTTGGGGTGATCATGTTCTATTAATAAAGAAGAAAGATGGAAGTATGCGACTTTGTATTGATTATCTGGAGTTGAATCATGTCAACATCAAAATAGTACCACACCACATTGATGACCGTTTTGACCAAATGGTAGGCGCCAAATTCTTTTCAAAGATCGATCTTCATTCCGGATATCATCGCTTAAGGATTAAAATCGATGACATCCCAAAGACCGCTTTCGTAACTCCTGCATTTTACATTATGAATTCCTAGTCATGTCTTTTGGATTGACTAATGCTCCTGCTGCCTTCATGGATATGATGAACCGAGTATTCAAGTAATATTTGGATCATTTTGTAGTCATCTTTATTTATGACATCCTCATATACTCCAAAAGCCATGAAGATCATGAGAAACACTTGAGGCTGATACTCCAAAAGTTTCGTGAAAACAAGCTATATGCTAAGTTAAAAAAATGCTAGTTCTGGTTTGAGGAAGTAGAATTTCTTTGGCACGTGATATCAAATCATGAAATATCTGTTGACCCGACAATGATTGAATCAATTCAAAGCTAGGAGCAACCTAAGTCAATGACCGAAGTACGTAGCTTTCTGGGCTTAGCTGGTTATTATCGGAGATTTGTAGAAGGATTTTCTCGAATTGCTACTCTATTAACTCAACTGACTCGAAAAGATATAAAATTCGGTTGGAGCGAGGAATGTGAGAAGAGTTTTCAAGAACTCAAGAGGAGACTCATTTTAGCACCTGTTCTAACAATACCATCTGGTTCGGAGGGATTTGTCATATACATCGATGCTTCAGGAAAAGGTTTAGGATGCGTTCTCATGCAACATGGGAAAATCATAGCCTATACCTCACAACAACTCAAAGAATGTGAGAGGAATTATCCTACTCATAATCTAGAGTTGGCAGCAGTAATTTTCGCACTAAAGATCTGGAGACATTACCTGTATAGGGAAAAAGTGGAGATCTATACAGATCATAAAAGCCTCAAATATTTCTTCACCCAAAAGGAACTCAACATGAGACAATGACGTTGGCTCGAGCTGTTGAAAGATTACGATCATACCATTCAATACTATCCTGGAAAAGCGAATGTGGTAGCTGACGCGTTGAGTAGACGATCATATGCGGGTATGAGTGCGATATCGTCAACGCAAAGGCCCATTTTGTATGACTTACAAAGGATGAAGATAGAGATAAAGACTACAAGGACCCACGTGATGATGGCAAATATACGAGTAGAACCGACTTTAATCGATAAAGTTAAAGCTGCTCAAGCTACAGACCTGGAGCTGATGCGTATGAGGAAGAAAGTACAAAAAGGTGCTATTTCAGAAGCAAGAATTGATGAAGAAGGAATACTTTGAGTCAACTTCAGACTTTATGTTCCTAATGACTAACTTGAAGTATAAAATCATGATGGAGGCGCACAACACACCGTTTTCAATCCATCCTGGGAGTACCAAAATGTATCGTGATCTTTGGCATACATTTTTGTGGAGAAATATGAAGAGAGAGATAGCGGAGTTTATCTCAAGGTGTTTAACTTGTCAACGTGTCAAGACAGAGCATCAAGTGTCAAAAAGTCCATTGCAACCACTTGAAATTCTAGAATGGAAGTGGGAGCACATTACCATGGATTTCGTTACTGGTCTTCCCAAGGTTTCTCAAGGCATAGATGCAATTTGGGTCATTGTCGATAGATTGACAAAATCTGCTCATTTCTTACCTATACGAGAAACTTATTCACTTGAATGTCTTGCTCGTATATACATAAATGAGATTGTAAGACTGCATGGTATGCTAATATCCATAATTTCTGATCAAAACCCAAGATTCACTTCACAATTTTGGGTTAGTTCACTACAAAAAAATGCTCTAACAAGGATCAAAATATCAAATGAATCGACTTTCTACTATCAGCAGATACTATTATTAACGACCGCCAGTGGCGACCGCCATTGAATGTAGTAGCTAGTTTTTGTTAGCGACCGAATGTGATTGCTAAGTGGTCGCTATTTCAATTTTACCTCCTAAAAATTGGCTGGAAATGTTGGCGCCCTATTTTTTTGTGACCTCTCACAATCAGTGACCGCATTCGGTCGCTGATACTTCCACATCATTAAATATTCAGCGATCGCATGCGGTCGCTATTGACGGTCGCTGATTCTTTTAATCTATCAGGCACACCTCGCTCGACATTAGCTGAAGCAAAAGAGAAAAACAAAGAGGGAGAGAGAAGAGGGAGAAGGGGGAGAAGAGGGAAAAGGTCACGCCGCCGTCGGAAGCCACCATCAAGAATCACGCCACCGCCACCACCTCGCTATCACCTACCAAAAGCCTTCAGTATTGATTTCAATGAATAATGTTTCGATATTAATTGATTATGAATCTGATTATACATGCATTAGATTGATATATATGAATTTGATTATGTTTGGGTAATATGATTATGATTTTATTAGTACTTGAACTTGATTTGGGTAATATGATTATGTTTGGTTTATAAGTTTTGATTAGAGTAAAATTTATTTGGGTAATATACAGTTTGGGTAAATTGATTTTGTTAATTTATGTGGTTCAAATGTTTGAATGATTGAATGAATTGTTGTATACTTAAATAAAAGTTTATGTTGCATATGAATGAGCTTATTATCGACATTTGGAATTGGGCCACAAACTTATTGACTTTCTTTGATTACTAGTTGTATACTTGAAAATTACCTTTATTTCGATATGGTCAGTTGCTATAAGTATAAGTTTTTAGTTGAATTTTTTTTACCTCTTTTATTGTGAACAGTTTTAGGTTTAAAATATATAATAGCTTTTGGTTATAGGAAAGCTATGCCCATTATTGAAATAAAATGAGAAACTGAATTGTTTGAATATGTGAGTAGCTTAATTTTAGTAATTTTCAATAAATTGGGTTCTGTTTATATAGATAGCCTGGGTGCTGCTTATCAATTGGATATAAATATATTGGTGATCCACTAAAGCCTATTAAGGGGTCATGGAGCCGATGGGTTGGTTTGGGTCGTGGTGTGGCAAACGAGGCCACACCCAAGCTTAAATTGAAGCCTCATAGGCCAAGCCAAGCTTAGTCACAAGACATAGTAAGTTATCAGGGTATGTCAAGCCAAAATAGGTAGTGCTAGGGAACTGTTAGTACAACAGAGAAGGTAACTAGACACACTTGGTCAATAAAGAAACTGTTTTGGCTATAACAGAAAAACAAGGATATTTAACACTTATGTATACAAAAATGTACAAGTTACAAAATGTTATAGAAGCTATAAATTGCTCAACCAAGTTGTGACTATCCCAAAACATAAAAGATTATAGAAAGGGACCGTGAGGGGTATAATCTTAAAACATGTTAAATTACCTTTAACACACTAGTTGATATGAATGAATCTCCAAGATACTTAAAAGTTGTATAAATAAGTTAGCAAACTCGATATAAAGCTAGCATGAATGAAATACCTTACGATTCACTTACGATATAATAAATATAAAATAAATTTAAAATAAATTAAAATAAAATAACATGATATAATATAACTATTAAACTAAGTAGCATTTACTTAGTTTCTCATACTAAATTTAATAACATTTAATATTTGACATATAATATATATAAAATATGATTAAGTATATAATTAAATTAAAATATAGATGGCTTCTGAAGCAGCGCAGAAAAAGCGCGGCTTGGGTAGGGGGCCTAATCATGTGCCCAAGGCCCTTACTAATCTGGATGATCGGATTCATATTCAGATTCGTCCTCCTACGAATAGCATGTACGTCCCGCATCATTTATATATAAGCATTTTAGATTTCATTTATACAAGATATATAGAACTTAGATGTAAATTGCTTTAATATATCTACTTATCGTTGATGTAAATTGTTGTATATTATAGTGATTTTTTAGATAATAAGATCGTCTGGTGCATATCACAAATTGTCTTTGAAATTGGCCTACACACTTGATTACGTAAGTAGCACACCTATCGCCTCGCCCACAAGGATGCGCTTTAATGAATTTCGTGTATGTTTTTTAATTATAATAGATAATATAATATTCTAAAAATAATTATTTAGTAGTGTTGGATTATATGTTAAAAGTACCGTTTTAATATTATTATTATTTTTTTATATACAGAAAAGGTATAGATGGGAGGATAGGCAGATGTGCGTCGTCCGCACCAAAGATAATTTGAACAAAGAACGAAAAAAGCCCTTCACAATGCATCGATCGACCATCTAGGCCAGGGAGAGGATTATATGCACGAGCATAGCCCTGGTGGTGCATCCAGTCCATATGGACTGAGATGTGTTCCCAATGGAGAGCTGAGAGCTGGGTGAAAAGATGAAAGACTACCACCACTAATGGATCCTCTAAAAATTCGATGGCAAAAAGCTAAAGGAACATACAAGGGTGGCAAGATTTCACAACATGCAAGATATCACCGCTGTGGTACGATTTACAAGTTTTAATATGTTTACAATCATGAATTGTAGAATATATATCATATTTTTACTTAGTAATATTGGAATATTTTTTGTATAGGAGTCTCAGTCTCAAGGTCAGCCTATCCATTGGTTGGATGTGTACGTGGCCACCCGTGATGGTCTGCCTGATGCTATCTAGATAGCGGTAATAAGTTTTAACAACTTGATCTTATTTATCAATGCTTACAGAATTTATTTTTAACTATTTAATTGTTAACATGATGACAAGATACTTATAAGCGTTTATTAAATGAGCGCTATCCTGAAGGCACTCCACGTCCGCCAATTGATCAAGAGTTGTGGGAGAGGGCATCTATTATGAAGAAGAACTACATTAAAGGTCAAGGACAACGATGACGCCCATCCTTCAGTGGCTTAAGCAGCTCTGCTATCCAGTCTTCACAGTTATTGAGTCATCCAGTTGTTCATACTCATGCTGACAGTGTGAGAGCTATATGTCGAGATCATGATCTTCTAAAGATACTCGGGCGACATCCGCGCCCGAGTCCCGATGAGTTAGTTGATGCGAAGGCGGCAGAAGAGAAGACAAAGATAGGGATGGCGAAGCGGTAATCAATTTGTTGTATATTGTCGTAATACCATATCACAACATAGTTACTATATATGTAACTTGTTTTATTATTTTGTTAATTACAGGGTGATCAAGATCAAGGAGAAACTAATTTGGACAATGATGCTTAACGACTGATTTAGTGTTGTTTTGTAGTTATTTAAGAATCTTGTACTTTTATATTCATTCTTTGGATGTCTGTATGTTACTTAAACATTAGATTTGTTTATATTTATTCAATTCATATTGGTTTTTAAAGGTTTATATAGTTTATATACTAGTTTCGCATATGGACGATGGATATTTATATTATTGTGCATGTTTATATGTGTTGGGATAAAGCAGGTACAAAACAGGTTGGGAATTCTGAAAAACAGGAAAAATTCTGGTTTGCATGTTTTTTTACATCAGCGACCGCATGCGGTCGCTGATAAGTATTAGCGACCGTAAGTCACAAGAGGCTATTAGCGACCACGTGCGGTCGCTGCCATGTGGCCCACGTTAGTCTTTGGTCCAAAACCATACTGACTCATCTTTACGACCGAAATGACGATTTCGGTCGCTGATATCGGTTGCAGATAGTGTGGTCGCTAATAGTAGTCGCTGATGTGCATTCTAGCGACCAAATATTATGCGTCGGTCGCTGAGTATCTGCGACAGAGTGCGATCGCTAATAAGCGGTCGCATATATGCATTTTTCTTGTAGTGATTTGCAAAAAGCTATGGGCATGAATTTACTATTCAAACTCTTGAAGATCTAGTAAGACTATGTGTCCTTGACTTCAAAGGTAGTTGGGAAAAGTTCTTGCCATTGGTGGAATTCTCCTACAACAACAGTTATCAAGCAAGTATTGACATGGCTACATTCGAGGCTTTGTATGGACACAAGTGTCATTCTCCAGTATACTGGGATGAGGTGGGTGAAGCAACGTTGTTAGGTCCGGAATTGGTACGCATGACAACGGAAAAGATTCAAATGATCCAACAACGTATAAAAATCTCACAAGATCGACAAAAGAGTTATGCTGATCTTCATCGAAAGGACGTAGAATTCAATGTTGGAGATCATATGTTGTTACGTGTTGCTCCATGGAAAGGAGTTACAAGATTTACAAAGAGAGGAAAGCTCAATCCTCGATTCATTGGGCCATTCGAAATCCTCGATTAAGTAGGAACTATGGCTTATAGACTCGCCTTACCGCCAAGTATGTCTCGTGTTCATAATATTTTTCACATATCTATGTTACGTAAATATGTGGAAGATCTAAACCACATTATTAAATTAGAACCGGATGAGATAGCGAAAGATTTAACGTATGAATAGGTACCTATTAAAATCTTGGATAAGAAGGATCATATTCTAAGCTCCAAGGTTATACCTCAAGTCAAAGTTTTATGGAGAAACCAAGATGTTGAGGAAATAACATGGGAGTTAGAATCTGGAATGAAGTCAAGGTATCCTCACCTCTTCGACATACCAGGTACGTACCCTAATTTCGAGGACGAAATTTTATAAGAAGGGGAGGTTGTAAGACCCTAACTTTTATGAATAAAGATTAATTATTTTTTCTCAAAATATATTTTTGAATATTATGATTATGGTGTGGATTTGATATAACGTTATAGTTGTGAGTAATATTTACAAATTTTGTAAAGTAAGGAAGTTATTATAAAATATTCGATTGGTCGGGGAATATTCGTTTCAACAGGGAATATTTGTACGACAACACAATCATTGGTGGACCTCATAACGAAAGTATTGTCGTAGTTAGAAAACGACATAAATATCTTTTTATAAAAATAACTATGAAAAGTTTTACGCTTAAACTGTTAAAATACCCTATGGTAAAAGTACAAGAATATGCGTGGTCGCATAAGAAAGACACCAGATTGTATAAAGATCTTTGATTATTGATGCTTATGTGAGAAGTCACCAATTATACTCAATTATTACTACATGAATTGATTGTCATAATATCTCTCATATTATTGATTCAATTATTGTCAATAAAGATCATCTACACAATATTTTATATTATTAAATCAATAATTGAGACGACAAAGTTATTCATATTATTATTTGAATTATTGACGATGTCTCAAAGTTCTATCGAGAAAGGGGTTTGGTCACCTAATCATGCACACTAATAGGAGAAATCCTTATCGGAAAGTCCCCTCTTTCCTGAGAATGATCTGGTTGTTAAATATTGTGAGTTATAATATTAATGATGAATAAGTTCGTGTTAATTAAAGATGTTTGTTCATTTAGTTTTATTTAATTCTTCCGTGATCCAATTACCCTCAAAAGAGTTATTTATGTGATTGGCTGGTTTTATTGACCAAACGGGCAATTAATCGGATAAATGAGTAATTAATTGCTATTGGTTCACATGCAAATTACTGTTAGTTCACATGTATGGAATTATTGATTCACATGAATGTAATATTAGGGGAGGTGGTGCAAGATTGATAATACTTGAAGGACTAGATTAAAAAATGGAGATATAGATGAAGGTACTATACTATTATAATTTGAACCCCTAATCGTGCAATTATCAAAACTATGTTTTCCTATAAATAGAAGCTCATTCTTCTTTCATTCTCACCAATTCACTAAGACTCACAAGAGCAATTATAGAGAGAGAAACTATAAAGAGGAAGAAGAAGAGTATTCTGCTACTTCACTATTGCAGTATCCAGCTTTCTACTAAGGTAAGGGATATTATTTTTGTTCAATATTCGTATGAAATAATATTTTCTTCCATACTCTGTAGTATGTAAGTAATATTATTTCTTTTTGTATTCCTAATTCTACACTCATTATGTTAAAATATTGCTTCTATACTTCGTGAAATTTGTAGAATATCTTTGAAATTTGTGCTTCATCTAATATCATTTCACAAGGATATTTTTCTAAATATTCTTGTTAAATTTTAAGCTGTTTATGCCAGAGTACTATTCACGGGGTACTATTCACAAAGTACTATTCACAAGGAACTATTCATTCATAGGGTACTATTCACAAAGTACTATTCCTGAAATACTATTCACAGGATACTATTCACTCGGGTACTATTCACCTGGGGTACTATTCATGACAAATATTAATTTTTTTCTATCCAAATCATTTTTGATACAATATTATTCTTGAATTTTACTCCACAAAGCAGTATCATGTTGACAATTTGGACATTGTTGAATTTTGGATAAATTAAATTATAAATCTTTAAAAATTTATCCTTTGCTTTCTTTTAACTGAATTCTTATATCATTGTCATCATCCTCATGTTTATATTGTGATGAAAGTCATCTTTGGCTTACTTGCATAGATGCACTGTTGATTGGTATGACTATGACAAGGGATCATTCGGTATAATCATGACCTATAATGTTACAAATGATAAAAGTCCTCATTGGCCCGTAGTGCATTGATGGACAGTTGTTGGCATGATCATGACCATTGGTGATTACACGAATATCCTCGGCCCGTAGTGTATGGATAATTCGTGGACGTGATACTAATGAATATCCTTGGCCCGTAGTGCATGGATAATTCAGTGATGTGGATTATTTATTGAGCTGAGTCTTAGCGACAAAGTTGATGATAAACTTTTTAAATCATAGAAGATAGTAGATATCATGATCTACTTGACTCTTCTAATGGATTGCTTGTTCGGCTGCAGTTAAACTTGTTGTTATTATCATTTTAACACTGTTGAAGGCTAATGATAATTTATTCTGCATTATCATAGTTATAATATTTCTTACTGGGCTAGTTGAGCTCACCCTTTTGCTTTCATTATTCTATTCTGGAAATGAGAACGTAGCCGGGACTAGTCGGGGAATGGAGTGATGGTCCAAGATGGTGGCTATAGTAGTCCTCACTATTCTATGAAATAGTATGATAATAAATGTAATAAGGATTGAATTTGAGTTTGGATATTGTCTAGAAGATAATATTCGTGTAAAAACTCTCAGCTACGCTTTTGTCGTATTGTATAAAGGAAGTTTGTATTTGATTTCTGTACCATGTATTTGGCAACTCAGAATGGGTGATGTATACCTATTTTGGGGGCGTCACAGTTTGTTGTTGTTGTTATTAATTGGGGAAATTTATATGTGTGTAAATGTACTGTAAAGTTTGTGCATTTTTATACATATAATTGGTTTTTGTTTTGATAATTTTTAAGTTTATGCCTTGTTGTTATTGTTTTAAGTTTATGCCTTCTATATTCAATTTTAAAGATGGACTATTGTGCACTAAGCAATTTCTTCAAAAAAAAAATTGAACAGAGGTTAAGCTCCAAAATTTTTGAATTGAGGTTTACTCTTTTGTTCTATTGTGACTAGGAAACAATTTCTAACCTCTGAACTAAAGCTTGTTATACCAAGAATTTATGAGGCATTTGAATTATTTAGCCTCACTTTGCCCCTTCATTAAATAACAAAGGATGCACTTCTTAGTTTCTTGTTTATTCCCTTTTTGAGTTAGTCGTGGAATGTTAGTTTTCAATCTCATTTGAGTAGGTAAGGGATTATATGTTGGTAGTTTCTCAACTCTAGCATAGTCAAGCTCACCATGTTTTTCATTTATAGGTTAAAGACAAAGCATGGTGGTAGATTGTTGCTCATTAAAATTGTTTATGTAGCTTTGTTGGGTAAAATCTATATACGCACAACACGCAAGTATACGTGGTCAACAAGTAATAGAGTGATAAGTAGAGTATCGTTCCCACTGAGACTAACTAGCAATAACCTTAACTTACAATTACCAACTTCCTATTAACCCTAATTTTATTAAACAAATCAACTCAATAATTAAAATTAAAGAATCTAAATTAAAGAATAATTAAACTATCACAAAATAATCACAAATATCAAAATCTGGATTTTCAAACAATTAATGGAGAATTAGACTTATGATTTCACCCTAAGCTTCACTCTGATTTTAACACCTTAATTCCAATTCAACTCACTATCCCAGTTTATTAATCAAGAACACGAATGTAGTATTAACCACCTCTCGATGCACTAATACCGTATTAACTTAAATCCACAATTAAGATAGAAAAAAGTTAAACACCTTAATTAACTAACTCACTATATCCCTATGTGAATTACAATTAAAGAAGGTTTAAGAATAAGTTCTCTATCCGATTACATGCGATGTCAAGCATATCTCTACCTTAACATTCATCAAGATTCTGCTATTCACAAAATTCATGAACACATGTTATATTAATTAAGTCTAGATTTGAATATCCTCTCTCGATTCTGAACAAATCCACAAAGAATTGTTGATCAGGAAATTCATTAATTCAAGCTCAAACCAATATAGATAAACTGGAAATAGATTATAGAAATGGAAATCAATGTTATACAATCATCGTTTCACTTAAAGATCCATCATAAGTCTAAAAAATGAATTAGTTCATACTAAACGAAATAAACACTGAATAATTCATAGTAAAAATTTCTTATGATTACAAATAATAGCCTAAGACGAAGAATATTGAAAACACCCTTCACGTAGCCTCAGAATCGCAATCGCCTCGAAAATCGCTAGAAATACTCCTCCAAAGCTTACTATGAAAACTCGATCAATCTTCGCTTTTATGCCTTGTTGTGTTGTTCAAGTTGTTATTGATAGAGTAGTAGATGTCTAAAGACACAAGCTCCAAATTAAAATTCCCTTCGATTAGAATTCTATTGTCATGCAAAAATCTAGATTCCATGCCCAAGAAGAAGTTCAATCATAACAGACATAAAGCATCAATTGTTATTTCTCCCTTCGGGGTTCATGTACTATATTCACCGCTCAAGGCATCCTTTCTGCTAAGCTCGAATGAAGACCTCATTTACGGGTGTAAGAAAATACGCCACCACTACGGGCTACCTTTCCGCTAATCAAGCTCAAGACCCTCCCTTGGGGGGTATATAAGATAATTTGTCATTTTGCCCGTGGTGTTGTATTCACCGCACATATTACGTCAACTTCAAAATTTCTTCTAATTATGCTCCAATTGACTTCAAATCATCCCAATTGATTCCACATATCCGTTAAATGCCACAACAACCATCCTACACATGAAATAACATAAAACAAGTAAAATGAACATGATCACAAGAATTTAGCAACAAATAAGCATGAAATGGACATCAATCATGATATAAAATCCACTTATCAAAATCCCCAAACTTAAACTGTGTTAGTCCTCGAGCACAAAACAACTACATGCAATGCAATGAGATGAAATGACTACGACCTAACTTATATGCTTTCGAATCCAACAATATCGCAGAATCAAGATTATCTTAACTACCAAAAATAAAAACAAGCAACTATACAATATCAACCACCAAAAACCAATCTACAATTCTATTTTAATCCTCAAATCTCAAGCCATCATCATTGGTATAGTGTGTGTGTTCAACATCCATGATAACCAATACGGACTCAGATTCAATACATAATCAATCTCTTAGAAGGACTCATACTATGCAAACTTAAAAATTCCAAAAATAGACAATTCCAACTAAAACTGAACAATCACTAAACTCGGGGGTTCAAGCAGAGTACTTATACTATTTTCATATATTTTATTTTTTTTAGATTTTTTTTTAAATACGGGGGCTTTTTGCGCTTTTCCCATTTTATTCACATTTCTTTTTTTATACATACATGACTGTGCAATGTCTCATCCCATTAGGCTGACAGTATTACCCCTTAGCGAGCTTTCAACCAACGACTCCCAGACCATAAAAGACCTTAGGGCGCTAGGTGTAAAGATAATCTCCTCGGGCGTCCTTGCTCAAGTAACAAAGGCCCCGAAACAAGACTAGTCACGATATATGTATACTCTTTATATATAAAGCTTATATACCCCACATATCATCCCCCAAACTTAGGATCTTGCCTATTTTTTGCCTTTACTATCTATCCTTATCATTTTCTCATTTACTCTATTATTATCCTTTAGAGACCATTTAGGTATCAATTTGAACTGACCAGTCAATAATGATGTTATTATTCATGCTATCCTTATTATACCAGTTCAAACAAGCTCAAGATTTGATTCATAGCAGAAATTGTATCACAGTTCTAATACTCAATACTGTATTTGTTAACTTATTGTCAATCACATAATTGGCCCACAAATAATATGAAATACAACAGTGATGGACTTACGCAAACACAATACTTAACTAACTAATTTTTTTTTATATGGATAACAAAATGCATTACAAGATTATTTACTATAAAATGACAAACATTAACCTAAGCTACTATGAATGCACCTAAGCTATCATGCAATACTGAAATTAAGATGCAATACGAAAATTTAAATGACAAAATCGCAACCTAAGTACTACATATGCATGCAAACATGTATTTAAATCCCCCAAACTTAAGTAATACAATGTCCTCATTGGATGAATAGTCAAAATAAGTACGTGAGGACTTCCCTGCTATCGCTTAAGTCTGAGGAGGTGGGTTGTTGTTCTTCTTCGTCCGAATCACTTAGTGGAAACCTTGGCATTGGCATGGGCTGTTGATATGGAAATTGGGTTGCCGGGTTGAAGTTTTGTAGAGTTGTGTTGAGCGAGGTGAAAGATGCGTTCATAACATCAAACATATGATCTTGCCTCATTGCCAATCGCCTCATTTCCCAATATGTTACGTTGTTGTGTGCATTCAATTGATTTTGAAAATCAAGGAACTGAGAACTGGATATGGCTTCTACCATGCAGACTCGCCACCCCTTGATTACCCATTGGTTCATCATCCTCCCCCGATGTTTCTGTATCATCCACGTCGTCATCCGAATCCGACGAAAAAATAAAACCCAGACCACGCGGATATGACTCGCCCCCTGCCCATACGGAATACCGCACTATCATTCTAGAATCAAGCAATGCAAGTGGCAACTGTGTGGGCTCTTCGTCGGACCATCTAACTCCTGCATTGCGACACAACCCATAAATGAGTGATGGGTGTGGTAAGCCTCCAGAAAAATTTTCACATAAGTACCAGCGGATAGAGGAACAGATGATGGCCCCAACATCGATGATGAAATCTTGCACAATGGCGTACAATAGTAACGCATTCTCTTTTGTGACATCCGAGGTGTGTTGGGACAGAAGCAAAATCTGGTATGCCTTCTTAGAGTGGTTCAAGAATTGGTGCACCGTCAGTTCAGAAATAAATACCAAAATTGCATCGCACCAGTCCCGACTTAAAAAATTTTGCACCGAAATCGTGATAGTAAAGACCAAAAATTGCCCAATTAGACCGATTTTGATTTAAATTGTCATCCCTAATGATAAGTCATAGATGAAATGGGATTATTAGGATTTTACCATCATAAGAGATAATTTAACTAAAATATATTAATTTTAAAATTTTATCATAAAACAAACCAACATACTAACATAGGGTGAGATATCAAGCCCCTCCTCCCACTTTATATATAGAAGATTTTTCTTCAATTATTATAAAGCTTTTTCTATAGTAATATATCCTCCAATTATATTATTTTATCGTATATTACATGAATTTATGTCATATAGGGATCTTTCTTGTAATATATCCTCCAATTATATTATTTTATCATTCATACAATACACCCATCTACTTATCTATAAAGCATATTTGTAGTAATTGTGTGGCCAAGAATATTAAAAATTTTACTTTCTCTTGAAAATATTTTATCAAATTCTCTATTATTAAAAAGATTTTATCAAAAGGATGGCTTAAGCTATATTTTCTTTGTCATCAAAATAATGGTTTAAAGTACAAAAAATTGGAGGTAATCATATCATTTAGTGGGGTCCATTAATATAAAAAAATAAAAGGACATATCACTTTATATAATATTGTGGGATCATTAAGGATAATAAGTATTTTTTTTGTCTTTACTCTATCTTATTTTCTTAATTTGTGTGAAAAATGTACATAGGAAGGCATAGCAGATTTTGCCATACCGGCTAAGGTCTTTGCTATGAAACACGGTGCCTCCCTTCCGACCCTTGATCCAAGATATTCCCGGCTTTGTCATCTCTGTGATTATAGCATCATAGTCCAGGTCAAAATTACAGAGATGAGCATAATGGCGATGGCAGGTACTGCACAATGGTAGTAGGTGTTAATTAAGGCTTAAGACCGAATGGAACCAACCGACCTTGCACAAATGCGTGGAATGGTTCTTTGTCCTCAAAGATTTGCATAAAATTCTTTGACAATGTTAACAACGGTGGTTCCGGCCCTCTATGAATTTGGTCCATCCTTTTGGTAAATTTGAGGCATAAGCTCCCCATCGTTAGGATCCGGTACAACCCCGCCCGGGTAGTAAGGGTTTTGGTGAGATGTAGTCATACTCTACGACGTTACGGCGGTGACACTTGCAAATTTTCGGTGATCGAAGGTGCGGGTTGGTTGAGATGGCCGTGAACTTTCTCCCCTTTGGCGTTTAAAAGATGATGGTGAGGCCATGATTTCTCTCTAGCTCTCAAATATACTCTAAGAATGCTCTATATCAAGTGTGGTGAGAGATATGATATAGATGTGGAAGGATGGCTATCATTGGTGGAGTGAAGAGGTGGAGAGGAGTAATGGAGTATTGGGAATAGTGGGGTAGTGGGTGGTAGATGGAGTTATGAAGTAGTGGAGAAGTGGGAAAGTGGTATTTTATTGGGAAGGGAGAAGTCCTGGCTTGCCAAAGTCCATTATTTTCAGACCCCACCCCTACGGGGTATTGTATTAGAAGGCTGCATCAAGGGCTAGTATTCTGTCAACTAGGTTGGGGACCTTGCCCGTACGGGTCAGAGTAAAAAAGGGTCACCATTTGGCCAAGGCTATGGTAATCGCTGACTTTGAGACCCTCACCTGGGCCGGGGTTATAGTGTAAAGGGCCCACCTCAAGGGGCATGCCTCATCGCCAGCTCCTTTGTTTTGTTTCAATGTAGTTCACTTTTGCTTCAATGTAGTGCTTGATCATCCTTCATCCATCCTGCGTGACATAAACATGAAGTTTAGTGGGTTGTTTATAAGTGAAGTATTGTTGAGAGATTAACTAGACTTTCATTGTATGCTACTAACTATTAATTGAATAAAAACTATATTGTAACGACTATAAATGAAAAATACGAGAAATAAATTAAAGATTGGGTTGCCTCCCAATTAGCGCTTGATTTTAAGTCGTTCAAATTTCGACTACTTCCTCGCTTCATGTTGTGGTCGGTCAATGTGATGGCGATAACGCTTGAGTTGGCTTCTCCACCCAATAATGCTTCAAATCTGTTCGCTTTACTTTGAACGTATCTAGTGGATTTCGAATCGTAAAGTTCCACTGCCCACGAGAGAAAACCCGTTTGTTAGTGAATGGTCCCACCATCTCGATTTAAGCTTTCAGGAACAATCACAACCGTGAGTTGAACAATAGTAATCGATTGACCTTACCGAATGTTCTGCATAATTTTCTCGGTCGTGCCATCTTTTACCTTTTCTTTGTAAATTTTGGAATTCTCATTGGCGTGAAGGCGAAATTCATCGAGTTCATTCAATTGAAGTAATCTTTTCTCCCCTACAACGGCTTGATCAAAATTGAGTTTTTGTACCACCCAATATTCCTTATGATGTTGCTCGACCAATAAGTGGCATGCCTTCCCGTATAGTAGTTGATATGGTGACATCCCGATTGGCGTCTTGTATGCAGTCCGATATGCCCATAATGCATCATCCAATCTAAGAGACCAATCTTTCCGACTCGGATTCACCACTTTCTCTAATATCTTCTTAACTTCTCTGTTTGATACCTCAGCCTGTCCACTAGTTTGCGGGTGATACGCTGTAGCTACCTTGTGGTTGACCCCATACTTAGCCAAAAGAGCTAAAAAAGACTTATTGCAGAAGTGACTACCTTCGTCACTGATAATTGCTCTTGGCGTGCTAAACCTCGTGAAGATGTTCTTTTGTAGGAACTTTAGGACAACTTTGGCATCGTTTGATGGTAATGTTGTAGCTTCAACCCACTTTGACGCGTAGTCCACTACGAGTAGAATGTATTAATTATTCAAAGACGAGGGTAATGGCCCCATGAAATCAATACCCCATACGTCAAAAATTTCCACTTCAAGAATCATTTGTAAAGGCATCTCATTCCGTTTCGAAATGTTGCCCACCCTTTGACACCTATCGCATTGTTTGACAAAATGGTGGGCATCTTTAAATAATGTAGGCCAATAAAAACTAGATTGCAACACCTTCGTTGCTGTCCTCTCACTCCCATAATGCCCGCCATATGCAGATGAGTGACACTCATGCAGAATGTTCTTTACTTCACTGTAGGGGATGCACCATCGAATCATTTTGTCGGCGCACTGCTTGAACAAGTACGATTCGTCCCACATGTACCATTTCACATCATGAAGAAATTTTCTTTTCTGTTGTCTTGTGAGGTAAGGTGGTAGAATGTTGCTCACAAGAAAATTTGCATAATCTCCATACCACGAAATCTCTGCTGAAATCCCAAACAGTTGCTCATCTGGGAATGACTCATTAATTTCACATCTGTCGTCTTTCACTTTCCCGTGGATTTCCAACCTAGACAAGTGATCGGCTACTTGGTTCTCCGTCCCCTTTCTATCCTTTATTTCTAAGTCAAACTCTTGAAGTAGGAGGATCCACCGGATAAGGCGTGGCTTAGCCTCCTTTTTCGCTATTAAGTACTGAATCGCTGCATGGTCTGTGTAGACTATCACCTTAGTCCCGATCAAGTAAGCTCGAAATTTGTCAAACGCATACACCACTACAAGCAATTCCTTTTTTGTGGTTGTGTAATTCATTTGAGTTTTTGTAAGTGTTTTGCTGGCATAGTATATGGCGTGAAACACCTTGTCTTGACATTGGCCCAAAACAGCCCCAACCGCGAAGTCACTTGCATCACACATAAACTCGAATGACATGCTCCAATCCGGTGCGACTATAATTGGGGCTGTAGTCAATTTTCTCTTTAATAAGTCAAAAGTCGCTCTTGCATTCTTCATCAAAGTTTGAAAGTCGATCCTTCTCTAAAAGACTGTGTAGGGTTTCACAATTTTAGAGAAGTCTTTATAAACCTCCCAGTAGAACCCAAAGATGTCCCAAGAAACTCCTAATACCCTTAACTGAGCTCGGTGGAGGCAGTTTTTTAATAGTTTCCAGCTTTGCTTTGTCAACCTCCAATCCTTGAGCCGATACCTTATGGCCCAAGATTATGTCCTCTTCAACCATGAAGTGGCATTTTTCCCAATTTAGTACAAGATTCGTGTCCTTACATCGCTTCAACACCATGACCAAATTCTTTAAGCAAATATCGAAGCTGTCCCCATAGATCGAAAAGTCATCCATAAAGGCTTTAACATTTTTCTCCACCATATCTGAAAAAATGGCCATCATACACCGTTGGAAAGTTGCAGGTGCATTGCATAACCCGAATGACATCCTCCTGGATTCAAATGTGCCGTAAGGGCACGTGAATGTTGTCTTCTCTTGATCCTCCAGAGCGATGACTATCTGGTTATAGCCCGAGTATCCATTCAACAAACAGTAATACTCATGTCCCGCCAATCTATCCAACATTTGATCAATAAACGGCACCGAGAAATGGTCTTTTCTGGTTGCCTTGTTAAATTTCCTATAATCCATGCAAACCCTCCAACCTGTCATTGTTCTAGTCGGTATTAATTCGTTGTCCTCATTCTCGCACTAATCGCTATTCCTCCCTTTTTTCTAAGACGCACCGCACTTTGGACTAACCCATTTGTCATTTGTGGAATTGGGTAGATGATACCAGCATCCAACCACTTCAATATTTCCTTCTTCACAACTTCCTTCATAATCGGGTTAAGTCGTCGTTGTTGCTCCACCGTTGGTTTTGCCTCATCTTCTATAGAATCTTGTGCATGCAAAATGAAGAGCTGATTCCCTTTATGTCCACAATTGTCCACCCAATAGCTGATTTGTGTTCCCGAAGCACCCTCAGCAACTTTTCTTCTTGCATTTCGTTAAGTGCAGCTGAAATAATAATAGGTAAAGAATTTGAATTGCCTAAATACGCATACCTGAGGTGTTTAGGGAGTGGCTTAAGTTCCAGCTTTGGTGGCTCTTCCAATGATGGTTTTAGTTTTTCTGCGGCTACTTCCTCCATATGCAATGGTTCAAATGGTGTTCTGAATCTGGAAACTCGTGGCAATGAGTCCAGCATTTATAAATAATCCACCAATTCCGGGTCGTCGACCTCTTCATCTCCCAATAAAGTTATTTCTAACGGATCGTTGCCCAAGCTCTTGCTCATATCTTCACTGATGATTTGCTCAATTAAGTCCATTCGAAAACATTCTTCCTCATCCATAGGGAATTTCATAGCCTTGAACACATTGAATTTTATTTCTTGATCTTGGACCCTCATAGTCAGTTCTCCTTTTTGTACATCTATAAGTGTCCTACCCATGGCCAAAAATGGTCTCCCTAGGATAATTGGGATGTTCTTGTCCTCCTCAAAGTCCAGAATGATAAAGTCCGCGGGGAATATAAACTTATCCACTTTCACTAAAATGTCCTCTACTATGCCTCTCGATATGTGATCGACCTATCCGCCAACCTGTAATGAAATATTTGTAGGTCTTGGCAAGGCAAACCCAATTCTCGTATAATCTTACAATGGCATAAGGTTTACACTCGCCCTTAAATCACATAAACATTTGCTAAAATGCATATTCCCAATCGTACATGGAATAGTGAAGCTCCCCGGGTCCTTGAGTTTTGGTGATAATTTTTGCTGTAATACCGCACTACACTCCTCGATTAGTGCAACTGTCTCGAAATCTTCCCATTTCTTCTTCCTTGACAGAATCCCTTTCATAAATTTTGAGTAGCTCGACATTTGTTCTAGGGCTTCTGCAAATGGTATGTTGATTTGAAGTTTCTTGAATACTTCCAAAAACTTTGCGAATTACTTATCTAATTTCTATTTTTGGACCCTTTGCTGAAACGGCGGTGGTGGATAAACAATTGGCTTATTATTCAAATTTGTTCCCTTACTCTGTTTATCCTCACCCGTACTTCCTTCAATTTTTCTGCTATCATCAACTTTTTCATCTGGAGTCACTGAATTTTCTGCATTAGTACCCTCAAAATGTTTCCCACTCCGCAATGTGATTGCTCGACAATCGCTCATGGTTACCCTTCGATTTCTCTCTCAGATCACTTGGTAGGGTCCTTGTGGCTCATTATTTAGTGTTAAGGCAATTTGCCCCATCTGATTTTCTAAGTTCTTGATGGCTATTGCTTGAGTTTTCATGGCTGCCTCATTACTAGTTATATACTTCGACACCAATTCCTCGAAGTCTGATTTCCTTTCATGATGTTGGGTTGGTTGTTGGTGATTCTGAAAACCTGGGGGATATGACTGTCGTGGAGCTTGATGTTGCTGATTAGTGCTCCACAAGAAATTTGGATGATTCCTATTTCCTTGATTGTATGTATTCTGGTATGTGTTCTGCGGAATTCTATTATAATTGCCCACAAACTGCACAGATGCTGGATTTATCGTGCATTGATCCGTTGGGTGCTCTCCCGCGCACAACTCACATATAACTGTTATTTGTTGTGCTTGTTGCCTTGCACCTCGCCATAGAATCCAACTTCTTTGAAAGTCTTTGAAATCAGGCTTGTATAGTCACACACAATCCACTTCTAAAACCCCAGCTGCCTTTGCCTGTGTCATTCTTGTTGTGGGCCACCGGTAGTTGTTAGCCGCCATGGTTTCAATCAAATCATAGGCTTCCTCGTAACTCTTGGCCATGAATGCTCTGCCCGATGTTGCATCAATACTAGTTCTGAGATTCCCATGTAATCCATTGTAAAAGGTGTTCATTTGCAGCCACTTGGGTAATCCATGATGTGGGCATTTTCTGAGCAATTCTTTATATCTCTCCCATGCCTCATATAACGACTCCCCATGTTGCTGCTCAAACATCGTTATCTCGTTCCTCATCTTTGCGGTTTTCGCCAATGGGAAGAATTTGGCGAGGAATTTCTGAGTTAATTCCTCCCATGTAGTAATCGATCCAGGCGATAGAGAATGCAACTAACTCTTCGCCTTTGTCCCGTAGAGTGAATGGGAACAAGTCAAGTCTCACCGCATCATCTCGAAACCCCATTGTACCTAAAGGTGTCAGAAATCTCCAAAAATCGACTAGATGTTCGTTTCGGATCGCCATTTGCCAATCCCCAAACCGAATCAATTACTCAATCATTTGAATCGTCCCAGTGAATTTCAAATGTGTTAGCAGCCTATCAGCAGTTCGTGATGCTTGATCGCAGCTTCACCACCTTGGGTGTGGCGAAGTCCCTTAACGCTTCGATCTTCTACCGCCGCTTCTCTTCCTTCTCAGATGTTTTAAATTCTTGCCTCATTTCCTTGATCCACTTACTCAACCTCTGAAACCTTCTCTCAATGTCGTCCTCAAAAGGCAGCAAGTCTGGATTTTTGGACCGAGTTTGCATAAACTGCTTCAAACACCTGAAATAAGAAGAACAAAACAAAATAAAAATAAAAATGTCTAAGTAAAACTGGATTAATTAAACTGATATTGTAAAACTATTAAGATTTATACTAAATTATCCCCGGTAACGACGCCAAAAACTTATTGGGTAAAATCTATATACGCACAACACGCAAGTATACGTGGTCAACAAGTAATAGAGTGATAAGTAGAGTATCGTTCCCACAGAGACTAACTAGCAATAACCTTAACTTACAATTACCAATTTCCTATTAACCCTAATTTTATTAAACAAATCAACTCAATAATTAAAATTAAAGAATCTAAATTAAAGAATAATTAAACTATCACAAAATAATCACAAATATCAAAATCTGGAATTTCAAATAATTAATAGAGAATTAGACTTATGATTTCACCCTAAGCTTCACTCTGATTTTAACACCATAATTCCAATTCAACTCACTATCCCAGTTTATTAATCAACGCGAACGTAGTATTAACCACCTCTTGATGCACTAATACCGTATTAACTTAAATCCACAATTAAGATAGAAAAAAGTTAAACACCTTAATTAACTAACTCAATATATCCCTATGTGAATTACAATCAAAGATGGTTTAAGAATAAGTTATTTATCCGATTACATGCGATGTCAAGCATATCTCTACCTTAACATTCATCAAGATTTTGCTATTCACAAAATTCACGAACACATGTTATATTAATTAAGTCTAGATTTGAATATCCTTTCTCGATTCCGAACAAATCCACAAAGAATTGTTGATCAAGAAATTCATTAATTCAAGCTCAAACCAATATAGATAAACTGGAAATAGATTATAGAAATGGAAATCAATGTTATACAATCATCGTTTTACTTAAAGATCCATCATAAGTCTAAAAAATGAATTAGTTCATACTAAACGAAAAAAACACTGAATAATTCATAGTAAACATTCTTATGATTACAAATAATAGCCTAAGACGAAGAATATTGAAAAACACCCTTCACGTAGCCTAGAATCGCAATCGTCTCGAAAATCTCCTAGAAATACTCCTCCAAAGCTTGCTATGAAAAACTCAGATCAATCTTCGTTTTATGCCTTGTTGTGTTGTTCAAGTTGTTATTAATAGAGTAGTAGATGTCTAGCACACAAGCTCCAGCCGAAATTCCCTTCAATTAAAGTTCTATTGTCATGCAATAATCTAGATTCCATGCCCAAGAAGAAGTTCAATCATAACAGGACATAGCATCAATTGCCACCCCGCCTTACGCGGAAGGTTATATCTTACATTTGTCATTTTACGTGCATCCTTTCTCATCAAGCTCAAATGAAGACACCCCGACCCGGTGGGGGTGTAAAGGCAAAACACGCCGCCTCGACGTACCTTTCCTTCTAACTCAAGCTCAAGATTCATTTTGGCGGGTACATAAGATAATTTGGCATTTTACGTGCTTATATTCTCATTGCATGACATGTTTGAACTTCAAAATTTCTTCCAATTATGTTCCAATTAACTTCAAATCATCCCAATTGATTCCACATATCCGTTAAATGCCACAACAACCATCCCACATATGAAATAACATAAAACAAGTAAAAAAAGAACATGATCACAAGAATTTAGCAACAAATAAGCATGAAATGGACATTGAATCACGTATATAAAATCCACTTATCAAGCTTACAATATTAACTATTGCATTAATCAATTTTGAATTACAGATTTTTGCAATAACTAGGAAAATGGGACTATTTTCTATGAAACGATTTTTTAAAATTTGTTTTGGTATTATTATATTAGAAATTTGTATATTTCTCTTGGGTTGTGTTTTGGGTGCCTACAAATGGCCATATATGCATGCCCTCGTGCATGTGAATAGTTCATATTATAGGGGAAACTCTAACGAAATTTTTTTGTTGGTCAGTCGGGTACCTGAATAGAGACGTATATTTATATTATATGTACATGTTATATATGGATAGTCCATGTTATATATGTACATATACATCGATTTATATGTATTTATAAGCATCATAACCAAATAATGTAGACTTGTCCCAATGCATATACAAACCATGCATGATGCAATTATTCATATTTTATCCCTAGGAATCTATTGTCTTTAGACTGGTGTAGATGTTTCAGTTAAAATATGTAGGATGACATAGGACTATACTTCAATCTAATTTGAGATCCACAACAATATGTTATGCCTTTAGGTATTCGATCTCATGCTTTGTAAATTTATTTTGGTATATATGTATCATCATACCATTCCCGACGCAACATTTATGATGCTCGCTTATGTTATATATGTACATATACATCTATATATATTTATAAGCATCATAAATGGCATTGGGATAAATTGTAAATCTCTAATAAGGGAAATACAATAATTCTTGTCTGCAGTAGGTACCATGATATCATGGACCTCTATTCAGACCGTAGGTGAGTCGACGAAAGTCAGGTGCCCAAATAGTTGCTTCAACTGAATTTAGAGCTGGTTGTCAAGTGATTTTGGATTATGCGTATAGTCACCCGGAATGTGTGAATGGTTAGAACAAGATAAGATACCCTTGTTTAAAGTGCAAGAATGTAAATTATATGAACAGAGACGTTGTCAACTATCATTTACTTGTTTTTGAGTTCATGAAAAATTACGAAGAATACTGGTTGGCACATGGTCAGAGAAGAGATAGTGGTACAACACACGTACACAATCCGAATAGCAGTACCCATCGTATAAATGAAATGGTCCATGCTTTTGCAGGGCCAAATTTTAATTGGGAACAAGGTAGAGAGTAGCCTATGAATTCTGATGCTAAAGCGTTCTTTAAGTTGTTAGACGAGGGTAGCGAGCCGTTGTGGCATGGTTTCACTAAGCACACTATATTGTCTGAAGTGGCGGCATTACTTAACATCAAGGCTGATCACAACATGAGTCATAAGTGTTTTGAGTCGCTTTTGAAGGCCATTAAGAGTATGTTGCCTGAGGGTGAAAAATTACCCAAAAACTACTATTATTATAATAAAATGGTGAAGAATTTGGATTTTGGATACCAAAAGATCGATACATGTCGGAACGATTACATGTTATTTTATAAGGAAAATGAACATGAAACAAGGCGCACGTTTTGCAGTCATGATCGGTTTAGGCCTAATAAAGAGGATGTGACAACAAAAAAAACAAATATACCTTTTAAGATTTTAAGGTATTTTCCAATTACACATCGACTAAAAAGATTGTACATAGCATCCAGAATATTATTGTGTTTATGTATCTTTCATTTATTACTGTGCAATAGTTAACTATTTCATACCATTACTTGTAATTATTATCATTTTATTTGTATATGTACTCAAATATATCACCGTATTAGCATCATAAAATTTGTTTTGACAGATAACTTCTGAACCAGCTTTAAGAAAGTGCGGTTTGGGTAGGGGTCCTAATCACATGTCGAAGGCCCTGTCAAATACGGATGATCGAATTCTTATACAGATTTGTCCTCCTCCGGACAACATGTATGTTAAACATTTATATATCAACATTTTATATTTTAATTGTTGTAGATATATACTAATGTAACTTGCTTAAAATATTATAATCAAATGTCCGTATTTAATGTAAATTGTTGAATATTTTAGTGACTTTTGTGATAGCAAAATTGAGAAGTGCATTTAAAAGTTATAGAAGCCGCCTACGCCCGATGATTACGTATAAAGCATACCTATCGCTCCACAAGGATCTTTGTTGAAATTTAATTTCGGTATACTTTTTTGTTAATGCTGATCACAATATAATTAATAATTTTTTATTAGATTGTAGTGTTGGATTACGTTAATATCATCGTTTTAATATTTTAATGCTTTTTTTATTTGTAGAAGATGTATAGATTGTGACGCCCCCCAAATAGGTATACATCACTCATTCTGAGTCGCCAAATACATGGTACATAATACAAATACAAACTTAATTATACAAATGTCGTGTAACATAATCTGAGAGTTTTAACACGAATATTGTCTTCTAGACAATATCCAAACTCAAATGGAGTTCTCATTATAATTATTATCACACTATTTCACAAAATAGTGAGGGCTACTATAGCAACCATCTGGACCGTCACTCTATTCCCCGACTAGTACGAGCTTTATTCTCATTTCCTAAAGAGAACAATGAAAGCAAAGGGTGAGCTCAACTAACCCACTAAATAATATTATGACTAAAATAATGCAGAATAAATTATCTTTAGCCTTCAACAGTGTTATACTGATAGAATACAATAGACAACAAGTTTAACTGCAGCGGAACAAGCAATCCATTAGAAGAGTCAAGTAGAGCATGATATCCACTACCCTCTATGATTTCAAAGTTTATCAACAATTTTATTGTTGTGACTCAGCTCAATAAATAATCCACATCACTGAATTATCCATGCACTTCAGGCTAAGGATATTCATTATTATCACGTCCACGAATCATCTATGCACCATGGGCCAAGGATATTCATTATTCACCAATGGTCATGATTATGCCAACAACTGTCCATCAATGCACTACGGGCCAATGAGGACTTTTACCACATCATTTGTAACATTACAGCTCATGATTATACTGAATAATCCCTGGTCATAATCATACCAATCAACAGTCCATCTATGCACTACGGGCCAAAGATGACATTCATCACAATATAAGCATGAGGATGATGACAATGATATAAGAAATCAATCAAACAAAATCAAGGATAAATATTAAAGATTTTTAATTTATTTAGAGTTTAAAAATGTCCAAATTGACAACATGATAACTGCTTTAAAATTCAAGAATAATATCCGTGTATCAAAAATAATTTGGACAGCAAAGAAATTATTTTTTCGAGTGAATATTATCCCGTGAATAGTACTTCGTGAACAGTACCCCATGAATAGTACCCTAGAATGAAAAGATTAAAATTTAACAAGAATGTTCAAAAAAATATTCTCATAAAAAGATACTCGATGAAGCGCAAATTTTAAGGATATTCTACTAATTTCAATGAGTATGGAAGCAACATTTAACAAAATAAGTGTAGAATTCGGAATCTGAAACGAAATAATATTACTTAAATACTATAGAGTATGGAAGAAAATATTATTTCCTACGAATATTCAACAAAAATAACATCCCTTACCTTAAAAGGAGAGTATTTCTGACTGGTAGGGCGAAGATATTTTTGAAGAAAACTTATATTGTTTTTTACGCTCAAAACTTCCTTAAACTCTAAAGAAATACACTCAATATTATAGAAGAAGAATTCTCTAATTCTGGTGTGATTTTTAATTCTAAACTAAGCATCCTATTTATAGGAGAATGGAATGATACTATTTAGAAGAAAAAAAATCACGGGCAAACAGTAAAACCTTCACGGGCAATCGGCGCAAATTTTCTAAAAAAAATTAATTTTACTATGCTGCACTATGCAGTACTATACATAATAAAAAATAATATATTCTATTTTTCATAAAAAAAATAAAACTTATTATAATATATATATATATATATATAATACCCACCGTGCCCCAAACGACATGACACACACACAATTATATATTATATATATACTGAATAACTTTCTACTGATTATTTTGAAAAATGAGTAATTGGGGGTCCATATAATAAGCAAAACTTACAACAAATACTTCAATAAAAACCTCTCTATTTATCTCAACTCACTTGGCTTCACAAAACACATTTTTAATAACATTCATCATTAATATTATAACTCACAATATTAACAACCAGATCATTCCCAGAAAAGAGGGGGCTTTCCTATAAGGATTTCTTCTTATTGGAGCGCAATTAGGTGACCAAACCCCTTTCCTCGACAGAACTTTCTAGACATCGTCAATAATGCAAATAATAATATGAATAACTTTGTCGTCTCAATTATTGATTTAATAATATAAAATATTATGACAATAATTGAATCAATAACATGAGATACTATGCAGCAATTACTGTGGCAATAATTGAATAAAACTGAGTAACTTCTCACGCAAGCATCAAAACTCAAAGATACTGTACAATATCGTGTGTTACTATGCAATCACGCGTATTACTGTACTTTTATCACCGGGTATTTCAACAGTTAACAGTAAAACTTTTGCCGTTATTTTTATAAAAAGTTATTTCTGTCGTTTTCTAACTCCTAGGGTCCACCAATGATTGTGCCGTCGTACGAATATTCCCTATTAAAACGAATATTCTCCTACCAAATGAATATTTTATAACAACTTGCTTACTTTGCAAAATTTATAAATATTACCTACAACTATAATATTATATCAAATCCACACCTTATTATTCAAAAAGATATTTTGAGAAAATTAAATATTTATTCATAAAAGTTGGGGTCTTACATAGATGGGATGACGCATATGCATCAGTTATTCAGACACTATTCTGGTAGAAGTGCTCCATCCGAACTAAAGCAATCTAAATAAGGAAAGACAAAAAATCCTTCATAATGCAGGGATAGACCATCCAGGACAGGATGAGAAGTACATGCATGAGCATAGCCCCTGGTGGTGCACACAGATCATATGAACTGATATGTGTACCCAGTGGAGAGCCGAGGGCTAAGTCAAGAGATAAAAGACTGCCTCTGCGAACAGATCCTTAGGTGTACTTATAGGCGAAAAGGCAAAAGGGACCTATAAGGGCGACAATATATCACAGGTGCAACACATTACTGCCAAGGTACGTATTGAGTATAAAGTTTTAGTTTCACTTTTACTACATCACACATGTTTACTTATTAATATATGAGCATATTAATTTTGTAGGAGGCATCGTCTCGAGTTTCAAATTTCCGCATCATTGGTGGATGTATATGTAACCCACCATGATGGTTTGCCTAAGGCTATCCAGATAGCAGTATACTTTGATATGTTTATAAATTTTTATGTCATTCTTAAGCATTTTATATTTATTGTTAACTATTTAATTTCTAACCTACTGACAGGACACTTATAAAGACATATTGAATGATCGTTATCTTGAAGGCACCTTGCGACCACCGATTGATCAAGAATTGTTGGAGAGGGCAACGATTGTGAAGAAAAACTATGTTAAAGGCCAAGGACGACGACCGACTATCAGTGGCACAGGCTACTCTGCTAGTCAGTCTACTTAGTCGTCCTGTCATCCGATGTTGCACACTCCTGCTAACTGTGTGAGAGCAATATGTCAGGATCGGACTCTTCTGCTCACACTTGGCATTCATATACAGTCTCTGCCTCCTGAGGAGTTAGCAGATTCAGTGGCGAGAGCAGCATAACATGAGGATGAGCCCGAGGTAATTTTGTATTGTTTAACTTATGTACTTTAACTTTATGTACTACTTTGCGTGTTTAACTTTACATTCAATAATACATGTTTTATTCTTTTTTTACAGCCCCATCTGGACGATATTCCTCCGTGAAGGCATTTGTATTCCTTCTTTGTATTGTTAATTGATATTTGAGTATAATTTTACCCACTGAATAATTAAATTCATGTTTATATTGTACGTTATGACATTTGTATATAAATTTTACTCGAACGGTACTTGTTTATATATATGAGCACAGTATGCGTGGATGTTTATATTACTGTGTTAGTTTTATTAGATTGTGTGTGTATATATATACGGTCCGGATCATAAGCTCACCCTTTATTTAGCTCACCTTGCTCACCCTCCTTTAGCGACGGATCGGGCGACGATTCGGTCCATCGTTATATATAGAACCGTCGTCTTAACTTTTAACGACGAATAACATATAGCGACGGACAACACATAAATGACGGTTCTATATATAACGACAGACGGAATCGTCGTCCGGTCCGTCGCTAAAGGAGGGTGAGCAAGGTGAGCTAGAGAAGGGGTGAGCTTAAGATCTGGACCATATATATATATATATATATATATATATATATATATAAATCGATGGATTTGTATGAATGTTGGTTTATTTATATATATTGTTGTGTTGGGATATAAAACAGGTAAAAAAATTTGGGAAATAAACAAAACAATGAAGTTTTTTTTAAAATTAATCATCGGTGACCGCATGCAGTTGTTAATAATTTTCTGCGATCGTATACGCCTCGAAGGTATCAGCGACTACTTTGGTCACTATTGTTGGTCGCTAATAATTGAGCCACGTCACCTCTGACACTGACTCACGGTGACTGAGCTCAGCGACGCCATCGGTCTCTATTAAGCGGGCGCTGGTATGACGGTTGCTAAAGATGGTCGTTGATGTCTGCACAGCGTCCGATTACGTGCGACCTATATTAGCCATCGCTTTTACCACGATGATGGCTATTGAAACGTCTGCTGTCACGATAGTAATCGTAAAAGAGTCTTTTTCTTGTAGTGACCCCCCACCCCTTCAAAAAAATAATATTTACTGATTATGTATATACCCTCCTCCCCGCCTACCCCCCACCCCACCCCACCCCACCCCACTCGCTCAAAAAAATAATATTTACTGATTATATATACACCCCCACCTCGCCCACTCTTATCCCTGCCTTCTCCAAAAAAAATAATATTTACTGATTATATATATGCCCCCCACCACTCACCCCCTCCCAAAAAAATATTTACTGATTATGTATACACCACCTACGCCCACCTGCACTACAAAAAAAAATAATAATTACTAATTACGTATACCCCCACCACGCTCCCCAAAAAATAAAATAATATTTAGTTATTATTTATACCCCCACCCCCAAAAAAAAATTAATATTTAGTGATTATGTATACACCCCACACCTACCCCTAAAAAATATTAAGTGATTATGTATACATTTTCCACCTCTCACCCACCCCCACCCCACCCACCCCCACCCCACCCCACCCCCCACCCCCATCCCCATCCCCATCCCCATCCCCATCTCCTAAAACATATTCAGTGATTAATTGATTATGTATACACCCCTCGCCTCCCCCACCCCCACACTCAAAAAAAAACAAAATACTTAGTGATTATATATACATGATATATCTAATAATAATTTATTTAATTGGATCATAATAAAAATAAGTTTGAAATTTAAAATATGGGTCGACCTATATTTGAACCATAACTATATGGTTCCAGCCCACACAACCTATATTAAAAATAGTTTGTGACGCCCCTAAAATAGGTATACATCACCCATTCTGAGTTGTCAATACATGGTACAGAAACAACTACAACTTTATTATTACAACAGTAAAACTGTGAGTTTGAATACAAATATTATCTTCTAGACAATATCTATACTCAAATAAATCCTCATCACATTTATTGATACATTATTTTACAAAATGGTGAGGACTACTAAACAACTCTCTCTAGAACCTTCATTCCATACCCCAGACCTGCATCTCTCGCTATATTCTCGCCTCCCGAGAAGAAAAATGGAACAAAAAAGAAAAGGGTGAGCTCAACTAGCCCAAAGAAGAATATTATGACTAAGATAATATACAACAAATTATCGTTAGTCTTCAACAGGAAAAAATCTAATAGAATACAATAGACAACAAGTTTTAAATCAATATTCGCAATGAAATAATAATTCATTAGAAGAGTTAAGTAGAGAATGCAAACTACTATCTTCTATGTATGAATTTAAAAGTTCATCGCTCTATCTTTTATCCCCGTAACATCAATCAATATATATCCTGAATCAAATATTCATCTTTTGCACTACTGTGCCAAAGATATTCATCATTAATTCATGTTCATCTAAACACTTGTTCATCTTTGCACTACTGACCAAAAGATATTCATCGAAATCATTCATCTTTTTGCACTAAAGGCCAAAGATATTCAATAATATCATCATTTAAAACTGAGGATGATGAAAAATATTTTTAAAGAAACGAATCCAGTGAAACAAAATGACAAGGATTAAGGATTAAGGATTCGTACTTTGTTTTATCCATACCTCAAAAATAATCATAGTGGTGTAAAATTCAAGAATGATCAAAACATGGATACAATCAAAGCTAGTATCCACAATAGATATTTTAGACGAAAAGGAAAAATTTTTATTTTTTGATGAATAATGTCGTATTCGTGAATAGTGTCGTATACGTGAATAGTGTCGTATACGTGAATAGTAACTCCGACACCAAAAGTTCCAAAGTTGATAAAAACTTCATATCAATATTTTATCATAATGATATTGAAGAAATAATATCATTACGAAAAAAAAATATCCCTTACCTCGAAAGATCAGTACTTCTAGCTGAAACACCGGATATAGGTTATGACTTGAACTTGCACCGTATAGCAATACTCAAAATATACTCAAAATACTCACAAGAATACGCTTGATAATATAGAGAGAGAAAACTTCAGTTTCTGGTGTGATTTTCAATTCTAACCTAAGCACCCTATTTATAGGAAAATGCTTAGAACACCAAAGTAGAAAATTTATTAAATATTATTATATTTTTTTCCAAAACTTCATACACATGCTTTTACCCTCTGAACTCAGCCCCTATCACATGTTAAATGAGGGAAACAAAATGAAAAACACGTTTTTGTAAATAAAAATAATTAAAACTTTCAAAAATCAATTATTTCGGAACTTCGGAACTTTAATAATTCACAATAAATAGCCCTTTTGTCGTAAAATTCGACCTCATGAGTTTTTATAGGAAATTCAATTCTCTACAACTTTTCGAAGAAAGTTTTTCAAATTCCAAATGAAATTGACCAAATCCACAAACCAAGCGATTTTACAGTATAATCAAATTTCATTCGAAGAAATGGGGTCCAATTTGACACATAAAACATGCTTTAAATATTTTGGTAACAAAAATACTCCTCCTCCACATATACTCATATATCCCACATTCATCATAAAATATCATCATTATTATATTATTAAAATATAATAATATATTTAAATAAGTATATTTTATCGTAAAAAGATAAAATTTTAATTTTCAACAATTGTCACATTAAAAATTTTCTCCATCTATATCCACATAAAATCAATATTTTCCTCATCATATGAATCAATAATTAATTATTCACAAATAATATTATAGAATCACAATATTGACAACCGTGCGGTTCCAGGAAGAGAGGGGCTTTCCAATAAGAATTTCTCCTTCTTGGCCAAGTAATTAGGTGACCAAACCTCTTCTTAGATGAACTTTCTAGACATTGCCAATAATGTTATCTAATAATATTATTCGGATAATATGAATTATTGCTTCGATAATGAAAAATACTTGTGTAATGACAATTATTGAAACAACAACAATATAAAATATCAACGCAAACAATTATTAAATCAATAAAATAAAATAATTTGAATAAGAATTCATCGTAACCATTATTGAGTAGTGCCTTCTTACGTAAGAATCAATAATTGGTGCAATACTGCAGTGTCTTCTTGTGTTTTAACCAATTTAGTATTTTAACAAGATATTAGAATAACTACTACCAATTATTTTTAAACAACTTATATTTGTCGCTTTCTTCATCCAATCGCTTTTTAGTTATGGGGCCCATAAAAGATCGTGCCGTCGCATTTAATATTCCCAAAAAGAATGAGAATATTCCACGACCAAACGAATATTCCAAACAACAATGAATATTTTATAACCACTTGCTTATTTTGAAATATTTGCGTATTTTACCCATAACTATCCACATTAATCAAATCAACCCTTACTATTTCAAAATAATAAATAGAGAAAATTAAATTTCATTAGTAATAAGTTGGGGTCTTACATAGTTAATATAGTTTTTGTTCTTAAATGATACCATAACCATATTTTGTAAACCAAAAGCAACCCATAATCATATTTTGTTAGGCCTATAGTCTCTCTAACATAATAGGGTGTGTGCAACTATCACACTACAGTATGCATCAATACCCTAAATGGAAATTATTATTTTCACATGTATTTTTTATATTTTCACATGATTTTCTCACACGAGTATACAATGGGTCCCACCTTCATGTGAGAATAAACCATGTAGAAATATCAAAAAACACATCTAAAAATAGTATTCCCCTACAAATAAAGACTGTTAATATTGTCAAAATAACAATAATATTATCAAAGTAAATATATTTATTAAAAAATATTATAATTGTTTTAAGAACATTAACAACTTGAGCTATGTATTAATCATACGTGTGAAAATATCAAAAAGTGATGTGAAAATATTAATTTTCAAAAAATAATATTTTTCTTTCCTTTTTGTTTGATTATTATAGTAGCTAAACATTTAGGCTATGTTTGTTTACAAGAATTATAATCCGGGGATTATAATCCATAAAATTATTATCCCAAGACTATTAATCCAAATATTATAATCTCAAGACTATTAAGCCATTTTATAATCACTACATTAATAATCTCAAGTGTAAATTTAAAAACAAACAAGACACTTGAGATTAATAGTCTAATCTTAAGTATAATCCTTGCAAACACACGTATTAGATACAAACCTTATATTCTTATACCATGTGAGAAATTGTTATTACTAAAGGAAAATGATATATATATTGACAAATATTTAACAAAATTAAACTGCATGCGACTAATGTGAAAATTTATGCGATGTAATAGAATAAATTAAGGTGAGATCTATTCTTAATTTTTATTTATTATATGTATGCACATATATCGTAATTATAATTCGATTAAAAATTTTGATAATAACAGAACTTATTACTAAAAGAACATCAAAATAAAACATTCAGTGCACTAAATAGATAAACAGGATCACAAAGGCAGAATTGTCTCCCACCCTGACAACCAACCAAAAAGAAATTCATGATCTATTTTATAAAAAAGACTGTTGATCAGAATAAAAATGAAATTGTTATTCGTAATAAATATTATTTAAATTTTTAAATGTTATTAGAATATTAATAAAAATATCGTTAAATATTATTTTGTCTAATAGCATTATTTTTGTTTTGACAAGGTTATCTTTACTTTGTCAATATCAACGGCTTAAAAAAGACATTTCTCCCTCACTTAATAAAATTTATCCACTGCTTGATTTCAGCTGTAGCCATTGACTTGTACCATGTAATATAGACCTAGCAAATGGGTCCAAAATCCACGGATTGAGTTGGCTCGTCCGTCAAAAAGTGGGTTTTAGAGTATTATTTTTTCATTATAAAATTGGGCTTTTTGATCCGGCTGCTCATTCAGCTCGATCCGCTTAATTTTAAATAAAAAAATATAAAAAATAGTCATAAAACACCTTCGGCCCGCCCCGCCCATGAGCTCGCGAGCTTTGATCTTACATTTTTTGGCCAAGAAAACTCGAACTGCTTTTGGTAAACCATTATAGGCCTGACCACCTACACTTTTGGCCTCGCCTGCTTACCACCTCTAATGTAATACCTAAACTAGAAGTTTCCTTTTCGATTCTTAATTAATTTCCAGTTTTAACTTCAAATATTGTTGGTATACTTGTCCTTATTTTAATCTAGTCTTGTCAATAAGCAAGATTTAATTAGTTGCTAAACATCCCACAAGATTCTCATAATCGAATCGTTCATCGAACCAAAAAAGATATTGTGTGGATAGATCATTGATTTAATCAATTGTCGAACTGTTATTGATTCAGTGACGTCATTAATATATAAAATATATATATTATTAGTAATTAATAAAAATTTTAAAAATCTCAAATTTTATGAACTAAAACATAATAAAAATGAGTTACAATATAAATAAAAGTGGTTAATTTTAATAATAAAATTTTATTGATAAAAAATCAAAAAAAAAAAAAAAGTGAGTGAACTGGGTCAATTAAATGGGTTTACCTATTGAACTAGTGGTCAACGGACCAACCCGAGTTTTGACCAAAACCGGATCATTGGTCTAAACCAGACCGGAAGGCAGACCGGTTCTAGTTTTTACTGGTCCGACCATTGGTCCAGTTAGCTCCAAAAAAAATTTTAATAAAAAAATCCCAATATATTTGTACTTATTTATATAATATGTTATTAAATTGATAGCAACAAAATTATAAAATTCGCAATGTTTTATAAAAAAGAATTGATATTTTCATAAGTAAAAATATTAATTATACAATATACTCTCTTATATGAGAGTAGACGTTACTCACTATTTATGTGAGAAGAAATTTATGAAACGTATCAAATTATAGAAATATCAATTCCGTGTACATTATAACACATGACTGCTAATAAAATGCAGGGAGATGGGGAAGATAGAAAATTGCCGCTCAAATTTGGCAATTGCCAAAAATTGTGGACCAAATCGTTGCACCAAACCAACTTCCTACCTATAAAAATCGTCCGTGTTTTCAACTCAATCACACCAAACGTTGCGTTTGGGGACTAGCCGAACACAGGACTCTCCATGGGGGTACTTTTATAAATTATGTTAGAAATTATTAAATTCATAACACTTTTTGTTATTTCACAATAAAATAAAAGTGTCGTTGTAGATGTATAACGACAGTAAAAACCGTTGTTATAGGATCTATAACGACATTTTTATTGTGAAAATAATATTTTATGTTGTGAATTTAACAATTTCCATGATGTTAGATATTGCAATTTGCAAATTTTATTTATGCGTTATACACCTTCTGTCCAAAAATTTTAAAATTCACCTTGAAAGAGATCATGAATTTTAAAATAATTTATTTACCTCCTTACTCAATTTGGTAAATGTTACTCCCTCCATTTCCCAAAAAAAAAAAGAGTTCCAATTTGTCTTACTGAAGTCGATTTTTGAAATTTTCAAAATAAAAAATTTATTTTAAATTTGGAATTATTTTTTTAGTTGATAGAATTTTTATGTAAATTACAATATTCCCAATTTTATTGGGTAAAATTAAACGACTTCATATCAACTTCTAATTGTAAAAACTCACAAATTGACTTTAAAAATACAAATCTAATACAATAATGATTAGACCTCTTGCCTAGCAGGTAAAGATCGATCTCTGCAGGTAAAGATTGACCTCGGCGAAAAGAATGGTTCATTGGGATCGATATGAGAGTCAGAAATAACAAACAAGAGAAACCAAGGTTTTCTAGCTTGAAAAACAAGCTCACCTACCGGTGCTAATCATATGTGGCATAAATAATAATTTATTATATTATTAATTAAAAAATTTAATTGTGATTTTGAGAATATAATTATAATTATTAAATAGTTATATTTATTCAAATAAATAATGATTGAATTATAAATACAGGTTCTTTCAATCAATTTTTAACTGAATATTTGAATGAATTATTGTAGATTTATTAAGATATATATTAAAAAAACACATGTACTAATTATTGATGTACATGTAGTAATTATTCAAATTTAGAGTTTTATACTAATTTGAATAGGAAAGAAAAATATCTTCTTCTTTTTCTATTACTCTTAGAGATAAGAATATTTTTAAATTTAGATAGTATTTAATTAATATAAATTTGGATAGTACTTATGCTAATATGAATTAGGAAAGTTGAACCAAAAGTTGATGAAACCAAACCAGACTAAATCAAATCAAACCAAGTTTGTGCTTTTAATTATATTTTATATAGTTGATGTTTGACCCATTCATGACAATTACTCTTTTCGTTTCAAAATTAGAAATATATTTTGACTTTTTAGTGTTAAGTCTCAAAATCCTAAAATTTAAAATATTTAGTTTTAACAATTGTAAATACTAATAGAGTTAAATATTTAGTTTTAACAATTGTAAATTAAATGTGAAGTACTACTAATTATTATTTTTATTGTTTTCAAAACTTGAACGAATTATATCAATTTTGAGTTTTAAGATTTTTATAAATTGACTCTAAAAAGTTGAAATATATTTTTAATTTTGGAACGGATGTAGTATAAGATTAATATTTCAAACAGATAAGATGTAGAAATGTAATCATTTTGGATTTTTTTTTTGGGCATATCCAAAAATAAAAATAAAGACTGAATTAAATGAATGTGATAATTCATAAATCGACATCATATATGGCATAATTGAAAAGAAAATCAAAGTGTAGACCTTGTCTTCTTCACCTGCCAATATCTGAAGTTTGCTTGTGATAGAAAATATTAATCCACCTGAGTACCTGACAAACTCTTCATTATCTTTTTAATTTTCATAATTTCTTTACTGTGAATTATTTGTTAAGTATATACTCTATTCGTTCTAAAATTAGATATATAATTTAATTTTTGAAGTCAAACTACGACATAATAAACTTCAAAATTAGTATGACTCATAAAAATTTAGAATAAAATAAAATTTATAATTATTTGTCTTTATTATATACAATACAATTATAATAATTATATCCATTAAAATTAAATAAATTTATATTAATTTAAAATTTAATATACTATTATTTAATTTTAAAAATTAAATTGTATCTTTAATTTTAAAAAGAAGAGGTACCTCAAATGAGAAAAATGGAAATGGTTAACATGAAGTTTATTTTTGGGTAAGTTGATAAATTGGTCAATAAAGTATTGATACGCATACAAAACTATGTGTATTAATATTTTATTAATTAATTAATAAATTTATTAAAAAATAAATTTCATACTAAACGAATTTGGAAAAAACACAAAACAATCATTAGTAATCCAAATTTGGCACATTATGGAAGTAGCAACCATTTTTGTCAATTGTCAATTATTGCCCAAAATGTGAGGGTGGACAAGCAGACATGTGTCCATGTAGAAGTCTCATTAATCTTGAAGTGCAATACATTGATTGGCTAGTCAAATTTTATGATTAAACTTGTAGATAGAAGAGTATGAGGGTCTATTTTTAAAGGTTTGATTTATATCGATTTTTTTTTTTTTTTCATTTTAGATTGTGAAAACGTAAAGTTAAAGTTTCAATCAACTGTAAAATGCAATAATTTTTTTTTATAATGTTAAAACTCAAAAAGTTAAGTTAAACTTTCAAATATAATTGAACAAAAATTTGCAAACGTCTAATAATGTTAATTCGTGATTAACAGAGATTTTACTAGAGTCGTTTCTGTGATTTTGGTGGCTTAGGACAAAAAATAAAAATTAAATAATTTTTGAAACATTATTTTTATTAAAAAAATAAAGGGAAAAATAAATAAACAAAAAGTACAAATTGTATAAAAAAAGTGCATTTTCAGAACTTAAAACATAATAGTTCGACTACAACAAAATATATGAGAACTTCGACTATAACAAAATATATGTAAAGTTTGACTATATAATTCGACTACAACAAAATATATGAGAATACATTCATTAAAAGATACTTCTTTTAGTATTTCTAGAGTCAAAATATTCAATAAAGTATTCAAAATCCTATATATATATATATATATATATATATATATATAAACAAAATTGGGACCCCTCTGATCAGCGGCTCAGGATGATCGACCTTCCCGTTCGTGTTCAGGAAAGACTCTAAATTTCACTCGTATTGTTTTTAATCATATTGGAAGGACGGGTAATCGAGTAACTCATGAATTAGCAGCACTTGCTCAGTCGATTAACTTTAATGTACCTACTTTTTGATAGACTTGATAAACGGGCAGGTCGGGTTGAGAATGGACCGGGCTAAAATGGTCCGGGTTTTTGTGGTTAAGAATGTGCAGCCTGGCCCGCGGGCTTTTTTTTTTTTTTTTTTTTTACAAAATTTTATTACACCAAAAATAGTAATATTAAAAAATAATAAAATAATTTATATTAAACAATAATCTAATTTAAACAGAAAAGGTGTATGCAACGTGTCGTAAAATGCAGTAACGGGTTTAATCTATTTAGACATGGCAGGTTGTGATGGAAGTGGCCCGCATGTTTATAGATTTGTTCACACTGGTTCTTTTCATGTTGCAGTTCAACAATATTATCAATTTACTGTTGTATGGTTACTGTTATACACTAATAAATGCATGAAATACAAGAAATAAAATATTGTTTATTTTAAAGAGATTATGACACAATCTTAAAAATTATGACATAATATTGGTTATTTTAAAAATTATGATACAATCTTAAAGAGATACTGTTATACACTAATAAATACATGAAATAAAATATAATACTATATTATAAAAACACTCACGCTATTTTACAAAATGACACAATTATATGTATGAATATTAAGATTATGTTTTTTGTATGCTTTTAAAATAATAAATTGTTAATTTAATATTGTTGTGCAATTATGTGTTATTTTACATAATTATATATTACTAAAATAATACACTTTATTTATATAAAAATTATATAAATAAAGTGTATTATTTAAGTTTTACTTATTATAAATGCACGATTTAAGTAAGCATTAATTGTTTAGTTTTATATTATAAATGCACGATTTAAGTTTTACTTTTTAAGAATAGTAAAATTTGAACAAAAGTAAAGAAATAATATACTAAAGATTGCATTAAAAATAAACAATTGTTGTAGCTCAGTTGGTTTGAACTCTTATTTATTTACTTATAAGTTACAAGTCTTGTGTTCAAGCCCCATATTTTTATTTGTTTAAAAAAAGTTACAGGCCGAGGGCCGGGCCGGGCCAAAACGGCCCAAATTTTCCTGAGCTAAAAAGCTACAACCCATAATCCAAATTTATAATCTGACGGTAGGGTTAAATGACCAACCAAGCCAACCATGTTTGTCAGATCTACTTTCTGATTAGAATGAGTTTGTTTTAGTATTATTCCTTTACTTGTAGTAGATGAGTTGAATCAATATAATTTTCAGTCTTTTTGGCAGTTCTTCAAAAAAAAAATTGAGTCCTTAATATTAGAGTGAAATAAGTGCTTAATTTATTAAAGACTAATTGAGATTGTGTTAACTGTGGATTATCATCAAAGATGAAACTAATCGGAAAAAAAATAACATTTATATTTATAAAGATGGCGACACGTGATTTATGTTAAAATTAGATAAAAAGTTATAAAATGGGGATAAATACTTGTTAACGTCAGAATCCTTCTCCACGTCCCAATCACGAAAGACGTCCTGATCTTGTACAATAAACACGACAAACACCAAAAGCTTTATGGCGGTTCCGTTGGGGGATAGCTCAGGCGTGAGAATTAGTATGTGTTCACAAGGTTAACAATGGAGGAATGTACTGTCTAGTGTCTAGAGAGAGATAATAATTCTCAGTCGTGTGTATATGGGAGAATCTGAAAAATCAATATGTATGAGAACGTACCTCTAGACGATGGCTTCCTTGCTAGGTTATACTATCTTTGCTTGGATTACTGTGCCACCCACTACTACCTGACACCCCCTCTGATCTGATGGGTTCTGCCGACTGCATGGAACTTATCCACTGCTTTTGGCCACTGTTTTCTACCGCCGGCCGGCTATAATCCCATCCACATTAATGCATGGCAGATATCTCGGTCAACTGTCATGCTATATCATCATTACAAGTCAAAGTAATAGATATTAAGTGACCCAATGGGTTAATCCAACGAACCGACCCGGTCCTATAGGATTAAATAAAGCTAACACAGTGACTAGGCCCAAGCCCCACGGTTTAATTATAAAAGCTCAATGGAATAAATTAATAAATGAGCCCAACCTACCCGGCCCAAATAGGAGAAATATCATGACCCAACATTACCCCATAATTTTTTGTTAAACAGGATGTTTAATGGAAAACTATAAACGGTCCACGATATCAGAATTTATTAGAGGTCTAAAATAGGAAATAATTGAGGCATACCCACTTTAATGCAAAAAAATGGGATTTAGGATGGTGGATGCCCATAAAGAACAAGCCCAATCGGATAAAGGATTTGAATTTGAACAAGATGGACCAATAGTTAAAAACTCAACAGCAGTTAGGCCCAATCGATAAGATATCCAAAGGTCGTTCCAAACATGTCCCATTCAATTCTCATCATTCTTGACATTTTTAATGCTACCACTCGTTCCACATCGTGGCAAATCGATTATAAAAGGTAAACTTTACCAATTTTGACGGTTTTACTGCTAATTTGAAATTGAACCTTTGAGATTTCTTCTCCTTCTCGAAATTCTCTTTCTAGCTTTGGGACCTCAACAATGGTGAATCCAAGCCGATTCCTTCAGTTCCTCTCACTCAAACCCTAACCAAGAGGGTTCGAGTGCAAACCCACCATCTCCTCATCCGATTTTTTTTCAAGGATGGGGAACAATTTCCTCATGCCAACATCCTGTCTACCATTACGGAATCCGAGATTCGTGCCCTCCGGATTCGATGCAGTTCCGATACAATTCGCCATAAGGCTCCTCTGCTCGGAGGAGCGAATGTACCAATGACAGACGGCCAATTTGGTCGCCATGCTCGCTACTTTTTCGGAAAAGGGATTCGCTACCCCTTCACGTCTTTGTCGTCACCTTCCTAGGATTCATAGGAGTGGGCTTTGCTCAGCTGGTGCCCAACTCCTATATCCACATACTGGCATTCATTGTCTTCTGCCACGAGTTAGGGATTACTCCCTCCGTCGACCTTTTCTTCACCTTTTTCTCGGACGGTAGATCCCGAGAACGAGGGTTTAAGATGCTTTGAGCAAACAATCTCCACGCCCAAACTCTAAATTGAAAAGAGGCCCTGATGAGCACCCTTCTTCGAGCAACAAAGGCCGCACGAGAAATGGTTCTTCATCATCGGACCGGAGATCTCTTCTCTTCCAGACCGACCACCTAGAAATGGATCTCTGCTGACTTTGGTGACATTCCCAAGAAGCGTGTGAGGGAAATGGGAGATTTTCTGAGGAAGATCCCTCCACAAGAATGGAGTTTTACCTTGCTGACCAAACAAGCCTGGCTGTATGATCATAAATGTAAGTTTTGAATAACTTTGCAATATAATTTACGAGGTATTTATGTGGCAAGGATCTTAATATGTGATTTGCGGTATCCCCGATCAAACCAACTTCTTGAAGTGAAAGATTTGGGAGATTTTCCAAGGGGAGGATTTGGGAGGCGAATGAAGAGCTTCTAGTGTGAAGAGCCTTCCTGAACCGACCCCCTACCTCCGCACTCCAAAGACCTACTCCCCTTCGGAATGATGAACCTGAAGCCGATGAGCCTTTCATTCCTGAAGAAGTCCTCCGACCTCGCCGAAGGAAGAAGAGAAGGTCTAAAAAGGCCAAAACTACCCCTCATGAGATAGATCCCGAAAGCGGCGAGGAGGTTCTTCCCAAGCAAACCCACAATCAACTCCTCCAACTGGCTCTTTCCCCACACCTTCTGAATCAGCTCCAATAAAGAGGAGTCTACTTGACATACCTCTACACGATCGGGCGAAAGTCCTTCGTGCCAAAAAATTAAGATCAAAAATAATTCCCTTACCGCTGAAGAACTCCGCATCCCTCCAACTTCAACAATTGACCCCCAACCAAACCCCAAACACGATCTTTGAAATTGGTTGTGGCCACCTCTTATTGTTCCGAAAAACATCCTTGGACACCCACCAAAGTTCAAACTCTGCCTTTCGTCTTCTCCCCGAGCCTACACCTGCCGATTTCCTTCCCAGGCGGTACATGCGGTCCCTCACCGGGATTCATGATCGAACTCAGTGCCTTCTCCTCCGAGACACATGACTCTACCAATTCCAAAGAAGATGCCATGGGCTCATGAACTATGTGGCCCCGATTCAACGCCAACTTTCCTTTTCAATTTCTTCGAGGCCTTCGTTCATGAGACCAGATGACCACCGATTCGAAACAAAGATTCTGATGGGGGACTTGCTTAGCGAAGGCATGAGCTACTTGGCGAAGGTAAATGGCTCTCTCCTTCCTCTGCTTTCCATACTTATCTTCGTACTCATATATCTGAAAACTGATCAAATCATACTGAACATGTACAGGCAAATGCTGTATTCGGGCGCCTGCGTCCAAGATCTCTCGAGGCTGAATCCAGAGAGGAGGCGCTGAGGAAGGAGAACTCCGTCCTGAAGTCTGCCTTGGCTCGGGAAAGGACCCAACGTGAAGGCATTCTTCATACCAATGAAGGACTTCAGAAAGAGTTGGCCCAAGCCAAGGAAGATGTGAAGGCCTCGAGGAAGAAATCAAGTCGACTAAAGCACAAACATCTTTGAAATAGTTAATATGAACGCCGACTTGGTTCAGAGGAGTGAACTAAGGATGAACAAGATCAAGGAGCTGAAGGTTGACACTAAGATCTTGACCAAGACGATCCATAAGCTGGAGCGGGAAGAAACCCGTCAGAAGAATATCTGGTACCGCATTTCGAACAAGAAATCCGAGAACTCAAGGCTCTTGGGACCTTGGGCCTCCTTTGGTCCGATCTTTGTTAGCAAAGAGATATGTGAAGAGTATCGGAACTCGGATGAAATAAATGGAGAAATAATGAGGATTCATACGGAAAGCTACGAGCTCTGGCGAAGTCGTGGCAAGGAAAAGTTGATCAAAGCCAACTTAGATCCATACTTGCTCGACTCTTCAGATGATGAGGATGCTGCCTGAAGCAACAACTTATGTTTCTCTTCGGTTTTATTTAAAAAATACTTGTAAAAACTTTCTGTTTATTTTACCTTTTTGTAAATAAATTAAGTATTAATGAAAAGTGATCTTCTTCCTTATGACTTCAATATATTTTTACTTTCAGTATATTTTTACTTTACATCGATACTTGATATGAATTTATATGGACAACTATACAAAAACCCCTTCGAGGATTTAACTCAAATTGTTAATTAACAATTAAGCATGTCATATAACAGATAAAGTGATGTTAAAGAACGAGGCATTTCGAACTCAACACTTAAATAAAATAAAGTAACACATACTCATCGGTTCCGAAGTGTGAGATCGGTCATTTGTTTACCACTCGGGGTGAAACAATTATATAAAGACCAAGATATAAGGATCAAGATATAAGGACCAATTGTGACCATTGACTTACCACCCTGGTAAAATCAATATAGGATCCTTTGTCTACCACTCGGGGTAGAAACAACAAATGAAATGGGTCGCCATCAAATGGCCAAATGAGTCCTACCATACCTCCTTACACCATGGTGACTATAGGACAAATAGGACTAGGACCAATAGTGACCATTGATTTACCACCACGTAAAATCAATATAGGATCCTTCGCTCTACTCCGGGGTAGAACGACAAATGGGCTGCCATCGAATGGCCAGCAAGTCCTACCATACCTCCTTACACCGTAGTGACCATAGGACAAATAGGACCAGGACCAATAGTGACCATTGATTTACCACCCTGGTAAAATCAATATAGGATCCTTCGTCTACCACTCGGGGTAGAACGACAAATGGGCTGCCATCGAATGGCCAGCAAGTCCTACCATACCTCCTTTGCAAGTAGTGACCATAGGACAAATAGGACCGGGACCAATAGTGACCATTGATTTACCACCCCGGTAAAATCAATATAGGATCCTTCGCCTACCACTCGGGGTAGAAACGACAAATGGGTTTGCGCCATCGAATGGCGAAAGTCCTACCATACCTCCTTATACCGTAGTAGTGACCATAGGACAAATAGGAGCGGGACCAATAGTGACCATTGATTTACCACCTGGTAAAATCAATATAGGATCTTTAAATCACCACTCGGGGTAGAAACGACAAATGGGTCGCCATCGAATGGCCAAAGAAGTCCTACCATACCTCCTTTACACAAAGTAGTGACCATAGGACAAATAGGACCGGGACCAATAGTGACCATTGATTTACCACCTGGTAAAATTAATATAGGATCCTTCGCTCACCACTCGGGGTAGAATGACAAATGGGCTGCCATCGAATGGCCAGCAAGTCCTACCATACCTCCTTACACCGTAGTGACCATAGGACAAATAGGACCAGGACCAATAGTGAAAAAGTGTCTTTTTATTGATAATAAACGATAATATACAGACTTCCAATGAATTAACTTGATCTTTATTGAAAGTATTTCCGAAGCCTGACAGCGTGCCAAGTGTTTTTGATTTCGGAACCATCTAATGCCCTTAACCGATAAGTGCCCGGTTTTGATACTTCGATCACTTCATATGGCCCTTCCCAGTTTGGCATTAACTTTCCCGTGTTTTGAGGTGTAGAAGCTTCGGCTTCTCTGAGGACGAAGTCTCCTACTTCGAATCTGCGAAGCTTGACTCCTTTGTTATAATGCTTAGCTACTCTTCGTTGATAAGCAGCCAATTTAAGTAGAGCAACCTCTCTGACTTCTTCTAGCAGATCCAAATTGGCCTTCAGTCCTTCGTCATTGTATATTTCTTTATATTAACTGACCCGAAGACTTGGAGATCCAATTTCGACAGGGACTAAGGCATTAGTACCATAGGCCAGTCAAAAAGGTGAATCCCCAGTGGTAGTCCTCGGTGTAGTCCGGTAAGCCCACAACAACACTGTTGACGACTCCTCCGCCATCTTCCTTTAGCTTCATCCATCTGCGCTTGATCCAGCTTCATTCGGCGTCTCTGTTGGTCACCTCAACTTGGCCATTTGATTTGTGGATGAGCCACCAAGTCTTCTTATCTTTGAATCCCCAACTCCTTTAAAATGCTTCAAATTTTGATCCTACTGAATGGCATCCGTTGTCCAGATATTTATACTCTAGGGATCGGCGAAACACTACGGACTCTTTTATGAACTTCAAACATTCTTGCTCGTAATTAACAAAGTGGCTTCGCCTCTACCCACTTAGTCATGTAATCAATAGCAACTATGACAAAACTAACTCGACCTTTAGCTTTAGGCAATGGACCTAATATATCTACCCCAGATAAATGAAGGGTATAGGAGATAAAATCGAGTATAGCTCTTCCGATTGGTGATAATGAGAGATCGAATTTGTTGAGTTGGCACTTTTCACATTTCTTGACATCTTTTGTAGCTTTTTTGAAAATTGTAGGCCAATAGTATCCTTGCAAGTACTTTGTAAGCCAAAGATTTAGCGACCATAGTCACCATAAATTCCCTCGTGAACCTCCAAAGAGCATATTCTACCTCGGATGGGACCGACACTTTAATAATGGTGAAGAAAAAGGCTAATCGATATAGGTCCCCATCAATAAGAACAAAGTTGGCGCTCTTGTATTTGATCTTTTTTCCAACATCGATCCAGAAGGAAGGACGCCATCTGCTAAATACTCGATGTAGGGGTCATCCAAAGATTAGATCGCTTTCGATACACATCAACGCTTCATGTTGAACACTTTCATTTGTTGTAGAACTTCCAAGTAAATAGATCCATTAAAACATACGCATCCGTAGTAGCCAACTTCGACAATGCATCGGCGATGGAATTGTCATTCGCTCTATGCCACAGAAATTAATCTGAAGCGAAATCTCTGAAGTCGGTCATTTAACTCACTTGGATACTTGATCATCCGATTTCCATGAGCTTCATAATCCTCCGATAGCTGCTTGACAACCAACTGAGAGTCACTGTAGATGATAAGCTTCGGACCTCTAGACTCTTTGCCAATCGAACACCCATAACACTTTGCTTCATACTCGGCTTCGTTGTTTGTCGCTTTAAATCCGAACACGATGGCTGTTGAACTTTGAACCCGTCCGGACTTGTCAAGATAATTCACCCCACTACTAACGGTTAGGGTAGAGGAACCATCTATATATAAAGTCCAAACATTCTGATTTTGTTGAAGAACTGCAATCTTTCGATCGGTCGATTCAGCTTTCGAGAACTCGGCGTCTGCTTCGGTGAACGAACATTCTACCATGAAATCGGCCAAAGCTTGACCTTTGATAGCGGTTCGGGGATGGTATTCGATGAAAAACTGGGACAATTCCATAGTCCATGCCGCTAGTCTCCCTGAAACTTCTGGCTTGCCCATCACCTTCTTCAATGGCTGATCCGTGTAGACGACCAGGAGCCGACCTTGAAAATATTGCCGAAGCTTTCTACTAGCAATTATTAAAGCAAAGGCAAATTTCTCAATATTCGGATACTGGTTTGACACCTCGTGGGGCGTGACTAACATAATAGGCCGGATCTTTCTTTCCTTTTGAACTCCGAACCAAAGACCGCTCTCAACCGCTAACGAACTTCTTTGCAAGAAGATACAGATATAAGGTCTCTGTTGGAATGGGCTTCACCAATAAAGGAGCCGAAGAAAGATACGTCTTTATGCCTTGGAAGGCGTCTTCACACTTTGAAGTCCACTGGAATGTCTTCTCATTCTTTGGCCCTTTCAATGTATCAAAGAAAGGAAGGCACCTCTCTGCAGATCTGGCGAAACCTCCTCAAAGCTGCAATCCTCGCGATCGGGGCGTTGGGCGTCCTTGAGCAGTGAGGAGTCTTCATATCAAGAATGGCTGGATCTTCTCGGATTGGCCTCGATCCCCTTTGGTGACGGGTAACCCAAAACTTCCCGCACAGAGGCCAAAAGTGCACTTGGAGGGATTGAGTCTCGATTGAGCGATGATGGACGGTGCGAAAGCACTCCTCTAGATCGTCCAAATGATTACGAACTGCGCATGCTTTTCACGATCATGTCATCGACGTATACCTCCATATTCCTTCTAGGCGCCTTTATCGAAGATGAAGTTCATCATTCTTTGGTAAGTGGCTCCGGCATTTATAAGGCCAAAAGTCATCTTCTTGTAGGCGTGCTGCCGAGCGGTGTGTAATAAACGCGGTCTTTGGGATATCCTCTTTACACATGGATATTTGGTAATAACTTTGAAAAAGCATCCATAAAGCTTAGTAATGCATACCACGAAAATGGCATCGATGAGTGATCAATATGAGGCAAAGGATAAAAGTCCTTCTGGACAAGCTTTATTGAGGTCGGTGTAGTCGATGCAAACCCGCCATTTTCCATTCTGCTTTTGTACCAACACCACATTCGCCATCCACTCGGGATAATCAATTTCATAGATGAAGTCGACAGCCAACAGCTTTGCTATTTCCTCATCAATGATTTTACGTCGTTCGGTAGCAAAGATCCGTCTTTTTCGCCGAGGCAAAACTTCTTCGAGGATCTACATTCGGGCTATGCTCGGCTATCTTCCGACTAACTCGGGCATGTCCTTGGTTCCCATGCAAAAATATCCGCATAACGGTAGTAAGAGTTCTATAAGGTTTGTCAGAAGAGATTACGGTAGACCCGACCGATCTTCACGGTCTTGTCGGCTTTCCAAGGATCAACTCGACCTCCTCCGTCCCCTCGTGAGAAACCACCATCGATTCGAACTACTTTTTCGATAAAGGGCTCAATCTCAATTGTCATCGCCTTTGCTTTTGTTTGCGACCCCCATTCCGAGGAAATGATGATGTTCAGTAGTAGCATCGTCGGGCTAGATCCAAGTCCCCGCCACCTCTCCTACTCCATGGCCGTAGGGGAACTTGACTTTGAAATAAGGGATGAAGGTCACGACTTGGAGAGCGATTAAGATAGGTCTTCCCATTATAGCGTTGTGGTTTGAATCAACGTGCACAACATAGAATTTACATACTATTTCGACTTCTTTGGGGTCTTTGTGTGAAGATAACCGGGAGTTCAATAGTGCCTGCAACTTTGACCGGATCGTTGCTGAAGCCGTATAAAGGAGCTTCCTGCCCGACCTCCATTTTCTGCCCATCAAGGTGCATCCTCTGATAGGCATGGGCGTACAGAATATCCACTAAAGATCCATTATCTATCATCATGCGCTTCATGTCCACCGTGCCCACTTGCGCTGTGATAACCAAGGCCCCCTCATGTGGCTCGATGGGTTCCGAAGGATAGTCAGCGTCGGTAAATGATATAGCAGATCCGGGAATGGTCTATCCACCTTCGAGGAGCATCATCACGCAGTCATGGCCGAATCCGGGTAAGCCCTTCTCTTCCTCCCTATCAACTTCCTGCGGATCCACTTTTATCACATCGATGACATGCCTTGGCGGCGGCACTGAAGCCCTTTGAACCGTCTGAACAGTACGGTTAATATTTTGCTGATCATTCACGGCCACATACTGCACCAACAAGTCATCCTTAATCTTCCTCTCCACAAAGTCTTTCAAATTGCAACACTTTCGTTAGTGTAGTGTCCGGTGACTTGATGATAGCCACAATATTTACGAGAGTTACCACACCTTGCCTTCGGTAGTTATCACAGGCGGCTCGAAGAAAGGTTGATTTTGATTTGATCCAAAATTATCGATCTATTAGTGTTTAATTTGGTGTAGACCTTATTCACCTTCGGTAGGAACGGAGGGATGACCTTCTTCACTTGCCAAGAAGAATTATTGTATTTTTTGAATCGCCTACTGTCCAGATCATTATACCCCCGTTTTCCTCTCGATCAATTTTGGCCTTGGGAGCTCTTGATTCTTTCACACGTCCGAAGGAAGATGCTTGATTTGTTCATAGCTTCTTCCACAATGATATAGCCTTCGCTTGTCAAAGGCTTGGCCAACTCTTGGATGGTGAAACATCAACTTCTTCACCAACTTCTCGGATTTCACCGGATCTAATCCATTTTGGAACAAACCTACTGACTGGAGATCATTAAGATCGGACACTTTGAAAGGCCGCTTCTCTGAACCTTTTCACATCTTGGCCCAAAGATTACATTTGGTAAGCTGGGATCTGTGCGGAAGAACCCGTAGGCTTTCCTCTTCTTCGGTTACTCCCGAAACGGGCATGAAATTTATCACAAAGTTCGGTCCAAGAGGATATTGAATCCGAAGGCAAAGTTCCCAACCACTGTCTCGCATCCTTTCTCAGCGTCGTAACAAAGGTATGACACTTGGCAGCATCAGTGAAGTCGTAATAGTCCATTAGCCGGTCGAACGCCTGGCTATGGTCATAAGGATCCCCGGTACCATCGTAACTTTCCATGCGAGGCAGTTTCTTGGTGATGTCTGCCTTCTCTTTGAGAATATCTGAGGAAAAAGGGGATGCCTTCTTTCCCGGAGCGTCCTTCACCTGCTGAACTTCAGCCAGTTGCTTTCTAAGTTCCTTCAGCTCCTTCACTAGAAAATCAACGCCTTCGGGCTGGGGGGAGACCTCTTTCTCACGAACAACATTCCGTCTTTGAGAGGATCGACCTCCTCCTGCCGATCCTACCGCCCTGGTGGGACTTCTTGATCTACTCCGGTGTACAAATCTGTCTTTATGGTGAGAATGATCACGTTGATAGTCCCTTATTCTGACTTCGGGCATAATCTCGCTCGATATGCTCCTTTGTCTATAGTCATCTTGATCTTTGAGAGGTATAGCCATTATTATTACCTTCTTCGAGACCATGGGAGTTCTGCTCCTCGATCTCCTCTTATCGCGAGAACGATCCTTAGAAACCTGCGCGGAATGCTTCGGCTCCTTACCCTCTCGGCGTGGCACCTCCTTGTGCCTACTTCGACCTTCGGACTGATCATGGCTAGATGCTTTGTCCCGTAATTCCACCACCCGAAGCATTTGTTCGGCTATATTTTCTCTTTGCTTTAATAGGACCTCCATGGCTTTATCCGCTTCGTCCGCCATCCTCGCCAACTTAGCGGCTCTATCTTCCTGACCACTTCTACGATAAGTCCTGGTCGGTGAGCCTTCCACTTGCCCTCGACATGATCTCGCTCCCTATCCGCACCGATAACCAATCTTCGTCTGGCCCCGCCATGAATCTTCGGACGGAGATCTCTTGAATTATGCTTAGAGGTCGTGCTCTCGTGAACACTTTTAGAAGGACCTAGACGATCCTTCACCGAAACACGAGGCAGTGACAAGCTAACAACCATCGCCTGCCCTTCTGGCGTACCATCCCTACTCCCCATCATCTTCCGAAGTAGGTTAAATGATTGTGATTGAAAATTTTAATGACACTAGAACTCAAACCCCCTCCTTCTAGCGCCAATGTTAACGCCAGGATCCTTCTCCACGTCCCAATCACGAAAGACGTCCTGATCCTGCACAGTAAACACGACAAACACCACAAGCTTGACGGCGGTTCCGTCGGGGGATAGCTCAGGCGTGAGAATTAGTATGTGTTCACAAGGTTAACAATGGAGGAATGTACTGTCTAGTGTCTGGAGAGAGATAATAATTCTCAGTTGTGTGTATATGGGAGAATCTCAAAAATCAATATGTATGAGAGCGCACCTCTGAGCGATGGCTTCCTTCCTAGGTTATACTATCTTTGCTTGGATTCTTTGTGCCACCCACTACTACGACACCCCCTACGATCGATGGGTTCTACCGAAGCGCATGGAACTTATCCACTTTGCTTTTGTACCTTTGTTTTTTTACCTGCTGCCCGTGGCTATAATCCCATCCACATTAATGCATGGCGAGATATCTCGGTCAACCGTCATGCTATATCATCATTACAAGTCAAAGTAATAGATATTAAGTGACCCGATGGGTTAATCCAACGTCAAACCTTGGTCTATATAGGATTAAATAAAGCTAACACGATGTTGGGCCCAACAAGCCCCACGACTTAATTATAAAAGCTCAATGGAATAAATTAATAAATGAGCCCAACCTACCCGGCCCAAATAGGAGAAATATCATGACCCAACAATACTTTTTTGAGTCATTCTTGGTCGACCAGTCCTAACCACATGTGCTAGCGATAGCCCTCCCCTCCCCTCCCCTTCCTTTTTTTTACTTCCTAAATCTTAAATTTTAAACCCTAAACATTAAATCTTAAACCCTAAATATTAAAACTCTAAAACATTAAACCCTAATTCTAAACTCTCTTTTTTACATGTATCCAAATTACATAATTATATAAAAATTTGATCCAATTTTTTTTCTTTTTAAAAGAATATGATCCCTTATCTTTTCTCATTCATCCCTTGGTAATATATACAAAGTATAGACAAATATTATGCCTACAAGTTAGGCTAAGAATAAAGAAACGGTATGATTTTACAACAGAATAATATCCTAAATTAAATATAAAATATTTACAATAATAATGAGAATAATCACATATATTCTATCACTTTTGACTCCCTAAACTCTAAACACTACTTTAAATCCTAAATTCTAAACCCTATTCTTTACATGCATCCAAATTCTAAATATATACAATCTATGCAACTTTATTTTTACATATATCCAAATTAATAATTTAAGTTAAAATAAATATTATTACTTTTTAGAGTCTAAAAAAAAAAAGAAGGGGGGGGGTTATTAAACCTATTCGATAAGACCCAGGTCACCCTAAAATTTTTCTATTTTTTTTAACTGTGCAAGATTAAAATTTTGAATCTATGATATCTATCCATTAACAAAGTTAGAACTAATATAGACTCTACACAATGAAAGTAAGTTTTTCTTATAATATATCATATAATGAAGGTAAGTTTCTCGTGTTCTTCCTAATTTTGATTATGGCCATTTCCTTGATATTCCCCTTAGGTCTATAAGATTGAATGTAATATCCTTAAAGATTACTAAATTGTAATAATATAGCTAGGTTATTAAAAAAATGTCAATATATTGAAAGTAAAATATATTTTGTATCATCTAAGTTTATTCCATTTTACACATCGCATCATATACTTCAAAACGTAACACTTTGCATTCCGCATTAACAAACACATAACACCATCCGGCCCAAAATCTGTCACTAAAAGTGCAAAATTCGTCATTTTTAGCCACAAATATTTGGCCGGAGGGTGTTATGTGTCGGTTCACTAAAAGTGATGGATTCAAAGTGTCACATTTTGAAGTATAAAATACAATGTACAAAATAAGGTAAATTTAGGGGATACAAATTGCATTAAACTTTATTATTAAACAAAAAAAAAGGAAAAAATAAACCTAATTTACTATCTTTATGAAATTCTTCTGATATATATATATATATATATATATATATATATATATATAACATGTATTTTCTATGAATCAAAAATTGACAAATATCATCGCTACCTTCTATTACAATTATGAACGGATGAGATTAAAAAGGGAGATCGATACGCCGTCTACTAGAATTTCTAGTGAACATGATTAATTTTTTTTGGGACCATTATGCCCCCAGTAGCCCGAAATCGACGCAACAAAAATATATTTTTACTTCTTTCACTGGTAATTCTAGCGGAGCAGTTGCAGAGGCTAAGATGATATAAATGGTAATTCAACCCAAAATGCATGCTTCTTTCCGGCTTCTTCAAGATCTTTCAGATTCAGCTTTTGATATGTAGATTTTATGATCTAACAATATATTGTCTATGATAGACACATAAATAATATATTTTAATATTCTTATATCTATTATATTATATGTTTATTTTATTTAACTAATATATTTTATTTTGTTTTGTAAAAAATAATATTTATTTTTCTTGGGGAGCAAATAAATGATTTATGTGACGCCCCCAAAACAGGTATACATCATCCATCTTGAGTCGCCAAATACATAGTATAGAAATCAAATACAAACTTCTTTAATACAACTGTCGTGTAAAAATACAACAAAACATAGCTGAGAGTTTAAACAAGAATATTGCCTTCTAGAAAATATCCACACTCAATGAAGTCCTCATTACAATTATTATCACACTATTTCACAGAATAGTGAGGACTACTAAAGTCATTTATCCTGGACCATCACTCCATTTCCCGACTCGTCCCAACTATATTCTCATTTCACAAAGAACAATAAAAGAAAAGCGTGAGCTCAACTAGCCCGATGAAATATTATGACTAAGATAATCTGAAATAAATTATCCTTAGCCTTCAACAATATAACAACCGATAGAATATAATAGACAACAAGTTTTAGATCAACAACTGCAGCAGAACAAGCAATCCATTAGAAGAGTCAAGTAGAGCATGATATCTACTATCTTCTATGAGTTAAAAAAAATTTCATCAAATTTATCACTGAGACTCAGCTTAATAAATAAACAACATCATTGAATCATCCTTGCACTACGGGCCAAGGATATTCATATAATCACCAATGATCATGATTATTAAGAATAATCCTCGTCATAATCATACCAACAACATCCATCAATGCACTACGGACGATGATGACTTTTACCACATCATTTGTAACATTACGGGTCATGATTATACTTAGAATGATCCTCAGTCATAATCATACCAATCAACAGTCCATCTATGCATGTAAGCCAAAGATGACTTTCATCACAATATAAGCATGAGGATGATGACAATGATATAAGCATTAATCAGACGAAACGAAATTAAGGATAAATATTAAAGATTTTAAATTTATTCAGAGTTTAAAAATATTCAAATTGTCAACATGATACTGCTTTGTAGAGTAAAATTCAAGAATAATATTCATGTAGCAAAAATAATTTGGACAGAAAAAAAATATATTTTTCGGATAAATATTACCCCGTGAATAGTACCCTGTAAATAGTACTTCGGGAATAGTACCTCGTGAATAGTATCCCGACATAAAAAGTACCCCAAATACCCGAGTAAATAATATTCGGGTGAATAGTACTCTGGCATGAAAAGTGTTCCGAATACCCGAGTGAATAATATTTGAGTGAATAGTAATCGGGTGAATAGTAACCCATAAATAGTAACTCATGAATAGTATTCCGTCATGAAAAGATCAATAATTATCAAGAAAGCTCAGATAATATTTCCATGAAAAGATACTGGATGAAGCTCAAATATCAAGGATATTCTACTAATTTCATGGAGTATAGAAGCCAAAACTTCAACAAAATGAGTATAGAATTCAAAATCTGAAACGAAATAATATTACTTACATACTACAGAGTATAGTATGTAAGAAAATATTATTTCAAGCAAATATTGAACAAAAATAACATCCCTTGAAAAGAACTAATATTTCAACGAATATTTAACGAAGATAATATTTCTACGAATATTGAACGAAGATAATATTCTTTATGAATATTGAATGAAAATAATATTCATACGAATACGAAAAATAATATCTCTTCAGAATATGAAAGAAATAATACCCCTTACCTCAGAAAAAAATCGGATACTGGAATAGTGAAGTATCAGACTTCTCTTCTTCTTTCTCTCTATAACTTCTCTCTCTATAATTGCTCTTGTGAGTCTTAGTGAATTGGTGAGAATGAAGGAAGAATGAGATTCTATTTATAGAAAAATATAGTTTTGATAATTGCACATTTTAGGGCTCAAAATATTATAGTATAATACCTTCATCTTTTCCTTCATTTTTAATTTAGTCCTGAAAGTATTATCAAACTTGCACCACCTCCCCTAATAGTACATTATGTGAATCAATAGTACAATCATGTGACTCAATAATTTTAAGTATGTGAAAAAATAATTACAGTATAGTACCTTCATCTATACCTTCATTTTTAATTTAGTCATGCAAGTATTATCAATCTTACATCACCTCCCCAAATAGTACATACATGTGAATCAATAGTACACACATGTGAACACATAGTTATAAGCATGTGAATTAATAACAATTAATTACTCATTTATCCGATTAATTACCCGATTGGTCAATATAACCTCCAGACATCAATTATTATCAGAATAGATGTTGATTTCCACTAACACTAATAATCCCAACACAATGAAACTATCAATTCATCTTTAATCAACACGAACTTATTCATCATTAATATTATAACTCACAATATTTAACAACCAGGTCGTTCCCAGGAAAGAGGGGGCTTTCCGATAAGAATTTCTCCTTATTGGCGTGCAATTAAGTGACCAAACTTCTCCTTGACAGAACTTCTAGACATTGTTAATATTGAAAATAATAATATTAATAACTTTGTCATCTCAATTATTGATTTAATAATATAAAATATTGATACTGTGACAATAATTGAATCAATAATATGAGAGATATGATGCAGTAATTATTGTAGCAATAATTGAGTATAATTGAGTGACTTCTTATGTAAGCATCAATAATTAATACCGTGTGCTACTATACAACCACGCGTATTACTGTACTTTTACTACCAGGTAGTTTAACAGTTTTAACGGTAACACTTTCGCCATTATTTTTATAAAAAGATAATTTAAATGCGTTTTTAAAACTACGATAATACTTCCGTTGGGGGTCCACCAATGATTATGTTGCGTCGCATTTAATATTCCTGTTAAAACGAATATTCATGACTAATCGAATATTCCCAACACAACGCGAATATTTTATATCAACTTGCTTACTTTGCAAAATTTTCACATATCACCCTTAACTTTAACCTTTTATCAATTTAATCATTTACGAAATAAAATAATAATTATAAGAAAATTGAATACTTTCATTTCATAAAATTCGGGATCTTACAATTTATATCCAACTTTTATAGATGGAAAAAGACTCTTGGAGGATTACCATATAGAGATTGAAGTCAAGAAGGAAAGTAGAGGAATGAATCTAATTTTTGGGCACAAATTTATTTTTCCTATAAATAGGTCTCTTGTTTTAAAGAGAAGGGAGTATTAAGCATTGTATTAGTTTAGGTTTAGGAGTAGGAGTAAGAGTAAATTAAATTACTTTTTTCGTTGGATGATTGTTAATTAAAGAGAGTTTTCTTATTTATTTTTAATCTTCTTCTTTTCTTTATTTTAGTTAGTTTAATTATTTTCCATGTCTAGCTAATTTCTTTAATCTAGGATGAAGATGAAATTAAATAATTATTCATGATAATATTTTTCATCTTTTCTATTATTTATGCTTTTATGTTTATTGATTTCGCCTTCATGTTTCGTTATTGAAATACATTCGTTTTGTAGTTTTTATGTGATTTTAAATTAATTAAGAGATTTTGATAGATTATTGTTAAAATATGAGTTTTTCATAATCCATGTTTGCTTAAAGAAGTTTTGATGAGTTATATTTAATCCTTAAATTTTCATAATCTATGATTGCCCACGTTAATTATAAAATTACTAAATTAAAGGGAATGGAGATCGAAATCATAATTAAGTTATAAAAATAGAAGAGATTGAATTACTTATTATGTTTATTATTTAATGGATTTGGATTCCTAAATTTCTTCTTCATTATTAGTTTTCATATTCTAGTTAATCAACTCTCAATTTTTATTTCTAATTCGCCTAAAATAAATATTAAGGATACATTAAAATTAATTTAGTCTCTGTAAGTTCGACCTGTACTTGTCAGTTCTTCAATTTGTCACTGTTCACTTGCAGTACATAATTTTAACACATCAGTCTATATGGGCAATTAAGCTATACAAGTTTGATAGCTGGTGTGAGGCACGAGCCAGTTTATATAACCTTTTTTCACAAAATTTTATTATTGCCATACAGATAATCTTACACCTAATATGGAGCCACTAGACTAGAATACTAGAATGAAGATAGCAACTGGAGCAGCCAAAGGATCGAACTACCTGTATAATCATGTCAATCCTTCAATTAGAAAACCTAAATGAAAACCTATTATCGTCTTTGAAGTTGATGCTTTAAAGAAACGAAAATGAATCAAAATTGCTACAATGGTAATAGCATCCAAGCAACAATGGTGTGATCCCATAAATTAAGACTGGGAAACTCATTAAATTCACTGGCTAGACTATAGATTATCAATTTTCATTTACCCAACATGCAATTCTATTTGATGGTTCTGGTATATGCTAAAACTTATCCAATTCACAACTAGGCATTAGTGGATTTCAAACAAAGTGCTTGCTTTATCCAACTAGCGTAGACCAAAAACCACTGCACAAAAATTGCTAGTATAGGCCACAAACCACAACACAAATAACTTATCAGCAACCACAAATAATATAACCAGTTTAGCTTAGAGGTCAAAACCAACCAAAGAACAACTAATCTTTTGCAAACCCAGAAGCCAAAAACCTTCAACTGATGGTCTCACTTCGAACCAAATGTACTTAGAAAAGCAACATACATAACTATAATATTCTATGTAACACCAACACGTCATGTGACAATCAGATTGTATGTGAGATCCCAAATTTTATGAATAAAGATTAAAATTTCTCGAAATATTTTTTTTAATATTATGGTGTAGATTTGATATAATGTTATAGTTGTGGGTAATATTTACAAATTTTGTAAAGTAAGCAAGTGGTTATATAATATTCGATTGGTCGAAGAATATTCTTTTTGTCGGGAATATCCGTACAACGGCAAAATCATTGGTGGACGCCACAACGGAAGTATTGTCGTAGTTAGAAAGCAGCGTAATTATCTTTTTATAAAAATAACGGTAAAAGTATTCACCGTTAAAAGCTGTTGAACTACCGGTAGTAAAAGAAATACGATGTCTGGCGTGGTTGCGTAGTAGCACACGGTATTGATTATTGATGCTTACGTGAGAAGTCACTCGGTTATACTCAATTATTGCTCACACGATAATTCTTTGTATCATATCTCTCATATTATTGATTCGATTATTGTCACGATGATTATCTCATGATAATATGATATATTGTGACGCCCCAAAATAGGTATATATCACCCATCTTGAGTCGCCAAATACATGGTACGAATACAAATACAATCTTTAATATACAACAAGAGAGTCATGAATTTTAATACAATTATTGTCTTACAGACAATATCCACTCTCGAAATAAGTCCTCATTACATTTATTATCACACTATTTAAACGAATAGTGAGGACTTCTAATACTATCATCTCGGACCGTCACTCCGTTCCCCGACTAGTCCCGGCTATGTTCTCATTTTCTGAAGAGAACAGTGAAAGAAAGGGTGAGCTCAACTAGCCCAGTAAGAAATATTATGACTAAGATAATGCATAATAAGTTATCATTAGCCTTCAACAATGTTAAACTGATAAAATACAATAAACATCAAGTTTAACTGCAGCGGAACAAACAATCCATTAAAAGAGTCAAGTAGAGAATAAAATCTACTATCTTTTATGATTTAAAAGGTTTTTCATCACTTTTATCATTGGGACTCGACAATAAATCATCCATATCATCCACCTTTTACTGGTAGAGGATATTCATTAGTATCACAACCACAAATTATCCATGCACTACGGGCCAAGGATATTCGTGTATTCATCAATGGTCATGATCATGCCAACAACTGTCCATCAATGCACTACGGGCCAATGAGGACTTTTACCACATTATTTGTAACATTACGGTCATGATTATACCGAATAATCCCTGGTTATAATCATAACAAGTCCATCTATGTACTACAGGCCATATATGACTTTCAATAAAATATAAACATGAGGATGATGACAATGATATAAGAATTCAATAAAACAAGTTCAAGAATTAATTTATCAAGGGACTAATAACGTCCAAATTGTCAACATGATACTTCTTTATAGAGTAAAGTTCAAGAATGCTCAGAATATTTTCATGAAAAGATACTGGATGAAGCGCAAATATCAAGGATATTCCACTAATTTCATAGAGTATAGAAGTCAAAACTTTAACCAACTGAGTTTAATAAAGAATGGAATAACAAAAGAAATCACCATGCATGCGGTACTTAGCGATAGACGGAGTTATTTGAGCAGAATAATAAATAACGGAACCCGAATTCGAGGCGTGTCGCATCGATAGGATATTCAAACAATGAATAATAAAGAATAGAATAACAACGAAATCACCATACATGCGGTACTTGGCCATGGACGGAGTTATTCAACGGAATAATAAATAACGGAATCGGTCCCACAGAAAAGCGCATGATAGGATATTCCAATGAGAATAATAAAGGCGGAACCGGTCCGTAAAGAAAGCTACACACGTGGATATTCATTCCAAATAATAAAGATTTTGAGCCCGGTCCGTGATATAGCGCATGAGACGGGATGTTCCAAATGAATAATAACAAATTGAACAACAACGAAATCACCAAGTATAGGGTAGACCGCATATACTGGGTTATTCCAACGAGAATAATAAAGAATGGAATAACAGAAGTTTTCTTCATGAATATGAAAAAAATAATACCCCTTACCGTAAAAGAAACTTGATATCGGAGTAGTGAAGTAGCAGAATACTTTTCTTCTTTCTCTCTATAGTTTCTCTCTCTATAATTTCTCTATCTTGAGTTTCAGTGAATTCGTAAGAAATAATAAAGGAATGAGCTTCTATTTATAGAAGAATGGAATGAATAGTAACCAATCCATGAACGGTCCAGATTAATTTACTTTAAACGGACGGTCCAGATTGATTTACAATAAAATATAATATATTCTAATTATTGTCTAATAAAATAAATAACTTTTAAATAAAATATTATATATATATAATAGCCTTAATAATGCACTCTCCCACCAGACAAACCAAATCCTTTTTCTTTGATTTCCTGAGAACCTCCCCCCCACCATTTCCAAAACATGTGACAAAATTATATATATATAATACGTATATATATATATATATATATATATATATAAAAACAAAACTGAAACAACTTCTACCGACAACTTTGAAAAATGGGTAAGTGAGGGTATCAAATACCTTATAAAAATCCCCTCAATATTTTTTAACAACATTTATCACCATTATTATAATTCACAATATTAATCGAGCAATGTCATTCTGAGGAAGAGGGGCTTTCGATAAGGATTTCTCCTGATGCCGCAATTAGGTATTAGGTGACCAAACCTCTCCTTGGCGTAACTTCTAGACATCGTTAATATTGCAAATAATAATATTAATAACTCATCATCTCAATTATTGATTTAATAATATATAAAATATCGATAATAATTGAATAAAACCGAATGACTTCTTACATAAGCATCAATAATCAATACTGGTGTACTACTTATGCAACCACGCGTATTATTACTTTACTACTGAGTAGTTCAACAAAGATTATCAGCGGTAAAACTTCCGCGTTATTTTCATAAAAAATATTTTTGTCGTTTTCTCGATCAAACAATAATTACATTGTGGGGTCCACCAATGATTTATTATTTGTTGCATTTAATATTTCACTAACTAAAACGAATATTCTCCCAGGCCAATCAATATTATATAACAACTTGCGTACTTTGCAAAATTTATAAATACTACTCACAACTATAACATTATATCAAATTTATTCCATAATATTCAAAAATGATAATTATAGAAAATTCATCTTTATTCATAAAAGTTGGGGTCTTATAATCTCCCTTTTTTATGAAATTTAAGCCCTCGAAATTAGAATACGTTACTGGTATGTCGAAGAGGTAAGGATACCTTGATTTTATTTCAGATTCTAACTCCCAGGTCATTTCCTCAACATCGTGGTTCCTCCATAAAACTTTGACTTGAGGTATAACCTTGGAGCGTAGAATATGTTCCTTCTTATCCAAGATTTGAACAAGAACCTCTTCATACGTTAAATCTTCCGCTATTTCGTCCAGTTCTAACTCAATAATGTGGTTCGGGTCTTTCACATATTTATGTAACATGGATATATGAAATACGTTATGAACACGAGACATATTTTAGCGAAAAGCGAGTCTATAAAGCTCAGATCCTACTCGATCGAGGATTAAAATGGGCCAATGAATCGAGGATTGAGCTTTCCTCTCTTTCCAAATCTCGTAACTCCTTTCCATGGAGCAACACATAACAACACATGATCTCTAATATCGAATTCCACGTCCTTTCATGAAGATCGGCCTGCTAACTCTTTTGTCGATCTTGTGAGGTTTTTATCGTTCCCGGATCGTTTGTATCTTTTTCCGTAGTCATACGTATTAGCTCCTATTCCCAACAACGCGTTTCTTCACCCACCTCATCCCAAATCTTTGAGAACGACACTTTCTTCCATACAACGCTTTGAATGGAGCCATGTCGATACTTGTTTGATAAGCATTGTTGTAGAAAAACTCCACCAATGGTAAGAACTTGTCCCAACTTCCCTTGAAGTCAAGGACGCGTAGTCTTAATAAATCTTCAAGAGTTTGAATAGTCCTCTCACGATTGTCCGTCCGTCGAGGATGATAAGTAGAACTAAATCGTAAATCCGTGCTATAGCTTTTTGCAAACTAACCCAAAATCGTGAAGTGAATCTTGGGTCTCGATCGAAAACTATGGATCTTGTCATACCATGCGATCTTACAATCTCGTTTATGTACATACTGAGCAAGACGTTCAAGTGTATAAGTTTCTCGTATAGGTAAGAAATGAGCGGAACTTGGTCAATCTATCAACAATGACCCAAATTGCATCTATGCCTTGAGAAATCTTGGGAAGACCAATGAATGAAATCCATGGTAATGTGCTCCCACTTTTATTCGGAATTTTAAGTGGTTGCAATGGACCTTTTGGTACTTGATGCTCACCGACTTGTTGACAAGTTAAACACCTTGAGATAAACAAATATTATCTCCTCTTCATATTGCCCCACCAAAATGTATGTCAAGATCATGATACATTTTAGCACTCCCGGATGGATTGCAAACGGTGTGTTGTCGCCGCCTCCATCATGATTTTATACTTTAAATCGGGGTTGTTAGGAACACAAAGTCCAGAGTTGACTCAAGTATTCCTTCTTCATCAATTCTTGATTCCTTCAGCGTAGCACCTTCTTATACTTTTTTTTCATCCTCATACGCATCACTCCAGTGTCATGCTTGGCGCGCTTTAACTTTATCGATTAAAGTCGGTTCTACTCGTATATTCTCCATCATCACGTGGGTCCCTGGAGTCTTTATCTCTATCTCCATCCTTTGTAAGTCATACAAAATGGGCCTTTGCGTTGACAATATCGCACTGGTACCCGCATATGATCTTCTACTTAACGCGTCAGCTACCACATTCGCTTTTCCAGGATGGTATTGGATGGTTTGATCATAATCTTTCAACAGTTCAAGCCAACGTCATTTGTGCATGTTGAGTTCCTTTTGAGTGAAGAAATATTTGAGGCTTTTATGATCCGTAGAAAGATCTCCACTTTCTCCCCATACAAGTAATGCCTCCAAATCTTTAGTGCAAAAAGCATTGCTTTGCTACTCTAGATCATGAGTAGGATAATTCCTCTCATATTCTTTGAGTTATCGTGAGGCATAGGCTATGACTTTTCCATGTTGCATGAGAACACAACCTAACCCTTTGCCCAAGCATCATCTTGTAGATGATAAATCCTCTCCGAGCGGATGGTATTGTCGAGCAGGTCTTTGAAATGAGTCTTCTCTTGAGTTCTTGAAAACTCTTCTCACATTCCTCATTCCAACCGAATTTTGTATCTTTCTGAGTTAGCTGAGTTAAGGGAGTAGTGATTCGAGAAAACCCTTCTATGAATCTCCGATAATAACCAGCTAAGCCGAGAAAGTTACGTACTTCGGTCACTGATTTAGGTTGCTCCCAACTTTGAATGGCTTCAATCTTTCTTTGGGTCAACAGATATTCCATGACTTGATACCACGTGCCCAAGAGAATCTTACTTCCTCGCCGAACTTCGCATTTCTTCAACTTGGCATAAAGCTTATATTCACGAAGCTTTTGGAGTATCAGCCTCAAGTATTGCTCATGATCTTCACGGCTTTTGGAATAAATAAGGATGCCATCAATAAAGACGACCAAAAAGTGATCTAAATATTCCTTGAATACTCGGTTCATCATATCCATGAAGGCAGCAGGAGCATTAGTCAATCTAAAAGACATGACTAGGAATTCATAATGCCCGTATCGAGTTTTGAAAGCCGTCTTTGGAATGTCATCAGTTCTAATCTTCAATTGGTGATATCCAGAACTAAGATCAATCTTTGAAAAGAATTTGGCACCTTGCAACTGGTCAAATAGGTCATCAATACGTGGCAATGGGTACCTATTGTTGATGGTGACATGATTCAACTCCCGATAATCAATACAAAGTCGCATACTCCCATCTTTCTTCTTCACGAATAGAACAGGAGCACCCCAGGAGAGTACTTGGGAACGAATAAAGCCAATGTCTACAAATTCCTCTGATTGGGTCTTTAACTCACGAAGTTCAATAGGAGCCATTCGATATGGGGCTTTGGAAATGGGTTTTTGTCTGGGGGTTCAAGGTCAATACAAAATTCAATTTCACGTTAAGGGGTAGGCCGAAAGTTCTTCAGAATACGTCGGAAATTTATTAACAATAGAAATATCATTCAAAACCGATGTATTTTTGTTTAGATCCGTGACATGAGCTAAGAAAGCTTGACATCCATTTTCAATAAGCGAATAGCTTTATGGCTTGAGATGACGGTGATTGATTTTAATGGTTGGGTTGCTTGAATTCACATAATAGGTTGGTTAGGAATATGAAAGCTAACAACCTTACGAAAACAATCAATTTTTGCATGATGAGTAGTTAACCAATCAATCCTAAATTACGTCAAATGCAAGTATTTTTAATGAAATAAGATCGACAGGTAATGTGAGGGTACCGATTTGAACCAAACAAGACTTATAAATAGTGGATGTAATGAAGGTTTCTCCCAACGGAGTTTCAACAGATAAGTCAAAGTCCAATTTCTCTGGAGTCAAATTTAAACGTTGAGTGCAAGTAGGAGAAATAAAAGAATGGGTAGAACCGGTATCAAATAAGGTATATACTTCACTAGATTTTATGATAAGCTTACCCGTGATGACCTCGTTCGGGTTCCTTACTTTCTGGGAGGTCACGACAAACGCTCTCCCTTGAACTACTGGTTTTGTCTTGTCTGGGATGACTTTTGCTGCCTCCATCCCAGCTGGACTTGTCTTCGGTGCACGACAAAATCGGGCCAGGTGACATTCTCTTCCATAATTGTAATATGCTTTGGAGGGCATCGCGCAATTTGGACTGATGTGTCCCTCCCCTCCACATTTGAAGCATATGATAAGTGGTCGTTCTCCTTCCTTAACGACAGGTGCTGATGCTGACGTCTTTCCATCTTGGTTGAATCTCCTCTTCTTGAAATGTCCATTCTTATTGTTTTGGCCATGATTACCACCTAAGTGGTTACCATTTCTGGCATGTTGATTCCCTCTACGCTTATTGTCACCGCTTCGATGACCGTTATCACTGGTATTATCATTTTGCCGGCTGCTCTCTTTTGGTTGGGTTGACTCATTATCGCGCTCCAATAACTGAGCCCTATTAACAACATCTGAATATAAACACAGTTTATGAGAGATAAGATATTGACGTATCTCGAGTTTCAAACCTCTTAGAAATATTCGTGTCATTCTCTCCTCATTATCAACCAAATGGGATGCAAACCGGGACAGCTTGGCAAACTTGGCTTCGTACTACGACACGGTCATGTTGTTTTGCTCCAGTTTAATGAACTTTACTTTTTTCATGTGACGAATACTTTCAGGAAAGTACTTGTCGTTGAACAGTTCTTGAAACTTCTCCCAAGACATCTTCAGTGCGGTAGGTTGAGTACGCTTTACAGATTCCCACCTGTAATCTGTCTCTGCCCGTAACATGAAGGTGGTAGAGGGAAACTTTTGCTCCTCGGAGTAACCCAAGACATCAAATATCTTGTTGATCTGTTTTATCCACGTCTCCGCCTTAAGTGATTTTGGCTCTCCAAAAAACTCTGGTGGTTCCAACTCCTTGAACTGTTTGGCGGTGACCGTCTGAGAGTTGCCAGTGTTTCCACCTACATTTTGGACAGGAGCCGCTCTCGCCTGATGTTTCATGAATTGCATGAAGCCTCGAAACATTCCATTGTTCATCATTTGGTTAATGTTGTTGTTTGCATGTGGATTGTCGCCTTCCTGATGCACATTGTCTTGGTTATTGATCTGTGGAGACTCAAAGGTCTCCTGTGCTCCATTGATGTTCTCAACATTCTCGGATGCCATTTTCAAATACTGCCACAAAACAAGGGTTAATTAACATATCACATATTATCCCTATACTCTGACCGACCAATTAAATACCAAATAAACTTAGGTAGGTCATACTAGCGAAGGAATTCCCTATCTCTCCCCTCCTAGTTCTTGTCTCACATCTCAGCCAGGGATCATATCCCTAAGCTTTGATACCAACTATGACGCCCCCAAAATAGGTATACATCATCCATCTTGAGTCGCCAAATACATGGTACAGAATACAAATACAATCTTTAATATACAACAAGAGAGCTGTGAGTTTTAATACAATTATTGTCTTCTAGACAATATCCACTCTCAGAATAAGTCCTCAATACATTTATTGTCGCACTATTTAACATAATAGTGAGGACTACTAATACTATCATCTCGGACCATCACTCCGTTCCCCGACTAGTCCCGGCTACGTTCTCATTTCCTGAAGAGAACAGTGAAAGAAAGGGTGAGCTCAACTAGCCCAGTAAGAAATATTATGACTAAGATAATGCAAAATAAGTTATTATTAGCCTTCAACAATGTTAAACTGATAAAATACAATAGACATCAAGTTTAACTGCAGCGGAACAAGCAATCCATTAAAAGAGTCAAGTAGAGAATAAAATCTACTATCTTTTATGATTTAAAAAGGTTTTTCATCACTTTTATCGTTGGGACTCAGCTTAATAAATCATCTATATCATCCCTGTACTACAGCCGAGGATATTCATTAGTATCATAACCACAAATTATCCATGCACTACGGGCCAAGGATATTCGTGTATTCATCAATGGTCATGATCATGCCAACATCTGTCCATCAATGCACTACGGGCCAATGAGGACTTTTACCACATCATTTGTAATATTACGGTCGTGATTATATCGAATAAACCCTGGTCATAATCATACCAAGTCCATCTATGCACTACAGGCCACAGATGACTTTCAATAAAATATAAACATGAGGATGATGACAATGATATAAGAATTCAATAAAACAAGTTCAAGAATTAATTTATCAAGGAACTAATAACGTCCAAATTGTCAACATGATACTTCTTTGTAGAGTAAAATTCAAGAATGCTCGAAAGAATATTTCCATGAAAAGATCTTTGGATGAAGCATGAAATATCGAAGGATATTCCACTAATTTCATGGAGTATAGAAGTCAAAACTTTAACCAACCGAGTTTAATAAAGAATGGAATAACAAAAGAAATCACCATGCATGCAATTGCTTGGCATAGACGAGTTATTTAAATAGAATAATAAATAACGGAACCGGTCGGTAAGCGTAAACGTAGCGGGATATTCCAATGAGAATAATAAAGAATAGAATAACAATGAAATCACCATGCATGCGGTGCTTGCAGATGACAAGTTATTCAATGAGAATAATAAATAACGGAATCGGGGCCCGGCGTAAAATGCATGACGAGGATATTCCAATGAGAATAATAAAGATTTTAACCGAATCCCAAGTAAAAACGCATGCACGGGATATTCCAACGAGAATAATAAAGACGGAACCGTCGTCCCATATAACGCATACATATATCTGAGGATGTTCCAATGAATAATAACGAATGGAACAACAACAAAAATCACCAAGTATAGGGTGATCACGTATACAAGTTATTCCAATGTAATAATAAAGAATGGAATAACGAAGTTCTCTTCAATAATATGAAAAAAATAATACCCACTACCGTAAAAAGAAACTTGATATCGGAAGTAGTGAAGTAGCGAATACTTTTCTTCTTTCTCTCTATAGTTTCTCTCTCTATAATTTCTCTCTCTGAGTTTCAATTGAATTAAGTAAGAAATAATGAAGGAATGAGTTTCTATTTATAGAAGAATGGAATGAATAAGTAACTAATCCATGAACTAGTCTAGATTGATTTACTTTAAATGGGCCGGTCCAGATTGGTTTATAATAAAATATAATATATTCTTATTATTGTCTAATAAAACAAATAACTTTTAAATAAAATATATTATATATTATATATATATATATATAGATGTGCCAAAATCACAAGATACACTCCTCATGATCAATATTTTCCTTCCTTTACCAAATTGTCAACAAAGTTAATATATATATATATATATATATATATATATATATATATATATATATATATATATATATATGTATAGCCTTAATAATGCGCTCTCCCACCACACAAACCAAATCCTTTTTCTTTGATTTCTTGAGACCCCCCCCACCATTTCCAAAACATGTGACAAAATTATATATATATAATACGATATATATATATATATATATATATATATATATATATATATATATATATATATATATATATATATATATATATAACAAAAGCTGAAACAACTTCTACCGAATGACTTTGAAAAATGGGTTAGTGAGGTATCAAATACCTCATAAAATTCCCTCAATATTTTTTAACAACATTTATCACCATTATTATAATTCACAATATTAATCGACCGTGTCGTTCCTGGAAAGAGGGGCTTTCCAATAAGGATTTCTCCTATTATGGCATAAATTAGGTGACCAAACCTCTCATTGGCGGTAACTTACAGACATCGTTAATATTGCAAATAATAATATTAATAACTCATCATCTCAATTATTGATTTAATAATATATAAAATATTGACAATAATTGAATAAAACTGAATGACTTCTTACATAAGCATCAATAATTAATATCGTGTGCTACTATGCAACCACGCGTATTCATCAGACTTTACTACTAATGAGTAGTTCAACAAGATCAACGGTTAAACTTCCGTCGTTATTTTCATAAAAATATTTTTGTCGTTTTCTCGATCCGACAATAATTACATTATGGGGTCCACTGATGATTTAACCTATGGTTATGCGAATATTCCCTGGCTAAAACGAATATTCCCCGACCAATCGAATATTATATAACAACTTGCGTACTTTGCAAAATTTATAAATACTACCCACAACTATAACATTATATCAAATTTATTCCATAATATTCAAAAATGATAATTATAGAAAATTCATCTTTATTCATAAAAGTTGGGGTCTTACATATATTATTAAATTAATAATTGAGATGTCAAAGTTATTCATATTATTATTTACAATATTGACAATGTTTAGAAGTTCTGTCAAGGAGAGGTTTGGTCATCTAATTGTGTGCCAATAAAGAGAAATCCTTATCGGAAAGCCCCATCTTTCCTGGGAACGACCTGGTTGTTAAATATTGTGAGTTATAATATTAATGATGAATAAGTTCGTGTTGATTAAAGATGAAATTGATAGTTCCATTGTGTGAGAATTATTAGTGTTAGTGGAAATCGGCATTTATTTCGATAATAATTGATGTCTGGAAGTTATCGGTTATTTAACCGGATAAATGAGAAATTAATTGCTATTAATTCACATGATTATAACTATTTGTTCACATGTGTGTACTATTGATTCACATTCTTGTACTATTAGGGGTGGTGGTGCAAGATTGATAATACTTGCATGACTAAGTTAAAAATAGAGGTATAGTTGAAGGTACTATACTGTAATTCGTATTTTCACATAATTATAACTATTGATTCACATGATTGAACTATTGATTCACATTATTTACTATTAGGGGAGGTGGTGCAAGTTTGATAATACTTGCAGGAGTAAATTAAAAATTAAGGAAAAGAGGAAGGTATTATACTGTAATATTTTGAGCCCCAAAACGTGCAATTATCGAAACTATATTTTCCTATAAATAGAAGCTCATTCCTTCATTATTTTTGACCAATTCACTAAGTATCACAAGTGCAATTATTATAGAGAGAAAGAAGAAGAGAAGTTTGCTATCTCACTATTCCAGTATCCAGTTTCTTCTAAGGTAAGGGATATTATTATTATAGTAAGGGGTATTATTCTTTCGTATTCATGAAGAGATTTATTTTCTTTCAATACTCGTAAGGGTTGTTATTCCATTCTTTATTATTATGTTGGAATAACTTTATCTATCTAATCCGCATACATGGTGAAATTCTTCTGTTATTCCATTCTTTATTATTACATTGGAATAACTTGTCTGTCTGCATCTTGATCTATCGCATGCCTGGTGAATTCTGTTGTTATTCCATTCTTTATTATTTTGTTGTAATATCCTGTCTGTGCGGATTACACATGTATGGTGAATGATCCTTCGTATTCATTCCTTATTAAATTGTGGAAACGATCTGTCTACGTGGATTACCGCATGGCGGGTGAAAATTCATTTGCAGTTTCATATATTCTATTATACTTAGTTGGTTAAAGTTTTGACTTCTATACTCCATAAAATTAGTAGAATATCCTGGATATTTACGCTTCATCCAGTATCTTTTCATGGAAATATTCTTCTAAGCATTCTTAAATTTTACTCCACAAAGCAGTATCATGTTGACAATTTGGACGTTATTGATTTCAGGATAAATTAACTTATAAAACTTTAAAATTTATTCTTGAACTTATTTTATTGAATTATTATGTCATTGTCATCATCCTCATGCTTATATTGTGATGAAAGTCATCTTTGACTTATGTGCATAGATGGACTCGGTATGATTATGACCAGGGATCATTCGGTATAATCATGACACTGTAATGTTATAAATGATGTGGTAAAAGTCCTCGGTGGCACATGGTGCATTGATGGACGATTTTGGTATGATTATGACCGAGGATTATTCGGTATAGTCATGACCATTGATGATTTAATGAATATCCTTGGCCCGTAGTGCGGGGATGATTCGATGATGTGGTTTATTTATTAAAAGTCGAGTCTCGGCGTTAAAATTGATGAAAACATTTTAAATCATAGAAGATAGTAGATATCATGCTCTCTACTTGACTCTTCTAATGGATTGCTTATTCCATCAGTAGTTAAACTTGATGTCTATTGTATTTTATCGGTTTAACATTGTTGAAGACTAATGATAATTTATTCTGCATTATCTTAGTCATAATATTTCTTACTGGGCTAGTTGAGCACACCCTTTTGCTTTCATTGTTCTCTTCAGGAAATGAGAACGTAGCCGGGACTAGTAGGGGAACGGAGTGATGCTCCGAGATGGTGTATTAGTAGTCCTCGCAATTCTATAAAATATTGTGACAATAAATGTTTTGAGGACTCCATTGAGTGTGGATATTGTCTAGAAGACAATATTCGTATTTAAATTCTCAGCTTATGTTTTATCGTATTTTACACGATAGTTGTATTATTAAGTTATATTTGAATTTTGTACCATGTATCTGGCGACTCAAGATGAGTGATGTATACCTGTTTTGGGGGCGTCACATTGTAAACCTCTTAGAATTCTCTAATCACAAATTAGCATTCAATATTTCATTATGGTAATATTGTTCACTCCATTTCAAACAATTTACTCTTGAATAACTCCAATAAAAGGATACATCATCCTTTAAGATGCTTCATAGCAGATAAATGATTGTTCAAGCAAAAAATATCTTAAAATTCTAAACCATGAAAGAGGCAGTAATATTACTTGAAATTTGGTTTTGTTTTCATACAAGAACCTTAAAGTTAAGAGGTAAAAGCAGCATGACATTAACAACACAAGTTTTTACTTCTAACACTATAGAGCAACGAAGGTCACAACTTTCAACCAATGCCCCTTGACCTTCTATTTCAAAAAACTCACTGATTAAACGTTGATTAAGTTGATGAATAACACAAATCGAACACGCTTTTATGCATAATTTGAAGTTTTATTGCAAATTAAAGGGTTTGCTCGGAATCGCCTCGAATCGTCGTTCACCTAGATGAATTTCTAGCGGACGCAGTGAATTTTTATTTCTCGACTTAGCCTGTTTGGGGGGGGGGGGGCATATGGTCAGCAAATTAAATTATTTCAGTCCCTTAGAATTTTTAGCAGACGAGGATTCTATATTTTTAATCCCATTTGTTCAAAATTGTGATGGAAGGTAGAGATGAAATTTATCAATTTTTGATCCATAACAAATATATATTATGGATGATTGTCCATATATATATATATATATAGGGAAATGATCCATAACATGTATTTGCTATGGATGAGAAATGGGAAAATAGCATCATAACCATCCATTACAAAAATTAATGATTGAGATTTAATACAAAATTTTATCTTTCGCTAGTTGAACTAACGAACGTAGGGAAATTTTTTTGGGCCAAAATTGTCCCTAATATCAGGCTATCAAGCCAATGAAGTAAATTTAGGCCTTAATTTATATATCCGCTAGCTTAACTAGCGGAAGAAAGAACAATGGATCTCGATTATTATGCCTAATATTAGCAAATATCAGATCTAATATATATTCTCGAATATTTGGTTGGCAAATATTAGATCTAATATATATGGACGATGTTAGTGGTAAATATGGAATGATGCTACTAAGCATGTGATAAATTGTAGTTGTTTATACATTGTGACACCGGAGAGTAATTTGTCTTCCTCGCTCAACAATTCAGTCATGGAGAGCTGAATGTTCTGTTTAGAGTTTATTTTATTATAATCGTTTTCTACACGGAAGAATACCCACTGGAAGCGCCGAAAAATCTCCAAGGCAGTTATTGTGAACACAGTAAGGTAGTTTTGTCTTTAGATCTGATAGCTTGATATTAGGGACCTTATAGGTTGATATTAGGGACAATTCTTGTGACGCCCCCAAAATAGGTCCACATAACCCATTCTGAGTCGCCAAATACATGGTACAGAAAACAACTACAACTTCATTATTACAATTGTCGTGCAAAATACGACAACACGTATGCTATGAGTTTAAATACAAATATTATCTTTTAAACAATATCCAAACTCAAATAAGTCCTCATTACAATTATTGATACACTATTTTACAAAATAGTGAGGACTGCTAAAACAACTGTCTTGAACCATCACTCCATACCCCGACTAGTTCCCGCTATATTCTCGCCTACTGAGAAGAAAAATGGAACAAAAATAAAAAGGATGAGCTCAACTAGCCCAATAAAGAATATTATGACTAAGATAATGAAAAATAAATTATCGTTATCCTTCAATAAATCAGATAAAATATAATGGGCAGTAAGTTTAGATCAATATTCGCAGCAGAAATAACAATTCATTAGAAGAGTTAAGTAGAGAATGAATTCTACTATCTTCTATGATTTAAAAGTTCATCATCAATATTTTATCCTTGTGACATCAATCAATATACATCTTGAACCAAATATTCATCTTTGCACTACGGGCCAAAGATATTCATTTGTATTACCAGTTAGTTATGTTCATCTCAACACCTGTCCATCTTTGCACTACGGCCAAAGATATTCATCAGGTAATCATTCATCTTTGCATTACAGGCCAAAGATATTCAATTATATCACCATTTAGGATTGAGGACGATGAAAATATTTTAAAGAAAATGAATCCAGTAATATAAAAGGACAAAAATTAGAGATTTATACTTTAGTTTATCTAAGTTCAAAAATACTCCATAATAATCAATTGTGGAGCAAAATTCAAGAATGAAGATCAAAATATGGATACAATCAAAGATAGTAACCATAATAGACAACTTGGACAAGAAAAGAAAATTTAATTTTTCTGTGAATAGTGTCGTATTAGTGAATAGTGTTGTATACATGAATAGTGTCGTATATGTGAATAGTAACCCTGACACGAAAAGGTAAAAATTTCAACAAGAAAAATTATACTTTGTGAATAGTACCGTATTCGTGAATAGTTCCATATACGTGAATAATAACCTCAACATGAAAAGGTAAAAAATTCATAATAAAATTCATATCAATATTTTGGTGAAATGATATTGAAAGAAACAACATCATTTACTTGAAAAATAACATCCTTTACCTCAAAAGAATAGTACTTCTGGCTGAAACATCGGATATAATATTGAAGGAAACTTACACTGTATAACAACACTCAAAGTATCTAAATACTCACAAAAATACGCTCAATATTATAGAGAGAAAAAACTTCTGATTCTGGTGTAATTTTTAATTCTAACCTAAGCACCCTATTTATAGAAAAATGCTTAGAACATCAAAGCGAAAAATTTAATAAAATAATATTTTATAAAAAAAAAATTCATGCCCACCCTTGAAAATTAGATTTCAGCACACCAGTGGGGCCCACCAATATAAAAAAACATTTTTCATAAAAAAAAATTTATACCCCCAAAATCAATCCAGACCCAATATTCCGAAACTTCAATAATTCATAATAAATAGCCCTTTATCAGAAAAATACGAATTTTATGTCCATTTCATAGGAAATTTAATTCCTTATAACTTTATAGAAGAAAGTTTTTCCAAATTCTAAACGAAAAATGCCCGAAATCCACATACGGATGATCTTGCAGACTATAATCAAATTTTAGTCAAACATGGTGTGACGCCCCCAAAACAGGTATACATCACCCATCTTGAGTCGCCAGATACATGGTACAGAACTCAACTACAAACTTAATTATACAATTGTCGTGCAAAAATAAGACAAAACATAGCTGAGAGTTTAAACAAGAATATTGCCTTCTAGACAATATCCACTCTCATTGGAGTCCTCATTATAATTATTATCACACTATTTCACAGAATAGTGAGGACTACTAATGCAACCATCTGGACCGTCACTCAGCTTCCCATTAGTCCCAAATATATTCTCATTTCTGAAGAGAACAATGAAAGAAAAGGGTGAGCTCAACTAACCCAGTAAGAAATATTATGACTAAGATAATGTAGAATAAATTATCCTTAGCCTTCAATAGTATAAAAATTGATAGAATACAATAGACAACAAGTTTTAGATCAACTACTGCAGCAGAATAAGTAATCCATTAGAAGATTCAAGTAGAACATAATGTCTACTATCTCTTCTAGATTAAAAGTCCATCATTAATATTTCATTCCTGTAATACTTAACAACAGTTCTTTGTTATACCCAAGACAAAAATAACTATCATCACCTGTCTTCACCTGAACCACCAAAGATTATAGTTAAATTCACAATTCATGTTTATAATAATGTGAATCAACAATTTCTCCTTGCCACAAAGGCTTAATAGAACATTTACTCAATATCCTTACTCCAAAGGCTAAAGATATTTAAATGTAATAACAATGATCATACCAATCAGTTGTCTATCTTTGCACTACTGGCCAAAGATATTCAACTATAAAACCAATGGTCATGATCATACCAATCAATTGCCTGTCAGTACACTACAGCCAAAGACATTCAACTGTTAACTAATGGTCATGATCCTGCTAATCACATCATCGAATTATCCCTGCACTACGACCAAGGATATTCATTAGTATCACAAGTGGTCATGATCATGTCATACACATGTCCATCTTTGCACTACGGGAAGCTATCAATTAACAGTTCATCTTTGCACTACGACCAAAGATATCAATCAATAGTTCATCTTAGCACGTAAGCCAAAGATATACTACTGTAAAATTAATAATTAACAGTCCATCTTTGCACGTAAACCAAAGATATACAACTGTTAAACCAATAATCAACAGTCCATCTTTGCACGTAAGCCAAAGAATACTTTCATCACAATATAAGCATGAGGATGATGACAATGATATAATAAGCATTAATCAAACGAAATCAAGGATAAATATTAAAGACTTTAAATTTATCCAGAGTTTAAAAATATCCAAATTGTCAACATGATACTGCTTTGTGGAGTAAAATTCAAGAATAATATTCATGTCAAAAATAATTTGGACAGAAAAGAAATATAGTTTTCGGGTAAATAGTACCCCGTGAATAGTAACTCATGAATAGTAACTCATGGATAGTAACTCATAAATAGTAACTCATGAATAGTAACTCGTAAATAGTACTCCGTATTCGTACATAGTATCGTATACATAAATAATTTTATATATGCAAATAGTGTCATATACATGAATAGTGTCGTATACGTGAATAGTAACCCCGACACAAAAAGATAAAGTTTAACAATAAAATTCATATCAATATTTATAACACCTTAATCCAATTGTTATAAATCACTTAATAATCTCATAATCTAATATTATTAATATTACCACAATATTTTAATTATTTCTTAAACTTATAAATAATTTATTTTAATTGTTTACACTTTACTAATTAATGAATCATCCTAAAATGTCAAACTTATAAGATTTCATCACCAATAACCAAAACTCTCATCAAAAATCTGCATATACCTTATATATGATTCTCAAGCCATAAAATCTTATCTTCCAATTTTTTTAGTTCACATAACATATTTAATTCATTTACTCATAACTAGTCCATTTTCATGAAAAATATCAAATCAGTACAAACAAATTTTCTTTTCTGGGATTTAGCAGAATATAGTCCCATATTGAACATATATTTTTCTCAAAATTTTTAAAATTCATTTACTATTTTTCATATGACTAAAACTACCGAATATTTAGACATTTATCAAAAATTGTACTTTTGTCCAAAAATTTCAAAATTAACAGGGTATACTGCTGTTATATAGATGTACTCCCAATAAAAATTTCATAAATTTTGGAGTTAACCACAAGTAGTTATAAGGGTTTACTTTTAAAATAGTCTTTTTCCATAAAATTCATAACTCCTAATCTATACATCCAAAAATTGCCATTTTTGGACACAATCTAGAAAACTCATCAAATTATCATTTCAAATTTTTTCAGAATTTTTGAGAGTCAAAAAAATTACGAAACTGCCCCTAGCAGAAACCCCTTACTTACAACGGTTGAACGAAAATAATATTCCTTACGAATATTGAATGAAAATAATATTGCTTATGAATATTAAACTAATATAATGAATATTGAACGATAATAATATTCATACGGATACGAAAAATAATATCTCTTCAAAATATAAAAATAATAACCCTTACCTCAGAAGAAGACTAGATACTGGAGTAATGAAGTAGCAGACTACTCTTCTTCTTTCTCTCTATAGCTTCTCTCTCTATAACTTCTATCTCTATAATTGCTCTTGTGAGACTTAGTGAATTGGTGAGAAATGAAGGAAGAATGAGCTTCTATTTATAGAAAAATATAGTTTCAATAATTGCACATTTTGGGGCTTGAAATATTACAGTATAATACCTCCCTCTTTTTTTTTATTTTTAATTTAGTCCTGCAAGTATTATCAATCTTGCACCACCTCCCATAATAGTAAATCATGTGAATCAATAGTAAATCATGTAACTCAATAGTTCTAAACATGTGAAAAAATTAATTATAGTATAGTACCTTCAACTATACCTCTATTTTTAATTTAGTCATGCAAGTATTATCAATATTGTACCAACTCTCCTAATAGTAAATCATGTGAATTAATAGTACACACATGTGAACACATAGTTATAAGCATGTGAATTAATAGCAATTAATTGCTCATTTATCCGATTAATTATCCGATTGGTCAATATAACCTACAGACATCAATTATTATCGAAATAAATGTCGATTTTCATTAACACTAATAATTTCAACACAATAGAACTATCAATTTCATCCTTAATCAACACGAACTTATTCATCATTAATATTATAATTCACAATATTTAACAACCAGGTCGTTTCCAAGAAAGAGGGGGCTTTTCGATAAGGATTTCTCCCTATTGGCGCGTAATTAGATTATCTAACATCTCCTTGACAGAACTTCTAGACATTGTCAATATTGCAAATAATAATATGAATAACTTTATCGTCTCAATTATTGATTTAATAATATAACATATTATGCAGATGATAATGTGACAACAATTGAATCAATAATATGAGAGATATGATGCAACAATTACTGTAGCAATAATTGAGTATAACTGAGTGATTTCTCACGTAAGCATCAATAATTAATACCGTGTACTGCTATGCAACCACACGTATTACTGTACTTTTACTACCGATTATTTTATGACAACTTGCTTACTTTGAAAAATTTTCATATATCACCCTTAACTTTAAACTTTTATCAATTTAATCATTTACCAAAATAGAATAATTATAAGAAAATTGAATACTTTCATTTCATAAAATTCGGGGTCTCACACATGGGGCACACCAACATATTTAACATGTTTTTAGCATTTTGTAATAAAATCAATTCGGACCCAATTTGCTCTTTTCCTCCTCATTTATTCATATACCGTGAATTTAGTATAAAAATATCACCATTATTATATTATCACATTATATATTTATAATGTAATATAATAATATATTTGAATGAATTATTTTATCAGAAAAGATAAAATATCAATTTTTAATAATTGTCACTTTTCTAAAAATTCCTCTATTTATATCCCAATTGAATAAATATTTTCTTATTATTTTTTATCAATAATCAATTATTCACAAATAATATTACAGAATCACAATAATGACAATTAGGTCGTTCCTAGAAAAGAGGGAGCTTTCCAATAAGGATTTCTCCTTATTAGCACGCAATTAGGTGACCAAACCCTCTTCCTAGACAGAACTTCCTTAGACATTGCCAATAATGCTATCTAATAATATTATTCAAATAATATGAATTATTAATTTAATAATGAGAATATTGTGCAGTGATAATTATTGAATCAATAATATAAAATATCAACGTAGCAATTATTGAATCATTAAAATAAAATATTGAACAGTAATTACTGTAACAATTATTGAGTAGTGACTTCTTACGTAAGAATTAATAATTTTTGCAATACCGTGTGCTACTGTGCAACACCGCATATTACTGTATTTTAACCACGGGTTATTCTAACAGTTTTAACGGTAATAACTACGCCGTTATTTATAAAAAACTCATACTTGTCATTTTTTTCATTTGACAGTTTTCATTATGGGGCCCACAAATGGTTGCGCTGTCGTACGAATATTCTTCGAAAACAATGAATATTTTATAACCACTTGCTTATTTAAAATATTTGCGCATTTTATCCATAACTAACCACATTAATCAAATCAACCCATTACTATTTTAAAATAATAATTAGAGAAAATTCAATTTTATAAAAAGTTGGGGTCTTACAATTCTTTCCAAAAAAAATTTTCTCTACGTTCGCTAGTTCAACTAGCGGAAGGCAAAATTGTGTATTAAATCTCAGTCATTAATTTTTGTAATGGATGATTATGATATTATTTGCTCATTTTTCATCTATAACAAATATATGTTATGAATCATTCCCCATATGTATATATATATATATATATATATATATATATATATATATATATATACGTAATCGAGCCGATCGATGAGGGGCTCCACTTACTTTGTTAAAATACGGAATTTTTTTTTTAAAACAACTAATTTTTTTTTTTAATATTTTATGGAACTGAAATTTTTCTATAATATAATATTTTGGGCGTGATTTGGATACCTATACCAAAAAATATATGTACAGTCTGCACATACCTGTTTTGTTATACGTATCTAAATCACATCCAAAACACTGTATTATGAAAAAAGTTCAGTTCCATAAAATATTAAAAAAAAATTAGTTGTTTTAAAAAAAAAAACCAAAAAAAAAATTCCGCATTTTAATAAAGAGAGCTCTTACAGGAATCGGATCATATATATATATATATATATATATATATATATATATATATGTCGGACACCCCAATAATGTGAATAAAATATAAATGGCATAAAAAAAATATATAATAATCATCCAGATTTGGTGCATGCGCCAATACGTGTCTATGTATGGAACCAATATATGATATTATGATGTTAGTGGTCACTCATTATTGGAAACTTTTCAATCATTATGCTACTATAAGAAAAGGAAATGCAGACATTAAAAAATATTTATATATATATAGGGTTAGTTTCTTGAATAATACTACAGACATAAACTATTTTATAAAAATATTTTATAAATTATTGATGTGTCATATTCCATCTCAGCATATTGATGAACAAATTGCTTTAATGTAGTCTTCGGTCCCACACAATATGTTGAAGTGGAGTTTGCCACATTAACAGTTTATAAAATGTTTGTAAAATAATTTGTGTCTTTAGCATTATTCTAGTTTCTTAGCATGTGGATTGACAGGAGGATGACACTTGTATTAGTGACACAGTTCTTATGTAAGATAAATGTCAGCCTACTTACTAGTCCCTTAGTCCCATAATGAGTGTCTCATTAGACATGAATTTATCAATAATAATTTGTGAATATTGAATTATTTTAGGATAATAATTTTCGATTGAAAATTTGTAATCTTTTATTTATTTGTTTGTTTTTGAAAACTTATATTATTATAATTATAATTCAATTCTAAAGAGAAATGATTTCATCCAAAGGGGTAAATGTAGAAATGAAATGAGTTAAGAGAAGTGTAGGAATAACTTAGGTCTATATATAATGTCCGATATGAACTTATTGTAATACCGCAGTCTCATACCGAACATGTAGGGAAAAATTTATTTGTTTATAATTAATTAATTATGATTTTTTAGGTAAGGTTATGGTGAACTAATTAAAATGACTTAAGATGACCGAAATTTGTTACGAACTCGGGAAAAAAATAATAATAAAAAGAATAAAAATACTTGAGTAGGCCATGAAACAGAAAAACCACTACATATACACAAAGAATTAATAAAACTAGATTTTAAATAATAAATTGTAATAGTAGCTTTATTTTTCTAAAGGTATTTTTTATAATACCGCAGTCTCATACCGAACATATAGGGAAGATTTTATCTGTATATAATGAATTAATTATGATTTTTTAGGTAAGGTTATGGTGAGCTAATTAAAATGACCTAAGATACCGAAATTTGTTACGGACTCGGGGAAAAAAAGTTCATACCCTTCGGGACTCTTTTACCCCTCCAATAGGTTCAAATTTTCTTATCCAAAAAATATATCCCCAAAGCATATATGAGATAAACTTGTTAAAAATAAGAAAAATTCTCAACTCAAATTAACCATCATAGCTCTCCCTCATACAAATCTCTCCCTCTCCATCTCCTTCTCAACCTTAGGACTCCATGAGTAATGTAACATGTGTATTGGACGCACCTTCACTAGAAATCAATATGAATTCGACCACTTGAAATTTGCTAGAAAACAGGGCCCGTTCAATTTTTTTGGGGGTTTCAAGTCAAAATTTTAAATTGGGGTTTTTTTTACCATTCAATATTAAATTAAATTAGCATTTATGATTTTTTTTTAAAATTAAAATTTTATTTTTCTTGCCTTTCACCTAATTTTTCTGTGATATTCTTTTTATTACTCGTAACAAATTTTTCAAGAGCTCCCTTTTGGGATTCAATTAATTTTTCTACTCTTTTTTTTTGAAGTTTTTGATACCCAGATTCATATTTTCGAGGAGCCAAAAAAACAAATAACAAGCCAAAAATACAAATAACAAACATATACTTTTCAGCCAAAAAACAAATAACAACAAATACTTCTCAGTCAAAACACAACTAACAGAACTTTTTCCGCTAAAACGAGTAACAATAGTACCTATTTAACAATACTTGAACAATGAACATAACAAATTCAGAGTAAGAATTATTAATTTACAAATCCTAATTGAAAAGAAAAAAAAAATTACACGAGAAAAGATTGATATTATTACCTATTGATGTGTTGAATTCAATTTTTGTAGAGCCAGATGATCTCAACACTCAACTCCTCAAATTTGAAGCAAACAAAAAATATATAAGATTAAAAGATATAATATTTATTGACAATTGTAGATTTGTATTTAGAGAAAAAAACTTATTTAGAGAGAGAAAATGAGAGACATATAAAGAGCCAGAGAGAAAGAGACAAAAGTAGAGTCACTGATAGTCTGGATAGAGCGGAGTCACTGTTCTAATCTCGAAGAAGAGAGTCACTATCTAGATACTACTGATTTGTTTGGAAAAAACAATTTGGATTTTTTAATGGCCTCTAACATAAGTATTATTAAATTTTGGGAGGAAATAATTTATGCTTTTTTAATGGGTTTTAACATAAAGATTATTAAATTTTGGGAGCCTTCGCTCAATTTTGAAGCCTCAAATAATTATTTAATTTAAATAATTTGCTTAACTGTAGGACCGGCCCTGCAAAACTAGGATTAGTAGCACAATGAACAATTTGAGAAACAAAACTGATCATTGTAGTCAATTATATTTCATCATCCTACACAAAATACGGACGGCGAGTCCTATAAAAACAAGTTACATAATACTTGGATAACAAATGCCATCTGACATATAACTTTCTGTTATATCAATGCAACTCATTTCTATAGACAGTCAAACTGAACTTTCCAGTTCAAACAGTCTGGAATTAAAATCCAGTTGAGTCCCATATTAGAAGGGCCCACAAGACTAACCACTTAATTGGCATTGGTGGCTGATATTTATAAGTAGTTCAGTTGCACAATGGTGTTTAATCAGATGTTAATGCATACACTAAAGCAATATGGTGAACAAAAATGGGAATAGAATACATGAGTGAGGACTAGTAAAAATTTATACCCCTTCAATCACTACGCCTACGCCGCCGGAAATGCCCAAGAATAAAGCTGTCTGCATACAGTGGATTAATAATAATAATAATAATAATAATAATAATAATAATAATATTGTGTTATATTAAATTAATGACTACAATTAGGTTAGTGGTCTTTAAATAGGGTGACTAAAGTTAAGATAGTGGCTTTTAAATGAGTTGGTTAGAGTTAGGTTAGTAACTTTTAAATGAGATGGCAACTTCTGGGCCTTAGATCTAATAACTAGATACAAACCCGCGCTTTGCGGCGGAATTATTCATTTTGTTAATAATAAATTTATACATGCAATTAATAAATTAAAATATAATAAGAAGATGATAGATTGTTGTGCTATAATCAAATTTTAATAGCATATGTTATATAGTGTTGCATAAAAATTTTGTGCACAAATACATATCCAAGTATATATATAATTAATCTAATCACTAAACCCCAGAACATTACATAATAAAAGTTGTGTGTGTGTATATATATATATATATATATATATATATATATATATATATATATATATATATATAGGATCTTAAGCTCACCCTTATCCAACTCACCCGAGCTCACCCCTTTTAGCAGACGGACGGACGATTTAGGGTTCGGCCATACAACCGTCGTCTATACTTTTAACAACGCTATATGTTGTCCCACTACAAGAAAAAAAGTCTATCGTCGGCATCGCACTTTTCGGTCATGAGATAACTATCAATGATCGAATGCGGTTGTTGATAGTAAATCATAAAAAATCGTCATTGGGATGCACATCAATGACCACTATTAATGATCGATATATCTGCGGATCGATAAAATTACGATTGATATATTGAATAACGATCGGATAAAATTACGATTAGCAGAAGTTTGGTCATTATTATTAATATCGCTCACCGATAGCATATCACATCATCGATATTATTAATCGATGATAGACCTTTTTCTTGTAGTGTCCGTTGCTAAAAGTATAGGTGACGGTTGTATAACCAAACATCGTCAGATCCGTCGCTAAAGGGGGGTGAGATCGGGTGAGTTGGATAAGGGGTGAGCTTAAGATTCAGACCATATATATATATATATATATATATATATATATATATTAATGTCTTAATAAAAATGTTTATAATGTAACCAATATGGTTAAAAATGGGTAACTCTTTCATTCTAAAGCACCAACAAATATTTAGAAAGTGTCATGCACAATGCCATTGAATTGTTATATTGATATGATTGTTAGTGGTATATTTGAAGTCTGTTACACATTACACAAACCTCACCTAGCCTCAAATATCTTACACATGTACCTGATGCATTTTGAAGAGTCCATGTCTCATACACGCTTACTTGCACCAGAATTGTAACATTCAAACGAAAGGGAAAACAACGAAAGAATGTCTCAGTGTCCTCAGACATGAAGGGAAAACACATGTTACATGCGAAAACTAAAAAGCACGAGAATTAATAATTATGTTGGATCTTCATGTCAAACAAACACCATGTCCAAAAATATAGCAGTATAGCACCGTGTCATACATAACACAATGTTATAGTTAAAGAATGAATACATTGCCTCATTAGTTTTTTTTATATCAATTTTTGACAATTGTATAGGCACTCACAATATTACCATAATGCCAAAAATATATATTAATGATGATGAAAATAATTTACCGGATGCTAGTACTTAACAAATCATGCAAAATCACAATCCATATAATAGAATGCAATAAATGAAGAAGCCATAAATATAAACATCGTGAGATATAGTCCACAAAATGAAGCCATAGCCCCTCCCATTGAATGCACTGTCCCATAATATGAAGGTCTTCATATAACTCATTTGCACTTTTAGCAGTATTTAAAATTGTAGGGTGCAAAATTTTGTTGTGCTAAGCAGAATAAAATCCATGATGCACCTAAAATAATGCAAGAAGCATGCCAACAAAAATTTAACTCTGCCAAGAACTGCATACACCAAATTCATTATCACATTACCATTGAACCATAGGTACCAGGATTATCACATTCAAGCTTCTTCCAGTTTAGGTCTTTAATCCAGTTATATTTAGTGAATGTGTAATATATTCACACAAACAAAAAGTAGCACTTAAATGATCTTTTTAACAGTCGTTGCAATCTTATAAATATTTGCGACAGGAATCTGGACAATAGTGAGATATAAGAATTTAGAGATATTTAATAGTTGATTTCAACATTGCATAAACTATCAACCAAATAAATAATTATCTTTCCACAACTCTTTTATAGGAAATAGTATTGTCCGAGATAAAAAAAAGTCTCACACTTCACTAAAAATTCATGTGTTTGTCAAATTGAAAACTAACAGAACATAAAGGAATTTAGCTCCTATATTAAATAAAAATGAAAAGAATATATTATAAATATACATAAATTCTACTCAGTACATATATTATGTTTAATTTCGAGTTGAAGGTATAATAAAAACTAAACAATTTTGTAGGGGGTAGTGTTGAGTTTATCGGTTTATTTTTGTCTTTGTAACTGGAATTTGGCTCGATCGAGATAGCTTTGTAAATGCAGATCATAGATTTACCTAAAAAGATTTAAATAGATTATAGTAAAAATTTTATGAGATATAATAATAAAATAATCAGGGTTTACACTAATAATGAGCAGCAAAAAGATAATAGCCAAAAACAGTCAAACATTTATATATTAAATTGTGAAAAACTTTATGGAAAACTACTTTCTTTGTAGTATTATATGTTTGTCCATCTTTGTCACAAATTAGTATTTTTACTCCACTCTTGTTTGTAACTCTTGATACTGCTACATACAATTGGTCATGGCTAAAAACTGGATGTGACAGATACAGTCCAACTTGTAAGAGAGATTGCCCCTAACTCTTATTAATTGTCATGAAAAAGCAAACAACCAAAGGGAATTGTCTTTGTCAGAATTTAAAAGGTAATCTAATGTTTGACGGTGTTAAGACCAAGCGAGGTATGAAAACTTTGTGTCCAAAATTGTCGACTGAAATTACTTTTGCTTCTATCAGATGTTTTCCCAATTGAGTTACTATTAATCTCGTGACATTGCACAAACCAGATCACTGATCTATATTTTGGAGCAACATTACATGAACCCCAATCTTCAACGTTATCTTGTGGTTTGACATTTCAGAAGATGTAGTGCTATTAAAAAATTATAGGGTGTAAATGTCTTCATAACCGTTTGAGTTTTCATCAACCTTACATAGGACATATTAGATATGGTACTTCATCACCTGGCCATAAATACATCACATATTCGTTCACCTTATTTATAGCATCAAGTGTAGGAGCAAGGATGGCTTGGTTTTGGAAATAAAAGCCATCGTCAAAATTTTCCAATAAATTAGGATATGTGATATCAACAATTGCTGCAAGGGGATTGATCAGATGTTTGATAAGCAAATTAGGATAAATAACGGGGAGTAATGATAATAGCTCAGTAATGATAATATCATAAAGTAGTGATTTTAGGAGATAATAATTAAATTAGAAAGTATAATATCAGAACAGTTTACATTACCAAAATAGTTTAGATTTGTAGTGATTTAGGGGATTATACATTTAAAATATTAATTTGGGATTAAAAAAATAGTGAGTTTAGAAGATAATAATTAATTTAGTAATAATAATATTAGAACAGTTAACATTATTAGAACAATTTAGATGTGCAGTGATTTAGGGGATTTTAAAATCAAAATAATAATGTAGGATTAAAAAGTAATGATTTTAGAAGATAATAATTACGTTACGATAATATAAAAATCGTTTAGATTGAAAAAAGTAGTGATTTAGTGGATTATAAAATCAACATAAGAACTTATGATTTATATTATTTGTTATTTTAATTTTGTTTTAAATGTTTAAATTGTATAATATTATTTTATAATATAATTATAATTGGTATAATATTATGTTGTAATATAATTAAATTAGTAATGATAATATCTCACATACAGTTTAGATATGTAGTGATTTTATTATATACGTGTATTATAATATTATACCATACATGTATATAATATAATGTATGGTATAATTATGAATGTTATAATATTAGAAAAGTAATTATTTTAGGATATAATAATTATGTTTTAACATAATTAAACTAGTAACAGCTTTAGAAAAGTAGTGAATTTTAGGGTTTATAAAATAAACATATTAGTGCAGGATTATATATATGTATGATAATGTATGGTATAAGATTATAAATGGTATATAATAATGTAAAATTTTAAAAAAATGGATTTATTGGGTTGTCACGGTTAGTAATGTTGGAACTTATATATATGCATGGTATAATATTATAAAAGGTATAATATTATAAAATTTAAAAACCGGTGTAATTATGTAACAATTGACATTACAAAAACAGTTTAGATTTGTAGTGATTTAGTAGATTATAAATTCAAAATATTAATTTGGGATTAAAAAAATAGTGATTTTAGGAGATAATAATTAAATTAGAAATGATAATATCAGAAAAGTTGACATTATCAAAACAATTTAGATTTGTAGTGATTTAGGGGATTATAAAATAAAAATATTAATTTGGGATTAAAAAATAGTGATTTTAGGAGATAATAATTAATTTAGAATGGATAATATCAGAATAATTGACATTACCAAAACAGTTTAGATTTGTAGTGATTTAGTGGATAATAAATTTTAAATATTATTTTGGAATTAAAAAAGTAGTGATTTTAAAAGATAATAATTAATTTAGTAATGATAATATTAGAATGAGTTAACATTATCGTAATGCAGTTTAGATTTTGTAGTGATTTAGGGAATTATAAAATCAAAATAATAATAATAATATAAAAACCATTTAGATTGAGAAAATAGTTATTTATGAGATTATAAAATAAACATAGTAAGTTATGATTGATATTATTTGTTATTTTAATATTATTTTAAAATAAATATTTTAAATTGTATAATATTATGTTGTAATATAATTATAAATGGTATAATATTATGTCAGTAATATAATTAAATTAGTAATAATAATATCCGCATGCAGTTTAGATAGGTAGTTATTTTGTTATATACGTGTATTATAATATTATACCATACATGTATGATATAATGTATGGTATAATTATGAATGGTATAATATTAAAAAGTAGTGATTTTAGGATATAATATTTTTAAATGTTTTAAATCAGATAATATTATGTTGTAATATAATTATAAATGATATAATATTATGTTGTAATATAATTAAATTAGTGTGGGATGCACATTAATTATATAGAACATGTGTTACAATGTGGAAAAGGCACATGTCATTCAATGATGCTATGTACTACAATTTAGTATAGATAATAAATAATAGATAGATTCCATTCAAAATCTTACCACATCAGCACAACCTCATATGAGCTCACGTAAAGTGTTCATTCCATTTTAATAAAATAATTAAACCAATTTCAAGTTTCATGACAAAATTAATTATACTTCCAGTATCCCATAAAAAAACCTAGTTTAGATTCTTTTACTAATCAATTAGTGAAAATTACAATTTTAATTCATGTACATTAATTTGATAATGTAATAGTTGATTTCTTGAACTACTTTAAAAAATATAAGTTACTACAAAATTATTATTCTAAAGATAAAAATAAATATTCCCATGAATTATAAAATTTTAAAATTAACTATAATGAAAGTTAAACAGAAGAGTATATACGAAAGAAAAATGTTAATAAATTCTATATATGAAAAAATTATATACAACTTACGTTGCGCCACCACATTCGACACAACCATCTCCACCAGAGGCGGAATACCTGTCCAGATTTAGGGGAGAATTAGGGAATTTCAGTTGTTATTTTAGATGGGTATTTTTGTCAAGGACAATAAGGAGCATTAATTAGGATGGACATGTGTTGATTTTGTAGAATGACAAATGTCAATTTATTGTGTCATGTACTGTGATTTAATATATATAATAGATAATAGATAATAATAGATAACGGATTTCTCAATCAAGACTCTAGGATATTGCATTGCATGGTCATATTTATGGAAGTGGTTAAATAATTATGAAATAAAGTAATTGGACTTTCAAAATTAATATGAAAATATAATGAAAAATCTGAACCTTAATGGTTCATAAAAGTTTACTTTCAAACTGCCCGATTCAATTTGCAATTGGTCTAATTAATTAATAGATCATATTTCATGATTTAAGAAGCGGTCAGTCAATGAAATGGTAATGAGTTGTCCATCCGAGTTGTTAAAAGAGATTAATTTTTATTTATTTCGTTCCATATTAAAAGTTCCTATTATTTAGTGAATTCTGTTTGAATCATTTCCTTAAGAACCATGGTTTCTTTATTGGAATAAATCAATTTGTAATAAGCTGATTGAATGTTATATTCCATACAAATTATAAACAGTTGTCGATTACTTTGTTGATTGAATCCTTCAAGGATTTATTTTTCAAGTAACATGATTCAATTGGATGAAAAAGTGTTGGTCGCATAATTGGCACAAATAATAAAATAATAAATATGAAAATGTTTTAAAATGTTGATTTTTAGGGAATAATTGATGGAGTTGGTTAGAAAATAAGTTTTTTAAAAGATTTATTATCTTTCATATATCTAACCAATATTGCTTTCATAAATCTTGGGATGGGTTTTATATTATTTAAATATTCCATAATTTATTAATTGATTGAGTTTTCCATAAATTGGTTAAACAAATAAATTTTCATATCTTTAGAATCAATTAGCGTGGTTCAAATAATTGGAAGAATTTTTGGAAGCTAATAGATTGAAGTTTTAAAATAAATGTGGAAATAATTTTTAATTGCATGGAACTATGGAAATAATTAATTAATCATAGAATATATTTATTAGGCACATGAAAAGTAGGTAAAATAAATAAAAGTCTAATATTAAAGAAAATTTACTTTTCAAATAATTAAAACTAATTAAAAATCAAGTTGGCCCTATCATTTTTAAATTGATCCAATCTGGTTGTTGCCTAAGAGCGTTATCTAATTAATGGATCCTAAAATAACGTGGCTGTTGATAATATCCATAAAATAAGGTGATAAATATATATATCAAAGTAATTGTCAAGGGTATTTTTGTCAAGGGCAATAAGAAGAATTAATTAGGATGGACAGGTGTTGATTTTGTAGGATGACAAATGTCAATTTATTGTGCCATGTACTGTGATTTAATATATATAATAGATTTTAAATCTGAACTTTTAAATGGAGACCTCTCCATTTCAAACATTCTTTGTATATTTCCTATCATCATATGTCTCTTTTGTTATTATGATGTCACATTTCAGCACATTTTAAATTTAGAGTATGAAATAGAGACTTCAATTCATTTAAAATAAAGAAGATCCTAATTCCAATAAAACAAGAGAAATGGTATGTAACATATTGAAAACCACAATTAACCACTTACAATAAAGTAATTCTATGTCTACAAATTAAACACGAAAAGTCTTGCACAAAAAGTATTAAAAAGAGACAGATACAGAAAGTGGGACCTACCACTTGGATTTTTCACATCTTTATTGGTATGTATTAAATGAATCCTACCTTTTGTACACAATTATTTATGTATAATTGGCACAAACCTAGGATTTTCCAATCTCAGGAGCACTACTACCCCTCTAGGGTTTCCTAATTGCATGAGAGAAAAAAAGGTATTGATCGCATTCAATAATCAAAATAATTTTAAGATCAAAATGTCAAGAGTCTCACATGACTTACAAACATATTTATAAGAAAATAAAATATAATAATCCTAAGCCCAGTAATAATTGGGCATATAAATAAATAACTTAAATAAACCAATAAATAAGAAGTCCAACAAACTAAATAAATAGACAGCTGATAAATAAATAACTAAATAACGATTCATTTACGACGACGATGTCTCACGGATCGATCCCTATCAACTCTCCCCGGTTGCGAAAATAAAGCCTTTCGCAAAATAAAAACCTCATATCTTTCCAAAAGGTCTGGATTAGGCCAAAAAAACTCTTCAACACTAATCCATATACAATCATCCAGAGACCTGCTACGCCATTTTATTAAAAACTGTCGGTAACCACCCTGCCTGGTCGACACAACCCGCTCATCAAAAACATCCTCAATAACCTCTCTGTTGTAAGCTGTGTAGGAACAATATGAGGTACAAGTGGAATATATAAAGTAGGAACAAGTATAAGCTCATCAAAGTGAGCAAGTGTAGGCGAAATAGGTGAAGTACTTGGAAAAGAAGTGGAAGAGGGGGCAAAATCATCAAAAGGCCCATGGTAAGGAGTAAGGTCTTCCACATTGAATTCAAAACCAATACCCATTTCACTCGGAAGATCTAAATCATATGCATTAGCGCTAACCTTCTTTCGATCTCGAAATGGACACATCCTCTTAGCATGCACTTTCTTCTATGTTCCAGGAGGTAATCTCTCAGCACGTTGTCGCAACATCACTCAGTTATTCTCATTAAAGTACTCTTGATACCTGCAATGAACATCTGCAATAGACTTATAATTTTCATTGCTCAAATTAATTTTCTTTTTTTATCTCAGCATAAAAATCATGAATGCGATTCACAAAAGACTCTACAAACTCACTAGTGTAATCAATAGTGTAACTAGTGTAAACTAGAAAAAGTCTTACTCCAGTCAAATGAATAATTGAGCTATTATATGCAACTTAGCCATAGGTACTAAAACCTTATCCCATGTAGACATATGATCACCAACAAGATAACGTATCAAATCACCTAGAATTCTATTAACAACCTCAGTCTGACCATCAATTTGTGAATTATAAGAAGTGGAAAAATTAAGCGTGGTTTTAAGTTTCTTCAAGATAGTTTTCCAAAAATAACTAATAAATTTAACATTTTTATCAAAAATTATAGTCAATGGTAATCCACGCATTTTCACTACCTCACTAAAGAAAATCATGACAATATATATATGAGGCATTATCAGTTTCGCTACAAGAAATAAAATGTGTCATCTTAGTGAAACGATCCACTACAACAAAAATGAATCATGACCTCTTTGGGTCCTCGGTAACCCCAAGACAAAATCTATGCTAAAATCCTCCCAAGGTAAATGGGGAACCGAAAATGGTGTGTACAAACCTTTGTTCTACTTCTTAATCTTAACAGTCTGACATGTGCGACACTCAAAAAAATACTAGCTACATACCTCTTGAGGCTAGGCCAAAAGAATTTATCCTCAACAATGGCTCGGACTCATGGCTCGTGGCTCTAGGTCTTTGTATATAAATTTTTGAACAAAATTTATTTAAATTTTATTTTATTATTTATTTAGTTTTATAATCAAAACTGTGTCGTTTTATTTATTATTGTACGACCCCAACTTTTATGAATAAAGATGAATTTTCTATAATTGTCATTTTTTGAATATTATGGAATAAATTTGATATAATGTTATAGTTGTGGGTAATAGTTATAAATTTTGCAAAGTACGCAAGTTGTTATATAATATTCGATTGGTCGGGGAATATTCGTTTTAACAGGGAATATTCGTACGACGTCACAATCATTGGTGGACCCCATAACGGAATTATTGTCGGATTGAGAAAACGATAAAAATATTTTATGAAAATAACGGCGGAAGTTTTATCATTAACTGTTGAAACACCCGGTGTTAAAAGTACATGAATACGCTTGGTTGCATAGTAGCACACGGTATTGATTATTGATGCTTACGTGAGAAGTCACTCAGTTTTGTTCAATTAATGCTTCAGTAATTGTTGCATAGTATCTCACGTTAATTGATTCAATTATTGTCGATATTTTATATATTATTAAATCAATAATTGAGACGACGAAGTTATTAATATTATTATTTGCAATATTAACGATGTCTAGAAGTTACGCGAGGAGAGGTTTGGTCACCTAATTGCGCGCCGCGATAGGGAGAAATCCTTATTGAAAGCCCCTCTTTCCTGGGAACGACACAGTCGATTAATAGTGTGAATTATAATAATGATGATGAAGTTTTGTTTTATTAGTATTATTAATGTAATAAAATGGAAAAGCTTTTATATAAAAAATGTAATACTTTTATAAAGTTATTCGTTTTATTAGACTATAAATAGAATATATTATATTTTATTATGCATAGTATTTGCATAGTGCTGCGTAGTATTTTGCATAGTAAAATCTTTTTTATAAAATGAATACTTTTATAAAGTTATTCGTTTTATTAGATTATAAATAGAATATATTATATTTTATTTAAAAGATTTTGTTTTATTAGAATATTTTATAGTAAACCAATCTGGACCGTCTGCTTTAAAAGTAAATCAATCTGGACCGCTTCAGAATTAGTTACTATTCAGTCCATTCTCCTATAAATAGAAGCTCATTCCTTCATTATTTCTTACGAATTCACTAAAACTCTAGAGAGAGAAACTATAGAGAGAAAGAAGAAAAGTTTTCTGCTACTTCACTACTCCTATATCCAGTTGTTCTAAGGTAAGGGGTATTATTTCTTTCGTATTCATGAAGAGAACTTCATTATTCCAATTTTTTTTATTCATTGGAATAACTTTGTATCTGTGATACCCTATACTTGGTGAAAATCTTATGTTATTCCATTCTTTATCATTATGTTGGAATAACCTGTCTATGCGAAGTACCGCATACATGGTGAAATTCTTCTATTATTTCATTCTTTATTATTCTGTTGGAACATCCTGTCTGTGCTTTTACGCATGACTCCATCATTTGGTAGGCATGGTTGTAAAGAATGTCGACTGAATACTCATTATCAATCATTATCATGCGCATATCCACCGGTCCAACCTGCGCCGAGATGACCAATGTCCCTTCATGTGGTTTCACCATGTCAGGTAGATAGTCCTCGTTTGAAAAAGAAATAATCGTGTTAGGGTAAGGTCGATCACTCTTCTTTGGTTATTCGGACACCATTAAAATGAAGTCCAACGAGCTTCAATGCTTTTTACACGTCACACATCCCACTGATCCTCCTGTAATTACACCAACTACTCGTCAGACTAGTAAATCTCGATTGGGTTATCGATCCCTATGATGCTCCTGGTCACCATCCTCATGTCTCCTTCTTGAGCCTTCCTAACTAGCAACATAATGCACCGGCTCCCAATTCTGGACATTCTTTCAATCAAGTTTTTCAACTGCCAACACGTCTCGTTTGAATGCCCTGTGTTCTGGTGGTACTGGCAGAATTGACTTTGATCTCCTCTCGGTACACGGTTGTTGACCGGATGTGGTCCAAAGAATGGTTTCCCTGATCTCCGCAAGGATCCTAGCCCAATCAGTGTTGAGCGAAGTATAGACCCTATTGACACTCTGATTTTGGAATGAAAGTTGACTGTTTTCCGCAGGCCCGCTTCAGGTCTCCTTCCTCGACTATGTCTCCGACCTAGGATCATAACTTCTATCCCGATCCCGAGTCCTATTCGCCTACGTGGTTGCTGCTTCAGACTTCTCATAGTATCATTGTTTGCCTAATTTTATACTTAGCAAATACATGCAAGTATACACGATTGACTAGTAATCTAGTGGTAAATAGAGTATCGTTCCTACAAAGAATTAGTTAATAATAATTAACCAACTACTAACACAATCAAATTAATTTTATTTAAACAATTGAATTAAACTATGAAATAAAAAAACTAATTAAACTATTAATAAAATTAATCTATTAGAAATGATTAAATTCAAATTTTAAAACTTAAGATTATAATTTCCCCCAATGTTTTATTTCAACCTTTTCACTTCCTGTTAAATTATATTAACTATATTGAATTATTAATCAAGAATTTATCATGATTTATAAGCATCTCTTGACGATTTTACAGACAAATCCTTCTTAATCCACCACAATGGGAATAAAATTGGGGAGGAATGCCCTAGATAAATAAAACTATATCTCTATGTGAATAATATTAACAAAGATTTTAAGCTCAGATTCTCTTCAAGTTACTTTTGACATATAATTATATCTCCATCCTATATACGAATCATGAATTCCATCTCATGTAGAAAACACAAACATATGCTAAAATACTTAAGTCTAAATCTATACTCCATCTCTCAATTTCATATAGATTAGCACGCTAATTACTAGCCAAGCAATTAAACTTTAAAGTATAAGATACGATAGACAATTCAATTATAGTCAATAATAACTAGTAAAGAAACAAATTAGTTTAACTGTGCATCGGGTTCAATTGCAATCTTAAATAGAATTTAGCTCATAACTGAAAAAGAACTCAAATCCATAAAATAATACATCATACCCAAGGTTAGAAAAACAAAAAGGAGAGAGAAGAGAATAAAAATCTGTATATGAGGCTTGATCTCCAATCTCTGCCTTCAATCCTTGCTCATTCGCGTTGAATCCTCCTTCAGTTCTAACTTTATTCCTTGCTTCTAATTCTACTCCTACTTTAATCTACTCCTCAATTATATTATTTCTCTTCTATTTTATGTATTTTGACATGTATTTATAGGTTACAAGTCATATCCCTAACATACTTGGAAAAAAAATCTAATTGAGAGTCCAAAACATGCAAAAATATGTCCTATCTTGATCTGATCCGACTCCGGAGTTGCGGTTCCTTTTTCCTTTGTGTTTCGGGTGCTACCGCATTAAATTTCTAGTTTTTGTGTGTTGCAGTGCCAAAAATGTACTAGCAAAGGGCGCGACCGCGCCATCTCAATTTTTGTTTTGGCATATGTTGGTAAAAAGGACATAACTTTTAATTCAGGAAGATTTATGGGACGTGCCATATATCAAATTGAATGTCTTGACGAGCTCTATAATAAAATCCATGTTTTAAACCAAGAAAACATATCAAACTTATCACCATAGCCCCTTCCAATTTCCTTTCATGTCGTTGCTTGTATATTGTACTCTAAGAGATTTCTGAATTGTCTTTCCTTGCTTCTTCCTACAAAATAATATAAAAATAATACAAATACTTAAAATAACTTAAAATACTTAAGAACTCATAAATTATCAAGTTAAAAGATAATTAATAACAAATATAAAACCCATTTATCAATCATCAATAACAATGAAGTTCTCCCCCCTATTGTAAGCTTCAGATAAATGCTTCAGGGGATTAATATGATGTCCTTCAGAAGTTTATGTGACTTCTCTGTGTCCAATCTAGTGGTAAAGAACACGAGAGCATGAGGTACATTGAGGTCCGTTACCGTACCGATCGCTTCCCTAAACCTCTTAACGTACTGGCTCAGACTCTCATTTTGTTGTTATTTTATTTACATAAGGGAATCTATCAACTTTCCCCTCCTCCTATTACTCCCGAACTGGTCATTGAACTTGTCGCAAAACTCCTGCTAGGACCCGATAGAATTGGGTGGTAATAAAGTCATCCACAACTAGGCTCCCTTCTTCATAGTAGTGACAAACATTTGGCATCGATTACCATCAGAATGATCATAGTAGTGCATAAGGCGATCATATATTTGTGTATGATCCTAGGGGTCACCATTGTCGTCATCTTTGTGATGCCCCCAAAATAGGTATACATCACCTATTCCGAGTCGCCAAATACATGATACAGAATACAAATGTAATCTTAAATATACAACATGAGCTGTGAGTTTTAATACAAATATTGTCTTCTAGACAATATTCAAACTCAAAATAAGTCCTCAATACATTTATTATCACACTATTTTATAGAATAGTGAGGACTACTAATGCTATCATCTGGACCGTCACTCCGTTCCCCGACTAGTCCCTGCTACGTTCTCATTTCCTGAAGAGAACAATAAAAGAAAAAGGGTGAGCTCAACTAGCCCAGTAAGAAATATTATGGCTAAGATAATGGAGAATAAATTATCGTTAGCCTTCAACAGTGTTAAAACTGATACAATATAACAAACATCAAGTTTAAGCTGCCAATGAACAAGCAATCCATTAGAAACGATCAAGTAGAGAATAAAATCTACTATCTTCTATGATTTAAAAGGTTTTTCATCATTTTTATCGCTGAGACTCAGCTTATTAAATAAACCACATCATCCCTGCACTACGGCCAAGGATATTCATTAGTATCACGACCACAAATTATCCATGCACTACGGGCCAAGGATATTCGTGTTTTCATCAATGGTCATGATCATGCCAACAACTCATCCATCAATGCACTCTGCACCAATGAGGACTTTTACCACATCATTTGTAACATTACGGTCATGACTATACCGAATAATCCCTGGTCATAATCATACCAAGTCCATCTATGCACTACATGCCACATATGACTTTCAATATAATATAAACATGAGGATGATGACAATGACATAATAGTTCAATAAAACAAGTTCAAGAGTTAAATTTTAAAGATTTATAAGTTAATTTATCCTGAACTCAAAAATGTCCAAATTGTCAACATGATACTGCTTTGTGGAGTAAAATTCAAGAATACTTAGAAGAATATTTTCATGAAAAGATACTGGATGAAGCGCAAATATCCAGGATATTCTACTAATTTCATGGAGTATAGAAGCCAAAACTTCAACCAACCGAGTATAATAGAATATATGAAATCTAAAATGAATTTTAAATGCGCCATGCGGTAATCCACGTGAGCGAGATCATTTCCACAATTTAATAAGGAATAAATACAAAGGATCATTCACCATGCATGTGGTAATCCAAATAGACAGGTTATTCCAACAGAATAATAAAGAATGAAATAACGAAAGAATTCACCATGCATGCGCGATAGGCCACACAGACGGAGTTATTCCAACGAATAATAAAGAATGGAATAACAACGAAATTCACCGAGGCATGTGATAGACCACACATACAAAAGTTATTCCAACGAATAATAAATAATGGAACCAGGTCATGCGTGCAATACGCCTGAAACAGGATATTCCAACAAAATAATAAAGAATGGAATAATAGAAGAATTTCACCATGTATGTGGTACTTCGCATAGACACGTTATTCCAACAAAATAATAAATAGTGGAACCAGGTCATGCGTGCGTAATCATGCATGACATGAGATATTCCAAATGAATAATAAAGAATGGAATAACGAAGAAATTTCATCATCGTGTATGCGGTACTTGGCATAGGCGAGTTATTCTAACATAATAATAAGGAATGGAATAACAATAGCTCTCTTCATGAAAATGAAAGAAATAATACCCTTACCTTAGAATAAAATTTGGATCTTTGGAATAGAGAGGTAGCGAGACTTTTCTTCTTCTTTCTCTCTATAATTTCTCTCTATAATAATTGCTCTATAGCTTTAGTGAATTGGTGAGAAATGAAGGAAGAATGAGCTTCTATTTATAGAAAAATATAGTTTCGATAATTGCACATTTTGGGGCTCGAAAAATTACAGTACAATACCTCCAACTTTTCTTTCATTTTTAATTTAGTCCTGCAAGTATTATAAAACTTGCACCACCTCCCCTAATAGTAAATAATGTGAATCAATAGTTCAATCATGTGATTCAATAGTTATAATCATGTGAAAATACGAATAACAGTATAGTACTTCCATCTATACCTCCATCTTTAACTTAGTCATTCAAGTATTATCAATCTTGTACCAACCCCCCTAATAGTACATGAATGTGAATCAATAGTACACACATGTGAATAAATAGTTATAATCATGTGAATTAATAACAATTAATTCCTCATTTATATAATTAATTACCCGATAACTTCCAGACATCAATTATTATCGAAATAAACGTCGATTTTTACTAACACTAATAATTCTAACATAATAGAACTATCAATTTCATCTTTAATCAACGCAGACTTATTCATCATTAATATTATAACTCATAATATTTAACAACCAGGTCGTTCCCAGGAAAGAGGGGGCTTTTTGATAAGGATTTCTCCTTATTGGCGCGCAATTAGATGACCAAACCTTTCCTTGACAGAACTTCTAGACATTGTAAATATTGCAATTTAATAATATAAATAACTTTGTCGTCTCAATTATTGATTTAACAATATAACATATTGATACTGTGACAATAATTGAATCAATAATATGAGAGATATGATGCAATAATTACTGTAGCAATAATTGAGTATAACTGAGTGACTTCTTACGTAAGCATCAATAATCAATACTGTGTGCTACTATGCAATCACGCCAGACATTCTTGTACTTTACTACTAGAATAGTTCAACAGGTTTTAACGGTAACACTTTCGTAGTTATTTTTATAAAATGATAATTACGTGCTTTTAAAATACGACAATACTTCATTATTGGGTCCACCAATGATTATGCTTGTCGTCATTTGATATTCCCAAACAAAAAAAATATTCCCGACCAAACGAATATTTTATAACAACTTGCATACTTTGCAAAATTTATAAATATTACCCACAATTATAACATTATATCAATTCCACACCATAATATTCAAAAAAATATTTTGAAAAATTTAAACCTTTATTCATAAAATTTGGGGTCTCACATCTCCCTCCTTATGAAATTTAAGCCCTCGAAATTGACGTCGCATACTGGTATGATGAGGATACCTTGACTTCATTTGATTCTAACTCTTGAGGTATAACCTTTGAGTGTTGAATACGATCCTTTTTATCCAAAATTTTAACACGTATCTCCTCATACGTTAAATCTTCTGCTATCTCGTCTAGTTCTAATTCAATAATGTGGTTCGGGTCATCCACATATTTACGTAACATCGATACGTAAAAAAAACGTTATAAACACGCGACATACTTGGCGATAAAACGAGTCTATAGGCCACAGTTCCTACTCGATCAAGTATTTCAAATGGGCCAATTAAATCGAGGGTTGAGATTTCCTCTCTTCGTTGATTCTTGCTTCTAGAATAACGCCCTCTTGAACCTTCTTCTTCACATTCATCAGATTCGGGTGTGTAGCTTGAGCGGCTTACCCGTATATTCGTTATCTTCACGTGGGTCCCTAGAGTCTTTAACTCTATCTTCATCATTTGTAAGTTATACGAAATGGGTTTTTGGGTTAACAACATCGCACTTGTAAACGCTTATGATCTTCTATTCAACGCGTCAGCTACCACGTTTGCTCTTCCACAATGATATTGAATGGTATAGACGTAATCTTCAATAGCTCGAGCCAACGTCTTTGGCGCATTATATGTTCGTTTTGGTTCAAGAAATATTTGAGGGTTTTAGAAATGGGTTTTGTACTGGGGTCAATACAAAATTCGATTTCATGCTCTAGGGTAGGCCAAGAAGTCTTCAAGAATACGTCAGGAAATTTATTAACAATGGAAATATCATTCAAAACTGTGACCCTCATCCAAGACTTGGATAGTACATCACATTGATACCTATCAACTTGCCACCGTTATTCACGACGTCCCCTACGGATATTCTGGCTTCGGTGTATTCCAGCGAAGGGCTCGGGGTTCTTTATTTATGGCTTGATATGACAATGATTGACTTTAGTGGTTTGGTTGCTTTAATTCGCAGAACAGGTTGGTTAGGAATATGAAAGCTAACAACCTTACAAAAAGCATGAGGAGTAGTTAACCAATCAATTCCTAAAATCACATCAAAGGCAAGTATTTTCAAAGAGATATGATCGACAGGTAACGTGAAAGTGTCGAACAGACCAGAAAACTCCGATGTGAGAATAAGCACAGACCAGAAAACTTCAACAATGGAGGTATATAATTACTTTACTGTGCAAAAGTATGTGTATTTGAAATCTGAATTATGGCCCTATATTTATAGCTTAACCACACCTCCCCCAAATGGACTAGGTGTCCTATGTAAAGATAACTGCAAATCTCCTAATTGAATATAATCCAACTTCCTCAGTAATAGGAAGTTAAATAGAATAAAGGAGTCATAAGTCAACCGGGACTGTGAACTCTCTAGAATGTCAAGTCTCCTGTTTGTGATACTTTGTCATGTGGCATGATTCCTACCTAATCTCCCAAACCATATCCCAACAGTAAACAAACTTGGCCCGTTTAGTAAACGAGTCGACCTTGAGCTCGAGTCTGGTTTAAGAAAGCTAAGCTTAATTGATATCATTATAAAAATAAGAAAAACTAATTTACTAAATGTTAAACAAGTCGAGGCTTACTGAGCTGGGCCTAAAGGAGTTCGGCTCAAGTTGGACACCTCATTTGTTCTAGCTTAGCTCATTTAACTAAATGGACGAAGTACCTTGTTCGAGCTCGGCTCGTTAAACGAGTTTAACTTGAGTCGAGCTTAGTTGATTCGAGTCTGGTCAGTCCTATTGGTTTACAACTCTAGGCTTAAGTTGTTTAAAATGTGAGACTTAATGACCTAAACAAATTAAAACAAAGAAAGAAATGAGGGGAAATTAAGAGTATGAATCTTAGAAATCCAAAACCACCAAGCTTGAAGATAAGAACGGCCATAGTATAGTCATGGCAATATTTTGCAAGGAAGACTTTAGAATGTGGAGCAACAAAAAATGCTAAAATTTAATTCTTTTCAAAGGCTTTTGGGTAATCATTGATTGGATTAATCCTCTTAATATTCTCTAGCTTGAAATGTAAAATAGCTATCAAATATCTAACTATAAACGAGTTTCCATTGCAACCAACTTCTATATTAGTCATCTGAAGGTATTCGATATCCAGAGTATTCCAACCATAAATGCTAACGCATAAATGATAGCACTAGAATGCTCTTCTTCAGAGTATTCCAATCTAATTTTTTTTGTAACCTAAGTTTGAAATTTATAAAAGATTCACTAGTGTTTACAAAGTTTAATCTAAAACCAATTACACCTTGCATGTTAGAGATACCATTTTGTCTTAAAGAATCAAGAAGGCTATACCATCAGAAACAATCCATACATGGCCTTTTCCCATCATTCCCATTTCCTTTACCCTCTCAAAAAACATGACAACAAAATCTAGATAACATTTTATTATTACATAAACCCTATTATCAATAAAGGTCCTTGGATTTGAGAGGGAACCTATAGGAGGAAAAAGATTATGGTGTTCAATGGATGACTTGACATAATGAAGAGAATCAGAGAGTTCGGTTATGAGTCCTGTTTCTGAGGAAAATTTTTTGCTTTGTTCATAAATTGTTGTCACTTTTTGCCACCTAAAATGACCTATTGTTAGACCCTTGTTGGCTTGACACAGATTTTGACATGCGGGATGGCCTTGACACTCGGTCAGTGTGGGAAAAGGTAGGTTGACACTCAAATTGTGCGGCAGCTGGGCGCAACGTGAGGTATCTGAGCTCCGCGTTGTTGGGATAAAATCTAGTTGCTCTCAACACGCAAGTATATGTGGTCAACAAGTAATAAAGTGAAAGTAGAGTATCGTTCCCACGAGAAATTATTAATAAAAATTACCAAATACTAACTCTTAACCAAACTAATTTTATTTAAACAATCAATTTAAGGTTTTGAATTAAATTATTTAATTAAACTAATTCTAATTACCACTAGTTAAAAATCAGATTGTGGAGATTTAAGATCACAACTTCAATTATTGTTTCACTTAAATTAATACACTTCTTATCAATTATGCTCACTATTCTGAAATGTTAATCATGAACACATAAATAAATATGACCATCTCTCAATGCATCATACTCAAATTAACTTAAATCCACATATGATAGAATTAAGAAAAATATCCTAATTAACTAATTCACAATATCTCTATGTGAATTACAATTAAACAAGATTTAAAGCACAAGTTCTCTATCAGATTACATGTGATGTATAGGTATATCTCTATCCTAGACATAAATCATGAATTCCAATGCCATGTAGAAAACACAATCACATGCTATTATGATCATATCTAAATCTATAATCCATCTATCGAGTTCATATAGATTATGACAGAAATTGTTAGCTAGGAAATTAAGCAATTCAACACAAACCATAATAGATAATTACATGATTAGATCACAATAATTAATAAAGAAGCATACTAAAATAAGCTATGCAACAAGATCTATTGAAATATTAAACAAGAGATTTAGTTTGTGATTATTGAATTAAAACCAAGAATCCACATTTAAATAAACATTAAAAGATAAAAATGAAAGTAAAGAAGAAGATAGAGTCTGTTGTCAGCAAATCTCATGCTCCCTCTTGCTCCTGCTCTTGATCTTCAGTGGTCTCCAAGTTGCTTCATTCTCCAAATCTAATAAAAACTAGGGTTTTTACCTAATCTAATGAAAACTAATTTGATGGAATCTTCCCCTTAATCCTCGTGATTCTCCTCATTTATATGCCTCTTCATGTGTCTTTTAGCCCTCCTTAAAGTCCTCGAACCAATCAGCCCAAGAAATCCTTCTCTGTCTCAACTTCTAAAAATAGCTCTTTTTCTTCCTGACAAGCCTGCCTCGACAGGCTTTTTGTACTAGGAAAGTGCCACCTCGGCGGAAGTTACTCTTGGATGCCTACCTGGCGGGCATTTTACACTAGGAATGTGTAGCCCCGATGGGCTTTCTGCTCCAAGAATTATAAAAATGCCAATAAGATCTATTTTTCATGTTTTGACCTTCTGAAGCTGTTTCTTATAAAATAAACACAAGAACAAGTAACAAAACACTAAAAATACTTAAAGTAAGTAAAGAATTAAGCTCAAAATATTTCCAAATTGTAGGTATTAAACCCACTCATCAAGCGTGCGACAGATTTGGGCTCTAGCTAAACTACATGCCAAGGTTAGGCCATGACATTTATCATGAATGACGATGTCTTTGCATCGTCTTGAAGAAGAAGGCGACTTAGGGCGTTAGCGAGACTTGGTAGGCGGATTGGTCACAATGTCAGGAAAATTTAAGTTCTAGGGGACTTACATTATGACTCCTCAAACACACTGGATGTCTGTTGGTTGCAACTTGGAAAATTTCATAAGCGCTACTATAGGGGGTGCTTCTTGAAGGTTACCCGGGGTCATGGGCAGGCTTCCATGACCAATGTGTGGGGCATGTTTAGGCATTGAATGGGCTCCCTTACAACAATGCTAACGAGACAGATAGGTAGCTTGATGGATCGAAGACCTGTTCATGAGTTGGGCATGGATTGGGCAAGAACAGGGAAAACATAAGCGCAATGCTAGGCAGGAGGATGTCAAGGTTGGGCTTGGCATACATTGGCTTAAGACCAAGGATTGATGGACGAGTGACTTGGTGACCCGAGATGGGCTAAACGTGGGCATAGCATAAGTAGGGTCTTGCGTGCCAAAATGTTACATGGGTTCAGACTAGTCACTGATGGGCTATGTTGGTGGCAAAGGCACACCATAAGTTGAGCTACGAGGGGTGCCAAAAAATGTTGGGCATTGGGCTGCGTGACAACAAGAGGTGTTGAGCTAAGCACAAGATAGTGCCAGACATGCTAGGTTGGGCAGCATGCAAGGATGATGCACGTAAAGGCAAACAGAGTGGGCTAGCATGCACAGTTGGTTTGGGCTGCAACTTGGACCGGGTCAATGAGCAGTTGAGGTGCAGTTGGTATGGTGCCAGATTACACAAGACATGGGGGCAGAGTGTCAAGAAGTGGGCAGCAGTTGGCAAATCATCTAAGGCAGTTATGGGTGGTTACCAGATGGTGGGAATGTCTGGACAGCAGTTGTGACAGTTACTTATGGTGGGTAAGCTGACCAAACAGCAGTTGAGGGAAACAACCAGTTGGTGGGAACATGGCCAGACATCAGATTGCATGGTTGGGACCCAAGATGCATGACACTTGTTGACATGATACATTGTGGGCGATTTTAGGGAGAAGCGCCACCCTTGTTGGCGACACCTTAGTGGTGCAAACCTCTTGGCAGTTGGGGGTGTCAACTAACCACCAAGCTATAAATAGCCAATACTAGGTGCACAAAATCAAGGTATGGTGTAGAGACATTAGACAAGTAGGCTAGAGAGCTGAGTTTTTTAAAGGGCAAATTTCCTAGTTTATTGAGAGTGCCATAAAAGGTTGGCCATTTGCCTGTAAATTCGTGTGTTGCTCATTGTGTGCTTGCAAATTACTTGTTCCAAATTGTAGACAGATAAACAAGGTGTGTATGTGTGTGCGCGTTGTTGGTTCAAACAGTGCGATGGACAACACTGTGCTGATTGACTGACTAGTTGTACGAGGCAATCAGGCAAATCATAGGGTTGAAAAGTTGGCAAAAATTTTGGGACAACACTTTACCCGTGTGACACCTACTAAGGCTGCAATGCATCGCGTGTGGATAGCGATATCATTACTCATTTGGATGAAAATGTTGAATAAATTATACAGAAACGTATTATTGCATAGAATAAATAAAATCAATTAATAATAATATTAAGTACTTAAATTAATTAAGAGAAGTCATCTTGTATGTATCACGATTCCGCTGTGCTTAAGGGTGAAGGTCTTCAATTGCCTCTCTCAATCTTATGATGGATGTATAGGTGTGTATAAAATTTTTGAGACGATAATTGAGACCAAACCCTAACTGTTTTATTTATAGAATAACTAAGGGTCAAAATCGTCCATCAAGATTATGAAACCCTAGGGCCCATCATGCCAAATACTATTAGGAATATAATTTATAGGTCACATAATTAATTACCAAGACCATAAATAAAGTGATTAAATTAATACAATATGTAAGCCCAATAATTACATAAATAGTAGAGGCCACATAAAGAAATAAAATATTCTAACATTCTGCCACTTGGCCGAAAGACTATTTATATACAAAACATAACGCTTACAATCATTAATTTGGCCAAGTATTAATTTAATGTCTACATCTTGTTTAAATAAAAACACCAATGCGAATTAATACAATCTTTGTGTCATTATTAACACAAGATCCCCATTAGTTACACAATTAGTACTAAAACAAAGATTAACATTAAGCATAACAAGTATGAATAGAGTTTACATAAGTGGTAATAGATTAAACTCATTCATATGGTCCAAAACATTACCGTACTGTTTGCTCCTAAGTTCTGAAATGTGCACAATAAAGAGAATAGCAAACCATAAACATAATATGAAGTTCAAAACAACGAGCTCAAAATTGTTGTATTACATCAAAATAACTTACTAATTAAGACTACCAGTTAAACCCATGCCAAAGAACATGCTCTAAAAAGAGCTTGGGTGGTAAGCCTTTAAATAAAGTGGATCCGCTAACATATCATGCGTCTTAATATACTTAATAACAACATTTTGATCTTCAACTCTTTCCCTGACAAATAAGTACTTAGTGTCGAGGTATAGTCCAGCACCACTCGAAATGGTGCTGTTGGAAAAAACTATCACAAAATATTTTCAATGGCCTTGAAATGGAATCTTCAACCTTAAGTCCTAAAATAAGATTCCTTAATAATATGGTGTGGCAAGTAGCATGATAACAAGCCACATATTCTATCATCATCGTGGAAGTGGTAGTTAACTCCTGCTTATGAGTTCTCCACGAAATAGGGCCTCCTAAAAGTATAAAGATGTACCCTGATGTAGATTTCTTTTCGACTTTATACTTAGCAAAATCAGAATCAAAATAACCAACAACTTCAAGGTTATCTGTATTTCTAAATGTAAGCATATTATCCTTAGTACCCTGTAAGTAGCGTAAAACCTTTTTGGCTGCTTTCTAGTGATCCAAAACTGGATTTGACTAGTAACGTCCAAGCATGCCAGTTACATACGCTATATCTGGACGTGTATGAACTTGAGTATACATAAGACTCCCAACCACAGAAGCATAGGGAATAAGATTCATTTGATCACGTTCAAGTTGATTCTTTAGACATTGATATGAGCCAAATTTGTCACCCTTAACAACAGGGGCGACAATAGGGGAGCAATTTTTTATATTGTATTTGTTAAGAATTTTGTCAATATAAGCTCTTTGGGACAATCCTAATATCCCACAAGACCTATCTCGATGAATTTCAATACCTATAACATAAGAGGCTTCACCGAGATCCTTCATATCAAAATTTTCAAAAAGAAAATGTTTGGTCTCATACAACATGTCTAAGTTATTACTTGCAAGTAGTATATCATCAACATACAAAACAAGAATAACAAATTTACTCCCACTGACCTTCAAGTATGTACATTGATCCACTATATTTTTTCTTAAAATCAAAATTACTCATTACCTCGTGAAACTTAAGATATCATTGTCGAGAAGCCTATTTTAACCCATATATGGACTTCTTAAGTCTACATACCATATGTTCCTTGCCTTTAACCAAAAAAACTTCTGGTTGTGTCATATAGACATTCTGATGCAAGTTACCATTAAGGAATGCAGTTTTACATCTATCTGATGTAACTCTAAATCATAATGAGCTACTAAAGTCATGACTATTCTAAATGAATCTTTCCTAGATACTGGAGAGAAAGTTTCATTATAATCCGCACCTTCCTTTTGAGTGAAACCCTTAGCAACCAATCAAGCTTTATTTCTTTCAACGTTCCCTTTAGGATCTAATTTGGTCTTATAGACCCACTTGCAACCAACAGGTTTAAAACCTTTTGGTAATTCTTCAAGATCCCAAACGTTATTAAGCTCCATTGATTTCAACTCATCATTCATGGCTTCAAGCCATTGAGTTGATTGAGCACTCGTAATGGCCTCCTTATAGGAGATAGGATCATTAATCTTACTTGAATCATAGTTAATCTCATTAAGATAGGTTATAAAATCATCAAAATTAATAGGCTTTCTAGGTCTTTCGGACCTACATAAAGGCTGCACAATTTCAAGAATATGATTTTCAATAATGTGAGGTTTAACATTAGGTGGTGGCTCAGCTATCTCAGGGGCATCATTCGCCTCAATAGGAGGTTGTTGTGCCTCACCCTCTTGAATTACAGGATTAGAAACATAAAACCTGTTTTCTTCAAGATCAATTTTTTTAGGCTCACCACTCCCACTTAAATCACCATTCTCTAAAAAAACTCTGCATGCCTAGTCTCAATAATTCTAGCGGTATGCGAGAGACAGTAAAATTAAAAACCCTTAGATCTCTCAGGATATCCAATAATATGACAACTAATGGTTTTAGAGTCAAGATTCTTTATTTGTGGATTAAAAATCTTAGCCTCGGCTGGACAACCCCACACCCGTAAGTGTTTTAAACTAGGTTTCCTACCTATCCAAATTTCATAAGGAGTGTTAGGGACAAATTTACTAGGAACCCGGTTTAAAATATGAACAGTTGTCTTTAATGCCTCAGTCCACAAAAACACAAGTAAGGTAAAATTGCATAACATACTACGTACCATATCCATAAGGGTACGATTTCGCCTCTCAGCTACACCATTCTATTGCGGTGTACCAAGCATTATATACTGAGTGACGATTCCATTTTCTTGACAAAATAAGGCAAATGGGCCAGGACTATGACCTGTATCGGAGTGTTTACCATAATACTCTTCGCCTCTATTTGATCTCACTACTTTAATTTTTTGGTCAAGTTGATTTTCAAATTCAACCTTGAAAACTTTAAACATATTTAGTGATTTAGATTTTTCATTAATCAGGTAGACATAAGTATAAAGAGAATAGTTATCAATGAACGTAATGAAAGATTTGTGTCCACCAATTCCTGGAGAAAATGGTCCACATATATTAGTGTGAATCACCTCAAGAAGTGCACTACTTCTTGTTGCTCCTTTCTTATTACCTTTCATAAATTTTCCTTTTATACATTCAATACAATGGTCAAGATCAAAAAAATCTAGTGAATGAAGAATTCCATCCTTTACAAGACGTTGCATTCTGTCTTTTGAAATATGGCCTAAGCGTTGATGCCACAAATTTGAAGAATTTTCATTATCTAGTTTTCTCTTATTTCCACTTTTAGAGGTACTTTCTGTCACATTCATTGTTAACAAGGATTTAGAAAAGACATTATCCAAATTTATCTCATAGAGGTTTCCCTCTAAAGAGCCAGAACCAATAACATGAGAGTAATGATAAATAATTATTTTATTATTCCCAAACTTAAACGAAAATCCATCAACGTCAAGTTTAGATACAAAAATTAAATTTTGTGTCATATTGGGAACATAAAATGTATCATATAAATACAAGATGAAATCACTCTCCAAAACTAAAGGAAGAGTTCCTACAGCTTCAACTTGTATAGACTCTCCATTGTCAACTTTAATGGTTCTTTCCCCCTTTTGGAGTGTCTTCTTTGAAAGGAATCCATACAATGAATTAGTAATGTGAACCATAACACCAGTGTCAAGCCACCATGTATTAGAAGGAACATCAATTAGAAAGGATTCATAAGTTACATAATTGATGGACGATATACCTTTCTTTTCAAGTCATTCTCTTAATTTAGGGCATTCTTTCTGAATATGTCATTGCTTCTTACAAAAGTGACATTTAGGACATGTCTCAGAGTTGTTACCTGAATAATTTGCCTTATTTATTTTGGTAGAAATTTGCTTATCCTTATTCTTAAAACCTTTGTCATTTTATAAGCCTTCTTCTTATAGGATCTCGTGGTAGTCAAATGAGCAACATTAGATTTTTCAACCTTAAGCCTTTCTTCATCTTGGACGCACATGGAGATTAACTTGCTCATCTTCCACTTTTTCTTTCTGCGTGTTATAATTGATCTTAAATGGATCAAACTTTGTAGGAAGAGAAGTCATAATGAAGTGAATAAGAAAACCCTCAATATTCGTTATGTCCATACCCTTTAATTTAAAGGTCATGTCGTTCATCATTATAATGTGCTCGCGCACCCCACTAAACCCATCATACCTGCTAGTAAGCATTTTCAAAATAAGGGTACTTGCATGAGTTTTAGAAGAACCCTTAAATTGTTACTCGACTGAAGTTAAGTACTCTTTAACATTCTCAAAGTCAGGAATGACTCCTCGAATGGCTGTCGTGATAGAGTTTTTCATAATCATAAGGGACATACAGTTGGATCGCTCCCACTTTCATAAATAACCTTTTGCTCAATTGAGCTAGTAGTTGTAAGTGGAGCAGGATGATCCACTCGTAATGCATAGTCCAAAACCATAGTGCCGAGAACAATTTTCACTTATACTTTTCAAGCAGTAAATTAGTTTCATTTAAAGATTTCAATTCCAGAGAGATACCCAGAAATACTAGTTGGAGTCAATGTCGAAACATAATCAAGCTCATAAACATGCTTACAAAAAACTAAAAGAAATCCACAATGTACAACAATAATTAATAATTAATCATAATAAAAACCAACTGTAGGGCAAGCAGTTAGTTATATAAAATCTATTTACAACACCCAAAAATAGATTTTAATAAGATGTTGGTGCATAATTATCAATCTTTCGTTGGTCCAATTAATAATTATGCTAATAACATCCCCATAATATAATGCAAAACACATTTATCCACGCATCACCGTTGGGCAGAAACGAAATAAACATGTTACTTATGCAATAAAATTTCATTTAACAAATTCTAATTCTAATTTTTCCGTTGGGTAAAATTAAAATCTTTATTTATTAAATGTAACATTATGTGACTTTTCTTAATCTTTAATTGTTTCAATTAATAATCCTCCGTTGGGCTGATTATTAATTTTAACAATAAAAGAGTCACGCATACATGTAAATTATTATAATCAAACTTATTTTTCTTTAAACATATTAATCAAGTTTGAAAATTAACGTTATTTAAAATTTACATGTAACATCTTAAAAGCCCTAATAATATATTACATCATGTTCAAAAATTTTAAATTAAAATATATAATCATGAACATGAATCGATTATAAAATAATCACGTTAATTTTAACATGAATACATGAGGGCATAAGAATATTATAATATTATCTAAACATAATAAATAATAAATTTAATATATATTATTTTAATATTCATGTTCCTGTTCATGCATAACATTATAAACAATATATATTCACAGTTGAACTTATATAATATAACGTATATATATATATATATATATATATATATATATATATATATATAGTAAGAAGATCAAGAAGCATTCCTTTATCTAGCATTCTCCTTAAATAACACTCCTTTATTAAAAATACGACGTTTTGGAGATTTTTAAAAGTGAGTGGTCCCACTTATTTTCCTTTTATTTACAAAAATGCCACCACATGCATCACACACTTGTTTTTTTAAAAAAAACTCCAAAACGACGTAGTTTTAATAAAAGAGTGTTATTTAAGGAGGAATGCTAGATAAGGGGGATGCTCTTCATCCTTCATATATATATATATATATATATATATTAATACACTAAAAAAAATCTGACTAAGACATCATGCAGAAGCAAAGATATATAATATATATATCACAGTATGTTTATTAAGGATGAAGTTTTTTTTTTAAAGCATATCCTACATCTGATATGTTTATCACACGATGATGGCTATGCACAGTATGTTTATCACAGATGACTATTATATGCTCTGATACCAGATGTTGAATAAATTATACAGAAACGTATTATTGCATAGAATAAATAAAATCAATTAATTATAATATTAAGTACTTACATGAATTGAGAGAAGTCATCTTGTATGTCTCACGCTTCCGTTGCGCTTAAGGGTGAAGGTCTTCAATTGCCTCTCTCAATCTTATGATGGATGTATAGGTGTGTATAAAATTTTTGAGACGACAATTGGGACCAAACCTTAACTGTTTTATTTATAGAATAACTAAGGGTCAAAATCGTCCATCAAGATTATGAAACCCTAGGGCCCATTATGCCAAATACTATTAGGAATATAATTTATAGGCCACATAATTAATTACCAAGCCTATAAATAAAGTGATTAAATTAATACAATATATAAGCCCAATAATTACATAAATAGTAGAGGCCACATAAGAATAAAATATTCTAACAGAAAAATTGGGGCTCTGCAGGTGGCATTAACGGTGGGGATATTGCAGTTGGAGCTAAGGAAATTATGGTGGTGACTGGTGAACTTATTAAATTCAGAGACTAGAGCAGCTTCTTCTGGTGAAAATATTCCCATAATCCCTTGCACTTGGTTTCTTTCCACCAGTTTTATAACTGCTGTAAAAATTAAAAATATATAGAGAGAGAGAGTCCGGATCAGGGGCTTACCCTAATCCTTACATACTTTGCTTACCTATATAATGTCCTCTTATTTTTTCTGTCTCTTCACTTCAACTTATCAGACAAAACATAACACTCTGCCTCACCATCGCTCCGTGCAAAAAAACCCCTCCCGTGTCCATCTCTCTCTCGTCGCGACCTAGTTCTTCCGATTTCGCGTCTCTTCCGCTGCTCCTTAACCATCTCAGCACCACCATCGCTCTCTGCAAACAACAATCAGGTATGAATCTAGGGTTTATATTTTTTCCAATTTTGTTCATCTCTCTAAAAATCTCAGCCGTAACACAAACAAAACAGACCAAACAGAGACTTGGACTGGGTTAATTTTGTATTAACAGTAATTATAGAGTGCATCTTGGTTTAATTTTTGATTGTGGTTTCAATTTCTTTTTTAAATGGTATGTGTGATTTAATACTCCATTTGTGGCAAACCTGGGGCTTTTAATATCTTGATTGGTATGTGGGTCTTCTTTCTTTATTGGCTGGATATTTTTTGAGGTCACTTGACAGGAAAAACTTTGAATGGTACTACTCTACGACTCTATCCCAAATTGTGAGTCCGAAAAAAAGAGTTTCAGAACTTTTGTCTTCTTTTATTCATGTTAAAAAGGTGGCACAGTACTCTTCTTAATGTTTAATTTTTAAGACTAAAATTTGTGATTGAAATAGAATAATATCAAGGATAAAGATTATGCTCGATTGTGGAGTTGGTAAACATAAGAAATATTTGGGCTTCCCTTTTTGGGAAAAGTTGACTGTTTCAAATTGAAGGATATTTTTGGGTCAATTCCAAAATGGCCAAATTGTATTATTTAGTCATTGTTTGCATCTTATTGCTTCTATAAAATACTATCATCTTTGAAAAGGATATTATGGTAAGCCCTTTCAAGGTTATTGATTTGTCATTTGATAAAAAGTTAAACTCAATCCGACTTGAGCTACCTAAGAGGTTTTATTGTTGATTGTATGAACACAATCGTTGTTTTATTTCTGCCTGCTATATTATTTATATTGAGTGTGGACTTAATCATTCTTTTAAATTTATTCTTAGGAAACTGTTGTTTATTATGGATGCTATAAACCATGAAATAGATAGTTGTGGAGTTGTTGGAGAAAAAAATGGTTGACTACTAATAGATAATAGATGGCTACAATCCGTTGTAGATGGGTACCCGCACAATCAATTTCCTTGTAATTGGCACCCAAATCTTTGATTGAAATGTCTTTGTATTTTATTCCTGATTTTGTTTGTAACTGGTTGCAGTTGTTGGCTTTGGAAAGAAGACGGGACCTAACTCATCTGAGAAGTAGTAAAAAGCTTGAGGAATCATGTCTAGTTTTGTAGGTGAAGACTTGTGGGTTGTTAAGTTGAATTCCAGACTTCTTATGTTTCTGTTTTGATGGGCCATGTTCAATTTATTCTCATTTTATTGGCTATAAATTAGGATTTTCTACTCTGAATGTAATGGAATTTGTGATTTTCCAATGCTAAATGATTTCAATGTATGAAACTAGAATTAAACTTCAATATCTTGAGTACACCTGGTTCAGTGTTCAGAAAATTTATAGTTATTTTTACCGGAAATATTTCATTTTGGTGCAGATATATGAATATTCAGAGAGAAAAAGGAATTTGGGTGGTGCAGATATATGAATATCCATATTATCCACAACTTTAGAACTTAATCCCTTTAATTCGGTCATCTGATGCTTGTTGGGTAGCAATAATGTAGCTGTAAATCAAAGATGAGATATTATGGGACTAAGTGTGGTGGAACTTTACAAATATTATTTGATATTTGATAGTAGAACTGTATCTATCTATCTATCCATCTATATTTATTTCTTGAAACCAATTAGATCAAAGTGCCAAGGCCATGCTGTAAAGCAGATTCACTTGCACCAACTTTATACTGGATTAAAGTTCATAGAAGCAACATTGGCCAGGAATTGAACTAGATATATTACTCCATGTATAGAACTAGATATCACCATGAATTGGCCATGAATTGATGTTAATGCTAATATCACCACTTCTAACAATACAAAGACAAAACTATCTTTGCAGATTCTAGAAGTTAACTCAAATTACAATATTTACTCCATCTTGGATAAGGTTACAACAAACTATACTAGAAGTTTAATCAACCCAAATGACAATATTTACTCCATCTTGGATAAAGTTACAACAAACTATACTAAGTTTAATCAACCCAAATGACAATATTTACTCCATCTACAATAACATGATTAAAATCAATAACCAAGAACAAACAAGTGCAGTAATAAATTTTATTCTTCGCATTTTTCCTATTGCACGCATTTTCTCCATCTCTTGCTCTATTCCGTTAATCTTTCGAAGTAATCCGGGATCATTGGAGGATCATACCACGCAAAAAATTGACAAGCATTCCTCTGTAAACAAAGAAGATTTCAATTTTATGTGCAAGTAAATAGAATGAAAGAGATATATAAAAAAATTGAAACCCTAACACTTACTTTTCCATAATTCGGACATGATAAAAACCTTCTTCCTGGGTTTGAATCGGTCCATGTTGTTTTAAGTTAAGGTCGCCTCTCACAATCACAATGTGCATTTATAGCAGCTCATACAAAACAAGAAATCATCTTTGCAAATTAAGAGGCTAGGAACATGGACTAATTGATTTTAGTTGATTTTCTCGCTGTTATGTTACTGAATTAAAAAAAAGCATAGGATGAAGATAAACAATTCACAAAAATTACTACCTAACGATAAAGAATTGAAATAGAAAAGTTGCACATAGAAGAATTGAAATGCAGTTCATATGGCTAATAGTATAGTAGACTAAACACAATGCAACTAATAACATATATGCAATATAAATATTTCACTCAAGTTCATTAACAGCAGAACTTAGTAATAAATGATGTCCATGACTGGAGATCCTTATTAGGGACTTCACAAAATGAAATAACAGAATTTTCATGAGTCCCACATATAGAATACATGTAAAAAATAGAAGATTGAACAACTTGAGAACACCCAATTCCAGTTTTTTGTCAAATTAAAATTTTTGCTAATATTTTCCGGAACAGTTCGATTTCCTTTCTGAAATACCCATTATGAATGAATGCAGTCATCATAGCATTCCAAGTAATATAACTTATCATACAGACTTACCATTGATAATCGAATCATTCATATCTACTCTTATCCACCTAAATATTGTCCCATTCAAAAAATATGTGCAGAAAAAGTGACCTCACAATTTGGGATAGAGTCGTAGAGTAGTACCATTCAAAGTTTTCGCTGCCAAGTGACCTCAAAAAATATCCAGTCAATAAAGAAAGCAGATCCACATACCAATCAAGATATTAAAAGCCCCAGGTTTGCCACAAATGGAGTATTAAATTACACATACCATTAAAAAAAGAAATTGAAACCACAATCAAAAATTAAACCAAGATGCACTCCATAATTGTTGTTAATACAAAATTAACCCAATCCAAATCTCTGTTTGGTCTGTTTTGTTTGTGTTAGGGATGAGATTTTTAGAGAGATGAACAAAATTGAAAAAAATATAAACCCTAGATTCATACATGATGAGCGACGGTGGTGCTGAGATGGTTAAGGAGCAGCGGGAGAGACGCGAAATCGGGAGACGCGACGAGAGAGACAGACGCGGGAGGGGTTTTTTTGCAAGGAGAGAGGGTGAGGCAGAGAGTGTTATGTTTTGTCTGATAAGTTGAAGTGAAGAGAGAGAAAAAATAAGAGGACATTATATAGGTAAGCAAAGTATGTAAGGATCAGGGTTTTGACCATGACAAAAACTCAAATACAAAAAAAAATTCAAAAAATATTGTCAAGTCTTAATCATAAAGTCAACTAATTTTTTTCTGTTTAATTAACTACCGTGTAGTCTTAATCATAAAGTCAACTAACCATAAAGCGTCCAACTTTCTTTTCCTCCAAATAAAACTCCCAAACACACAATAAGGTAATGTTTATTACCAGCAGAAGCCGCCCGGGCGGAGTTTCTACTTGTGTCTTTAAGGTGCAAAGCCAGGTTAAAACAAGTTGACTTGTGAAAATCTTGGGCATCCATCTCCATGGCTATTTTCTTCTCTTTACCTACGCGAGAGCTCAGATCAATAATGCCGCCTACGCCTCTAAGAACCTCATGGTAGCTCATTGAACAATTATTATGATCCATTCCTCTCATTTTTCGTCGCGGATTTTGATGCAACAAACAAAAGGAAGCACAAAAAGAAAGAGAGCACAAGAGAAGATAAGTCGTTAATATAATATAAGTCGATTTATATTCCTTAATATAAGTCGTTTTAGAATTGTGCACAAATATTAAGGAATTGATTGTAATGTATAGCATTAAATATAATATTAATTGTCTATATTGCCCTTGTACTTGAAATAAAGAGTGTTATTTATTGGGCAAAAAATAGTGAGAGAACCAAAGATATATTTATTACTTGGGGTAACATTGAAAACTAAGCAATTAATGCTTATTTAAAATTCTCAAACAACTTATATTAAAGAACAAAAATAATTTTCGAAAACGAATGAAGTACTATGTAGTACATAGTAGTGAAATTTCTTACTTCATAGTTCTAGATTTTATGCTTTAATTATTCACTAAAATATTTGACACTTGGTTGTTTTTTTTGTATGTAATTTGTCACTTGGTTCCTTGGTTGTTGGTTGAAAAGTATTGAATGGAATTTACCTTAATTTCCTCTTACGTATTTTTCCAATTATTTGACAAAGTCAGGGGTACTTAAATTTCTTATGAGTAACCGCATTTGCACTTGGTCAGCAGGGTTGCTTTCGTCGATTACTTGCAGTATTCAATTGTTATGATTTTGGAGCTCAATGACTAAATTCTTAAAACACCAATTTTGTTAGTTAGAACGTCGCAACCCATGAGAGCTACGGGATTTAATGTCAGTCCGAGGCCTCTTACTCCTTAACTAGTCTAGTACTCCATTTGAGTACTGAATACAGATAAATTTAATAAATATTCTCCCAACTTTTCTGGACCACCTTATCCATGTCATTTTTCTTCACTCGTTATGGACTTTTGTTCTGCTTAATTCCTTTTAAAACTAGAGATGTTACAAAATTATAAATACTGGTTCTTTTATAGACTATAAAATGACATAAAACTTTTAACACACTATATAAATTATATTTTAGGTAAATCTATCGTGTCAAAATTATTACATTTCTGATCAATATTATGAATATATTTGAAAAATTAAACTATTCTTTAAAGTTCACGTTTTAAAATGAAATTTTAAGTTTGGAATAGAGAAAATAGATACTTGAACCGGAGCAACAAATGCTTCGATTTTTCGGGTTGCATTTCTGCAGTGGCCTTTTTGATCTCGATTGCACGTATTCTGATTATGCATCCACTGATTTTGAGCTGCATACAAGCAACACTTGTAAAAAGGAGAGTTGATAAATGGGCTTCGTCATTCCTCAGTCGAAACAACACAATGTCTGGCTTTTAGTTCTCTGGAGAAGAAAATAGCCCAACCAACCCCATACACAACAAAACTCAATTGCCATAGGGTTAGCTCAGAACCAAACATAAGGATTTGTTTCCCAACAGAACAAAAGTTGTATTCACATAAAACCGTAAATAGTTCCCCTAGACCGTGTAAAGTGTTGGTGTTTTTAAAGGCCGTTGATAATGCCTGATGAATAATTATGCTGCGAGAGTAATAAGTTTTGTTGAAAGTTGCAAGTGTTGTTGGAACAATATATTTGTTCTGGCAGAATAAATATTGATTTGACATTTATTAACCGTCTTTTTGAAGTGTGTATAGACTTTTACAAAGTTGGTGTATGTTTAGCTTATTTCAAATACATAGTTTATCAATTTGCAGTTGGCTAAAATCCCACACAAAGATACCTTGACTTTATAAAATAATTGGAAAAAGTCATAATTAGGAACTTTCATTTAAGATTCCTCAACGGACCACCAAAGAGAGAAATAACTTAACTCTCAACCACAAAAGTCACTTCTAGAAGTATATATGGAAATTATAAGTCCTTCATTTCCTAAACGTGCATGCCAAAATGTCTACTCATAATTTTCTCTCTTTCATTCTTGGTTTTCTGTTACTGGTGCAAACAGAAGCAATTGAGACAAAGGATGGAGTTGATCATAAATGTTCAATGCAGCAGCATAGCGATAGTATTGGAGGCATTGGCGGTGTTATTGACCAGAATTCTCGGGTGGGTAAAGAGCAAAAAATTGCCATGGAGCTTGCCGTACAAGATTATCATAAGTCAACTTGTTCTAAACTGATTTTGCACTTGAAAGATTCATATGGAAAAGCAGCTTCAGCTGGTAAAAATTACAACTTTCCAAAGTCTTGCACGTCTATATGTTAGGATTCAAAAGCCATGCCTAGCTTAATGAAATACCTATAATGCATGCTACTGATATAAACCTTGAGAATGATGGTATGCTATTTGTTTAGCCGTGTGGATTAACTTGCCACATTTGTTTGTATCATCATCACGTATTATGATTAAGGACTCGCAAGAAATCCAATTATAAGGGTTTATCAAATTTTGCTGAATATTTTTCTGAGATTTTGTTAAAAAGTAAGTCTTGCATTCATAAATGACAACAGACATAATGTGATATGCAGTATTACCAAGTTCTTCAGTAATACCATAATATGGTCGTATTGGACTTTTCTTACCTGAACTAAATAAATCCAGAAAAATGGGATAGTGAGTCATCTTAAGTTTTGGATGAAAGAGGCCTAAACTAGATATTTAATTTTCGCTGCAGCAATAAGCCTCATTGAAGACAAACAAGTCCAAGTCATTATGGGGACACTAACACCACAGGAAGCAGCTCTAGCCTCTCAATTTGACAAAGTCACCACAAAAAACACAACAATCATTTTCGTTGCTACAACCCCAACATCCTCACCAACCCTGCTACCAGGACTATCATCTCTTATCCAAATAAGTAACGACATCACCACCCGAATGCAATGCATCGCGGCCATAGTTGACCACTTTGGGTGGCGAAAAGTGACAGCACTTCACGAGGATAGCAGCAGCTTTTCCTCCGACTCTGGAATAATAATGCAACTCTCTGATCAGCTCCAAGTCGTAGGGTCAGTCATTGAACACCACTCAGCTTATCCTCCCATATCTTCTCTGTCGAATCCAAGCAATTTTGTTGACAAAGAATTGGAGAAACTAAGAAGCAAGAACAATAGGGTGTTCATACTAGTACAATCTTCACTACAGTTTGCTGTCCTCTTTTTTGAGAGGGCAAAACAAATTGGCATGATGGGAAAAGGTTATGTATGGATTGTTTCGGAAGATTTTTCCAGCCTTCTTGATTCTGTATCTCAGCCTGTTATATCTAATATGCAAGGTGTAATTGGTTTCAAAACAAATTTCGCGGACACTAGTGAGTCTTTTAGGAATTTCAAACTAAGGTTCCGAAGAAAGTACAGATCAGAATATCCTGAAGAAGAAGAACATTCAAATCCTTCCAATCCTAGCATATATGCGCTACACGCTTATGATGCAACTTGGGCCATTGCTAGAGCTATGCAAAGTTCCCAAGGAAAAAATGCATCAACAAGATTATTACAAAAAATTTTAGCTAGCGATTACATGGGCCTTAGTGGTATAATGAGCTTCAAAAATGGCAAACTAGCTCAATTACCATCATTTCAAATAATTAATGTTATAGGTAAAAGCTATAGAGAAATAGCAATGTGGTCACCAAAGTCTGGATTGGTGGGAGATTTGGGTTCAATTTATTGGCCTGGTGGGGAAAAAAATGTTCCAAAAGGATGGAGTTTAAGGAACAAGGAGAAACCATTCAAGATTGGGGTTCCTGCTACGGGTGCATTCCATCATTTTGTGAAGGTAAGTTATGATCATGACCAGAATGAGACACACGTGACAGGACTTACAATCGAAATCTTCCAAGAAGTGGTAAATAAACTTCCATATCAATTACCCTATGTCTTAGTTCCCTACTATGGCTCATATGATGAAATGGTGGCAGAAGTTCATAATAAGGTACTATACTATTTCTCTTTCATGCTAATGTACGTGTTGCGTTTAGATAGAAGGAATCAGGGCTGGAATGGAATGGAATGAAAAATAGTGTGTTTAGTTACTCATTCCGGCAGATATACCATTTCAATGGAATAAAATTTCATTCAATTCCCTTGATTTTCATTCTAAAGGGAAGGCGGTGGAATAGGATCCAATCCAGTGGAATAGATGAATGTGACAATAATGTCATCCTATCTCAATTCCTTTCTCCATTATATTCCTTCAATCCAAACGCAAGTTTAAACAATAATGTGACAAAAATAAACTTGTTTGCCTTTACAGATTGCTTTATGTTAGTACTAATGAATTTTGATTGATATATGTGAACGAAGAGCTTGGATGCAGCAGTTGGTGATACAGTTATACTGGCAGATCGCTACGAGATTGCAGAATTTTCACAACCTTACATGGAATCTGGACTAGTCATGGTAGTGACTGTTAAATCCGACGCTACAAATGAAAAATTTATGTTCATGAAGGCCTTCAGTACGGAAATGTGGCTTCTGATGGCTCTAATGAGCATGTCCAATGGATTTGTTGTCTGGTTAACAGAAAACGTAGAGAATAACCCCGAATTTGCAAGCTCATCGGTCTTTCACCATGTTGGCAGGATGCTTTGGTTTTCAGTCACTGTGCTATCTTTTGCACAAAGTAAGTCTCAACTTCTATTAGTAGAGGTAATTTTGTAAAGAAAAGTGGCCATCTACTTGTATATAACACATGGCCTAATGTTGCAGGAGAAACAATTAAAAGCAACTTGTCTCGATTTGTGCTGGCAGTATGGTTATTTGTAATTGTGGTCGTGACAGCGTGTTTTACAGCCATTCTTACTTCCATAATTACTGTCCAAAGGATGCAGCCATCCGTAGTGAACATTGAATATCTTCAGAGGACAAATTCAGCAGTAGGATGTAACGGGAATTCATTCATTGTCAAGTACTTGGTGAATGTTTTGCGTTTCAAGCAGGAGAATATCAGAAAGATTGATTCAATCAATAACTACCCAGAAGCCTTTAAAAGTGGAGAAATTGCAGCAGCTTTCTTTGTTGCTCCACATGCCAAAGTTTTTCTTGCTGAATATTGCCAAGGATTTACCAGGGCAGGGCCTAGCTTCGAGCTTGGTGGTTTTGGCTTTGTAATATTCTTATTCTTTCTCCTAAGTTACTTTCTTGTTTACTTCAGTATTTACTCTCACTTCCACAAAAAAAGTCCCATTTGTCAAAAAAAATTTGCCCGAAAAAAGTGTCATTTCTTTGTTGATAGTATAAAATGACAATGTCCTCAAGGCTACCTTCACAATTTTATTATCATGTCATAATTACTAATTTAAACACACGATAAATTAGGGGATATAACAAAAATATATCCTTAAAGCTTAGAAATTTTGTAAACGCGGGCTAGACCTAATCTGAATTATATTTTTGTGAAGACCCAAAAAAATAGAAATATGTGGTTTAATGGTGGGAGGTGTGGGGCTTTGCCCCACGGTATGGACATGTTATGTCATTTGGATCCATTATATTTTTATCTCAACTATATATTATATACGTTATTGTATTTAGAATTTCGGTATTCTTTTCTTTCTATGTTTTAGACGCCTTCAAATTAAGATTCACATTTTGTATTCTTTACACTTTGATATAGTTAGTGATATCTTATGCCTTTGCCCCGTGGTTTTTGCTGATTTAAATTTTCCAAGTAAATCTTGTGCTCTTGTCTTTAATGTCCTTTCAATGACTTTATTTGTGCATCTTGATTCAGGTCTTTCCAAAGGGTTCTCCACTGGCTATAGACATTTCGGAGGCAGTTCTTAAAGTATCAGAGAGTGGAAAGATACTTGAACTAGAAAAACACATGCTTTCCTTTTTCAACTGCTCCTCCTCATCCTCAACCGGTGTATCCACTGACCCGAGTTTAGGCCCTCGGCCTTTCTCGGGTCTATTCATAGTTTCAGGCTGCATTTCTGCTGCAGCCTTGTTAATCTCGACTGTTCGTCTTCTCGAAAGGCATTCATTGATCTTAAGATACACACAAGCAGCCATGCTACATAGCCGAGTTAGTAGATGGGCATTTTCACTCCTCAGTCAAAATTACACCAAGTTTGGCTTTCACTACTTTTCTAGAGGAGATAGTAATATAAATCATGGCATAGAGCAAAGTTCCATGGCCACAGATTTTGCTCCAAACCAAACATATATGATGTAAGAAGTTTGTCACCAGCCAAACAGCAGCACATATTCACATCGCAGATGGCAGATAGATAAAGAAGAGAGTATCTAAAGCTTCGTTTGGACTATGGATAAAGGATTTCCAGGGAAAGGAAAGTAGCATTATGTATTAGTTTTTAACGTAAAAAATAAATAAATAAATAGAAAATAAAATAAAATAAAATAATAGAACATTTGTAAGGTTTTTTTTTCATATTTATAAAAGAAAATGAATTTGTTATTGAATTTATAAAAAAAAAATGAAAGAAAACTTGAGTTTAACATTTAAATTACTATTTTACCTTTGTATTATTTTTCTTGAAATTTTTTACAGAAATTTTTGGTAAAAAAAAATAAAGGTGATCAAATTTTTCGTTCATTTCTTCTACTTTTATTCATTAAAGATTCAATAACAAGAGAATTAAACACAAAGGAGCTGAAAAGAAAAGGAAATGAGGGGTGTCAAAAGACAAAAAGACCCATAAGATATTCACATTTCACCTTATTTAAATGGGAATAAGACATGGTTTGGTATGTTCTGATTCTTCTGAAGGTGCTTTTGTTACCAAAAAAGAAAAAAGCAAAAAAACATGACGTTCATTAAGTGGTGAAAAAAAATTCAGAATATTCTCAATTTTGGTTTAATGATAACATCTCAATAATAAATTAAATGATGTGTCGATTTTGATTATAATATCAAAGCTATCAATAATTAACGGATTGGAGAGAATCGGAGGGGAGACCATGCAGCATGGAGGTCTCTTTCTAGCTCTATTGGTTATAAACCCTCAAACTCCAAGTAATTATAATTTTCTTTCTGTTATGAATAAAATGTTATTTTGCTATTGATGTTGTTGAAATTGACTTATACTTCTGCGGGTTCAACGAATGGCCATTATAACTATTCAGTCGGGGGTCTCGCTTCCCGATAAGCGAGCAGCTACCCAACTCGCCGGTGAGCTGGCCGTGGTTGCAAAGGGGCAATGCCCCCTGGAAGCGCAAAGTGCAATTGAGCTTGGAGATTTATTAGTAGTCCGATCTTGACTTTTACTAATGTATTAGGCCTCATGTATTTGAGCACATGTTATAACAACTAGGATTTTACTAGTTACTATAAAAAAGCATAATTTAGTGTGTGAATCATTGTAAAACGTGTGAAACATCTAATAAATACAACAATACTATTATCATCTAAAAAAGACTCACATAATGCTCACATACATACACATGCAAATTGTGGGCCCCCACTGACATGTGGGGCCCACAAGTATACATGTGTGTGTATGTGAGTCACCATTATGTGATAATATCATTATTTTAATGAATACATCAGACAAACAAGACTAGCCAAATTGGTATATTTGGGTATATAGCATGTCCTTCATTGACTTTATTTGTTTATTTTTATATATTAACATTTTGAATTCAATATAAAATATCTCTAAATTCAAAATTAGTATAAATTAATTAATTTTAAACAATATAATTACCAAAATTATAAACTTTACTATTTTTTATTTTATCTAAATAGTAATAATAACGATATGATTTATTTTAAAATTGAATATATCTCAAATTGATTTGAACAAATCAAACTTGATCTATATTTTGAACAAAAAAAATATAAATTTGAAAATATTTTTAAAATTTTTCATCATACGACTATTATTAAAAGTTAAACTTAATATTTTTAAAAATTTGTTTGTTTGTCTTTAAAAATACTGAGTTCAACTTTTAATAATAGTCGTATGATGAAAATTTTGAAAATATTTTCAAATTTATATTTTTTTTGTTCAAAATATAGATCAAGTTTGATTCGTTTAAATTAATTTGAGATATATTCAATTTTAAAATAAATCATACAGATTATTAGTACCATTTAGATAAAATAGAAAATAGAAAGGTTTATAATTTTGAAAATCATATTGTCTAAAATTAATTAATTAATACTAATTTTGAATTTAGAGATATTTCATATTAATTCAAATTAATAATTTAAAAATAAATAAAAAGAACAAGAAGAGTATATTTTTTACATAAATTTTAAAAATTAAAAAAATGAGGAGAGAGGAGAGAGAAAATTAATTTTTAATAAGTGATAAAAATTGAAGAAACACATTTGCATGACTAATACATCTATGAGGAACAATTTTACTAAAAAAAAAAATTAGGGAACATTGAAGAAACATCTGTGAGACCCCGGATTTTATGAATAAAGATTTAAATTTCTTGAAATATTTTTTTGAATATTATGATGTAAATTTGATATAATGTTATAGTTGTGGGTAATATTTACAAATTTTGCAAAGTAAACAAGTGGTTATATAATATTCGATTGGTGGGGAATATTCATTTTAACAGGGAATATTCAATGCGATGGCACAATCATTAGTGGACCCTATTAACGAAAGTATTGTCGTAATAAGAAAACGATGAATTATCTTTTAGTAAAAATAACAATGAAAGTGTTACTAGTTAAAACTGTTGAACTACCCTTAGTAAAATGTACAATGTCTGCGTGGTTGCGTAAAGTAGCACACACGATTGGTTATTGATGCTTACGTGAGAAGTCACCAATTATACTCAATTATTGTTACGATAATTGCTACATCATATCTCTCTCATATTATTGATTCAATTATTGTCACAATATCATCTCAGATAATATGTTATATTATTAAATCAATAATTGAGGCAGCAAAGTTATTCATATTATTATTTGCAATATTGACAATGTCTAGAAGTTACATCGAGGAGAGTTTGGTCACCTAATTGCGGCGCCATAAGGAAAAATCCTTATCGGAAATCCCCCCCTTTCCTGGGAACGACCTGGTTGTTAAATATTGTGAATTATAATATTAATGATGAATAAGTTCGTGTTGATTAAAGATGAAATTGATAGTTCCATTGTGTTGGGATTATTAGTGTTAGTGAAAATCAACATTTATTTCGATAATAATTGATGTCTGGAGGTTATATTGACCAATCGGGTAATTAACCGGATAAATGAATAATTAATTGCTATTGATTCACATGATTATAACTATTTGTTCACATGTGTGTACTATTGATTCACATTCATTTACTATTAGGGGAGTTGGTGCAAGATTGACAATACTTGCATGACTAAGTTAAAGATGGAGGTACTATACTGTAATTCGTATTTTACATGTCTAGAACTATTGATTCACATGATTTAATATTAGGGGGGGTGGTGCAAGTTTGATAATACTTGCTGACTAAATTAAAAATGAAGGAAAAGATGAGGGTATTATACTGTAATATTTCTAGCCCCAAAATGTGCAATTATTGAAACTATATTTTCCTATAAATAGAAGCTCATTCTTCCTTCATTTCTCACCAATTCACTAAAGCTATAGAGCAATTATTATGGAGAGAAATTATAGAGAAAAGAAGAAGAAGTTTGCTACCTCACTATTCCGAAGATTCATTTTCTTTTGAGGTAAAGGGTATTATTCTTTTCATATTCATGAAGAGAGTTATTTTCTTTCAATACTCATAAGGGTTGTTATTCCATTCTTTATTATTATGTTGGAATAACTTTGTTTATGCTAATCTGCATATACATGGTAAAATTCTTCATTATTCCATTCTTTATTATTTTGTTGGGAATAACTTTTATGCATGCTGGATCTATCGCATGCATGGTGAATTCTGTTGTTATTTCATTCTTTATTATTCTATTGGAATATCCATGCATGCGGATTACGCATGACACAGTTCTATTCTTTATTATTACATTGGAATATCACATCTGCATGCGGATTCTGGCATGACCTTGTTTCATTCTTTATTATTCATTGGGAATAACACATGCATGCGCTTATCTATCGCATGCATAGTGAATTCTTCATTATTCCATTCTTTATTATTACGGTTGAATAACTTTTGTCTATGTAGATTCGCATGCATGGTGAATGATCCTTCGTATTCATTTTTATTAAATTATGGAAATGATCCATCTCACGTGGATTACTGCATGGCGGTGAAAATCCATTTGCGCTTTAAGTATATTCTATTATACTCATCTAGGATATCATTTCTTTTGTACTCGTCATGAAATATCATTTTCTTTGATATTTTTACATTTGAAGTTACTATTCACGAATTCTATTCACCCGCTTACTATTCACTCGGTATTATTCACTCGGGTATTCGGGTACTTTTAAATGTTTGGAGTACTATTCACGAGTTACTATTCACAAAGTTACTATTCACCCGATTCTTGCTCACTCTAGTATCATTCACTCAGTATTGAGACACTTTTCGTGTAATGGGTACTATTCACGAGGTACTATTCTTAGAAATATTATTCACGAAGGTACTATTCACCCAAAAAAATATTTTTTCTCATCCAAATTATTTTGGTACATGAATATTATTCTTGAATTTTACTCTACAAATCAAGTATCATGTTGACAATTTGGACGTTATTGATTCATGGATAAATTAAATTATAAATCTTTAAAATTTATCCTTGAACTTGTTTTATTAAATTATTATGTCATTGTCATCATCCTCATGCTTATATTGTGATTAAAGTCATCTTTGGCTTACGTGCATAGATGGACTAGGTATGATTATAAACAGGAATTATTCGATATAATCATGACCGTAATGTGACGAATGATGTGGTAAAAGTCTTCATTGGCCTGTAGTTCATTGATGAACAGTTGTTGGTATGATTATAACCAGGGATTATTCGGTATAATCATGACCATTGATGATTACATGAATATCCTCGGGCGTAGTGCGAGGATGATTCGATTTTATTTATTAGTTTGAGTCTCATGATAAAGTTGATGAAAAACTTTTTAAATCATAGAAGATAGTAGATTTTATGCTCTACTTGACTCTTCTAATGGATTGCTTATTTCCGCTGCAGTTGTTGATCTAAAACTTGTTGTCTATTGTATTCTATCAGTTGTTATACTGTTGAAGGCTAAGGATAGTTTATTTTGCATTATCTTAGTCATAATATTTCTTACTGGGCTAGTTGAGCTCACCCTTTCTTTCATTGTTCTCTTCAGGAAATGAGAATATAGATGGGACGAGTCGGGAAATGGAGTGATGGTCCAGGATAAATGGCTTTAGTAGTTCTCACTATTCTGTGAAATAGTATGGCAATAAATGTAATAAGGACTCCATTGAGTGTGGATATTGTCTAGATGACAATATTCTTATTAAAACTCTCAGTTTATGTTTTGTCGTATTTTACACGACAATTGTATTATTAAGTTGTATTTGATTTATGTACCATGTATTTGACGACTCAAGATGGGTGATGTATATCTGTTTTGGGGGCGTCACAACATATTTACATAACCAACGCATCTATGAGGAATAATTACGTAAAAAAAAAAAATTAAAGAACAATTTAATAAAAACATGATAAATAAGAGTGTCAGATTTATAATTTAGTAGAACAGATTAAGTAGATAGATATTTTCACTCCCCAGTCAAATAAATTTACACAAAGTTGGCTTTCAATTTTCAAGAGGAGCTAGAAATATAAATCATGGCATGGAGCAAAGTTCAATGGGCACAGATTTTGGTCCAAACCAAACATGATCTAGCTCTGTCCTAGAATATATGACCTTTTAAAGTTATGCACAAAAATTAAAGAAATGATTGTATAGTATTAAATATAATATTAATTATCTATAATACCATTTATCATATATTTATCTCATATTCTCTCATATGTAATATTTTAATATTTTCATATGAGGGATAATTTTAGAAAAATTATGATTAGTTCTTCTAAATTATATAAAACGCCAAATAATTTTAAAAAAATGACATTTTCTAAAACATCATATATTATGGAATGGAGGGGGAATATAATTCACTTAATTTTCATATAAAAGTAGAGTTCTAGGCTAGAAAAGGAAGAGGGGAAACTTTTACATGCATGTAAATTGTTGTTCCTTGAGAAATGAATATTAATTTTTGTCCTTTGACTGATTTACTTGCAAGTAATTTCAAAAAAAATCCAACAAAATTTGTCTGAAATGTCAAATTGACGATTTTTAAAATCAAATTTTATACTATTTCTTACAAATATAGAGGAGGGCACTATGACCATAAGAAACTATCAACTCTAATGTTTATGAGTTTAAATTTAAATAAATATGTTTAATTATTAATTTTAAAAATAGTAAATTTAACCTGAAAAGTCAAAGTATGTCGGTTCGTATGGGGTGGAAGGAATATATATTTAAACAATTTTCTTCTAGAATTGATATTATTACAATTTAATAATTCTAGGACTATATTTCAATTTTAAGAGCTTAGGGAGAACATGGAAATAAAAATTATTGTAGCTGATTATGACTTTACTGAAAGATAAACTCGAACATGTAAGTCTGTATGATAATATAATAAATCAAGGTTTTAAAACTGTTGCCGGTTAGACCTGTAAAAATCGAAATCGGTTCATTCAACGGTCCGATTTAGACCATTGAACCAGTTTTGATAAAAAAAAACGTTAAGAACCGGTGAATCGACATTCTAACCGGTTGACCCAATGAACCGGTAATTGGGTCACGGGTTTAACTGGTTTGATTGGCTTCTTCTTCTCTTTTTGTCTCTCGCCCAAATCATCATTATCTCCGAGCAAAACGGCTTCTTTTTCTTCGTACTCTGTAAAGCTCTAGTAGCCAATGGCGAAACCAAAACGTATATATAGGGGGGTCAAAATACATTACTTATTTTTTTTTTTTTATTGACTCTTGAAGAGCTTCTTTGAGTCAAAATATTTAGACTATTTGCAAAAAAAAATACCTTTACACAACTAACTAGATTTCAAAATATAAGTAAAAAGGAACGAACAGAATCCATAAACAAATTAATGATGTCATCCACAGGAAAGAAGAAACAACAAACTCAAGCCTAACACAGTTTAGCAGAGCATGATGGAGTCACAAGTTATTTTTCTGTTCGCACATGAAAACCTCTGCACATGCTATCACTGAATATTTAACTGAAGTTTATAGTACTTTGCAATATCCTGAGTGGATTAGTTTGAAATATTTGTGTCCACGATGACATGATGAACAGGATGTACAGGACATTTTCAGATCACTGACTATCAGGCACTTTCCAAACAAGACTGTGATCCAATGAAATATAAAAGAACAATAATCTACTTCACTTGAAGCTCACAGGCTTCCTTCCACAATTATTCATATTGGAAGAGTAAAATATCAATCATTAAGAAGTCATTACGGATGTGAAATTGTTTTATATAATAGTATATGCCCTCCACACAGAAAGAAACTGTTTTGAATATAAAAATTGATCTGTAAAGTCCAATTAACATGGCTCCCATCATATCATTTACAGAGTAAGCATCATAACATGTACCAAATCGGAAAATCCTGATCTGAGGTCATATTAATCCATATTGGAGGAACATAGAATTACAAAAAGTAAAGGGATAGCATGATTTTTATATCTCATTTAAACATTTAACTTCATTTACTCCCAAGACAAACAGATCAGAGTACTAAATGTGAAGAATGGAGTAACCTTAAGCCTTTCATGTGCTTCTGGTAAAGGAGGCATGAAAAACAAAAAAAATTAGAAAAATTAGCCCCAAGATGAGAAGGCCTAGAGTTCTGATACCTCATACCCAGAGGCGGATGAAGAAAATGAAAGCCAAATCGGAACCAAGGAAGAGACCTCGTTTGACAGCGATGAAGATCAGAGCAGCAACGACCGCCAGCAGGCGGAAAGGCGCGAGCCGCGCGGCTGAGCTGAGGAGGCAGAGGAGCAGAAAAGAAGGAGTCGCCGGAAGGAGTTGCCGATGAAGGATTCGCCGGAAGCAGTGGCATTCCAGCCAGGCAGTGGCTCCCCCCCCCCCCCCCCCCCCCCCCCCCGCCCCCCCCCCCCCTCCCCCTTTATTCCGCCTGGAGCTCCTCTGCTACCGGGGGCAGATGCCCCCGCCCGCCCGCCCCCTAGTTCCGCCTCTGCTAGTAACTGGCTGCTGGTGAACATAGCCTTTACTAAAAAAACTCTCTGAACTTTTGCTGCTTTTGAGGCCTCTCGTCGCCTTTGGGTTTATGGTCACTGAATTCCTTTTCTCTGCACAGGATCAAGTGTATTTAAGTGGCCCAGTTATTTTTTTAGAGATTTTTGTAGCCGCTTCAGCTGCTGCTTTTGCAATGATTTCTATACAAACATTTAAAGTTGTTTATTTTTTTTCCCTCACTCTATTTTATTTAAGCTCTGTCAAATCTTGGAATGAAGAATTCTTAAACTCTATGCTTGAATTGTCAAATCCTCTGTTTTCATTGTACTTAATCACATACCTAAAAAAGTCATAAGACAAACATACACTTACAAAATCAAAATGACTGTTGAGAATTTGAGATCTGGACACAAGAAGAGACATCTCAAACAAGGTATATTGGAAAGTAGAATAATTGGTTGTTTTCTTTTCTAATTTCTTGATATTAGCTTCTTCTTCTTCAGTACTCTCATCATACTTTATTGGAAAGTAGAGTAATGGGTTGTTTTGATATGTTTGAAGCTGTTATTCTTGTGTTTGGCTAAAAGTTTCCCTCATTATACTTTATTAGTTTTTTTAATTAAATTAGTTAATTTTATATATTTAATAAATATTGTATATAATATATAATTATAATTAATTTATATTATATATTAATAATGTCACTGAGTCAATAACAGTTCGATCACTGGTTAGACCAATAACTCATCTACCTAATACTTTTTTGATCTAAAAACCTCTTAATAAATAAATAAAAATTACCACTAATTTATCATCTGGACGTGAGACCTAATAGAAGTGTTAATTTGTTTGTAATCAATGGCTTTTTGGAACGGAGGATGGACTAAATAGACATGGAAAACTGCGGCCTTGGTCGGGTTTTGAACTGCAGTTTTTTAGCCCAATAAAATTTGAATTTTTTTTGGTTTGGCCCGTTCTATTTGGGTCAAACTAAAAAAAAGGGTCTTTTACAATAATATACAATATTTAGTAAGTAATTACACTATTAGTCCATCACCAAAATAATTACAAAAATAATAATCTTCCCATATTTATTTACAATATTAGTGTCCTTAATTTAGGAAAAACTCTCATCCGTTCATTCTCTTTATCCCCCTACCACGTGCCTCCTCTCTCCTCCCCTTCGTCCTCCTCCTTCACCGCCGCTTCAACACCTTGAAGATGTAGATCTTCTTTTTCTTTTTCTTTTTCTTCTTCTTCTTCTTCACTCTCTGTCTCTCTTTATATCCATTCTCTGTTAATTCCTTTTATTTTTTCTTATGTTTCCTTTATGTTTAATTTTCATTATTAGCATTTACATAACTGTCATTATGACAAAGGTTGATTTAGTCCAAAAATTAAAAAGAGAAGAAGATAAGCTTCTTTTTTTTCTTCTTCTTCTGCTTCACTCTCTGTCTCTCTTTATTTCCATTCTCGTTTTGCTTTTTCTTATGTTTTCCTTTATGTTTTATTTTCATTATTAGCATTTACATAACTGTCATTATGACGAAAGTTGATTTAGTCCAAAAATTAAAAAGAGAAGAAGATAAATTTTAGTGCAGTTGGTAGCCAAACATTTATACAAAAGTAACCATTTTAATTTTGTGGGTAACCAAGAGAAATTTTAGTGCAGTTGGTAGCCAAAACTTTCATACAAAGGTAACCATTTTAGTTTTTGTTGGTTACATTTGTATTAAGGGTTAGCTACCAACTGCACTATGGAGAAAAAAAATTCTATAATAGATTTTTTATAATTAATTGGTAATCTAATAAAATTGAATTGGTTACCTTTGTATTAAGGATTGGCTACCAACTGCATCATGAAAAAAAAATTTATAATAGATTTTTTTTAATTAATTGGTAACCCAATAAAACTGAATTGGTTACATTTGTATGAAGGTTTTGCTACCAACTGTACTATGAAATATAAAAATTTATAATAGATTTTTTGATATCTGTTTATTGAGAAGATAGAGAAATACTAAAGTATTTAATGTTTTGGAAGATAAATTCTGAAAAACTTTGCTGCCAGTTATGGATGGTTATGGAAAGGAGTTCGGCGGAGGGGATAGAAGGGAGGAGAGAGAAAGTGTTGAATTATAACCTATTAAAACACTCAACTAAATTAAAGGGATAAAAATGCACTAATTTTGTAAATAAAACTTTAAATACATTAATTGTGTAAATATTTTATGAGTGCACTATTATTGTAATACTTTTTAAAAATGTAATACAGAATGTAATTGTTCCAAAAAAATAACATAAAATAGGTACAAAGTGGTCTCGGCCCGTAGGCTGGCCCGACCCGCCTACCACGGGCCAGGCTTTGGGTTGCAGAATTTTGACCCAGTAAAAATCAGACCTTTTTAGCCCTGTCCATTTTTTGACCCGTTCGTCATTTGTCCGGCCGTTTGGGTCGGACCCGTCCGTTTGCTAGGTCTAGGACTAATAAAGAAAAACCGCGCAAAACAAACGGCGGCAGGAAAAAGAGGACTGAACGTGAGGTAGTCAAAAGATATTTTTAAAGTTTGCAGGATATTTTAGGACAACCACTAAAAATATCTTCTCCCTTTCAGTTGCACTGGCAACTTAGCGCTGACGTGGCAACACGTCACACGAAAAATTATATTCCGCTATTTTAGTTTTTTTTTTCTATCTTCGTGTTTATTAATCAATATTATTGCTTACTTCTACTGAGGGGATAGATTGGAGTTTTTTTTTGACATAATATTTATGAATTATTAATTAATATTTTATTATTATTCTTTTTAACATTTTAATATACTATTTTTATAGTTATTGTTTTTATTTTTTTTTGTATTTTGAGACTTGAAAACTCAAAATAATTACATATAAAAAATAATACTTAATAAATATTGAGAAAATAATTATCCTAGTGCATATAAATTTAATTTTTATTTTTTATGATTTTAATATTAATTAAAAAATTAAAATTAAAAATATGGAAAGAGAGAGAGAAAATGAGATAGAGAGGTAGGAGAGAGACGGGGGAGGAGAGGGAGATATTAAGATAGATTAATGTAATTTGAAAAAGTTGATGAGGTTAGTTAAGACAAACCTTTAAGTTTCTGGTTTGATTTTGATACAGTTATGAAATTATATTTTATTCTTCAAGAAGTGAGATTTTCAAAAAAAAACAAATAATTTGAAAATAAAGGTGAAAAGTAGAATAGTCATCAAGTTAAATCAAGTTTATTTATTTAAAATGATTTATAAGTCATTTTTAATAAATAAAAAATTATTACTTCTCAAAAATAATTTAAAAGTCAATTTATAAATTAAAAATTAAAACATAACTAAACACCTAAATTATAAAGAATAATTTATAAATTAGTTTTACCAACTTATAAGTATGTCCAAACAAGTTTATTTATTTAAAATGACTTATAAGTCATTTTTAATAAATAAAAATTATTACTTCTCAAAAATAATTTATAAGTCAATTTTATAAATTAAATATTAAATTATAACTAAACACCTAAATAATAAAAAATAATTAGTTTGACCAACTTATAAGTCTGTTCAAACAAGCCCTAAATAAGCTCACAAATGGGAGGTTGTCAAAAGATATTTTTAAAGTTTGAAGGATATTTTAATTTTTAGGTTAAATGCTTTTTATTCATTGTACTTTAGCTCAATTTATAAATATCTCACTACACTTTTTTTTCTTACAGTCAGTTAACTCACTTTTTGTTTTCTTTCATAAATTTGAAATTTCGTCTTTACTGTTAAGTTTTTTAACAATAAATTGACATGACAATGTCACATACGCACAAAATCCTAACTGTAAGTTTTTTTTTAACATCTTTATCCACATCAAATTTAACTCACCCACAATCCTTAACCTACCCAAAACCTACCCACTAACAAAAATATTTTTAATTTATTATGATCAACATAAGGGTTTAAAATTAATAATTTGTTAGAAGAATTATAATTTTAGTAAAACACATAAGATGAATAGATAAGATGAACAAACATTAGCTCTAAATCTCATATGAACCCTAGATAATGATGAAGTATTATGAAAAGATTACTGAAACTTCAAATATTTTAGGTGATTTTATTTTATAATAAAAATTAGAATATTGCTCTCTTGTTAATTTTATGATTATATTTACCTTATTATTTTCTTTTATTTTCAACTCATTATAGCAGAGAGTTTTATGTTAGCTTTCTCTCTCTTTTGTGAAAACATATATGGTAAATTGTTTAAAGTCAACAAAATTTAATGAATTTTGTAATGTTTTATAAGAAAATAAAAATTGAGTTAGTTGACTGTAAAAAAAAAAATATAATTATATATTTGTAAATTAACATAAAATATAGTGACTTAAAAAAATATTTCATCCTTTTTAGGACAACCACTAAAAATATCTTGCCACTCCTCTGTAGCGCTGACGTGGAACCACGACACGTCTAAAAGCGGATGACAACTCAACCGCCTCTCTCTCTCTCTCTCTCCTCCCTTCCATTTATCAACTTCTTTTACGTTTCTAATTACTAAATTTATTCTGCAACGAAAAGCAGACGCAAAAAATATTTTCTTTCTTCTATTAATTTTTTGTTAGAGTTATTGATCAGTATTATTCAGATATGGAAGGTTTATTTTCTCCACCGAACTCGGTGAGCTGTGAGCTCGCCGGACACGGCGACGACCAGATTTCAAATCGGGTAATTAATTTACTCAAATCTTTCATTTTTTATTACTATTTTAGTTCATCAATTCATGCGTTTATGTAGACTGCTATGATTTTTTGTTTTTGGATCGGTTGAATGTTTGTTTGTGTGTAGAATCTGATGATTGGAGATTGTGTATTCTTTGTGGTTTTGGGAAACTCTCTACGTTTATGCACTTATCTTTCGAAGAAACAAGTAGATTTTTAGAATTTAGATTGTTACAGATTGAGTTTCATAAATGAATACGAGTCTGTAATAAGCTTATTTTTCAGTGAATTGATAAGTATAATTTTAATTGCTATTTTTGGAACTCTAAAAAGTGAAGAAAAAACAAAGGAAGATGGAAAATTTTAAAAAATGTATTTCTAGTGATCCTTTGCACTTATATTTAGCATTTTACTTGATTTTAAGTTTGTCAAAGGATTCTAAGCTTGATTTTTGTTCATTAAGGAAACATTATCTTGCTCTTTTTTTCAATAATTATTATTATTGTTGTTATTATTATTCTTTTTATTTTTACAATCTACTCTTTCAAAACACTAATGAGAGCCTAAGAAAGGTTTACCTGTAGGAAGTGACAATTGACTGAATATCAGCCCAATCTTTATTATGTCAACTACTATCATACACAAATCAGTTTTGAGCATGAAATAAATTTGGTGATAAACGTCTTAATGTTAAATTAAGGTTGACAGTCGCACAGAACTAGAGGTACTTATTTAAAATTTTAAAGACTACAAAATAAATAAAAAAGGGACAAAAAGCTTGGTGGTTTGTCAATTATTTGTGACCATATCTTGCTTTTTGTTAAGCAGATTTGACCTCTTCAATTGGTCTCTTGTGTTCAAAGATCAATTACTGTTACTCCTAGTTAACTTAGATTATAGGAAGAATACCATAAAGTTTGTTTAGAAGGTTTCATGGCTACAGTTTGATCATTGATGTGGTACAGAAGTAGTTTACTTTTTCTACCTTCTATGCCTGTTTTTTCTCTCCTTTCTCTAATAACTAAGGCTGTAAAATAAGCAAACAGTTCGGGCTCGATTCGTACTCGCACGACTAAAAGTTTAATTCGAGCTCGACTCGAAATATAAATGAGTCAAATATGAACACATTTTAAAGTTCGATAAATTATTCGAACCTCTTCAAATTATAATTTTCTATTGATACTCGGATCATATTCGTTCGAAAAGTTCAAACTGCTCGGGTTCGATTCGGAATCGTGCTCGACTCGGTAGTTAAATGAGCCACGATCAAACCTTATTTTATACTCGATAAATTTTGTAAACTAAATCTGAGCAACTCAATACTCGGATCGACTCGGTTCGTTTACACCCTTACCAATAACCCTTTGGTTACTAAATAAAATCCCGCATGGCTCTTTCTTTATGCTACACCTCTTTAATTAATATGTAGTTTACTGAAAAAACCGCTTTTTGTAGCTCACCATATTTGTTTCATTAAAGATTTCACTGTTGTTAGACACAACATGGGTTATTATCTTTATGTTTCCTTTTCATATTTTAATGCAAAGGTCTTGGCCCACAGCTCTTGTAAGTAATTAATTTCCTTATTTTGTTAGGCAACTGATGACCACAAGTCTTGTCTTAGAATTTAGCATATCCATTAAGTAGGTATTCCCCTCTCAGGAATGATGGTGAATCTTGTTGTGCATAACAATTATTTGAAAACCTGAATTTTTTTCTTCATATATTTGTTACTTGAAAACCTAAGTGTTTTTTCATCCCAAATATTGGTCTTTGGTCCAGATACTAGTATACTACTTTAATTTGTACTCGTATGAACTAAGCAATGTAATAGGCTAGCTTTTGTATTCATGCTGAAGCTTTTTTGGCTTGCCATCAATACTTTTTCCTACAGTTAAAGTGTCAATTAGAGAGCAGGTAATCATGCAACTTAGGGGGTTGTCTTTTATTTGGGTCCGTCGCGCACTTATCCCTCTTGACCATTAATTGTAATATGATCCTGTTGTACCTGCTTTCTGCGCTGTTTCTCCCTATCAGACACATTAATACGTTATACATAAATTGGTTCGTGGCAAATCAAATCTAAATATTCTTTTTTCTCGATGTTCATAACTCTAATCAAGGTAACTTTATCTCAGGAATCTCTGGGGAGTGTTGCAATGCGCACAGACTGGACTGACGAGAAGCATAGTTTGTATCTAAAATCTATGGAGACATTATTTGTTGACCAATTGTATAATTCGTTGGATCTTCATGGCTCACGCTCACAGAAAGATTTCTCAGATCATAAATCCTCTAAACAAATGCATGTCAGCACTCGTGTCCCTTCTGGACAGGTCTAAAATCTAATTGCTTTTGTTCTAGTGCCTACCCTCAGCATCTGTTTTCTGCTGTGAATCTTACTTTTACCAGAGCTAGTTTAATTGCCCATACTTGTATGTTCTGATTTCTTGGGTTTCTTATTATTGTTCCGCTCTTCAGTTTAAGGTTCTTAGAGATGGCTGTTGGGCAAAGATCAATTTCAGAAGAGGTGAATCTGCAATGAATAATGTCGATGAGTCTCATGATCTTTCAGTAAACCCATGGATTCGACATTTCAGATCTGGAAGAAGTCACCACAGTGTAACAAATTCTAGTCTACAAGGAAAAACTGCTGTGGCTGCTACAAATCGGTTTCTTGTGTCTCAGCCTCAGTTGTGCCACCATGATTCAATTGACAGCAATTCAGGTAGTTCGCACCTTCACTTGAATGTTTTGCCTAGAATGTCCCTTTCCTTTGCATGATCGTCAACAGTCTTCGTTGTGCATTTATGCATTTATTTTTCTTCATATACTCCCTTCGCTTCAAGTAGAAATTCATGTTTCAAAACGATGTGTAGGGCAAGGATTTTAGATGTGTCAATGACAAACTGAAACATTAACTATTCATATATTATTTTTCAAATTTTCATTTAGATGTTCAAGAATTATTTTGAAAAAAAAAACTATATTAAAAAGTATAGATCCCTAAATATGTGACATCGTAAAAAAAAAAAATCTGTGTCAATAGTATGGTGTTCAAGATGACACTCAAGTTGTGGCAGAGGGATTACGAGTAAACAAACACGCTGCTACTGATTCTGGTATAATGACTAAGGAAAATGTAGGATAAAATCAACCAAATAATGGAGATCTTTGGAGAAACTTTACACAGAGTAAGAGGAGTGGTCAGGGAAGGACTATGTGTGAAGTGAATGGACTGCAACTTCTTCTGTTCAGTTGATAAACGGTTGTATTAATCACTCCAAGTTTAGGTTCAAGTATTTCTGTCCTTTGAGTGAAGTGAATGCAGGAACCTTTGCGTCCTAAATTTTACACTACTTGTCTGAAGGCTGTAGTTTGAGCCCAAGTGTGGGCAATGTGACATTGTTGTTCATATATAATATCATCATTAATTTAAAAGGAAGATTCCAATTTGTTTCTACTTATAGGATGTCATCACATAGCATGTACAGATGATCAAATGTTACCTAGCTTATATATCTATCTATTTTCATTTTCAAGTATTGAATGGTTCCCCCCACATATTTTGGCCCTTGCAGAGGTGACAGATCAAAATTTCGTTGATGAAGATCTTGAAAAGGAAGTGGCAAGCAACATTAAAAAGATGAAAACTTCTGCCGTTGTTAGTTCAAGCAATGATCAAGTAATGTGTTGAAATTATTTATCTACGGTAAAGCTAAACTAATGAAATACTCACCGGTTAGTAAGTTTTACTAATTACATAATTGAACTTTTAATTTTTCAAATTATTCTACTAAATTAATTATTATTTTGAAATTGAGTTATTCCGTTAAAAAAAATAAACGGAAGTTAATTTTTATGTACAAAACTAATGAATTACCTCACATAGTTGACACGTTTTATTGATTACACTATTGAACTTTTAATTTTTCAGATTATCCCATTAAACTAATTAAAAAATGAATATTTTAAATATTTTTAAAAATAATTATTATTTTCAGTAAAAAAATATTAGAAACTTTAATTTTTCTATAAAATGAGTAAAGTTTTATAAATATAAATTTAAAAAAATTAAAGTTTTATGAAACCTTATTGATTTTATAATTTTTTTTCTTTTGAAAATAAAGTTTATTTTTTTGAATCTATATTTTGTAAAATTTTACTCATTTTTTAAAATATGAAGAATTTTCCAATTTTTTCTTGAAAATAATATTTATTTATAAAAATTATTAATTTTTTTTTAAAAAATTGAATCAGTTTTTTTATTTATCTTTTACTATTTTTTTTTTTATTTTTAGTTTTTTTTAAAAAAAATTTAATATTAAGAATGGGTTATTCTGTTAAAAAATTAAGTAGACATTAATTTAATTTAAAAGTACTTTATTTTTTTTGAATCTATATTTTATGAAACTATCATTTTATGAACAAAAAAAAGTTTCTAATATTTTTTACTTAAAATAATAATTATTTCTAAATTTATTTAAAATAATTATTTTTAATTAGTTTGATGGGGTAATTTGAAAAATTAAAAGTTCAATAGTGTAATCAGTAAAATATGTCAACTACAGTGGGTAATTTATTAGTTTTGTAGATAAAAAATTAACGTCCGTTTTTTTTAACGGAATGACCCAATTTCAAAATAATAATTAGTTTAATGGTGTAATTTAAAAAATTAAAAATTTAATAATATAATCAATAAAATTTACCAACTACAACGGGTATTTTTTTTAGTTTTGCCATTTATCTACAACATAAATCATACTCCTTCTGTCCTATGATAAAAGTCCTTATTACTATTTTGGGTAGTTTCACGTTAAATGTTTACTTTCCTTTAATAATTAAATTTTTACACATTTTTTTTTATTATACCCGTAACATTAAATATCTCATACTTTTCTTATTCTAATTTTCTCTCCATAATTTTTATCCTGGAATGGAGGGAGTATAAAAATCTATCAAAATTTTTATCTATATATTATGATATTATATGCTGTATTGCTCTATTGTAAAATGTTCTTTCAGGTTGTCCCATACGGGGAGTTCCCCATGACAGAAGATGTTGGGAAAATATGTTTTTCTGCGAAGGAGTAAATTTTCCGATCATTGCATGGAGATGGCCCCATGATTAGACATTGACCTAATTTATCCTTTTAACTCGAGAAGATTCGGTTGGATTTAAAATCTTATTTATTTTTTTATTTAATGTTTATTTATTTATGTGGGATATTTATTTATTAATAAAAGTACATCATTCATTATATGGTCGATATGTTTGTTTATATAAATTTTTATATTATATATATTATGATTTATGTGTATAGCTTATTATGATGATTTGGAGATATATTATCTTATAGGTATATTATCGATAACTCGTGCATTGTATAATTTAAAATAAATAAAAATAAATTATGAATACGAAAAAATAAAGTATTGAATATGGACACACACTAAACTAAAATTTTAAATTAATTCTTAACACACTCGTATTTTTCATACATACTCTACAAAACATTTAAATAAAAATTCTTAAATAAAGAATATCCAACTTTAATAGTTAAATTCTCATAAATTTAAATTAAGTTTAACTACATTTTAAGATTTATTTTTTATTATTTATAATTCTTTTTGATTGATTATAACTTTTTAAATAGTAACTTGACAATTAAAAATTCTTTGGGGTGAGAGAGTGAGATGATGGATGTGGGTTTGAATTTTTGAGAGATAATTTTTTGGTTGTCGAATGTTGAAGCTCCAAATAATTTTAGATCGTTGGATGTTGAAACTTAAATTGATTTGAGGCCGTTGGATGTTGAAGCATTGGGATTTGAGTCGCTCTGTTTTATATTATAGATTACTTCACCACTATTATTTATTTTGATCATGAAAGTTAAGCTTTTAATTAAAATACTATTGCATTAACGGTGTGCATTAAACGAATTATGTGATAATATTTTATTTATAAAATATTTTTACATAAATACTAATTTGTGAAATTTTTTAATTTTAAAATAATAATGAATTTAATATTGTTATATATTAATTTCATGTTCTAATAAGTGAGATTATATTGTGTTAATTAATATCTCGTAATGTCGATTAATATATTTTATTAATATTAGAAATATTATTATTGTCAAAATATTTTCAAGATTTTTATAAGATAATTTATCGGTGATCATATAATGCTCAATTCGAGACTTTTAATATTTATTATTAAAAGAAATGATTTAATCGTTAAATCAATTTATGATCAAATAAAGATAAATTATAGACTTATGAAATTAGTTTAAATGTATCAAGATTATATTAATTCTGAAATATTTATGTGGATCTATAGAGAAAATATTTACAATTTATTAGTAAAGTGTGAGACCTCGAATTTTATGAAATAAAAGTATTCATTTTTTTTATTTTGGTGAATAGTTAAATTGATAAAAGTTTAAAGTTAAGGGTGACATTTGAAAAATTTTCAAAGTAAGCAAGTAGTCATAAAATAATCGGTGGTAAAATACGCTTGGTTGCATAGTAGCACACAATATTAATTATTAATGCTTACGTGAGAAGTCACTTAGTTTGATTCAATTATTGTCAATATTTTATATATTATTAAATCAATAATTGAGATAACAAAGTTGTTAATATTATTATTTGCAATATTAACGATGTCTAGAAGTTCTGCCAATGAGAGGTTTGGTCACATAATTGCGCGTCAATAGGAAAAAATTCTTATTGGAAAACCCCATCTTTCTTGGGAACGACCTGGTCGATTAATAGTGAATTATAATAATGATGATGAAGTTTGTTTTATTAGTATTATTAATGTAATAAAACAGAAAATATTTTTATATAAAACAGAATACTTTTATAAAGTTATTTGTTTTATTAGACAATAATTAAAATATATTATATTTTATTATGCATAGTGTTTTGCATATATTATAAATAGAATATATTATATTTTATTTAAAAAGATTTTGTTTTATTAGAATATTTTATTAAATCAATATGGATAGTCTGCTTTAAAGTGAATAAATCTGGACCATTCATGAATTAGTTACTATTCAATCCATTCTTCTATAAATAGAAGCTCATTCCTTCATTATTTCTTACGAATTCACTGAAACTCTAGAGAGAGAAACTGTTGAGAGAATTCTTCTTCTATAATCTTGAGCGTATTTCTTTAGAGTTTAAGAAAGCTTTGAGCGTAGTACAAGTTTTCTTCAAGTATATTCCATTCTACCCGCTTGAGTATTCTTCTTATTAAGGTAAGGGATATTATTTGTTGTCTGTAGTAAGAGGTATTATTTCTTTCGTATTCATGAAGAGAACTTACATTATTCCATTCCTTATTATTTTGTTGGAATAATCAGATACGCGACTCTAGTATACATGGTGAAATTCTTCATTATTCTATTCTTTATTATTATGTTGGAATAACTTTTATCTATCTGCAATCGCATATGTGGTAAAATTCTTCTATTATTTCATTCTTTATTATTACATCGGAATATCCTATCTCAGACGCTTTCGCATGACTGGTTCCATTATTTATTATTCATTAGAATAACTTTTATCATAAGGATTCATCGCATGCATGGTGAATTCTATTGTTATTCAATTATTTATTTTTCATTTGGAATATCCTCATTTCGATGCGGATTACGCTTTGACTGGTTCCGATTCTTTATTATTATTCGCCGAATATCTTATGTCATATGCGTTCTGTACGACCGGTTCTATTATTTATTATTTTATTGGGAATAACATGTCTCTGCAGTCTATCGCACGCATGGTGAATCCTTATGTTATTCCATTTTTTATTATTCTGTTGGAATAACCTGTATATGTTTATTACCACATGTATAGTGAATGTTCCTTTATATTCATTCCTTATTAAATTGTGGAAATGATCTGTTTACGTTGATTATGATAAGTCATAATAAAAGCATTGGACTGATGAAAATCATGGGTATATGTAGTATTAGTAAGTGTTATGATGAGTTATGTTGGTTATTATGTGAAAACATGAAAGTTTCTTAGAAATCACAAAGAGTTGAAAATCAGATTTTGGTAAAAATGAAACATGAAATTCAATTGACCATATCTCCTATTATATTTTGAATTTTTGAGTGTGGTCAAGTCCTAGAGTTAGATCTATGAGTTTTATAACTTATCCAAGTGGAATCACTGGAAAAAGTGTTATAGATTTTCGCGTGGACTGATTTTAGCAAAGGAGTCAAAAACTAAAAATACCAAAAAGGCTATTGCTCAAAATTTTGTAAGGGCTGTTTCGGCCACTTAATTTTTGAGAAAAATTTTGGCCTTTTGGGACATGAAAATATATGGTATAAAGTACCTCCTTTCCAAAAATGAACTCATTCCGACTTAAAATGAGCAAGTTATGACCATTTCAATATTTAGGTTTTTCCGACGAAAAATGTTATAACCGGAGTTCTATAAATCCGATGACCATGAAATTTAAACTGGAAGATCACGTTAACATGTGTAAGATCCTGCCAAGATTTGGGAATTTCTGGAGTTAAACTTGAGGTAGTTAATTTCTTAAGGAATTAATTAGAAATTGATTTTTGAAAAATAGTAAATAAATTTTAAAAATTCCGAGAAATATATATGTTCAATATGAGACTATATTATACTAAATCCCAGAAAAGAAATATTTTTGGGACTGATCTAGTTATGAGTAAATGAATTAAATATGTTATGTGAAGTAACAAAATTAGAAAATAGGATTTTATGGCTTAGGAATCCTATATAGGGTATATACAGATTTTTGATTAGGGATTTGATCATTAGTGATGAAATCTTATGAGTATTGTGACACCCCCAAAATAGGTATACATCACCCATTCTGAGTTGTCAATACACGGTACAGAAACAACTACAACTTTATTATTACAACAGTAAAACTGTGAGTTTAAATACAGATATTGTCATCTAAACAATATCCACATACAAATAAATCCTCATCATAATTATTGATACATTATTTTACAAAAATGGTGAGGACTACTAAACAACTCTCTAAAACCATCATTCCATACCCCGACTAAACTGCATTTCTACATTCTCGCCTCCACGAGAAGAAAAAATGAAACAAAAAGGAAAAGGGTGAGCTCAACTAGCCCAGTAAAGAATATTATGACTAAGATAACACAGTACAAATTATCGTTAAGTCTTCAACAGGGTAAAAAAAATCTAATAGAATACAATAGACAACAAGTTTTAAATCAATACTCGCAGCGAAAAATATTAATTCATAGAAGAGTTACGTAGAGGATGAAATCTACTAATATCTATGAATTTAACAGTCCATCATCAATATTTTTATCCCTGTAACATCAATCAATATATATCTGGAATCATATATTTATCCTTGCACTACAGGCCAAGGACATTCACCAGTTGGTCATGTTCATCTAAACACTGCTCATCTTTTTGACTACGGGCAAAGATATTCATTAGAAATCATTCATCTTTGCACTACAGGCCAAAGATATTCAATAATATCATCATTTAAGACTGAGGATGATGAAAAAAATATATATATTTTTAAAAAAAACGAATCCAGTGAAACAAAATAACAAGGATTAAGGATTAAGATTAATTCGTTTTCGTTTTATCCACGTCCAAAAATACCTCAAAAATAATCATAGTGGTGTAAAATTCAAGAATGATCAAAACATGGATACAATCAAAGCTAGTATCCACAATAGATATTTTGGACGAAAAGAAAATTTTTTATTTTTCGATGAATAGTGCCGTATTCGTGAATAATACCGTATACGTGAATAGTGCCGTATACGTGAATAGTAACTCCGACACCAAAAGTTTCAAATTTGATAAAACTTGATCAATATTTGAAAGATAATGATATTGAAGAAATAATATCATTACGAAAAAAATAATATCCCTTACCTCGGAAAGACAAGATTTAACTGGAATCTTTGGATATAAAGCTATAACTCTTGAACTTTCACCGTATAGCAATACTCAAAGTATACTCAAAATACTCACAAGAATACGCTCCATAATATAGAGAGAGAAAACTTCAGTTTCTAGTGTGATTTTCAATTCTAACCTAAGCACCCTATTTATAGGAAAATGCTTAGAACACCAAAGCAGAAAATTTATTAAAATATTAATATATATATATATATATATAATCTTCACGCACACCTTGGATAATCTGATCTCAGCTCTTTTTCCATGCTAGTGCGCACACCTACCTTGTTAAAAACGTTTTTATTATTTAAAATAATTTAAAGTTCTAAAAATTAATTATTTCGGAGCTTCGGAACTTCAATAATTCACAATAAATATCCCTTTTGTTAGAAAATTAAAATCTCGCGAGTTTTTATAGGAAATTCAATTCTCTACAACTTTACAGAAGAAAGGTTTTCCAAATTCCAAGCAGAAATTGACCGAAATCCACAAACGGGCAATTTTAGAGGCTATAATCAAATTTCAGTCAATAAATGGGGTCCACCGACATGTTTAACATGTTTTAAACATTTATTGCAACAAAAAAACTCTTCCTCCTCGTATACTCATATATTCCACATTCGTTGTAAAAATATCACCATTATTATATTATTAAAATATAATAATATATATATTTAAATGAATTATTTTATCAGAAAAAGATAAAATTTCAATTTTCAACAATTGTCACATTAAAATTTTTCTCCATCTATATCCACATAAAATCAATATTTTGCTCATCATATGAATCAATAATTAATTATTCACAAATAATATTACAGAATCACAATATTGACAACCATGCAGTTCCCAGGAAAGAGGGGGCTTTCCAATAAGAATTTCTCCTTATTGGCGCCGCAATTAGGTGACCAAACCTCTCCTTAGATGTAACTTTCTAGACATTGCCAATAATGTTATCTAATAATATTATTCAGATAATATGAATTATTGCTTCGATAATGAAAAATACTGTGTAATGACAATTATTGAAACAACAACAATATAAAATATCAACGCAGCAATTATTGAACCAATAAAATACTGAACAGTAATTACTGTAACCATTATTGAGTAGTGCCTTCTTACGTAAAGTCAATAATTGGTGCAATACTGCATCTTCTTGTCTGCAACAACGCGTATTCTCGTGTTTTAACCACCCCAGATTCCAACGATTATAATCGGTAACAACTACTGCCAGTTATTTTTAAACAACTTATATTTGTCTTTTCTTCCTCCAATCGCTTTTCACATATGGGGCCCACACATGGTCAAAGCTTGCGTAAATGCGAATATTCCCCGACAGCGATTTGAATATTCCACGACCAAAACGAATATTCCCAAACAACAATGAATATTTTATAACCACTTGCTTATTTTGAAATATTTATGATTTTACCCATAACTATCCTCATTAATCACATCAACCCTTACTATTTCAAAATAATAATTAGAGGAAATTAAATTTCATTTATTAATTATTTGGGGTCTTACAAGTATGACATTTTTGAATGATTAAATGCATTATTTGGTAAATTGTAAATAATTGAAATAAATTGTTTATAAGTTTAAGAAGTGATTAAAATATTGTTATAATATTAATAATATTAGATTGTGAGTTTATTAAATGATTGATAATATTTGGATAAATTTAAAGTCTTTAAATATTTATCCTTGTTTTTGTTTGATTAATGCTTATATCATTGTCATCATTCTCATGTTTATATTGTGATAAAAGTCATCTTTGGCTTACATGCATAGATGGACTTGGTGTGATTATGACCAGGTATTATTCGGTATATTCATGACCGTAATATGACGAATGATGTGGTAAAAATCCTCAGTGGCCTGTACTCATTGATGGACAGTTTTTGGTATGATTATGGCCATGGATTCTCTTCGTCCAAGGGTGCAAAGATGAATTATTTTATGGCATGATCATGACCGTAATGTTAAAAATGATGTGGTAAAAGTCATCTTTGGCCCGTAGTGCATAGATGGACTTGGTATGATTATGACCAGGGATTATTCGGTATAATCATGACCGTAATTGAAAATCTGAATATCCTTGGCCGTAGTGCATGGATAATTCGTGGTCGTGATACTATTAAGTTGAGGCTCGGATTATTAGTTTTATGGTTGTATATCTTTGCCTGTGAGAGCAAAAGATGAACCGCTTTGTTATTAGTTATCTGATTGTATATCTTTGGTAGTAGTGCAAAGATGAATTTATTAGTATGATTATGAAATTTGGAATTGTGATTTGGTATAACCATGATTTTTGATGTTTCGGTGAAGATAGGTGATGAAAATTATCTTCGTCACAGGTGCGAAGAGAGAATTGAAATCACAATTATGATTATGAGTTATTCATATGATTGTGGACAAGAATTGTTGATTGATGTTACGAGGATAAAACATTATTGGTGGACTTTTAACATGGAGAAGATAATAGACACGATGGTCTATTTGACTCTTTAATGGATTGCTCATTCATTTGCAACTATGGTTGAAAAGTTTTATCATCTACCATATGTTCTAAATCTCTCGAATTATTATTGACGAAAAGCTATTGATAATTTAATTATCTTTAGTTATGATATTCTTTATTGGGCTAGTATTGCTCACCCTTTTGCTTCACAATTCCTTTCGGGTAATAAGAGTGTTCTTAGTCGGCCGGGGATAACGAGGGAATAGAATCCGGTGGTTTATAGTCATTGAGGTTCTCCCTAACTAGTATGGAAATAATTTTATTGAGAACTTTAGATAAGTGTGTCGTATTGTATACGTCATTTGATATTTAATTTTGGTGAACCGAATAGGGTGAGGTGAACCAAACTTTAGAAGTGTGTTTTGCCACTATCATACAAGATGTCTAATGACATACAACCTCGTGTTATTGTAAGACAGGGTTGTGCACATCCACTTGCTAAGTATATCTATGAGAACTACCTATATGATCTTGGAGTTTATTTGAAATATAATTTTCACTTGGAGACAATGGAGATAGTTATATGTCAAGAGAAGACTCACCATTGGAAAGAAGATGATAGTAATCTTCTCTTTTTTCTTTGGGGTCTATTGGGTCAACCAAGGATAATTCTGTGGACATATGATATCTATCATAACTTAGATTCATGGCCTCCTATGTACGAAGGTTTCCTTGAGTACTTCCCAAAGATTTTAATTTCTAAAACAGTTTTTGACTATACTTTTATGTAACGTACCATTGTAAGGTTGTGGTCGAGGCACCATGAGAGTTACATAAATTTGTATTAAAACTCACAGTTTAACTGTGATCGTACTCAGCACGACAGTTCAACAGTTGTATAAATGAAGTTGTTAGTAGTGTATTTTCTGGCAACTCAAGATTGGTGATGTATACCTATTTTGGGGGCGTCACATTTGGTATCAGAGCTTAGGGATATGGTCGCTGGAGGAGATATGAGTCTAGAACTAGGAGGGGAGAGACGAGTAATATACTTTGCTAGTGTGTGACTTACCTAAAGCTGAAATTGTTTACTTGATAAATTGACAAATTATGATATGTCAATTAACCTTTGTTTTGAAGTATATTCTAGAATGATATCTGAAACACAGGAGATGAGCAATGGAGAAATCATGATACAGAGGAAATAACCGGGAAGGTACAATCTGAAAAGAAAGCAAGGTATTCTCATCTCTTCAAAATACCAAGTACGTACGTAAATTTCGAGGGCGAAATTTCATAAGGAGGGGAGATTGTGAGACCCCGAATTTTATAAAATAAAAGTATTTAATTTTTCTATTTTGGTGAATAGTTAAATTGATAAAAGTTTAAAGTTAAGGGTGACATTTGAAAAATTTTCAAAGTAAGCAAGTTGTCATAAAATAATCGGTGGTAAAATACGCGTGGTTGCATAGTAGCACAAAGTATTGATTATTAATGCTTACGTGAGAAGTCACTCAGTTTGATTCAATTATTGTCAATATTTTATATATTATTAAATCAATAATTGAGATAACAAATTTGTTAATATTATTATTTGCAATATTAACGATGTCTAGAAGTTACATCGAGGAGAGGTTTGGTCACCTAATTGCGGCGCCTGATAGGGAGAAATCCTTATTGGAAAACCCCCTCTTTCCTGAGAACGATCTGGTCGATTAATAGTGTGAATTATAATAATGATGATGAAGTTTATTTTATTAGTATTATTAATGTAATAAAATAGAAAAACTTTTTATATAAAATAGAATACTTTTATAAAGTTATTTATTTTATTAAACACTAATTAGAATATATTATATTTTATTATGCATAGTGTTTTGCATAGTAAAATCTTTTTATATAAAATGTAATACTTTTATAAAGTTATTTGTTTTATTAGACAATAATTAGAATATATTATATTTTATTATGCATAGTTGCATAGTGCTGCATAGTATTTGCGTAGTAAAATCTTTTTATATAAAATAGAATACTTTTATAAAGTTATTAGTTTTATTAGATTATAAATAGAATATATTATATTTTATTTAAAATTTTTTGTTTTATTAGAATATTTTATTAAATCAATGCAGACCGTCTCTGCTTTAAAAGTGAATCAATCTGACTTGTTCATGAATTAGTTACTATTCAATCCATTCTTCTATAAATAGAAGCTCATTCCTTCATTATTTCTTACGAATTCACTGAAACTCTAGAGAGAGAAACTGTTGAGAGAATTCTTCTTCTATAATCTTGAGCGTATTTCTTTAGAGTTTAAGAAAACTTTGAGCGTAGTACAAGTTTTCTCCAAGTATATTTCCGCCCTACCCGTCGAAGTATTCTTCTTATTAAGGTAAGGGATATTATTTGTTGTACCGTAAGAGGTATTATTTCTTTCGTATTCATGAAGAGAACTTCTGTTATTTCATTCCTTATTATTCTGTTGGAATAATCTGTATATGCGGACTACCGTATACATGGTGAAATTCTTCGGTTATTCCATTCTTTATTATTATGTTGGAATAACCTGTCTATGCGAAATACCACATGCGTGGTGAAATTCTTCTATTATTTCATTCTTTATTATTCTGTCGGAATATCCTGTCTGTGCATTTATGCATGACCTGGTTCCATTATTTATTATTTTGTTAGAATAACTTTATGCGTGCGATTCTATCGCATTCATGGTGAATTCTGTTGTTATTCAATTATTTATTATTACATTTGGAATATCCTGTTGATACAGATTACGCTTTGACACAGTTACATTCTTTTATTATTACAGCCGGAATATCCTCACGTGCGTGCGTTTACGCACGACACGGTTCTATTATTTATTATTCTCATTTGGGAATAACACATGCGTCTGCGGTCTATCGCACACATGGTGCATCCTTCTGTTATTCCATTCTTTATTATTCTGTTGAAATAACCTGTATATGTGGATTACCACATGCATGGTGAATGATCCTTTATATTCATTCCTTATTAAATTATGGAAATGATCTGTTTACGTTGATTATGATAAGAGTCATAATAAAAGAATTGGAAATCATGGGTATATGTATTATTAGTAAGTGTTATGATGAGTTATGTTGGTTATTATGTGAAAACATGAAAGTTTCTTAGAAATCACAAAGAGTTGAAAATCAGATTTTGGTAAAAATGAAACATGAAATTCAATTGACCATATCTCCTATTATATTTTGAATTTTTGAGTGTGGTCAAGTCCTAGAGTTAGATCTATGAGTTTTATAACTTATCCAAGTGGAATCACCGGAAAAAGTGTTATAGATTTTCGCGTGGGACTTGATTTTAGCAAAGGAGTCAAAAACTAAAAATACCAAAAAGGCTATTGCTCAAAAAAATTTGTAAAAATTTGTTTTTTACCACTTAATTTTTGAGAAAAATTTTGGCCTTTTGGGACATGAAAATATATGGTATAAAGTACCTCCTTTCCAAAAATGAACTCATTCCGACTTAAAATGAGCAAGTTATGACCATTTCAATATTTAGGTTTTTCCGACGAAAAATGTTATAACCGGAGTTCTATAAATCCGATGACCATGAAATTTAAACTGGAAGATCACGTTAACATGTGTAAGATCCTGCCAAGATTTGGGAATTTCTGGAGTTAAACTTGAGGTAGTTAATTTCTTAAGGAATTAATTAGAAATTGATTTTTGAAAAATAGTAAATAAATTTTAAAAATTCCGAGAAAAATATATATTCAATATGGGATTATATTATGCTAAATCCCAGAAAATAAATATTTTTGGGATTGATTTGGTATTTTTCATGAAAAGGATCTAATTATGAGTAAATGAATTAAATATGTTATGTGAAGTAACAAAATTAAAAAATAGGATTTTATGGCTTGAGAATCCTATATAGGGTATATGCAGATTTTTGATTAGGGATTTGATCATTGGTGATGAAATCTTATGAGTATGGCATTTTTGAATGATTAAATGCATTATTTGATAAATTGTAAACAATTGAAATAAATTGTTTATAAGTTTAAGAAGTGATTAAAATATTGTTATAATATTAATAATATTAGATTGTGAGTTTATTAAATGATTGATAATATTTGGATAAATTTAAAGTCTTTAAATATTTATCCTTGTTTTCGTTTGATTAATGCTTATATCATTGTCATCATTCTCATGTTTATATTGTGATAAAAGTCATCTTTAGCTTACATGCATAGATGGACTTGGTGTGATTATGACCAAGGATTATTCGGTATAGTCATGGCCGTAATATGATGAATGATGTGGTAAAAATCTTGATGGCTCTTGTCTTCGCATTGATGGATGAGTTTTGGTATGATTATGGCTATAGATTCTCTTGACCAAGGGTGCAAAGATGAATTATTTTATGGCATGATCATGGCCGTAATGTTACAAATGATGTGGTAAAAGTCATCTTTGGCCGTAGTGCATAGATGGACTTGGTATGATTATGACCGAGGATTATTTAGTATAATCATGGTAGTATTGAAAACACGAATATCCTTGGCCCGTGGTGCATGGATAATTCGTGGTCGTGATACTATTAAGTTGAGTCTCAAAGATTATTGGTTTTACATTGTATATCTTTGGCTTTGTAGTGCAAAGATGAACTATTTGTTATTAGTTATATCTGATTTGTATATCTTTGGTAGTAGTCACAAGATGAATTTATTAAATATGATTATGGCGAGGAATTGTGATTTGGTATAACCATGATTTTTGATGTTTTAGGTGAAGATAGGTGATGAAAATTATCTTACGTCTTGGAGTGCGAAGAGAATTCAAAATCATAATTATGATTATGAGTTATTCATATGATTGTGGGCGAGAATTGTTGATTGATGTTACAAGGATAAAACATTATTGGTGGACTTTTAACATGGAAGATAATAGACTGATGGTCTATTTGACTCTTTAATGGATTGCTTTCGTTCATTTGCAACTATGGTTGAAAAGTTTTATCATCTACCATATGTTCTAAATCTCTGATTTATTATTGACGAACGCTATTGATAATTTAATTTTATTTAGTTATGATATTTTTTACTGGGCTAGTTGTGCTCATCCTTTTGCTTCACAATTCCTTTCAGGTAATAAGAGTGTTGCTGAGTCGAGCGGGGATAATAGGGGAATAGAATGGTGGTTTATAGCTATTGAGGTTCTCCCTAAATAGTATGGAAATAATTTTATTGAGAACTTTAGATAAGTGTATCGTATTGTATACGTCATTTGATATTTAATTTTGGTGAACCGAATAGGGTGAGGTGAACCTAACTTTAGAAGTGTGTTTTGCCACTATCATACAAGATGTCTAATGACATACAACCTCGTGTTATCGTAAGATAGGGTTATGCATATCCACTTGCTGAGTATATCTACGAGCACTACCTATATGATCTTGGAGTTTATTTAAAATATAATTTTCACTTGGAGGCAGGTGGAGATAATTATATGTCGAAGAAGACTCACCATTGGAAAGAAGATGATAGTAATCTTCTCATTTTTCTTTAGGGTCTATTAGGTCAACCAAGGATAATTACGTGGACATATGATATCTATCATAACTTAGATTCATGGCCTCCTATGTGCGAAGGTTTCTCTTGAGCACTTCCCAAAGATTTTAATTTTAAAATAGTTTTTATTTGTACTTTTATATATTACCATTGTATTGTAAGGTTGTGGTTGAGGCACCATGAGAGTTTCATACATTTGTATTAAAACTCACAGTTTAACTGTGATCGTACTCTGCACGACAGTTCAACAGTTGTATAAATGAAGTTGTCAGTAGTGTATTTTCTGGCGACTCAAGATGGGTGATGTATACCTATTTTGGGGGCGTCACATAAAGGGTTTATTTAATTAATTCCTGAATTAAAATGCAATTACAATTATTTAGTGAAATTAATTATAATTAATATTTATTTTGAATATTATTATTAGATAATAATATCTAGATAACATTGGAGTTAGAAAAGTAATCCATTAGGATCCCCTTCATATCATAATATGGCCCACATTTGTGACGCCCCCAAAATAGGTCCACACGATCCATTTTGAGTCGCCAGATATCACACTATAAAAATTATTTACAAACTTCATTTATACAACTGTTGAATCGTAAATGCGAGAATACGACCCACATGCTTAAACGTGAGTTTTAATACAAATGTATGTAACTCTCATGATGCCTCGACCACAACCTTACAATGGTACTTTACATAAAAGTACAGTCAATAACTGTTTTAGAAATTAAAATCTTTGGAAAATACTCAAGAAAACCTTTGTACATGGGAGGCCATGTGTCTAGGTTATGATAGATATCATATATCCACAGAATTATCATTAGTTGACCCAATAGTCTCCAAAGAAAAATAAGAAGATTGCTATCATCTTCTTTCCTATAGTGAGTCTTCTCTTGACTTATAATTATCTCCATTATCTCCAATTGAGAATCATATTTCAAACAAACTCCAAGATTATATAGGTAGTGCTCGTACATATACTCAGCAAGTGGATGTGCACAACCCTGTCTTATGATAAAACGAAGTTGTATGTCATTAGACATCTTGTATGATAGTGGAAAAACACCATTCCAAAGTTGGGTTCACCTCACCCTATTCGGTTCACCAAAATTAAATATCAAATGACGTATACAATACGACACACTTATCTAAAGTTCTCAATAAAATTATTTTCATACTATTTAGGGAGAACCTCAAATTTATGACCAACCGCTTCTATTCTCCTCATATTCTCCCCGACCCAAAATTTACACTCTTATTACCCGAAAGGAATTGTGAAGCAAAAGGGCGAAGCACAACTAGCCCAAAGAAAGAATATCATGACTAAAGATAATTTACATCATCAATAGCCTTCATCAGTAATAAATCAGAGATTTAGAACATATGGTAGATGATAAAACTTTTTAAACATAGTTGCAGTGGAACAAGCAATCCAATAGAAGAGTCAAATAGACCATCAGATCTATTATCTTCTTCATGTTAAAAGACCACCAATAATGTTTTATCCCTGTAACATCAATCAAAAATTCCCGTCCACAATCATATGAATAACTCATAATCATAATTGTGATTCTAACTTCCTCTTCGCACCCAATTTTCATCACCTATCTTCACTTGAAACATCAAAAATCATGGTTATACCAAATCAAAATTCCTACTCATAATCATACTAATAAATTCATCTTTGTACTACGGCCAAATATATTCATTAACAATTCATCTTTGCACTACAGGCCAAAGACATATAATCAGATTTTAGAAGAGTCAGTAGAAGCGGGATATCTACTATCTTTTACGAATTAAAAGTGTATAATCAATATTTTATTGCTAAGACTCGGCTTAATAAATAATCCACATCATCGAATCATCCCTGCAGTACAGCCAAGGATATTCATGTAATCATCAATGGTCATGATTATACCGAATAGTCCCTGGTTATAATCATACCAATAACTGTCCATCAATGCACCACAGGCTAATGAGGACTTTTACCACATTATCTATAACATTACAGGTCATGATTATACCGAATGATCCCTGGTCATAATCATGCCAATAAACAGTTCATCTATGCATATAATGTGACGCCCCCAAAATAGGTATACATCACCCATCTTGAGTCGCCAACTACATGGTACAAAATACAAATAAAAACTTAATTATACAACTGTCATGTAAAATATGACAAAACATATGCTATGAATTTTAATACAAATATTGTCATCTAGACAATATCCACATTCAATGGAGTTCTCATTACATTTATTATTACACTATTTAACAGAATACCATACATCAACTATTAAAGAGTACAATTGTACCATACTTAAATATAACCTTCTATTCTTAACTTCTTTATTATTCAAACTCTATCTGAGCTTATTCTTTCATTATCTACCTCTTCCTTCTCTAAGGTTATAGCCTAAGGTACTCCTACCTAAGGTTTATAACCTACAACTTTGATACCAATTGTAACGACCCCAAAATTCATACAATATAAATCTTAACTTCGGTCGTTAATAACACATCTACCTTCTGATTTGACATCATTATTCGTTGTTAAACTGTATAAAATGCGGAATAATTTAAACTTTTAATTTCTTTTTACTTTAATTCCCTGAATCAAAACCTTTATCATCTACATGTCTTTGAATCAATCTTATTTTATGATTCACTTTATCACTGTTATTATAAGGATAAATATTAAAGACTTTAAATTTATCCAAATATTATCAATCACTTAATAAACTCATAATCTAATATTATTAATATTATAATAATATTTTAATCACTTCTTAAACTTATAAACAATTTATTTCAATTATTTACACTTTACCAAATAATGCATTTTAGTCATTCAAAAATGCCATACTCATAAGATTTCATCACCAATGATCAAATCCATCATCAAAAATCTGCATATACCTTATATAGGATTCCCAAGCTATAAAATCCTTTTTTCTAATTTTGTTACTTCACATAACATATTTAATTCATTTACTCATAACTAGTTCATTTTCATGAAAAATACCAAATCAGTCCCAAAAATATTTCTTTTCTGGGATTTAGCAGAATATAGTCTCATATTGAACATATATTTTTCTCAGAATTTTTAAATTTCATTTACTATTTTTCATATGGCCAAAACTGCCGAATATTTAGACATTTATCATAAATTGTACTTCTGTCCAAAAATTCCGAAATTTACAGGGTATACTCCTATTATATAAATGTACTCCCAATAAAAATTTCACAAATTTTAGAGTTAACCACAAGGAGTTATAAGGGTTTACTTTTAAAATAGTCTTTTCCCATAAAATCCATAACTCTTAATCTAAACATCCAAAAATCTCCATCTTTGGACACAATATAGAAAACTCATCAAATTATTATTTCAAATTTTTCCAGAATTTTTGAGAGTCAAAAAAATTACGAAACTGCAAATGGATTTTTCACCCGCCATGCGGTAATCCACGTAGACAGATCATTTCTACAATTTAATAAGGAATGAATACAAAGGATCATTCACCATGCATGCGGTAATCCACATGTAGGCAAAAGTTATTCTAGCGGTATAATAAAGAATGGAATAATGAAAGAATTCACCATGCATGCGATAGGCCATGACGCATGTGTTATTCTCAACAGAATAATAAAGAATGGAACCAGGTCATGCGTAATCCGCACAAATAGGATATTCCAACAAAATAATAAAGAATGGAATAACAACACAATTCACCAAGCATGCGATAGACCGCATATACAAAAGCTATTCCAATGAATAATAAAGAATGGAACCAGTGCAATACGTCCGCATCATTGCATGCGGGATATTCCAATGAGAATAATAAAGAACGAAACCAGGTCATGCGTAATCCGCACAGACAGGATATTCCAACAGAATATAAAGAATAGAATAATAGAAGAATTTTACCATGTATGCAGTACTTCGCATAGACAGGTTATTCCAACATAATAATAAGGAATGGAATAACAATAGCTCTCTTCATGAATACGAAAGAAATAATACCACTTACCTTAGAAAGAAACTGGATACTGGAGTAGAGAGGTAGCAGACTTCTCTTCTTCTTTCTCCCTATAATTTCTCTCTATAATAATTACTCTATAGCTTTAGTGAATTAGTGAGAAATGAAGGAAGAATGAGCTTCTATTTAGAGAAAATATAGTTTCGATAATTGCACGTTTTGGGGCTCGAAATATTATAGTACAATACCTTCAACTTTTTTTTCATTTTTAATTTAGTTCTGCAAGTATTATCAAACTTGCACCACCTCCCCTAATAGTAAATCATGTGAATCAATAGTTCTAGACATGTGAAAATACGAATTATAGTATAGTACCTTCATCTATACCTCTATTTTTAACTTAGTCATGCAAGTATTATCAATCTTGCACCAAATCCCCTAATAGTAAATGAATATGACTCAATAGTACACACATGTGAAAAAATAGTTATATAAACATGTGAATTAGTAGCAATTAATTGCTCATTTATCCGATTAATTACCTGATTTATCAATATAACCCCCAGACATCAATTATCATCAGAATAGATGTCGATTTCCACTAACACTAATAATCCCAACATAATGGAACTATCAAATTAATCTTTAATCAACATGAACTTATTCATTATTAATATTATAACTCATAATATTTAACAACCAGGTCGTTCCCAGGAAAGATGGGACTTTTTGATAAGGATTTCTCCTTATTGGCGCGCAATTAGATGACCAAATCTCTCCTTGACAGAACTACAGCCAAGGATAATCATTAGTATCACGACCACAAATTATTGACTTGTCTGAGATATCCTTTGGCATCATTATCCCAGCTGGACTTGACTTCACTACACGACAAAATCGAGCTAGGTGACCTTCTCTTCCTTAATTGAAACACGCTTTGGATTGCTGCGTATAGTTTGGACGAATGTGTCCCTCCTGTCCGCATTTGAAACATACGACCGGTGGTTGTTCTCCTTCCTTAACAAAGAAAGTCTTTGGTCTTGGCGCCTTTTCCATCATCGTTAAATCTTCTCTTCTTGAAATTTCCACTCCTATTATCTTGGCCATGATTACCACCGAAGTGGTTACCATTCTTGGCATGATAATTTCCCCCACGATGGTTATCATTGTTCCAATGGTCGTTGCCACCGATACGATTATTATCGTGTTGTTGGTCATTGCCTTTTGGTTGTGTTGACTCATTATCGCGCTCCAATAACTGAGTCCTATTCACAACATCTGAATATAAATAAAGTTTGTGAGAAATAAGTTATTGACGTATCTCAGGTTTCAAACCTCTTTGAAACATCCGCGTCATTCTCTCCTCATTATCAACCAAGTGGGATGCAAACCGGGACAACTCGGCAAACTTGGCTTCGTACTGTGACATGGTCATGTTGTTTTGCTCAGCTTGATGAACTCTAACTCTTTCATGTGACGAATACTTTCAGGAAAGTACTTGTCGTTGAACAATTCTTGGAACTTCTCCCAAGTCATCTTCAGTGTGGCAGGTTGAGTAAGCTTTACAGATTCCCACCAGTAATATGTCTTTGCTCGCAACATGAAGGTGGCAAAGGGAACCTTTTGCTCCTCGGAGCATCCCAAGATATCAAATATCTTGCAGATCTGCTTTATCCACGTCTTTGCCTTAAGTGGTTCTGGGTTTCCCAAAAACTCCGGCGGTCCCAGCTCCTTGAACTGCTTAGCGGTGACCGACCGTGGGTTGCCATTATTTCCACCTATATTTTGAACATGAGTCTCTCTTACCTGATGTTGCATGAATTGTATAAAGCCTTTGAACATCCCATCGTTCATCATTTGGTCAGTGTTGTTATTTACAGGAGGATTATCGCCTTCCTGTTGCACATTATCCTGATTATTGATCTGTGGAGACTCAACGGTCTCCTGTGCTCCATTGCTATTCTCAACATTCTCGGATGTTATTTTCAAATACTGCCACAAAAAAGGGTTAATTAACATATCACATATTATCCCTATACTCTGACCGACCAATTAAATACCAAATAAACTTAGGTAGGTCATACTAGCGAAGGAATTCCCCGTCTCTCCCCTCCTAGTTCTTGTCTCACATCTCAGCCAGGGATCATATCCCTAAGCTTTGATACCAACTGTGACGCCCCCAAAACAGGTATACATCACCCATCTTAAGTCGCCAAATACATGGTACAGAATACAAATACAAACTTAATTATACAACATAAGTTATGAGTTTTAATACAAATATTGTCTTCTAGACAATATTCAAACTCAAAATAAGTCCTCAATATATTTATTATCACACTATTTCATAGAATAGTGAGGACTACTAATGCTATCATCTGGACCGTCACTCTGATCCCCGACTAGTCCCTTTTACGTTCTCATTTCCTGAAGAGAACAATGAAAGCAAAAGGGTGAGCTCAACTAGCCTAGTAAGAAATATTATGACTAAGATAATGCAGAATAAGTTATCATTCGCCTTCAACAATGTTAAAGTAATAGAATATAATAGATAACAAGTTTAACTGCAGCGAAACAAGCAATCCATTAGAAGAGTCAAGTGGAACATAAAATCTACTATCTTCTATGATTTAAAAAGGTTTTTCATCAATTTTATCGCTGAGACTCAGCTTAATAAATAATCCACATCATCGAATCACCCTTTCACTACGGCCAAGGATATTCTTTAGTATCACGACCACAAATTATCGATGCACTACGGGCCAAGGATATTCGTGTATTCATCAATGGTCATGATCATGCCAACAACTGTCCATCAATGCACTACGGGCTAATGAGGACTTTTATCACATCATTTGTAACATTACGGTCATGATTATACCGACTAATCCCTGGTCATAATCATACCAAGTCCATCTATGCACTACAGGCCACAGATGACTTTCAACATAATATAAACATAAGAATAATGACAATGATATAAGAATTCAATAAAACAAGTTCAAGAATTAATTTATTCAGGAACCAATAACATCCAAATTGTCAACATGATACTGCTTTGTGGAGTAAAATTCAAGAATGCTCAGAAGAATATTTCCATAAAAAGATACTAGATGAAGCGCAAATATTAAAGATATTCTACTAATTTCATGGAGTATAAAAGCCAAAACTTTAACCAACTAAGTATAATAAAGAATGGAATAACAAAAGAAATCACCAGGCATGCGATAGACCGCACAGACAGGTTATTCTAACAGAATAATAAATAACGGAACCAGGTCATGCGTAAACGCACAAATAGGATATTCCAAAAGAATAATAAATAACGGAACCAGGTCATGCGTAAACGCACAGACAAGATATTCCAACAGAACCAGGTCATGCGTAAACGCACAGATAGGATGTTCCAACAGAATAATAAAGAATGGAATAACAAAAGAATTTCACCATGTATGCGGTACTTCACATAGACAGGTTATTCCAACATAATAATAAAGAATGGAATAGCAGAAGAATTTCACCAAGTATAGGGTAGTCCGCGTATACAGGTTATTCCAATAGAATAATAAAGAAAGGAACAACAGAAGTTCTCTTCATGAATACAAAAGAAATAATACACCTTACGAGTACAACAAATAATATCTCTTACCTTAGAAGAAACTGGATATAGGAGTAGTGAAGTAGCAAAATACTTTTCTTCTTTCTTTCTATAGTTTCTCTCTCTAGAGTTTCAGTGAATTCGTAAGAAATAATGAAGGAATGAGCTTCTATTTATAGGAGAATGGATTGAATAGTAACTAATTCATGAACGATCCAGATTGATTTATTTTTAAATGTACAGTCCATATTGATTTACTATGCAGCATTAATAAAATATTCTAATAAAACAAAATCTTTTAAATAAAATATAATATATTCTATTTATAATCTAATAAAACGAATAATTTTATAAAAATATTCTATTTTATATAAAAAGATTTTACTATGCAAACACTATGCGGGTACTATAGAAACACTATGCATAATAGAATATTATATATTCTATTTATAGTCTAATAAAACAAATAACTTTATAAAAGTATTCTGTTTTATATAGAAAACTCATCAAATTATCATTTCAAATTTTTCCAGAATTTTTTAGGGTCGAAAAAAATTACGAAATCTAAAAAATGGATTTTTCACCCGCCATTCGGTAATCCACGTGAGATGATCATTTCTATAATTTAATAAGGAATGAATACAAAGGATCATTCACCATGCATGCAGTAATCCACATAGACAAGTTATTCCAATAGAATAATAAAGAATAGAATAATGAAGAATTCACCATGCATGCGATAGATCCGCATGAAGACGGTTATTCCCAAATGTATAACAAAGAATGGAACCAGTCATACGTGTCCGCATTGCATGTGATATTCCAACGTAATAATAAAGAATGGAATAACAACATAATTCAATTCCAAGATTCGATGAGATCCATGCATGTGTTATTCCAACGAAATAATAAAGAATGGAACCCGAGTCATGCGTAATCCGCATGCAGACATGTGATATTACAATAGAATAATAAAGAATCGGAACCCGTCATGCGTAATCCGCATGAGGCGGGATATTCCAACAAAATAATAAAGAATAGAATAATAGAAGAATTTCACCATGTATGCAGTACTTCGCATAGACAGGTTATTCCAATATAATAATAAGGAATGTAATAACAATAGCTCTCTTCATGAATACGAAAGAAATAATACCACTTACCTTAGAAAGAAACTGGATACTGGAGTAAAGAGGTAGCAGACTTATCTTCTTCTTTCTCTCTATAATTTCTCTCTATAATAATTGCTCTATAGCTTTAGTGAATTGGTGAGAAATGAAAGAAGAATGAGCTTCTATTTATAGGAAAATATAGTTTTGATAATTGCACGTTTTGGGGCTCAAAATATTACAGTAAAATACCTTTAACTTTTCATTCATTTTTAATTTAGTCTTGAAAGTATTATCAAACTTGCACCACCTCCCCTAATAGTAAATCATGTGAATCAATAGTAAATCATGTGAATCAATAGTTCTAGACATGTGAAAATACGAATTACAATATAGTACCTTCATCTATACCTCTATTTTAACTTAGTCATGCAAGTATTATCAATCTTGCACCAACTCCCCTAATAGTAAATGAATGTGACTCAATAGTACACCCATGTGAACAAATAGTTATATAAGCATGTAAATTAGTAGCAATTAATTGCTCATTTATTCGATTAATTATCCGATTTATCAATATAACCCCCAGACATCAATTATCATCAAAATAGATGTCGATTTCCACTAACACTAATAATCTCAACACAATGGAACTATCAAATTCATATTTAATTAACACAAACTTATTCATCATTAATATTATAACTCACAATATTTAACAACCAGGTCATTCCCAGGAAAGATGAGGCTTTTCGATAAGGATTTCTCCTTATTGGCGCGTAATTAGATGACTAAACCTCTCATTGACAGAACTTCTAGACATTATAAATATTGCAATTTAATAATATGAATAACTTTGTCGTCTCAATTATTGATTTAATAATATATAAAATATTATGCAGATGATACTGTGACAATAATCGAATCAATAATATGAGAGATATGATGCAGCAATTACTGTAGCAATAATTGAGTATAACTGAGTGATTTTTTACGTAAGTATCAATAATCAATACCGTGTGCTATTATGCAACCACGCCAGACATTCTTTTACTTTACTACCGAGTAGTTCAACGGTTTTAATTGGTAACACTTTCGTAGATTATTTTTATAAAAATATAATTATGTCATTTTCTTACTACGACAATACTTTCGTTGTGGGGTCCACCAATGATTGTGCCGTCGTACGGATATTCCCCGACAAAAAGAATATTCCCCTACCAAACGAATATTTTATAACAACTTGAATACTTTGTAAAATTTATAAATATTACCCACAACTATAACATTATATCAAATCCACACCATAATATTCAAAAAAATATTTCGAGAAATTTAAATCTTTATTCATAAAATTTGGGGTCTCACATATAAGCCAAAGATACTCATCAATCAATAGTTCATCTTTGCACGTAAGCCAAAGATATACAACTATAAAGCCAATAATCAACAGTCCATCCTTGCACGTAAGCCAAAGATATACAACTATAAAATCAATAATCAACAGTCCATCTTTGCACGTAAGCTTAATATTACTTTCATCACAATATAAGCATGAGGATGATGACAATGATATAAGCATTAATCAAACGAAAACAAGGATAAATATTAAAGACTTTAAATTTATTCAAATATTAACAATCACTTAATAAACTCATAATCTAATATTATTATTAATATCATAACAATATTTTAATCATTTCTTAAACTTATAAAAAATTTATTTCAATTATTTACACTTTACCAAATAATGCATTTAATCATTCAAAAATGCCATACTCATAAGATTTCATCACCAATGATCAAATCCCTCATCAAAAATCTGTATATACCCTATATAGGATTTCCAAGCCATAAAATCTTATTTTTCAATTTTGTTACTTCACATAACATATTTAATTCATTTACTCATAACTAGTTCATTTTCATGAAAAATACCAAATCAGTTCCAAAAATATTTCTTTTCAGGGATTTAGCAGAATATAGTCCCATATTGAACATTTATTTTTCTCGGAATTTTTAAAATTTATTTACTATTTTTCATATGGCCAAAACTGTCGAATATTTAGAAATTTATCATAAATTGTACTTTTGTCCAAAAATTCTGAAATTTACAAGGTATACTCCTATTATATACATGTACTCCCAATAAAAATTTCACCAATTTTGGAGTTAACCACAAGGAGTTATAAGGGTTTACTTTTAAAATAGTCTTTTCCCATAAAATTCATAACTCCTAATCTATACATCCAAAAATCACTATTTTTGGACACAATCTAGAAAACTCAACAAATCATCATTTCAAATTTTTCCTGAATTTTTGAGGGTCAGAAAAATTACAAAACTGTAAATAGATTTCGCCCGTCATGCTGTAATCCACGTAGACAGATCATTTCCACAATTTAATAAGGAATGAATACAAGGGATCATTCACCATGCATGCAGTAATCCACATAGACATGTTATTCCAACAGAATAATAAAGAATGGAATAACAGAAGAATTCACCATACATGCGATAGACCGCACAGACATGTTATTCCCAACAAAATAATAAAGAATGGAACCAAGTCATGTGTAATCCGCACAGACAGGATATTCTAACAGAATAATAAAGAATGGAACCAGGTCATGCGTAATCCGCACAGACAGGATATTCCAATATAATAATAAAGAATGGAATAACAACAGAATTCACCAGGCATGCAATAGACCGCACAGACAGGATATTCTAACAGAATAATAAAGAATGGAACTAGGTCATGCGTAATCCGCACAGACAGGATATTCCAACAGAATAATAAAGAATGGAATAACAACCCTTACGAGTATTGAAAGAAAATAACTCTCTCAATGAATACGAAAGAATAATACCCCTTACACAATAATGATATCCCTTACCTTAGAAAAAACTGGATACTGGAATAGTGAGGTAGCAGACTTCTCTTCTTCTTTCTCTCTATAATTTCTCTCTATAATAATTGCTCTATAGCTTTAGTGAATTGTTGAGAAATGAAGGAATAATGAGCTTCTATTTATAGGAAAATATAGTTTCAATAATTGCACGTTTTGGGGCTCAAAATATTACAGTATAATACCTTCAACTTTTCTTTCATTTTTAATTTAGTCCTGCAAGTATTATCAAACTTGCACCACCTCCCCTAATAGTAAATAATGTGAATTAATAGTACAATCATGTGACTCAATAGTTATAATCATGTAAAAATACGAATTACAGTATAGTACCTCCATCTATATCTCCATTTTTAACTTAGTCATGCAAGTATTATCAATCTTGCAGCACCTTCCCTAATAGTACATGAATGTGAATCAATAGTAAATACATGTAAACAAATAGTTATAATCATGTTAATTAATAGTAATTAATTGCTCATTTATTCGATTAATTACCCAATTGGTCAATATAACCTCCAGACATCAATTATTATCGAAATAAATGTCGATTTCCACTAACACTAACAATCTCAACACAATGGAAATATTTTTCTCAAAAATCTCATTTTTGAAATTTCAAAGTTTGACTTTTTCCAAAAAAGTCAACTATTGACTTTTTGACCAAAAAGTCAACCCCGATAAATTTTGTGTTTATAGTCTATTTCTACTAATTTCATCGTTCCGGACTCAAATATCACGTCCGCGTATCCAAATTAAACTCCGAACTCAAATTTGATTTTTTTATAACATTCATCATTAGTATTATAACTCACAATATTTAACAACCAGGTCGTTCCCAGGAAAGAGGGGGCTTTCCGATAAGGATTTCTCCTTATTGGCGCGCAATTAGGTGACCAAACCTCTCCTTGACAGAACTTCTAGACATTGTCAATATTGCAAATAATAATATGAATAACTTTGTCATCTCAATTATTGATTTAATAATATATCAATTATTATGCAGATGATACTGTGACAATAACTGAATCAATAATATGAGAGATATGATGCAACAATTACTTTGTAATAATAATTGAGTATAAGCGAGTGACTTCTCACGTAAGCATCAATAATCAATACTGGTGTCTACTTATGCAACCACGCGTATTCTTGTACTTTACTAACTAAGGGTAGTTCAATAGTTTTAACGGTAACACTTTTTTTTGTTATTTTTATAAAATGATAATTCTGTCATTTTCTAACTACGACAATACTTCCATTGAACGGTAACTACTGTAACAATTATTGAGTAATGCCTTCTTACGTAAGAATCAATAATTCAAAAATACTGTGCAATACCATGTGCTACTGTGCAACCATGCGTATTACTGTATTTTAACCATCAGGTAATCCAACAGTGTTAACGGTAACAATTATGTCGTTATTTATAAAAACTCAAACTTGTCATTTTCTTCATCCGACAATTATTCTGTTATGGGGCCCACAAATGGCTATACCGTCGTATGAATATTTTCCGGCAGTAAGAATATTCCACGACCAAAGGAATATTCTCTGACAATAATAAGTATTTTATAGTCACATGCTTATTTTAAAAAAAATTCATATATCACCCTTAACTTTAAACTTTTATCAATTTAACTATTTACTAAATAAAAAAATTGAATACTTCTATTTCATAAAATTTGGGGTCTTACACAGACAAGATATTCCAACAGAATAATAAAGAATGAAATAACAACAGAATTCACCAGGCATGCGATAGACCGCACAGACAGGTTATTCCAACAGAATAATAAAGAATGGAATAACAGAAGAATTTCACCATATATGCGGTACTTCGCATAGACAGGTTATTCCAACATAATAATAAAGAATAGAATAACAACTCTTATGAGTATTGAAAGAAAATAACTCTCTTCATGAATACGAAAGAATAATACTCCTTACCTCAGAAGAAAACTGGATATTGGAATAGTGAGGTAGCAGACTTCTCTTCTTCTTTCTCTCTATAATAATTGCTTTATAGCTTTAGTGATTGGTGAGAAATGAAGGAAGAATGAGCTTCTATTTATAGAAAAATATAGTTTTAATAATTGCACATTTTGGGGCTCGAAATATTACAGTATAATACATTCCTCTTTTTCTTCATTTTTAATTTAGTCCTGCAAGTATTATCAAACTTGCACCATCTCCCCTAACAGTAAATCATGTGAATCAATAGATCTAGACATGTGAAAATACGAATTACAATATAGTACCTCCATCTATACCTCTATTTTTAACTTAGTCATGCAAGTATTATCAATCTTGCAACAACTCCCCTAATAGTACAAGAATGTGAATCAATAGTACACACATGTGAATAAATAGTTATAATCATGTGAATTAATAGCAATTAATTGCTCATTTATCCGATTAAATACTCGATTGGTCAATATAACCTCCAGACATCAATTATTATCGAAATAAATGTCGATTTTTACTAACACTAATAATTCCAACACAATGGAACTATCAATTTCATCTTTAATCAACACGAACTTATTCATCATTAATATTATAATTCACAATATTTAACAACCAGGTCGTTCCTGGAAAGAGGGCCTTTTCGATAAGGATTTCTCTTTATTGGCGGCGTATGATTAGGTGACCAAACCTCTCCTTGATGAACTTCTAGACATTGTCAATATTGCAAATAATAATATGAATAACTTTCTTTGTCTCAATTATTGATTTAATAATATAACATATTATACGAGATGATCTTGTGACAATAATTGAATCAATAATATAAGAGATATGATGCAACAATTCTCATGTAGCAATAATTGAGTATAATCGAGTGACTTCTTACGTAAGCATCAATAATCAATACCGTATTCTTACTTATGCAACCACACATATTTCTGTACTTTTACTACCGGGTAGTTCAACAGTTTTAACGGTAACACTTTCGCTGTTATTTTTATAGAAAGATAATTTTGTTGTTTCCTTACTATGATAATACTTCCATTGTGGGGTCCACCAATGATTGTGTCGTCCTATGGATATTCCCCGACAAAAAGAATATTCCCCGACCAAACAAATATTTTATAACAACTTGCATACTTTGAAAATTTTTCACATATCACCCTTAACTTTAACCTTTTATCAATTTAACCGTTTACTAAATAGAATAATTATAAGAAAATTGAATACTTTCATTTCATAAAATTTGGGGTCTCACAACATTCATAAGAGAGGATAACGATCCATATTATTATATATATCATTGATCAGAAATGTACTTGATACTTTTTAATGAAAAAAAATACGAAATTTCGTATTCTTTCTTTCAATCTAGGAAAAACACAGGTAAAGTTTTTTCCAGAAGGGTGCTTTAGAAGCTACACTTTAGGTTTAACATAAGGTCATAAGAGGGAAGATCTTGAGGATATTAGAGATCGTAAGGATTTTCAAAATGTGTTAATCCAACCAATCACTACATAACAAATTCATACTCTAGATACATGGTATATATATTTGTTCTTTCGCATAAAATCATAAGGATGATCCTGATTTTATTATTTGTGAAAAAAAAACTAATTTTAAAATATTTGTATGTAAATTTAGGTTGGATGTAAATAACTTTCGAATTATCTAATCTTCAATATTTATTTTATGTGAATTATTTTATTTCATAAGTGATATATGAATAAATAAATAAAAATAATAAAAATTCAAGTGAGTGATGGATAAAATCCCACAGCCTCCATTATATATTTATAGTTATTGTAAGACCCCAACTTATTATAAATGAAATTAAATTTCCTCTATTTATTATTTTGAAATAGTAAGAGTTGATTTGATTAATGTGGTTAGTTATGGATAAAATGTGTAAATATTTCAAATAGCAAGTGGTTATAAAATATTCATTGTTGTCGGGGAATATTCGTTTGGTCGTGAAATATTCTTCTTGTCGAGAATATTAGTATGTGGTACCTTGACCTTGTGTGGGCCCATAACTTGAAAGCGATTGGATGAAGAAAATGACAAGTATAAGTTGTTTATAAAAAAGCGACATAGTTATTCACAGATTAATCTTGTTGGAATACCCTTGGTTAAAACACGATGCACACCAGATTGCACCAATTATTAATTCTTACGTAAATGCCTTTACTCAATAATTGTTATAGTAATTCTTTGCTCGATATTTTATTTTATTGATTCAATAATTGCTATGTTGATATTTTATATTATTGTTGTTTCAATAATTGTCATTTATATGATTTTTTCCTTTATCAAATCAATAATTCATATTATTTGAATAATATTATTAGATAGCATTATTAGCGATGTCTAGAAAGTTACATCTAAGGAGAGGTTTGGTCACCTAATTGCGCGTCGATGAGAAAAATCCTTATTGGAAAGCCCCTCTTTCACGGAAACTACTTAGTTATCAACATTTGTGATTACATAATATTATTTATGAATAATTAATTATTGATTATTATGATAAGGAAAATATTCATTTTATGTGAATATAGATGGAGAAAATTTTAAAGTGAGAATTGTTGAAAAATTGATATTTTATCTTTTTGATAAAATAATTCATTTAAATATATTAGTATATTTTAATAATATAATAGTGGTGATATTTTTACAATGAATGTGGGATATATGAATAAATGAGGAGGAAGAATATTTTTGTTACTAAAAATATTTAAAACATGTTTTAAATAATAAAATTGTTATTAAGAAAAATTCTACTTTTGTATGTGATGTTACATTATTGGATAATTTATATATTCTCACTTTTGCTACAAGTACACTGCAAAATACTAAAATTAATAATAACATATCTAAGAAAAGAATTTTTTTTCTAGCAAATAAAACTTATTTATGACACTTACGTTTAGGTTATATTAATCTAAATAGGATCCAAAGACTGGTAAATGATGGACCTTTAAGTTTTTTTAAAGTTAATTTTTATCTAGTCTGTGAATCTTATATAGAGGGTAAAATGACTAAAGGACCTTTTAAAGCAAAAGGAGATAGAGTAATAGAAAAGTTAGATTTGGTTCATACTGATGTATGTGTTATATTGACATTGAAAGCTAAAGGAGGTTATGAGTATGTTATCACATTTACTGATGATTACTCAAGATTTGGTTATTTATACCTCATCATAAGTTTGAAACTTTCTAAAAATTTAAAGAGTTTCAGGCAACAGTTGAAGAATAAATGAGTAAATACATAAAGACCCTTCGATCTGATTGAGGTGGTGTATACCTTCTTACAGAATTCGAGAATTACATGTCTTAAAATGGAATAGTATCACATTTTCTGCACTTAGGACTTCTCAGCAAAATTGTGTAGATCTATGAAGAGTTATTCTACACTACCTATATCTTTTTTGGGATATGCTTTACAATCGGAGATGTACTTATTGAATATATATTTTTTCATCTAAATCAATTCCAAAAACATCATTAGAATTGTGGTCAGGACGCAAGCCTATCTTGAAACACATTCATATATAGGGTTGCCTTGCACATATGCAGAAAATGAAAACAAATTTAGATAAATTAAGAACAAGATCAGAAGTATATTTTTTGTAGGTTATCCAAAAGAGACAAAGAGTGTACTGTTTTATAGCCCAAAAAATCATATGGTATTTGTGAATGGAAATATAACTTTTCTAAAAAAGGATTATATGATGAAATATAAGTCAAGTAGTAGAATTATCTTAAAGAAAATGTTTGAAGATTCTTCTCTGCAATCAGCACCAAAAGTTGTTAAATAAATAATTACACCACAAGTCACAATACCTGAATCTAACTTAGGAGAGCCTTGTCATAGTGGGAGGACTTCTAGACCCACACAAAAGCTTACTCTTTTGGGTGAGTCTACTTAGATTTTCTCAGATGATCTAGATTTAGATCCCATTAGCTATAATGAGACATTTGTTGATAGAAATGTTAATCTATGACAAGAAGAAATGAAACAAGAAATGAAGTCTATGTATTTTAATGAAGTCTGAGAACTTGTTGATGCGCCTAATGAAGTAAAATCTAGTAGGTGTAAGTGGATCTACAAGATAAAGATGTGTGGAGAGGAAGATTTAAACCTATAAAGTTAGGCTTGTTATGAAAGGATATATTAAATAAGAATGCATTAAATTCGATGATACTCTTTCGCTGATGGCAAAACTTAAATCCATCAAAATCCTCTTATTTATTGTTGCATATCTTAAATACGAGATATATCAAATTCATGTTAACATAGCTTTTATTAATGGCTATCTTGAGGAAAACATTTACTTACATGTATCAACCAAATGATTTCATGGTTAAAGGCCACGTAAGCTACATAAATTTATTTATTGACTTAAACAAGCATCGAGATCATGGAATGTCAGATTTGATCAAGTAATTCAATCACTTAGATTTGAACAAAATCTTGAAGAGCCATGTGTTTAAAAAAGAAGTTAAGGTAAATTGGTGGTATTTTTAGTTTTATATGTAGATAACATTCAATTGATTGAAAATTAATGATAAGAAAATGTTATCTCAAGTTAAAGTCTGGCTATCTAATCATTTATACATGAAAGATTTGGGAAAAGCCAATTACATTATTAGGATTCAAGTTATTCGGGATCGTTAGAAAAAATGTTCTACCTTTCTCAAGCTGTATATATAGATAAAATTATGGTTAATTATATCAAGCAGAATCCTAAAAGGGACTGCTTCTGTGACGCCCCCAAAATAGGGTCCATACAACTTAATTTGGATCGCCAAAATACGTACTTTAACAATACATTCTCTTAATATAGTGTCATATATAATACGACAATATCCAAACTCAAATTATTACAATGTCGTATAAGATACGAAAACACATATTACAAGTCTTCAACATGATTATTGCCACACTATTTAACAACATGGTGAAAACAACTATAGATACAATCTCAGATCATCACTCCACACCCAGGCTAAACCCAACTACACTCTCATTTTCTGAGAAGAACAATGGGAAAAAATAGGAAAATGGTGAGCTCAAATAGCCCAATAAAGAATATCATGATTGAGATAATAAAGAATATTATCCTTAGCCTTCAACAGTGAAAAAACTGATAGAATATAATAGACAAAAAATTTTAGATCAATAACTGCAACGAAAATATCAATCAACTAATTAGAAGAGTAAAATAGATCACGATGTTCACAATTTTCTCCAAATTAAAAGTTCACCATCAATATTTTATCCCTGTAACACCATTCAATATTTCCTGATTATAATCATGCAAATCAACAGTTCATCTTTGCACTACAGGCCAAAGATATTCAATTCTAACACCAATGTTCATGATCATACAAATCAAAAGTTCATGCATTACGGTCCAAAGAAAACTCTTCACCACGTGCTTCGTTCTCAATCGTAGTTCGGAGACGCTGTTGGGTTAAAGGAACGGCAGGAGGTTTTTCGCATCAAAGGCTTAATCACGCTTCAAGAGGTATGCATTGGATTCTCCTAATTATGTGTAAATATGAATAACATGCGTATTAAAAAACCTTCATTGACATCAGAGCATGGTTTAGTGATCTCGTGTATGCTATGTATGAAATATTAACACTTTATGTCATGATTTCATGTTTAAAAAGCTTGAAAACATCATTAATGTAACACCCTCAAAATAGGTCCACACAACCCATTCTGAGTCGCCAAATATGTGACGCCCCCAAAATAGGTATACACCACCCATTCCGAGTTGCCAAATACATGGTACAGAAACAACTACAACTTCATTAATATAATTATCGCGCAAAATACAACAACACATAAACTGTGAGTTTAAATACAAATATTATCTTTTAGACAATATCCACACTCAGATAAAGTCCTCATTGCAATTTTTGATGCACTATTTTACATAATTGCGAGGACTGCTAAAACAACTATCTTGAACCATCACTCCATACCCCGGCTAGTTCCTACTAAATTCTCACCTCTTGAGAAGAAAAATGGAACAAAAAGGAAAAGGGTGAGCTCAACTAGCCCAGTAAAGAATATTATGACTAAGATAATGTACAACAAATTATCCTTAGTCCTCAACAGGGAAAAATCTGATAGAATATAATAGACAACAAGTTTTAGATCAACAACTGCAGCGGAAATAAGAATTCATTAGAAGAGTTAAGTAGTGAATGAAATCTACTATCATATATGAATTTAAAAGTCCATCATCAATATTTTATCCCTGTAACATCAATAAATATACATCTTGAATCAAATATTCATCTTTGCACTACGGGCCAAAGATATTCATTTATATCACCAATTGGTCATGTTCATCTCACACACTGCTCATCTTTGCACTCTGAGCCAAAGATATTCATCAGGTAATCATTCATCTTTGCACTACAGGCCAAAGATATTCGGTTATATTATCATTTAGGACTGAGGATGATGAAAAATATTTTTAAGAAATGAATCTAGTGAGACAAAAGAACAAAGATTAGGGATTCGTACTTTAGATAATCTAAGTTCAAAAACACTCCATAATAAACCATAGTGGAGTAAAATTCAAGAATGAAGATCAAAACATGGATACAATCAAAAGATAGTAACCATAATAGACATCTTGACAAAGAAGAGAAAATTTTATTTTTCGATGAATAGTGCTGTAGACGTAAATAATGTCGTATACGTAAATAGTAATCCCGGCACAAAAAGGTAGAAATTCCATAATAAAATTCATACCAATATTTCAGCATAATGATATTGAAAGAAATAATATCATTTACAAAGAAAACAACATCTCTTACCTCAAAAGAACAGTGCTTCTGACCGGAATATCGGATATAAGGCTGTAGAAAACTTGCACTGAATAGCAACTCTCAAAGTATCTAAATACTCACAAAAATATGCTCGATAATATAGAGAGACAAAACACATATTTCTGGTGTGATTTTCAATTCTAACTAAGCACCCTATTTATAGAAAAATGTTGAAACGCCAAAGCAGACTAAATTAATAAAATATTAATTTATCAAAAAAATTCTATGCACACATTCTTGACCAAAATATTAGCTACCACAAGTGGGGCCCACCAAAAAATTACAATTTCTATACCAACCAAAAGTGGGGTCCACCCATATTTTAAATAAAAAACATTTATTTCTAAAACTTCAATAGTTCATAATAAATAGCCATTTTATCAGAAAAATACAAATTTTATGTCTATTCCATAGGATATTAAATTCTCTACAACTTTGAAGAAGAAAGTTTTTCTAAATTCCAAACAGAAAATGTCCGAAATCCACATACGGACGATTTTTAATACCTCTATTCCGATAAAATACTGATAAAACACCTCAACATTAATTCCTTCATTTATATCCACACAAAATAAATATTTTCCTATCCATCATTTATATTCATATAAAATAAATATTTTTTTATCATATAATTCAATAATTAATTATTCACAAATAATATTACGAGAATCACAATTATGATGATCAATCGTTCCCGGAAAGAGGGGCTTTCAGATAAAATTTCTCCTTCTTGTGCACGCAATTAGGTGACCAAACCCTTTTCTGACATGCGAACTTCTTGTAGACATTGCCAATAATGCTATCTAGTAATATTATTCAAATAATATGAATTATTGATCTGATAATGAAAAATATTGAACAGTGACAATTATTGAAACAACAATAATATAAAATATCAACGCATCAATTATTGAATCAATAAAATAAAATATTGAACAAAAATTACTGTAACAATTATTGAGTAGTGCCTTCTTACTTAAGAATAAATAATTCAAGAATCTTGCAAACGTCTGGTATCATCTTTAAACGAACCACGCGTACATCGTATTTTAACCACCGGGTATTCCAACAGTGTTAACGGTAACAATTACGCCATTATTTATAAAAACTCAAACTCGTCGTTTTCTTCATTCGACCGTTTTCTGTTATGGGGCCCACAATCGTACGAGTATTCCCCGACAGCAAGAATATTCCATGACCAAACGAATATTCTCCGACAACAATGAATATTTTATAACCACTTGCTTATTTTGCAAAGTTTGCACATTTCACCCATAACCAAATCATTATATCAAATTAACTCCTTATTATCTCAACATAATGAATAGAGGAAATTCAATTTTATTTATTAAAAAGTTGGGGTCTTACAACCTCCCCTCCTTATGAAATTTTGTCCTCGAAATTGACGTACGTACTTGGTGTTTCGAAAAGGTGAGGGTACCTCGCTTTCATTTTCGATTCCAACTCCCAAGTCATTTTCTCAATAGCATGGTTCCTCCACAAAATCTTGACTTGTGGTATAACCTTTGTTCGTAGGACATGCTGTTTCCTATCCACAAAATCTTGACTTGTGGTATAACCTTTGTTCGGCTATCTCATCTGGTTCTAACGTAATAATGTGGTTTGGGTCTTTCACATATTTACGAAGCATAGATATATAAAAAATATTATGAACACGAGACATGCTTGGAGGTAATGCGAGTTTATAGGCCACATTTCTTATTCGGTCAAAAATCTCAAATGGACCAATAAATCGTGGATTGAGCTTTCCTCTCTTCTCGAATCTTGTAACTCCCTTCCATGGAGAAATACGTAACAGTACATGATCTCCAATATTAAATTCCACGTCCTTTCGATGAAGATCCGCATAACTCTTTTGTCGATCCTGTGCCGTTTGTATACGTTGTCTAATCGTTTGGATCTTTTTTGTAGTCATACGTACCAATTCTGGTCCTAAAAATGTTGCTTCACCCACCTCGAAACTTTCGTCCATATAACGCCTCGAATAGAGCTATGACTATACTTGCTTAATAACTGTTATTGTAGGAGAATTCCACCAATGACAAGTACTTATCCCAACTTCCTTTGAAATCTAGGACACAAAGTCTTAATAGATCTTTAAGGGTTTGAATAATCCTTTCGATTTCCCATCCGTTTGAGGATGGTATGCCGAACTAAATCGTAAATCCGTGCCCATAGCTTTCTGTAAGCTAACCAAAAATCATGAAGTGAATCTTGGTTCACGATTCAAAAATATGGATACTGGCATGCCATGTAATCTCACAATCTCATTTACGTACATACGAGCAAGACGTTCAAAGGAATAAGTCTCACGTATAGGCAAGAAATTAGCAGACTTGGTTAATCTATCAACAATAACCCAAATCGCATCTATGCCTTGAGAAACCTTGGGAAGACCCATAACGAAATCCATAGTAATGTGTTCCCACTTCCATTTCAAAATCTCAAGTGGTTGTAATGGACCCTTTGGCACTTGATGCTCTGCCTTTACACGTTGACAAGTTAAACACCTCGAGATAAACTCCGCGATCTCTCTCTTCATATTGCTCCACCAAAATGTATGTCGAAGATCATGATACATTTTGGTACTCCCAAGATGGATTGCAAAAGGTGTGTTGTGTGCCTCCATCATGATTCTATGATTCAAGTAAGAATCGTTAGGAATGCAAAGTCTGGAGTTGACTCGGAGTATTTCTTCTTCATCAATTCTTGCTTCTGGAATAACACCTTCTTGTACTTTCTTCTTCATACGTATCATCTCTGGGTCTGTGGCTTGAGCAGCTTTAACTTTATCGATTAAAGTCGATTCTACTTGTATGTTTGATATCATCACGTGGGTGCTTGGAGCCTTTAACTCTATCTCTATCCTTTGTAAGTCGTACAAAATGGGTTTTTGTGTTAACAACATCACACTCGTACCCGCATATGATCTTCTACTCAATGCGTCAGCTACCACATTCGCTTTTCCAAGATGATATTGAATGTTATGGTCATAATTTTTCAACAGCTCGAGCCAACATCGTTGTCGTATGTTGAGTTCCTTTTGGGTGAAGAAATATTTGAGGCTTTTATGATCCGTATAAATCTCCACTTTCTCCCCATATAGGTAGTGTCTCCAGATTTTCAATGCGAAAACGACTGCTGCCAACTCCAGATCATGAGTAGGATAATTCCTCTCATATTCTTTGAGTTGTCGCGAGGCATAGGCTATAACTTTCCTATGTTGCATGAGAACACATCATAACCCTTTGCCTGAAGCATCGCTGTAGATAAAAAATCCATCCGAACCAGATGGTATTGTCAGAACAGGTGCCGAAATGAGTCTCCTCTTAAGCTCTTGGAAACTCTTCTCGCATTCCTCTCTCCATATGAATTTTGTATCTTTCCGAGTCAGTTAAGTTAACGGAGTAGCGATTCGAGAAAATTCTTCCACGAATCTCCGATAATAACCATCTAAGCCTAGAAAGCTACGTACTTCGGTCACCGACTTCGGCTGCTCCCAACTTTGGATTGCTTTAATCTTCGCCAGGTCAACAGATACTCCATGTTTTGATACCACGTACCCAAGGAATTCTACTTCCTTAAACCAGAACTCACATTTCTTTAGCTTGGCATATAGCTTGTTGTCACGAAGCCTTTGAAGTACCAGCTTTAAATGGTGCTCATGATCTTCACGGCTTTTGGAATAGATGAGGATGTCATCAATAAAGACAACAATGAACTAATCTAAATATTCCTTGAACACACGGTTTATCATATAAATGAAAGCCGCATAAGCATTAGTCAATCCAAAAGACATGACTAAGAATTCATAATGCCCGTACCGAGTTCTGAAGGCAGTCTTTGGAATATCCTCAGTTTTAATCTTCAGCTGATGATATCCAGAATGAAGATCGATCTTTGAAAAGAATTATGCTCCTTGAAACTGGTCGAACAGGTCATCAATGCGAGGTAACGGATAACTATTCTTGATGGTGACATGGTTCAATTCCCGGTAGTCAATATAAAGTCGCATACTCCCGTCTTTCTTCTTTACGAATTAAACAGGAGCACTCCAAGGAGATGTACTAGGACGAATGAAACCGATGTCTAACAACTCCTGAAGTTGGACCTTTAACTCCTGAAGTTCAATAGGAGCCATTCAATATGGGGTTTTAGAAATGGGCTTTGTACCCGGTTCAAGATCAATAAAGAATTCAACTTAACGTTCTGCGGGCAGACCAGGAAGTTCTTCAGGAAATACGTCAGGAAATTTACTAACAACAGAAATATTATTCAAATCTGACGTGTTTTTGTTCAAGTCCATAACATGGGCAAAGAAAGCTTGACATTCGTTTTTTAATAAATGAATGGCTTTATGGCTTAATATGACAGTGATTGACTTTAGTGGTTTGGTTGCTTGAATTCGCATAATAGGCTGGTTAGGAATATGAAAACTAAAAACCTTACGAAAACAATCAATTTTGGCATGATGAGTAGTTAACCAATCAATCCCTAAAATCACATCAAATGCAAGTATCTTTAAAGAGATAAGATCAACATGTAATGTGATGGTGCCAATTTGGATCAAGCAAGATTTATAAACAGTGGATGTAACAAAAGTTTCTCCTAACGGAGTTTCAACAGATAAGTCAAAGTCTAATTTCTCCGGAGTCAAGTTTTAACGTTGAGCACAAGCAGGAGAGATAAAATAATGGGTAGAACCGGTATCTAGTAAGGTATAAACTTTGCAAGAATTTAAGATTAGCTTACCCGTGATCACCTCGTTCGGGTTTCTCGCGTTTTGGCCAGTCACGATAAACGCTCTCCCTTGAACCACCGACTTTGTTTTGTCCGTAGTCGCCTTTGGTGCCACCGTCCCAGTTGGACTTGACTTCACTACCGGACAAAATCGGGCTATATGACCGTCTTTTCCATAACTGAAACACACCTTGGAAGGCTGTGAATAATTTGGACTTATGTGTCACTCCTCTCCGCATCTAACTGGCGATCGTTCTCTTCCCCTAGAATTTGTTACTGGTGCTGGTGCTGCTGCTAATGTCTTCTTGTTATTATTGAATCTCTTCTTTTTGAAATTTCCACTTGACTCACCTTTCCTATTATCATGGCCACCAGAGTGGTTACCGCTTTTGTCTGTATTTTTCCCTTTCTGCAGGTTATCTTTACTCCGATGACTGCTGTTACTGGTATGAACCTGGTTGTGGTCCCTCGCTTGAACATACTCATTATCTCGCTCTAATAATTGAGCACTATTGACAACATATGAATATAGAGAAAATTTGTGAGAGATAAGGTATTGACGAATTTTGGGTTTTAGACCTCTCAGAAACATCCGCGCCATACGTTCTTTATTCTCTACCAAATGAGGTGCAAACCTAGATAACTCTGCGAACTTCGCCTCGTACTGGGACACCGTCATGTTATTCTGTTCCAGTCTAATAAACTCTAACTCCTTCATATGACAAATACTTTCAGGAAAGTACTTGTCATTGAACAGTTTCTGAAATGTTTCCCAAGACATGTTGAGTGTCGTGGCTGAGTACGCTTCACAGATTCCCACCAGTAATCTGCCTCACCACGGAACATAAAGGTGGCGAATGGAACCTTCTGTTCTTCCTTACATCCCAAGACATCGAATATCTTGGTAATTTGCTTAACCCGCGTTTCTGCCTTAATCGGATCCGGCTTTCCCCAGAACTCTGGTGGTCCCAAGTCTTTAAACTACTTGGCTGTAACAAACCGCGTGTTGCTATCATCTCCACCCGTATTTTGTACACGATTCTCCCTCGTCTGATTTTACATGAACTGTAAAAAGCTTCTAAACATCCCATCATTCATCGTTTATTCGGTAGTGTTGTTTACGGGAGGAATATTGCTATCCTGTTGCACGTTTTCCTAGTTGGTGATTAAAGGTGTCTCAACGGTCTCATACACTCTATTGTTAACGTTCTCAGCCGCCATTGTCAAATACTGCCACAAAACAAGGGTTAATTAAAGAAATTGACATACCACATAATACCCTTATATTCTGACCGACCAACAAATAAGCTTAGGTGGAACACACTAGCGAAGGATTTACTCGTTTCTCCCCTCCTAGTTCTATTCCCCGATCTCCACCATAGACCATATTTCTAAGCTCTGATACCAACTGTGATGCCCCCAAAATAGGTATACACCACCTATTTTGAGTCGCCAAATACATGGTACAGAAATAACTACAACTTTATTAATACAATTGTCGCGCAAAATACGACAACACATAAACTGTGAGTTTAAATACAAATATTATTTTCTAGACAATATCCACACTCAGATAAAGTTCTCATTACAATTTTTGATGCACTATTTTACATAATAGTGAGGACTGCTAAAACAACTATCTTGAACCATCACTCCATACCCCGGCTAGTTCATGTTAAATTCTCACCTCCTGAGAAGAAAAATGGAACAAAAAGGAAAAGGGTGAGCTCAACTAGCCTAGTAAAGAATATAATGACTAAGATAATGTACAACAAATTATTCTTAGTCCTCAACAGGGAAAAATCTGATAGAATATAATAGACAACAAGTTTTAGATCAACAACTGCAGCGAAAACAACAATTCATTAGAAGAGTTAAGTAGAGAATGAAATCTACTATCATATATGAATTTAAAAGTTCATCATCAATATTTTATCCCTGTAACATTAATCAATATACATCTTGAATCAAATATTCATCTTTGCACTACGGGCCAAAGATATTGATTTGTATCACCAATTGGTCATGTTCATCTTAACACCTGTTCATCTCTGCACTATGGGCCAAAGATATTTATCAGGTAATCATTCATCTTTGCACTACAGGCCAAAGATATTCAGTTATATCATCATTTAGGACTGAGGATGATGAAAAATATTTTTAAGAAACGAATCCAGTGAAAAAGACTATTTATTATGAATTATTGAAGTTTCGGAGTTCCAAAATAATTGATTTTTGGAAGTTTTAATTATTTTATTATGAAAACATTTTTATCATTAAAGGTGGGTCTTGCGTGTGATGTAAATCTTTGAATCAGATCCTTAGAAATGGGTGTAGGAATTGTAATATTAATATTAATATTTTAATAAATTTTCTACTTTGGCGTTCTAAGCATTTTCCTATAAATAGGGTGCTTAGGTTAGAATTGAAAATCACACTAGAAACTGAAGTTTTCTCTCTTTATATTATCGAGCGTATTCTTGTGAGTATTTTGAGTATAATTTGAGTATTGCTATACGGTGCAAGTTCAAGTCATAGCCTATATCCGGTGTTTCAACTAGAAGTACTGTCTTTCGAGGTAAGGGATGTTATTTCATTCAAAAATGATATTATTTCTTCAATATCATTATGCCAAAATATTAGTTAGAAATTTTTATCAAATTTGGAACTTTTTCATGTCGGGATTACTATTCATGAGTTACTATTCATGAGTTACTATTCACGAGTTACTATTCATGAGTTACTATTCACGAGTACTATTCACGAAGCGTAAAGATGTTTTTTTGTGAAATTTCTATCTTTTGGTGTCGGAGTTACTATTTACGTATACGGCACTATTCACGAATTATTCACCGAAAAATGAAATTTCTTATTTTTGTCCAAAATATCTATTCTGGATACTAGCTTTGATTGTATCCATGTATTGATCATTCTTGAATTTTACACCACTATGATTATTTATGAGATATTTTTGGACATGAAATAGCTGAAATACGAATCCTTAATATTTATTCTTTTGTTTCACTGGATTCGTTTCCTTTAAAATATTTTTCATCATCCTCAGTCCTAAATAATGATATTATTGAATATCTTTTGGTGTGTAGTGCAAAGATAAATGATTTTATAATGAATATCTTTGGCCCGTAGTGCAAAGATGAACAGGTGTTGAGATGAACATGACCGACTGATGAATATCTTTGGCCTGTAATGCAAAGATGAATATTGATTGATGTTACAGGGATAAAATATTGATGATGGACTGTTAAATTCATAGATTATAGTAGACTTCATTCTCTACGTAACTCTTCTATGAATTAATAATTTCATTCATGAATATTGATCTAAAACTTGTTGTCTATTGTATTCTATCGATTTTTCCTGTTGAAGACTAACGATAATTTGTTGTATATTATCTTAGTCATAATATTCTTTACTGGGCTAGTTGAGCTCACCTTTTTCCTTGTTGTTCCATTTTTCTTCTCAGGAGGCGAGAATGTAGCGAGTACTAGTCAGGGTATGGAATGATGATGCTAGTAGTTGTTTAGTAGTCCTCACCATTTTTGTATAATAATGTATCAATAATTGTGATGAGGATTTAGTTGGGTATGTATATTGTCTAGAAGATAATATTTGTATTTAAACTCACAGTATATATGTTGTCGTATTTTGCACGACAAATGTATTAATAAAGTTGTAGTTATTTCTCTACCATGTATTTGTCGAATTCGAATGGGTTGGATGGAATGGACCTATTTTGGGGTCGCCACAAATGGTATCGAGCTTAGGATATGATCTCTCCGGAGATCGGGGAATAGAACTAGGAGGGAGAGACGAGTAAATCCTTCGCTAGTGTGTCTTACCTAAGCTTATTTGTTAGTTGGTTAGTATATAGGGATATTATGTGATATATTGATTTCCTTAATTAACCCTTGTTTTATGACAGTATTTGAGAATGTCGACTGAGAATATTAACAGTTGAGTAAATGAGACCGTGGAGATGCATGTACTTACCAACGAGGAGAATGTGCAACAGGCTGGTAATGTACCTCATGTGAACAACACCACTGAGCAGATGATGAACGAGGGGATGTTTAGAAGCTTTTTGCAGTTCATGCAAAATCAGACGAGGGAGACTCGTGTTCAAAATATTGGAGGAAATGATAGCAATTCACGGGTGGTCACAGCCAAGCAGTTTAAAGAGTTGGGACCACCAGAATTCTGGGGAAAGCCGGATCCGATTAAGGCGGAGACGTGGGTCAAATAAATTACCAAGATATTCGATGTCTTGGGATGCACGAGAGAATGTAAAGTTCCATTCACTACTTTTATGTTCCGTGAACGAATGATTATCGGTGGGAATCAGAAGCGCACCCATCCAACTGCATTTTTCGGATTTCATGGGAGACATTTTAGAATCAGTTCAATGACAAGTACTTCCCTGAAAGTATTTGTCATATAAAGGAAGTGGAGTTTATTAGACTGGAGCAGAATAACATGACGGTGTCCCAGTACGAGGCGAAGTTCGCGGAGTTATCCAGGTTTGCACCTCATTTGGTGGAGAATGAGGAACGTATGACCGGATGTTTCCGAGAGGTTTGAAACTGGCATACGTCGATATCTCATTTCTCATAAATTTTCTCTATTCGATGTTGTCAACATGGCTCGATTGTTAGAAGCGAGATAACGAGTCACGTTCAACCGAGGGACCATAACCAGGATCATATCAAGAAGATAGCAGCCATCGTAATAACGATAACCAAATGGAGAAAGAAGAATACTGGACAAAGGCGGTAACCACTCCGGTGGTAATCGTGGCCATGAAAATAGAAGAAGCGAAGTCGGGAAGAGATTTTAAAAGAGGAGATTCAACAACGACCATGTGAAGACGTTAGCGCCAAGAGTAAATCGGGTTCCAAGGAAGGAGAAAGACCACCGGGTCATGTTTACAAATGCGGAAAGAGGGACATATCATTAAATCGCCCACAACAGTTTAAGGTATGCTATAATTGTGGAAAAGAAGGACATATCGCTTCGAGATTATGCATTATCGAAACCCGTCCACGGAATGGTGACTCAAAAGGTCATCTGGAAAAGTCAAAGTCAACGGTTCTTGGAAGAGCATTTGTCGTGGCCGGTCAAAATGTGAGGAACCCGAACGAAGTTAGCACGTTAGTTAATTATAAATTCTTGCAAAGTTTATACCTTACTAGATACCTCTGCTTCTACCCATTCTTTTATCTCTCTTTGCTTTTGCGCTTCAACGTTTGAACTTGACTACGGAGAAATTAGACTTTGACCTATTTATGGAGACTCAGTTAGAGAAACTTTCATTACATCCGTTGTTTAGAAATCTTGCTTGATTGAGGTTGGCACTATCACATTACTCGTTAACCTTATTTCTATAGAGATATTTGCTTTTGATGTGATTTTAAGGTTAACTACTCATCATGCCGAAATTGATTACTTTCGTAAGGTTGTTAGTTTTCATATTCCTAAGCAACTCGTTATTCAATTCAAGCAATCAAACCATTGTAGTCAAACATTTTCATATCAAGCCATGAAGTCATTCGTTTATTACGGATGTCAAGTTTTCTTAGTCCATGTTATGGATTTGAATAAAGACACGTCGATTTGAATAATATTCTGTTGTTATTGATTTTTCCCGACGTATTTCACAAGAATTTCTTGGCTTACTCCCCAAAGCTTGATATTAAATTTTGTATCAACTTTGAACCCGGTACAAAACTCATTTCTAAAATCTCATATCGAATGGCTCCTATTGAACTTCAGGAGTTAAAAATTCAATAATAATGTATAATAATTGTGATGAGGATTTAGTTGGGTATGTATATTGTCTAGAAGACAATATTTGTATTTAAACTCACAGTATATATGTTATCGTATTTTGCACGACAAATGTATTAATAAAGTTGTAGTTATTTCTGTACCATGTATTTGGCGACTCAGAATGGGTTGGATGGAATGGACCTATTTTGGGGGCGTCACAAAAGCAGACTAAATTAATAAAATATTAATTTATTAAAAAAATTCTACGCACTTATTCTTGACCAAAATATCAGCCACCACAAGTGGGGCCCACCAAAAAATTAGAATTTCCACACCAACCAAAAGTCGGGCCCACCCATATTTTAAATAAAAAATATTTATTTTCGAAACTTCAATAATTCATAATAAATAACCCTTTTATCATAAAAATATGAATTTTATGTCCATTCCATAGGAAATTAAATTCTCTACAACTTTGTAGAAGAAAGTTTTTCTAAATTCCAAACAGAAAATGTCTGAAATCCACATACGGCCGATTTTTAATACCTTCATTCTGACAAAATACTGATAAAATACCTCAACATTAATTCCTTCATTTATATCCACACAAAATAAATATTTTCCTATCCATCATTTATATCCATATAAAATAAATATTTTCTTATCATATAAATCAATAATTAATTATTCACAAGTAATATTACAGAATTACAATTATGACAACCAGGTCATTCCCAGGAAAGAGAGGGCTTTTCGATAAGAATTTTTCCTTACTGGCGTGCAATTAGGTGATCAAACTCCTTTCCTAGACAGAATTTCCTTAGACATTGTCAATAATGCTATCTAATAATATTATTCAAATAATATGAATTATTGATCTGATAATGAAAAATATTGTGCACTGACAATTATTGAAACAACAATAATATAAAATATCAACGCATCAATTATTGAACCAATAAAATAAAATATTGAACAGTAATTACTGTAACAATTATTGAGTAATGCATTTTTACGTAAGAATCAATAATTTAAGAATACTGTGTGTGCTACTGTGCAACCACGCGTATTACTGTATTTTAACCACCGGATATTCCAACAGTGTTAATGTAAGACCCCAACTTATTATAAATAAAATTGAATTATTATTTTGAAATAATAAGGGTTGATTTGATTAATGTGGTTAGTTATGGGTAAAATGCGCAAATATTTTAAATAAGCAAGTGGTTATAAAATATTCATTGTTGTCGGAGAATATTCGTTTGGTCGAGGAATATTCTTGCTGTCGGAGAATATTCGTACGACGGCGCAGCCTTTTGTGGGCCCTATAACGGAAAGCGATTGGATGAAGAAAATGACAAGCTTGATTTTTTATAAATAACGGCGTAATGGTTACCGTTAATACTGTTGGAATACCCGGTGGTTAAAATATAGTAATATGCGATGTTGCATAGTAGTACACGGTATTGCACCAATTATTGATTCTTACATAAGAAGACACTACTCAATAATTGTTACAGCAATTACTGTTCAATATTTTATTTTATTGATTCAATAATTACTACGTTGATATTTTATATTATTGTTGTTTCAATAATTGTCACTACACAGTATTTTTCATTATCAGATCAATAATTCATATTATTTGAATAATATTATTAGATAACATTATTGGCAATGTCTAGAAAGTTCTGTCTAAGGAGAGGTTTGGTCACCTAATTGCTGCACCAAAGAGAGAAATCTTTATTAGAAAGTCCCTCTTTCCTGAAACTACTGGTTATTCATGATTGTGATTCTATAATATTATTTGTGAATAATTAATTATTAATTTATATGATAATGAAAATATTCATTTTATGTGGATATAGATGAAGAGAATTTTTAATGTGACAATTGTTAAAAATTGATATTTTATCTTTTCTGATAAAATAATTCATTTAAATATATTATTATATTATAATAATATAATAATGGTGATATTTTACAATGAATGTGTGATATATGAGTAAATGAGGAGGAATAATATTTTTATTACAAAAAATGTTTAACACATGTTTTGTGTGTTGATGGACCCTATTTCTTGACTGAAATTTGATTATAGCCTGTAAAATTGTCCGTATGTGGATTTCGGTCAATTTCTGCTTGGAATTTGAAAAAACTTAAACTTTCAAAGTTGTAGAGAATTAAATTTCCTATGGAATGGACATAAGATTTGAATTTTTCTGATAAAAGAGCATTTATTATGAATTATTGAATTTCTGGAATAATTGATTTTTTAAGTTTTAATTATTTTTTTAAGAAAAAAGTTTTTTTTTTTGGTGAGGGGGACCCACTTGTGTGGCTGATGTTTTGGATCAAAGGATGTGTGCGTAGGAATTTATAAAAAATATATTACTATTTTATTAAATTTTTTGCTTTGGTATTCTAAGCATTTTTCTATAAATAGGGTGTAAGACCCCAACTTTTATGAATAAAGATGAATTTTTCTATAAATATCATTTTGAATAATTATGGTGTTGATTTGTTATAATATTAAAGTTGTGGGTTATATTTATAAATTTTGCAAAGTAAGCAAGTTGTTATAAAATATTCGATTGGTCGGGGAATATTTGTTTTAACAGGGAATATTCGTATGACGGCACAATCATTGGTGGACCCCACAACGTAATTATTATCGGAATGAAAAAACGACAGAAATATCTTTTTATAAAAATAACGGCGAAAGTTTTACCGTTAACTGTAGGAATAACCGGTGTTAAAAGTACAGTAATACGTGTGGTTGCATAGTAGCACACGGTATTGATTATTGATGCTTACGTGAGAAGTCACTCAGTATATTCAATTATTGCTATAGTAATTGTTGCATCATATCTCTCATATTATTGATTCAATTATTGTCACAGTATCATCTGCATAATATTTTATATTATTAAATCAATAATTAGGACGACAAAGTTATTTATATTATTATTTGCAATATTGACAATATCTAGAAGTTCTGTCAAGGAGAGGTTTGGTCACCTAATTGCGCGCCTATAAGGAGAAATTCTTATTGGAAAGTCCCCTCTTTCCTGGAAACGACCTGGTTGTTAAATATTGCGAATTATAATAATAATGATAAATGTTGTTAAAAGTATTGAGGGAATTTTTATGATGTAAGTTGGCATAATATTTGAATCTCCACTTACCTATTTTTCAAAACTATCGGTAGAAGTTATTTCAGTTTTGTTATATATATATATATATAGATATATATAGTCACGGAGTTACGGGGTGGGGGGGTCACGGGTTACGGGGTGGGGGGTAAGTTTCACATGTTTTCTGCAGATTCACGAGAATTCTATTAGGATTATTATTATATATATATATATATATATTATAATAAGTTTTGTTTTTTATGAAAAATAGAATATATTATATTTTATTGAATATTTTATTAAAAATTTGAAAATGGTGGACGATTGAGAAAAAAAATTAAGTCCAAGTGATTTTGTAACTGCTTTAGCTTAAGTGAATTTTCCTTACACAAAGGCTCCCTTCAATTCTCCTATAAATAGGATGCTTAGTTAGAATTGAAAATTACACCAGAATCAGAGAATTATTCTTCTATAATATTGAGCGTATTTCTTTCAAGTTTTAGAAAACTTTGAGCAAAGAAAATAGTATAAGTTTTCTTCAAGAATATCCCCGCTATACCAGTCGGAATACTCTTCTTTTCAAGGTAAGGGGTATTATTTATTTCATATTCTGAAAAGATATTATTTTTTGTATTCGTATGAATATCATTTCGTTTAATATTCGTAAGGAATATTATTTTGTTCAATATTCGCTTGAAATAATATTTTCTTCCATACTCTGTAGTATGTAAGTAATATTATTTCGTTTCAGATTTCGAATTATATACTCATTTGGTTTAAGTTTTGGCTTTTATACTCCATGAAATTAGTAGAATATCCTTGATATTTGCGCTTCATCCAGTATCTTTTCATGGAAATATTCTTCTGGGCATTCTTGAATTTTACTTTACAAAGAATTATCATGTTGACAATTTGGACGTTATTAGTTCCTGGATAAATTAATTCTTGAACTTGTTTTATCGAATTCTTATATCATTGTCATCATCCTCATGTTTATATTATGTTGAAAGTAACCGTAATGTTACAAATGATGTGGTAAAAGTCATCATTAGCCCGTAGTGCATTGATGGACAGTTGTTGGCATGATCATGACCATTGTTGAATACACGAATATCCATGGCCCATAGTGCACGGATAATTTGTGGTCGTGATACTAAAGAATATCCTTGGCCGTAGTGCAAGGGTGATTCGATGATGTGGATTATTTATTAAGCTGAGTCTCAGCGATAAAATTGATGAAAAAACTTTTTAAATCATAGAAGATAGTAGATTTTATGTTCTACTTGACTCTTCTAATGGATTGCTTGTTCCACTGCAGTTAAACTTGTTATCTATTATATTCTATTAGTTTAACATTGTTGAAGGCTAATGATAACTTATTCTGCATTATCTTAGTCATAATATTTCTTACTGGGCTAGTTGAGCTTACCCCTTTTACTTTCACTGTTTTCTTCAAGAAATGAGAACGTAGTAGGAACTAGTCGGGGAATGGAGTGATGGTCTGAGATGGTGTCATAGTAGTCCTCACTATTCTATAAAATAGTGTGACAATAAATGTAATGAGGACTCCATTGAGTATGGATATTGTCTAGATGACAATGTTCATATTAAAACTCTCAATTTATGTTTTGTCGTATTTTATACGACAGTTGTATTATTAAGTTGTATTTGAATTTTGTACCATGTATTTGGCGACTCAAGATGGGTGATGTATACCTATTTTGGGGGCGTCACAGTTGGGATCAAAGCTTAGGGATATGATCCCTGGCTGAGATGTGAAACAAGGACTAAGAGGGGAGAGATGGGGAATACCTTCGCTAGTATGACCTACCTAAGTTTATTTGATATTTAATTGGTCGGTCAGAGTATAGGGATAATATGTTGCATGTCAATTAACCCTTGTTTTGTGGAAGTATTTGAAAATGACATGTTAGAATGTTGAGAATAGCAATGGAGCACAGAAGACCATTGAGTCTCCACAGATCAATAACCAGGATAATGTGCAACAGGAAGACAATAATCCTCAAGTAAACAACAACACGGATCAAATGATGAACGATGGGATGTTCAGAGGCTTTATGCAATTCATGCAACATCAGGCGAGAGCGGCTCCTGTCCAAAATGCAGGTGGAAATGCTGGTAACTCTCGGACGGTCACCGCTAAATAGTTCAAGGAGCTGGGACCACCAGAGTTTTTTGGAGAGCCAAAACCACTTAAGGCGGAGACATGGATAAAGTAGATCAAAAAGATATTTGATGTCTTGGGATGCTCCGAGGAGCAAAAGGTTCCCTTTTCCACCTTCATGTTGCAGTGAGGCGGCAGACATCGGTGGAAATCAGAAAGCGACTCAACTCCGCCGCATCCGAAGATATCTTGGGAGAAGTTCCAAGAACTGTTCAACGAAAAGTACTTTCCCGAAAGTATTCGTCACATGAAAGAGGTAGAGTTCATTAAACTGGAGCAAAACAACATGACCGTGTCACAGTACGAAGCCAAGTTTGTCAAGTTGTCCCGGTTTGCGTCCCACTTAGTTGATAATGAGGAGAGAATGACGTGAATGTTTCTAAGAGGTTTAAAACCTGAGATACGTCAATACCTTATCTCTCATAAACTGTATTTGTATTCAGATGTTGTGAATAGGGCTCAGTTATTGGAGCGCGATAATGAGTCAACTCAACCAAGAGAGAAAGACCCGCAAAAATGATAATACCAATGGTAGCGACCATCGGTTGTCAGCGGACAACAAGCGTGGAGGAATCAACAAAGCCGAAAGGGGTAACCACTTCGGTGGTAATCATGGCCAAGACAATAAGGGTAGAAATTTCAAGAAGAGGAGATTCAACAATAATGGAAAGACGTCAGCACCAGCACCTGTTGTTAAGGAAGGAGAACGACCACCTATCATATGCTTCAAATGCGGAGGGGAGGGACACATCAGTCCAAACTGCGCGATGCAATCCAAAGCATGTTACAAAATTCGGTTGGAGTGAGGAATGTGAGAAGAGTTTTCAAGAACTTAAGAGAAGACTCATTTCAGCACCTGTTCTAACAATACCATCTAGCTCAGAGGGGTTTTTCATCTATAGTGATGCTTCAGGAAAAGGTTTAGGATCTTTCTCATGCAACATGGGAAAGTCATAGCCTACGCCTCACGACAACTCAAAGAATATGAGAGGAATTATCCTACTCATGATTTAGTTGGCAGTTATTGTTTTCTCACTAAAGATCTGGAGGCATTACCTGTATGGAGAGAAGGTGGAGATCTTTACGGATCATAAAAGCCTCAAATATTTCTTCACTCAAAAGGAACTCAACATGCAGCAGCGACGTTGGCTTGAACTGTTGAAAGAGTATGATCATACCATCCAATACCATCCTGGAAAGGCGAAAGTAGTAGCTGACGCATTGAGTAGAAGATCATATGCGGGTACAAGTGCAATATTGTCAACGCAAAGGCCCATTTTGTATGACTTGCAAAGGATAGAGATAGAGTTAAAGATTCCAGGGACCCATGTGATGATGGCTAATATACGAGTATAATCGACTTTAATCGATAAAGTTAAAGTTGCTCAAGCTACAGACCTGGAGCTGATGCGTATGAAGAAGAAAGTGCAAGAAGGTGCTATTCCGGAAGCAAGAATCGATGAAGAAGGGATACTTCAAGTCAACTCCAGACTTTTTGTTCCTATCGATTCTGACTTGAAGAATAAAATTATGATGGAGGCACACAACACACCGTTTACAATCCATCTTGGGAGTACCAAAATGTATCGTGATCTTCGACATACATTTTGGTGGAGCAATATGAAGAGAGAGATAGTGAGTTTTATCTCAAGGTGTCTAACTTGTCAACGAGTCAAGGTGGAGCATCATGTGCCAAAAGGTCCATTGCAACCACTTGAAATTTTAGAATGGAAGTAGGAGCACATTACCATGGATTTCGTTACTGGTCTTCCCAGGGTTTCTCAAGGCATTGATGCGATTTGGGTCATTGTTGATAGATTAACCAAGTCTACTCATTTCTTACCTATATGAGAAACTTATACACTTGAACGTCTTGCTCGTATGTACATAAAATTAAAATTTTCTTTTCTTCATCTAAGTTGTTTATTATGATTACTAGCTTTGATTGTATCCATGTTTTGAACTTTGTTCTTGAATTTTGCTTCACAATAGTTTATTATGGAGTATTTTTAAACATGGATAAACCGAAATACGAATCCATAATATTTGTTTTTTTGTTTCACTGGATTCGTTTTCTTTAAAATATTTTTCATCATCCTCAGTCTTAAATGATGATATAACTGAATATCTTTGGCCTGTAGTGCAAAGATGAATGATTTTCTGATAAATATCTTTGGCCCGTAGTGCAAAGATGAACAGGTGTTGAGATGAACATCACCAATTGATGAATATCTTTGTCCTGTAGTGCAAAGATGAATATTTGATTCAAGATGTATATTGATTGATGTTACAGGGATAAAATATTGATGATAAACTTTTAAATTCATAGAAGAAAGTAGATTTCATTCTCTACGTAACTCTTCTAATGAATTGTTATTTCTGCTGCGAATATTGATTTAAAATTTGTTGTCTAGTGTATTCTATCAGATTTTTCCCTGTTGAGGACTAATGATAATTTGTTATATATTATCTTAGTCATAATATTCTTTACTGGGCTAGTTGAGCTCACCCTTTTCCTTTTTGTTCCATTTTTCTTCTCAGGAAGCGAGAATATAGCGGAGAGTAGTCGGGGTGTGGAGTGATGTTCCAAGGCATTTGTTATAATAGTCCTCACTATTTTGAAAAATAGTGTATCAATAATTGTGATGAGGACTTATTTGGATGTGGATATTGTCTAGATGACAATATTTGTATTTTGACTCACAATTTATGTGTTGTCGCATTTTGCACGACAATTGTATTAATAAAGTTGTAGTTTTTTCTGTACCATGTATTAGGCGACTCAGAATGGGTGTTGTATACCTATTTTGGGAGCGTCACTGTTGGTATCAGAGCTTAGGGATATGATCTCTGACGGAGATCGGGGAATAAAACTAGGAGGGGAGAGACGAGTAAATCCTTCGCTAGTATGTTCTACCTAAGCTTATTTGTTGGTTGGTCAGAGTATAAGGTTATTATGTTGCATGTTAATTTCTTTAATTAACCCTTGTTTTATGGCATTTTTTTAGAATGGCAACTGAGAATGTTAACAGTGGAGTAAATGAGATCGTGGAGACACCTTTACTCACCAATGAGGAGAACGTGCAACAGCCTAAGAATGTTCCTCCCCAAAACAACACCACCGATCGATGATGAACGATGGGATGTTTAGAAGCTTTTTGCGAGTTCATGTAAAATCGCATTTAGGAGACTCGTGTACAAAATACAGGTGGAAATGATAGCAACGCGCGGTTTGTCATAGCCAAGCAGTTCAAAGATTTGGGACCACCAGAATTCTTGGGAAAGCCGGATCCGATTAAGGCGGAGACGTGGGTCAAGAAAATTACCAAGATATTCGATGTCTTGGGATGAACGGAGGAACCGAAGGTTCTATTTGCCACTTTTATGTTCCATAATGAGGCAGATTACGGGTGGGAATCTGTGAAGCGTACCCATCCAGCCGCACTCAGCATGTCTTGGGAAATATTTCAAAAACTATTCAATGACAATTACTTTCCCAAAATTATTCGTCATATGAAGGAAGTGGAGTTTATTAGACTGGAATAAAACAACATGACGGTGTCCCAATACGAGGCGAAGTTCGTGGAGTTATCCAGGTTTGTACCTCATTTGATGGAGAATGAGGAACGTATGATGCGGATGTTTCTGAGAGGTCTGAAACCCGATATACGTCAATATCTCATTTCTCATAAATTTTCTCTATATTCAGATGTTGTTAACAGGGCTCAATTATTAGAGTGAGATAACGAGTACGTTCAACCGAGGGACCACAACCAGAGTCATACCGGTGACAGCAGTCATCGGAACAACGATAACCAGCGGCGAAAGAAAAATGCGTACAAAAGTGGTAACCACTCTGGTGGTAATCATGGCCATGATAATAGAAGAAGCGAGTCGGGAGGAGATTTTAAAAAGAGAAGGTACAACAACGACAATGTGAAGACGTCAGCACCAGCATCAACTATTTCTAAGGGAGGAGAACGACCATCGGTCGTATGCTATAAATGTGGAAAAGAGGGACACATCAACCCAAACTGTCCACAACAGTTCAAGTTATGTTATAATTGTGGAAAAGAAGGTCATATCGCTCGAGATTGTATGGTAGCGAAACCAAGTCCAGCGGGGATGGTGACTCAAAAGGCTGTCCCAGAAAAGTCAAAGTCAGCGGTTCTTGGAAGAGCATTTGTCGTGACTGGCCAAAATGCGAGGAACCCAAACTAGGTGATCACGGGTAAGCTAATCATAAACTCTTGCGAAGTTTATACCTTACTAGATACCGGTTCTACCCATTCATTTATCTTTCCTGCTTGTGCTCAACATTTAAACTTGACTCCGGAGAAATTAGACTTTGACCTATCTGTGGAGACTCCGTTAGGAGAAACTTTCGTTACATCCACTGCTTATAAATTTAGCTTGATTCAAATTAGTACCATCACCCTACCTGTTGATCCTATCTCTTTAAAGATACTTGCATTTGATGTGAGTTTAGGGATTGATTGGGTAACTACTCATCATGCTAAAATTGATTATTTTTCGTAAGGTTGTTACTTTTCATATTTCTAACCAACCTATTATGCGAATTCAAGCAACTAAACCATTGAAGTCAAACTCTTTCATATCAAGCCATAAAGCCATTCGTTAATTGAAAAATGGATGTCAAGCTTTCTTAGCCCATATCATGGATTTGAACAAAAATACGTCAGATTTGAATGATATTTCTGTTGTTAGTGAATTTCCTAACGTATTTTCTGAAGAATTTCTTGGCCTACCCCCAGAACGTGATATTGAATTTTGTATCGTCTTTGAACCCGATACAAAACCCACTTCTAAAATCTTATATCGAATGGCTCCTATTGAACTTCAGGAGTTAAAAACCCAACTATAGAAGTTGGTACCCGAGCCTCTATCTGATGACTTCCTTTGTGGAATGCACCGAAGCCAGACTCTCCGTAGGGTATGCCATATTCGTGTGGTGGTAAGCTATTAGGTGCCATTGTGACGTGCTATCCAAGATTGGGATATGAGTCACAGTTGAGAGCAACTTAAGTCAATAATCGAAATACGTAGCTTTTTAGGCTTAGTTGGTTACTATCGGAGATTCGTGGAAAGATTTTCTCGAATCGTTACTCCATTAACTCAACTGACTCGTAGAGATACAAAATTCAAATGGAGCAAGGAATGTGGGAAGAGCTTCGAAGAACTCAAGATGAGACTCATTTCGGCACATGTTTTGACCATACCATCCTGGAAAAGCGAACGTGGTAGCTGATCGTATACGAGTGCGAGTGCGATATTGTCAAAGACCCATTTCGTATAACTTACAAATGATAGAGATAGAGTTAAAGACTCTAGGGACCCAAGTGATGATATACGAGTAAAATCGACTTTAATCAATAAAGTTAAAACCACTCAAGCTACACACCGTAGCTGATAAATATGAAGAAGGAGGTGCAAGAAGTTGTTATTCTGAAAGCGAGAATCGGCGATGTGTGGAAAGCTCAAACCTTCGATTTATTAGTCCATTTGAAATCCTCGATCAAGTAGGAACTGTGGCTTATAGACTCGTTTTACCGCCAAGGTATGTCGCGTGTTTATAACGTTTTTCATGTATCAATGTTACGTAAATATGTGGGCGACCCGAACCACGTTATTAAGTTAGAACCAGACGAAATATCCGAAGATTTAACGTACGAGGAAGTACCAGTCAAGATCTTGGATAGGAAAGATCATGTCCTACGCACAAAGGTCATACCACAAGTCAAAGTTTTGTGGAGAAACCATGCTATTGAAGAAATGACCTGGGAGTTGGAAACAGAAATGAAAGCGAGGTATCCTCACCTTTTCGAAACACCAGGTACGTACATCAATTTCGAGGATGAAATTTTATATAGAGGGGAGGTTGTAAGACCCCAACTTATTATAAATGAAATTGAATTATTATTTTGAAATAATAAGGGTTGATTTGATTAATGTGGTTAGTTATGGGTAAAAATGCGCAAATATTTTAAATAAGCAAGTGGTTATAAAATATTCATTATTGTCGGGAAATATTCGTTTGGTCGTGGAATATTCTTACTGTAGAGGAATATTCGTACGACGGCGCAGCCTTTTGTGGGCCCCATAACAAAAAGCGATTGGATGAAGAAAACGATAAGCTTGAGTTTTTATAAATAATGGCATAATGGTTACCGTTAATACTGTTGAAATACCCGGTGGTTAAAATACAGTAATATGCGATGTTGCATAGTAGCACACGGTATTGCACCAATTATTGATTCTTACATAAGAAGGCACTACTCAATAATTGTTACAGTAATTACTGTTCAATATTTTATTTTATTGATTCAATAATTGCTACGTTGATATTTTATATTATTATTATTTCAATAATTGTCACTACACAATATTTTTCATTATCAGATCAATAATTCATATTATTTGAATAATATTATTAGATAGCATTATCGGCAATGTCTAGAAAGTTCTGTCTAAGGAGAGTTTTGGTCACCTAATTGCGCACCAGTAAGGAGAAATCCTTATTGGAAAGTCTCCTCTTTCCTGGGAATGGCCTGATTGTCAGTATTGTGATTCTATAATATTATTTGTGAATAATTAATTATTGATTTATATGATAAGAAAAATATTCATTTTATGTGGATATAGATGGAAAAAAAATTTAATGTGACAATTGTTGAAAATTGATATTTTATCTTTTCTGAAAAAATAATTCATTTAAATATATTATTATATTATAATAGTATAATAATAGTGATATTTTACAATGAATGTGTGATATATGAGTAAATGAGGAGGAATAATATTTTTATTACAAAAATTTTTTAACACATGTTTTGTGTGTTGATGGACCCTATTTCTTGACTGAAATTTGATTATAGCCTGTAAAATCGTCCGTATGTGGATTTTGGTCAATTTCTGCTTGAAATTTGGAAAAACTTGAACTTTCAAAGTTGTAGAGAATTAAATTTCCTATGGAATGGACATAAGATTCGAATTTTTCTGATAAAAGAGCTATTTATTATGAATTATTGAAGTTCCAGAATAATTAATTTTTGAAGTTTTAATTATTATTTTAAAGAAAAATGTTTTTTTTATTTTGGTGAGGGGGGCCCACTTGTGTGACTGATGTTTTGGATCAAAGGATGTGTGCGTAGGAATTTATAAAAAATATATTAATATTTTATTAAATTTTCTATTTTGGTGTTCTAAACATTTTTCTATAAATAGGGTGCTTAGGTTAGAATTGAAAATGACATCAGAAACTGAAATCTTTTCTCTCTATATTATCGAGCGTATTCTTGTGAGTATTTTGATACTTTGAGTGTTGCTATACGGTGCAAGTTCCTTCAGCGTTATATCTGATATTCCAGCCAAAAGTACTATTCTTTCGAGGTAAGGGATGTTATTTTTTTTAAATGATATTATTTCTTTCAATATCATTATGCAGGAATATTGGCAAGATTTTTCTTATGAAATTCTTATCTTTTTGTGTCTGAGTTACTATTCACGTATACGACACTATTCACGTATACCCATTCACGAAAAAATTAAAATTTTCTTTTCTTTGTCCAAGTTGTTTATTATGATTACTAGCTTTGATTGTATCCATGTTTTGAACTTCATTCTTGAATTTTACTTCACAATAGTTTATTATGGAGTATTTTTGAACATGGATAAACCGAAGTACGAATCCATAATATTTGTTCTTCTGTTTCACTGGATTCATTTTTTTTAAAATATTTTTCATCATCCTCAGTCCTAAATGATGATATAATTGAATATCTTTGGCCTGTAGTGTAAAGATGAATGATTTTCTGATGAATATCTTTGGCCCGTAGTGCAAAGATGAACAGGTGTTGAGATGAACATGATCAACTGATGAATATCTTTGGCCTGTAGTGCAAAGATGAATATTTAATTCAAGATGTATATTGATTGATGTTACAGGGATAAAATATTGATGATAAACTTTTAAATTCATAGAAGAAAGTAGATTTCATTCTCTACGTAACTCTTCTAATGAATTGTTATTTTCGTTGCGAATATTGATTTAAAATTTGTTGTCTATTGTATTCTTTCAGATTTTTCCCTGTTGAGGACTAACGATAATTTGTTCTATATTATCTTAGTCATAATATTCTTTATTGGGCTAGTTGAACTCACCCTTTTCCTTTTTGTTCCATTTTTCTTCTCAGGAAGCGAGAATAAAGAGGGAATAGTCGGGGTGTGGAGTGATGTTCCAAGGCAGTTATTATAGTAGTCCTTACTATTTTGTAAAATAGTGTATCAATAATTGTGATGAGGACTTATTTGGATGTAGATATTGTCTAGATGACAATATTTTTATTTTAACTCACAGTTTATGTGTTGTCGTATTTTGTACGATAATTGTATTAATAAAGTTGTAGTTGTTTCTGTACCATGTATTTGGCGACTCAGAATTGGTGTTGCATACCTATTTTGGGGGCGTTACAGTTAATGGTAACAATTACGTCATTATTTATAAAAACTCAAACTTGTTGTTTTTTCATCCAACCATTTTCCGTTATGGGGCCCACAAATAGCTGCGCCGTCGTACGAATATTTCCCCTGACAATAAGAATATTCCACAACCAAACGAATATTTCCCGACAACAATGAATATTTTATAACCACTTGCTTATTTTGCAAAATTATCACATTTCACCCATAACCAAATCATTATATCAAATTAACTCCTTATTATTTCAAGATAATGAATAGAGGAAATTCAATTTTATTTATTAAAAAGTTGGGGTCTTACAAAATGCATGGTACAGAAAATAACTATAACTTCATTATTACAATTGTCATGCAAAATACGACAACACATATGTTGTGAGTTTAATACAAATATTATCTTCTAGACAATATCCAAACTCAAATAAAGTTCTCATTACAATTATTTATACACTATTTTATAAATAGTGAGGACTGCTAAAACAACCGTCTTGAATCGTCACTCCACACCCCAATTAGTTCCCGCTATATTCTCGCATCCTGAGAAGATAAATGGAACAAAAAAGAAAAGGATGAGCTCAGCAAGCCCAGTAAAGAATATTATGACAAGGATAATGGAAAAAAATTTATCGTTAGCCTTCAATAAATCAGATAAAATATAATGGACAACAAGTTTAGGTCAATATTCGTAACGGAAATAATAATTCATTAGAAGAGTTAAGTAGATAATAAAGTCTACTATTTTCTATGATTTAAAAGTCAATCATCAATATTTTATCCCCGTGTCATCAATCAATATACATCTTGAACCAAATATTCATCTTTGCACTATTGGCTAAAGATTTTCATTTGTATCACTAGTTGGTCATGTTCATCTCAACACCTGTCCATCTTTGCACTACATGCCAAATATATTCAACAAGTAATCATTTATCTTTGCACTACAGACCAAAGATATTCAGTTATATCACCATCTAAGACTGAGGATGATAAAAATATTTTAAAGAAAAAGAATTCAATGAGATAAAAGGACAAAGATTAGGAATTCGTACTTTAATTTATCCAAGTTCAAAAATATTCCATAACAAACAATTATGGAGCAAAATTCAAGAATGAAAATCAAAACATGGATACAATCAAATATAGTAACCACAATAGACAACTTAGACAAAGAAAAGAAAATTTAATTTTTCTGTGAATAGTGCCATATTCATTATATTTCGGTATAATGATATTTAAAGAAATAATATCATTTATAAAAAAAATAACATCCTTTACCTCAAAAGAATAGTACTTCTGGCTGAAATATTGGATATAATACTGAAGAAAACTTGCACTGAATAGTAACACTCAAAGTAATTAAATACTCACAAAAATACGCTCGATATTATAGAGAGAGAAACTTCTGATTCTGGTGTGATTTTTAATTCTAACCTAAGCACCTTATTTATAGGAAAATGCTTAGAACATCAAAGTAAAAAATTTAATAAAATAATATTTTATTAAAAAAAATTGACGCCAACCCTTGACCAAATTCATCAGCACACCAGTGGGACCCACCAACACAAAAAAAATGTTTTTCTTTTAAAAAATATTTATAACCCAAAAATTAATTTAGACCCAATATTCCGAAACTTCAATAATTCATAATAAATAGCCTTTTTATCAGAAAAATACGAATTTTATGTCCATTCCATAGAAAATTTAATTCTCTACAACTATGTAGAAGAAAGTTTTTCCAAATTCTAAGCGAAAAATGACTGAAATACAAATACGGATGATTTTGCAGGCTATAATCAAATTTCAGTCAAAAATGGGCCCACTAACATATTTAACATATTTTTTTTGTAACAAAAATAGTCCAGACCCAATTTACTTTCTTCCTCCTCATTTATTCATATATCGTGCATTCATTGTAAAAATATTACTGTTATTATATTATTGTATTATTACATCATACACTTATAATGTAATATTACAATAATATATTTGAATGAATTATTTTACCGAAGAAGATAAAATATCAACTCTTAATAATTGTCTCTTTAAAAATTTCTCCATTAAATAAATATTTTCTTATCATTATTATAAATAATTAATTATTCACAAATAATATTACAGAATCACAATAATGACAACTAGGTCGTTCCCAGGAAAGATGGGGCTTTCCGATAAGGATTTTTCCTTACTGGCGCGTAATTAGGTGACCAAACCCCTTTCTTAGACGGATCTTCCTTAGACATTTCAGTGACAATTATTGAATCAATAATATAAAATATCAACGTAGCAATTATTGAATCAATAAAATAAAATATTGAACAATAATTAATGTAACAATTATTGAGTAGTGACTTCTTACGTAAGAATCAATAATTAGAATTATTGTACAATATCGCGTGCTACTGTGCAACACCGTGTATTACTGTATTTTAACCACCGGGTATTCCAACAGTTTTAGCGGTAACAATTACGTCGTTATTTATAAAAAAACTCATACTTGTCGTTTTCTTCATCCGACAATTCTTCGTTATGGGGCCCACAAATGGCTGCGCCGTTGTACGAATATTCCCCGACAGCAAGAATATTCCACGACCAAACGAATATTCCTCGACAACAATGAGTATTTTATAACCACTTGCTTATTTAAAATATTTGCGCATTTTACCCATAACTAACCACATTAATCAAATTAACCCCTTACTATTTCAAAATAAAGGAAATTCAATTTTATAAAAAGTTGGGGTCTTACAATTAATGACAATCTTAGATACACTAAATGTTAGAGGCTAATTATGCAGTATATTATAGCCTAAACACAGTGTATATGATCTGCGTAATTTGGGTTTAATAGGATAATTAATTTAAAATTAATTTGAAATCCTAGTTTGTAAACAACCTTCTTTAAACAGCCATAACTTTTTCTGTGATTGTCCGATTCGATTGAAATTTGTATGTATGTGTAGTACTCGTTGTAAAATTTTCAACGATATATTATAGGCCTAAATCGGAGTTATATAAAGTGAGATATGACTTCTCAAAATTTTAGTCGCGAAATGATATTTCTGTAAATTTTGGTGGCTAGAGGTTGAAGATGACCCGCGCACCCGACCCGCTTTGACAGATTTTTCCTATTTAATTTCCAGAAAATGATTTATTAATTATTTTTATCATGAAAATTAATTTAAAAATAGTAATAGTGATTATTAAAATTTGGAAAATTAATGAAAATTAATTATTAATATATAATTAATATTTGTACTGGAATTTCAAAATATTAATAGTTTTTGATATTTTTAGTTAATTTTCTATCTATTAATTAATGATTTATTATTTATGAAAATTAGTAAACATATCACGAAAATTCCAGAAAATTACAGTGACTATATTATGATGCTAAGTTACTTTTGTAAATTTTCCAGAAGACAAATATATGTTAATGATATTTTTGGTTAATTTGTAATTAATTATGAAATGGCTTATTAATTATGAAAATTAGCAAATTTATCATAAAAATTCTTGGAAACTTTCAGTGACTATATTATGATTCTAAGGTACTGTTATGAATTTTTTAGAGGGAAAATAACTATATTGGATAGTTTTGGCTAATTTCCAATTAATTATGCGATAGTTTATTAATTATGATAATTGGGTTGATTATCAAAATATTCTAGAAAATTACAGTAACCTTTTAATGATGATGAAATACTGTTATAATTTTTTTTTGGAAGAAATTAAAAGATTTGGATATCTTTGACTAATTTCCATCTTTTTATGCATGATTAATTAATTGTGATAATTAACAAAATTATCAAAATAAATTCCTAAAAATTACAGTGATATTTTTGTGATGTTAATATATTGTTGAGAATTTTTTGGATGCATTTTAATGTTTTTATAGTATACTTGGTATATTAATCGAGTAATAATGCCTATTATTTAATTCTATTTGTTATTATTTTTGGAATATTAATTATTGGTACTTGGAATTAAATTACTATGTTGTAATTACATATATACCCATGTTCCTAGTGGGAGTGATTTAGGTTGTAGTAATTTAATTAAAGTATTCCCTAAATTATATGTCTTGTGCGCTGAAAAATTAAATTTAAATAATTAGACATTTATATGGATTGTGATTTCTAAGCTTAGACAAGTCTCCCTTCTATATTTATGTCTCATTATTTTTATGTTAATTTGGTTCATGCGGCAAAGATATCTTATAGACTGTGGTGAACATTAAATATCTCTAATAAATATTTATATTTAAATCAAAGTAGAAAATGGCTTCAAAACACATTATCGCAGACCTTAACTAAGGAAACAAACTAGACGGAGATAACTATAACGTGTGGCACCTGAAAGTCAAGATGGTTTTGGAGGAGCAAGAGGTTGAAGAAACCCTGCTGTCCAAAATGGCTAAACCAGAGGGTGAAAATGCAAAGGATCCGATCAAGGTTGCTGCATTCGAAAGTTGGCGCAAAAAGGATCATATCTCTCGCATAACGTTGCTGAGCTACATGAACAATGACTTTCTGTTTGAGTATGAACAATACTCTACTGCACACGATATGTGAGAGGCTCTCAAAACTAAGTTTGGTGCCACCTCGTTGACAAGGATGATGGAATTAACCATAAGGTTCGATGGTTACAAAAAGAAAGATAACCATACTATGAAATAACACCTTCAAATCATGGCTAATATGATCCGGGAGTTAAAATCCGAAGGTACTCAATTGTCAGACAAACAATAGATTTCAGCGGTGATTCGCTCCCTTCCCGATAATTGGGAACATATGCGGGTCAACATGACTCATAACGAGAATATCAAGACCTTTGATGATATTCGTCGCCACCTGGAGCTCGAGGCTGAGCGCCTTGATGTTGTCAAGACCTCCAGGGCATATGTGGCTGAATCAAACTCTCGTAGAGGATTCAAGCCTAAGAAGGGGAAGAAACCTACTCATCCTGCTGCGCCTAAAAGGGCTGCGAGTGGGGGTTCTGTCAATCGTAAGAGAGGCAAATGAGGTTTTGGTAAAAAGGACAAAACTAAGATGACATGCTATAACTGTGGCAAGGCAAGACACTTCGCTCGTGAGTGCACTGAGCCGAAGAAGGTAATTCCTAGTCCTAATCAATCTATGTGTTTAGTATCAAGTACTATTTTTTTTGCTCATTCTCTCCATATGTTGATTATAAACTCCGGAGCAACGGACCACATAGCTAGAGATTAGAGTGGATACGTGGAATACCGCAGAGTTTCGGCTGATAGAAAAGTATACATGGGGAACGATTCCAGTGTGGACGTGCTAGGCATTGGCACTTATAAACTGGAAATGTGAGGATGTTCAGCATTGATCCTTTATGATGTACTTTATACGTCGGATGTCCGACATAATTTATTTTCTATTTTATTGGTACTAAATTTAGGCTACTGTTAGTTTTGAGAATAATTCTTTAATAATTTCGCATGGGACGAATGTTTTTGGACATGGTTTTATGATGAATGGTTTTATGATTTTGGATACTACTGATTTTAGCAGTAATAGTAGTGATTATTATTCCTTACTTGTTGAAAATGATCATGATGGTTCAATTCAATGGCATGCTAGATTAGGCCATATTAGACAAGATAGAATGACCAGGTTAGCTCGAGCAGGTCTTTTAGGTCCACTCGCTAAGGTCAATCTACCCACATGTGAACATTGTTTGGCAAGGAAATCAACTAGAAAACCATACGTTTAAGCCACTAGGGCAGAAACACCATTGCAACTTATTCACTCAAATATCTGTGGCCCTATGAATGTGAAAGAAAGGCATGGACGTTCCTATTTTCTCACAATGATAGATGACTATACGCGCTTTGGGTACACTTTCTTAATCTCTCATAAGTCTGACACATTAGATTGCTTTTGACATTATTTGAATGAGGTCGATAATCAGTTAGATAAAAGTGTTAAGGCACTTCGAACTGACCGAGGCCACGAGTATCTGTTCGATCAGTTTAAAGAACTATGTGAGGAAAAAGGGATAATCAGGCAACTGACAATGCCTAGAACTCCGCAATAAAATGGTGTGGCGGAGAGGAGGAACCAAACATTATAAGACATGGTTAGGTATATGATGGCGCAATCAAATTTTCCTATCTCCTATTAGGGTGATGCATTATTGACTGCGACATACATACTTAATCGTGTGCCTTCAAAATCAGTACAGTCAACCCCATATGAAATGTGGACCGATAGAAAGCCCGAATTGGGCGAAATGTGGCCTTGGGGATCGGCAGCTTATGTGCACAACACTTCTCATCAGCATGGGATGTTAGGCCTGAGGGGTAAGAAGTGTATTTTTGTAAGATATTCTGAACACTTCAAAGGCTATGTGTTATAGGAGAGCATCCCGATGGGACTCTATCTGAGATAGAGTCACGAGATGCAGATTTCCTTTAGATGAATTTCCCTAACAGAGGTGATGTGAGCAAGGAGATGAACCTTTGTGAGATGGAGGAAGATTTAGGCGCCCCAACTCATATAGTAGAAGCCGAAGAGGTTATTCCTCAGGCTCCTGTAGAAAGTGGGAGTGACATGCCTTCGAGCAGTTCTCATCCATCAAATAAAGAGTCCCTTGTTCCTCAAATGTGTAGAAGTCAAAGAGGTAACATTCCACGTCGTCTCTTTGAGATTAAGGGAAATGCCTTTGTGGTTGATGCATAGGACGATGAGGAACCTCGATCTTTTCGAACTGCTTTATCATCTGCTATGAAAGATAAATGGATAATTGCAATGGAAGAAGAGATGGAGTCCATGAGGACTAATCAAGTCTGGGACTTGGTTGACCTTCCACCTGGGAGAAAGGCTATTGGGAACAAGTGGGTTCTTAAAGTCAAACAAAAGGCGGATGGTTCCATTGAAAGGTACAAAGCTTGTCTTGTAGCCAAGGGCTACACCCAGCAAGAGGGAATTGATTACGAGGAAAACTTCTCACCAATTGTGAGGTTTGCCTCAATTCGCCTCATCCTAGCGATTATCGCGCATTTAGATTTGGAGTTATATCAAATGGAAGTTAAGACAACTTTTCTCAATGGAGATTTAACTGAGGAGATATACATGGATAAACCAGAGGGTTTCGTCATGGAAGGAAAAGAGCGCAAAGTATGCAAGCTCAAACATTCTATATATGGGTTAAAACAGGCGTCTAAACAATGGTATCAAAGATTCCATCGAGCCGTCATTAGTGATGGGTTTACGATGATCGAGGAAGACCATTATGTATATATCAAACGGTCCAAAGATAAATTCCTTATCTTATCTATGTATGTTGATGACATCCTTCTAGTTAGGAACGATAAGGAGATGATTGTCACCACCAAAGGGTGGTTGTCCTCTAACTTTGAGATGAAGGACATGGGGGAAGAATCTTATGTTCTCCGAGTTAAAATCTACAGAGATTGCTCAAGAAAGCTTCTTGGTTTATCTCAAGAAACATACCTTAAAAAGGTTCTTGAGCATATCCAGATGATTAACTGCAAACCCATAGACACTCATATCACTAAAGGCGACGCCATTAGACCCGAACAATGCCCTACTTCTCCTGAGGAAATCAAGAAGATGTCCCATTATCCGTATGCCAATTCTATAGGAAAGCTAATGTATACATTTGTGTGTACTCGGCCTGATATAGCATATGAAGTAGGTTATCTCGGTCGGTATCAGTCAAACCTTGAGATTGCTCATTGGAAGGCAATCAAGAGGATCTTGCGATATTTGAAAGGTACTTTAGACTACATGTTATGCTATGGAGGACCGGACATACGATTAATTGGTTACTCTGATGCCAATTGGGGAGGTAACCAAGGGATGCTCAAGTTGACCTCAGGATATGCATTATTGTTACATGGTGGTGCCATCACTTGGTGTAGCAAGAAACAGACTTGCGTTGCTCTTTCTACGATGGAGTCAGAGTTTGTGGCTTGTACGTTAGCTGTTCAGGAAGCCATGTGGCTGAGGAGATTCTTCGAGGATCTTGATGTCGTCTCTCATGCTTTAGATCCTGTGACTGTTTACTGTGATAGCACGACGACCCTAGATTACACTAAGGACCCCAAGTATCATGGCAGGATGAAGCACATTGACTTGAGGATGAACTTCATCAGAGATATCATAGCAAATAATGAGGTGATATTGGAGTACATGCCCACTGGTCTTATGGTAGCTGATCCTTTGACGAAGCCGATTCCAAAAGATGCTTTTTTAAGCATGTTAGTTCATTAGGGCTTCGTAGGATTTGATGTATATTCTATTATTTCTTTGTATATCACTCATTTTTTGGCTTGTATTAGAGATATTCATTATTATTTCGAGATATTTATCATTTATGCGAGACTCATTTTTTTTCCACTTGTGTTTAGTTATTCTAGCGCATATGATAAATTTTAAATGTTCACACAGTTTATTATGCATATTGGATATGCACACACTAAATATATGTCAACAATTTGATTGGCTCACTCACACGAGCAATCACCCTTGGCTCTTTGAAAAGCGAGCAAGGTTGAGACAGTTCATTTATTGGAACTTTGAGTAGCGAGATGTTGATGTTTTTTATAGCAATCAATTGGCGCGCGCTTAGTAGCGAGAAAAATGAACATGATGTCGCCTTGGCATGAGCCAAGAAGAGGTTAACTTGGATTATCCAAATATAGTATGCACCACCATCTATTTTAACCTATACTGATAGCCGAATACAAAATTTTAGGTTTGGCGCTTAGAAAGCGTGCAATCTAAAAATTCGAGTTAGGCGCTTATGAAGCGACTGAACTAAGATCCGTACGGCATGACCATAGAACATATGCTCATGTAGATGATATTGTCTGTCGTGACCTGATAACCAGATGCGAAGTTTTAGATGTAGCATTTAGATAAGTGAGCAATTTAAAATGTTCTAAGGTTCACACAACAAGACTATAAAATAGCATGTTGTGAGCGAGTTACATGTGATTAGCGACAATGTAAAGGAGGTGAGAGAATGAATCCATGTTTTCCTGTAGGACAAGTTTTGTTCCTACGTCAAGTACTCTTTGTGATCTTTGACTATACTGCACAGACATGGATTAATGTTGCTACTTTGGTTTCGATTCCTAAGGTCAGGATTGATGAGAATATAAGGACCGATTCTGGGAAAGCAGTTGATTCATTTTTTAGTAATATTGGGCAAATGGAAGACAATTTGATATCACATCATTCTGCACTTATTGTCGACAACTATAACGCTTTGATAGCGACATAGTAATAAGTGAGAAACGAAATAGAATGGGGCCCAAAGGTGGTTAAGTAAGGCTCTCTGAGGGATTAGAGATACTTAACCTAGTGAAAATTCAAATGTGTCTAGGGTACTCTGAGTTTGTGGGTTGTATCCTCTACGTGAACTAATTGAGTTCGATGTAAGAGCTCGCATATTATTTCTTTGAAAGGGTAGATGTCTCTATTTTGGCCCTAACAAGTTTGATATCGAGCTCCCGCATTACAGGTGAACTCAGCGGTCGCACGGTTCGACATTTAGAAGTTTAGATGTTTTGGTTTGAGCTGTTTTGGCAGATATAAGGGTTACATCGTCCCCGCCATGGGCGAGTGGGAGATGTTGGATCTTGGGTATCCAAATGGGTCACCCATGGAGGGTCTGACCCAGTTACATTAACTGAGTTCCCAATTGACAAGATCAATTGCGGTTCATTAATGTGAATGTGACGTGACTAGACGAGGGGAGAAAGTTGGGAAATGGTTCAACCGCTTCCGTGTTAAATACCATCTGCCCTTTATCGATAAATTAATATGAAATATTCATTCAGTTGGCCAAATATAAAGAGCTCCCAATACATAGACCAAACCCTAATTGTTATGTACCGTGAATTAGTGTTCCGTTCTCGATCGTAGTTCGGAGACGCTGTTGGGTTAAAGGAACGACAGGAGGTTTTCCGCATCAAAGGCTTAATCACACTTCAAGAGGTATGCCTTTAATTCTCCTAATTATGTGTAAATATGAATAGCATGCGTATTAAAAATTCATATATATATATATATATATATATATATATATATATATATATATATATACACACACACACGGTCAGATTCTCAAAATCAATCAAAATGAATCAAGCTATTGATGGTTTGGTTTACATCGCTATAATATATAAAGTCGGTTTTCTATACTATAGCGACGAACCAAACCGTTGCTATAACCGATTCGTTTTTGATTCTCTTCCTTTAATTATATATATATATATATATATATACGGTAAGGATCAAAAGCATAATCCTTAAATAGCATAACGCCTTAAATAGTATAATTTTATCAAAACGACGTAGTTTTGGAGGGACGCGGTGGTATTTTTGTAAATACGCGGTGGCATGGTATTTACAAAAATGCCACCGCGTCCCTCCAAAATTACGTCGTTTTCATAAAATTATGTTATTTAAGACGTTATGCTATTTAAGAATTATGTTCTTGATCCTTCCCGTGTATATATATTTGTAAAAGATATATTTAAAAAATATAATCTCTATTTTTGGAACTGTGAAGACAAAGTTTTAAGTTGTTTACAATATAGCATTACTCAAAATCAAATGAATTCTTGAACGTAAAAATTTTACAATTTGACTAAGAAAAAGTTAATAAATACGGCTCTTTTATGAGATTGCTAAGTGGACCGTATACAAAATGGTTGAATAATATTTTTGTCCTTTTAAATTATCATTTATTTTTAAAATTATTCTTAAATTTTATTTTTTATTAATTAGGTCCTTAAAGTAATATTTTTTTATTAATTTCGTTCCTTTTATCCGATTTCACTAAAATCCGCCCAAAATTCGACCCGACCCATTTTATTATGGATAAATTTGTCTTTACAATTATAATATGTATTCTCAACATTAAAATATACAAATTAAAAATTAAATTAATTAAACTAATTAAAAATCAAAAGCTAGTTGTGCCTTTTCTTCTTCCCCAAATTAAGAACCTGAACTTTGAATTTTAATTTCATCACAACTCATCATACATGAATTCAAAGAAAGATAAATTTTAAGGACGACTTTAAAAATGGGTGACAATTTAAAGAGGCACATTCAACTTATACAAAATTATTAACATTAGAATTAGTAGTTGGAAGTGACAAAGGCCCATATATGGAACGAACTAGTGCTTGGAAGTGACAAAGGCCTATATATGAAACGAACTAGTGCTTTGAAGTGCTAAAGGCCCATATATGAAACTGCCCAATGGACGAGATATATTTTCTCCATTTATTGAGCCACTAGGCCCACAATAAATAAAGGAAAAGATAAGTTCAGTTGATTGAACGTTTATATATATCCCCACATAAATATATGTTTTATGAGAATAAATTATATACAAATGACCTATAAAATTAAGTTCTACACCCTCTAATAATAATATGTCAAATTTAGGAGAAAATCAAAAAAATTGGAATTCAATACGATTAGTAAAACAGTTTTACCATGGTAAATAGTAAATACAAAAATTGTCAATACAATTAAAAATTCTTAATTTTTTCCTAAATTCTCTACGTTCATGTTGTTATTAGATAGTATAAAATTCTAGTTTTACAGACCATCCGTATATAATTTACTTTCATGTTTTATATGTACTCTTAAATTTATAAAGTGTTTAGGTTTATAGTGATAAAAAGATTATAAAATTGTGATGGTAAACTTGATAATATTATGCCATTTAATATTAATTAAAATAAATAAAACTCTTCTTTTTTTCATTTTCTTTTTTAGCAAATTGAATTTTTTATATATATAATAGAGAGAATAATAAGTTATTTATTACTCCCCCAGTCTCCAAAAAAATTAGTCAAGTAAAATTTGCGTATATACTAAGAAAAATAAAAGTAGAGAAAATAAAATAAAATAATTTCAAATTTATCTTTAGTGGTCACACAAGATTATATAAATTACTGAGTATTTTGATTTTATTTTTATATTAATGGACTCAACTAAATAACATATTTACCCTTCATTTTATATATTTTATCCCATTCTTTTGAGGATAAAAAAATTATACCTTTAGTCATTCTTTTAAAACGGGAGAGTAGTTTTCTTATGCTTTCTCCGTTTTAATAAAATAATCTCATTTACAAAATTTATTAGCACTTAAAATATATTTTTATTTCATATATACCTTCAAAAATAATAAGTTGTTAATAGTGTATTATATAATAATGAAATTATAATTACAGTAATACAATTTGTTAGTAGTATTTGACAAATGAGTTTGGATTTATGAAATCGAATGACGGTCTCATTACTATTTACCTTTTTAATAATTTAATTAAATAAATACATATGTTTGTGCAGTAACTATTAATGGAAAGACAGATCATTCGTACTAATCATGACTAATCATCTTGGCGCTAATCATGATTAATCATCTTGGCGCCATGCAGATTACGTTCTGAAACCCAATAAGTTTAGGGGGACATTGTTCTGCTGATCGGTTTAATTTTATTTATTTATTTTTGTTTTTTTCTCTAAAAAATATATAATATTTATTTTAACTAAAATTTTTATAGAATTTAGTGATTTAGGTATAATTTTGATATATATAAAAAACAGTGTTCCACAAACTGTACACCTATTTATTATATGTATCCAAATTATAACCAAATCACTAAATTCTGTAATTAAAAATTCTAAATAGAATAAATACTATACATTTTTTTGGGAGTCAATTAAAAAAAAAAATTTGGACCGATCGGTAGAACAATATCTCCGTAGAAGGACTCTATGAAACCAAATCTTGCCAAGGTAGCTTCAGACCTTCTACTGACCGGCCATTTTGACCGGTCCAATTTTTTTTTTTTTTTGACTCTCAAAAAATGTTTAATATTTTTTTCAATTGGAATTTTTACAGAATTCAATGATTTAAGTGTAATTTGGATACATATAAAAAACAGTGTTACACAGACTGTACAATAATATTTTTTATATGTATCTAAATTATACAAAAATTACTGAATTTTATAAAAATTTCAATTGAAAAAAATAATATACATTTTTTAAGAGTCAAAATAAAAAATAAATAAATAAAAATTGGACCGGTGGGTAGACTGGTCGAAATGGCCGGTCCCCGTAGGATAATTGAGGTAGCTTTGAATTTCGATGGTACTCAACTTAAACAATGGATCCGGTTAGCAAGTTACTAGTAACTTATTAGTATAATTAATTATTTTTTAAGAAAAGGCAATTGTGTAGTTAAGATAAAGTTTGATAATAGTAACAAACTTGAATCACTTACTTCTTAATGCTACCTCCTCCCTTCCACAAAATTTTCTTATTATTTTTGAAAGTAAACATGTAAGAAAAATAGGGTGAAAGAATTATTTAGAGAATTTTTTTGGTTACATGTTTGTCTTAAAAAAAATTCGTGTTTAAATTAGTATAATAATGACATAATAATAAAACAATGATTAAAATTATAAATAAGTCGAGTCAAGTCAAGTCGTTTTAGACTTTGATTTGCTGAATTCGAATTCAATCTAGTTTAAAAGGTAAACAAGTCGAATCGAGTATGATTTTAACCTGAAAATTTAGTGTACAAACTTGTCGAAGTCAAGCACGTCTTAAGCGAGCCAAGACTAGTCAAGTTTAAACATAATTTGTTTAATTTATTATTATAAAAATAAAATAAATAATTGATTAAATGATAAACAAGTCGAACACCACATTATTTAAGTTTAATAAGCTTATTTAAATTTGATTTGTTTAATGGGTCAAATTTATTCGTTCGGAGTTGACTCGTTTACTGTACTAGCTCGAATCAGACCGAAATTTACGGATAACTCAATTCATTTACGACTTTAATTGTACTAATCAATTTGAAGATTTGTCATAGCCTAAAAAAAAAATGATGATAATTTCTTTATAAAAAATTGATAAAATAAAACTCTTTTTGTGACAAATCAATCCAAAAGCATCACTCAAATTAAGAAACGGACGAAAGAGGAAATTAAGAGATTGGAGTAAAAATGGTGCAGCCTGCCCCCACTTTGACCAAATTTTTATTACTCTCCACACCCAACAAAGCAGACCAGCATGCACTGTAAAGTGGAATTAAGATTTAAGGTAATATGTCTAAAACCCTAGCAGATTCCCATTTTCACCAAATCGCTATCTATTCTCTAATCTCTCTCTCTCTCTCTCTTTAATAATTCATTCACTTTTGGAGATCGCTCCAGCTGTAAATTAATTGTAGATATATTATACGGCTTACTCAAACTTTGTCTTTAGGCTTTATATGGACCCCATAAGATCTATATATGCCTACTTATTTTTTTCTCTCAACAACAATTTTAGTTCTTGATATTGTATGCGTGTTTATTTATATAAGAATTTATTTATAGGATATTCTTCTCTTTATATAACTAATTATACTCTATTCATTCCAATATTAGTGAAACTGTCTTTTTTTAACCGTTTCAAAATAAGGGAATTGAAGCAGGTTACCATAATACAAAAGATCGTTCGACAACTATTATATGTAAGTGTGTAAATAAATCGAGTAGAACCGAGTATTAAATTATTCAGATTTGTTTAACAAAATTTATCGAGTATAAAATAAAGTTTAATTGAGATTCGTTTAGCTACCGAATCGAGTCAATCTCGAATCGAGCCCGAGCAGTTTGAATTTTTTGAACGAATATGATACGAGTATCAATAGAATTGCAATTTGAGGATGTTCGAGTAATTTATCGAACTTTAAAATATGCTCATTTTTGATTTATTTATATTTCGAGTTGAGCTCAAATCGAATTTTTAGTCGAACGAGTACGAATCGAGTCCGAACTATTTACTCATTTTATATTCTTAATTATATTGAAATAATTTTAAAGACTTTCTCTTTCTTCGTGTGTGTTAACAAGCAATTTAAAATATCTCGACTTTCTTAAAATTAAATATACATTCGGAAACATCAATTTTACTCTTTTTTAAAAAAAAAAAAATCGTGATTTTAGAAATTTATGGACGCGTTATATATTTGATTAGTCAATATCATGGTGATCGACTGATTGAGCCACATTCCACCTTCTAAAAAGAAGTTGAAATTTTGAGTACCAAAAGGAAAAAAAAGAAGTTGAAAGTAATTATGCATGCTTTCTATTTTGAATCAAGATATTATTTTTTTTCATGGCTTTGATTATGTATGTATGCTTTCTATTTTATTCTTTTTGCATGTCGGAATTAGTGTGATTCCTTTGTAGTATACTGCAACCACTTTTTTTCTTTTCTACTCCATTTGCATGCACTCCCGGTTAAAAACAAGAAACAATGAATTCCTTGAAAATGGAGCATCATTTTTTATTTTTGATAGCACAGGTGTGGTGAGAGACACATCACGTTTTTGTATAAATTATTTCGTGTAATAATACTGTTTTGAAAATTTTTAAAATATTTTTTTATACATATTATAAAAGAGTGTTTTTTTATATATTCAATTACATAAAATAACGTGATTTAATTATATTTGAGCAATAACTCGCGCAATTTTTGGCGGTATCCTATATAATTGCCTTTATTTTTTTTTATAATTTAGTGAACAAATTATATATGAAAGGGTTTTTAAAATAATCCGAGAGTTCTAGTATATAAAAGTACTACTAAATCACCAAACAAATACATCCTCCCATCTAAATTATAAAATCATTATTATTGACTAGTTGGGAGTTAATTAAAGACATTTTCAATTTTAAAATTAACATGAATTCTTACTACAAGAAAATGGCCTAACAGCGACCAATGATTTCAACGACCGCATTGTCCGGTCGCTGATATGACTAATATCGACTGCCTTTGTCGACCGATATTGAATCTGGTCGCTAGATGATATCAGTAACCGCATGCGGTTGCTGTTCGGTCGCCGATATATTTTTACCGTCTAAAAATTGACTTAGTGTTGGTGGGTTATTTTGTTGTGACCTCTCAGAATCAGCGACCGCTAGCAATCCGCTAATACGCCCACATCATTAAAAAGTCAGGTCGTTGATCCTTTTTAATGCACTCTACATCTGGCGCCTCGACAGACTAGACGGAAAGAAAAAAGAGGGAGACCAGAAGAGGGAAAAGAAGGAGAAGAGGGAGACCGCCGCACCACTGCCACTACTCCCCCACACCATTGTCGTCCTCTTGTCACATTAGGTATATAATTTCTTTTTTTGTATACTAATAATTAATTATACAATGAATCTGATTAATTTGGGTAATGTATACATATATGCATTGATATGTTGCTATATATATATATATATATATATATATATATATATATATATATATATATATCAAAATAGCAATCAAATTGCAAAATTAATAAAACAAAATAAAATCGATTTTAAAATTTTTCACAAACCAATTACCCTTGATCATCCTTTATGCATATTATTAATTAAAACGAAGAACAAGAAGTTATGGAATCATACCTCTTGTAGATCATGAGCTTCCAGTGCACGAGTTCAACTCCTACTTCTCCGCTGGCCTCCTCCTTGAATCTCCTGCAGATTCCTTCCTTTGATCAATGTTAACCACCCAAGTGTATGACCTCTAGAGGTGATCCACTAAGGAAGAAGAATTTTCAAGAAGAAGGGTATATTGGCTCAAACCCTAGTTTTTCCCAACTCTACAGAAAAAGGGCGTACTCTCCAACTATTGGAATTACGTATATTTGATATCTGATATAAGACTCCTCTTATAAAGATATCAGGTAACCCTATTTAATTAAAATAAGATATTATTTATTTAATTAAACTCTTTTAATTAATTGGGCTGCCTAATCTTATTAGGACTCCTTTAACTAATTTTGCCTCCTAATCCTATTAGGAGTAAATGAGAGTACTTATATTAAATTAATTCCTAAACTTTAGAAATTAAAATAATAATAATTGTAATAATATTAATAAGAATCCTCTTATTAATTTATATTTAATATTTCTAAAATATTAAATAATAAATATTAAGCTATTTAATTTATTCTATCACCACAAATTAAATTAAATATACTTAACGTATTATTACGATTATGCCATTAACTTCTTATATAATTATTCTTCCTTTTATGGTGTGATCCTTTAGGTTCTCCATATTAAACCAGTTGTGAATAAATCAATTAGAACAATTTTAATCTTATTTAAATAAATAAAACAAACTATTAATTTATTTAAATAAATAATATTTATTCTACAATAGGGATAAGCCTCCCTAGGGATCAACAACTTTCCAGATAATATAGATTTCAACATTAATCATAAAAGAACCTTTGAGTAAATAGTTACCGTACAATTCAATTCTTCCACCATACAATGTCCTAATTAAATATATGACATGAAATTACTGTCAAGTCTTATTTTATTTAATTATATGTATTTCGATTCCTAAATGCACAACTCCTAATGAATGCAAATTAGAAACTACTTTCTAATTTTATTCCACCTTGGCCAAAGATTCTTGGGTTATCATTTATCGAATCACATAGGACATATCTCTTCTTTTACTAGAAGTGGCATATTCTTTATTGATCATTCATTATCTCCATATATAACTTATTACACCCAAGCATACCCTTTGATATACCCTAAGAGTATTAAGGAATAAGTCAAAGTGTAATTCATTATATATAAGATACTATGATGATCTCAAATCTAAAGATCATTTGTACTACTATCACTACAAGAATTTCTATTGACAGGCAAGTAAAATTCCATTAGGTATTCCTTAGCGAGTCATGTTCAATGAACTTATTCTCTAATAAACACCTATATACTTGCTTTAGTATCTCCATACAAATGATCATGAGATCAATCATCCTCATCCAATGAGTAAGCAACATACGTACCAATCTATCCGGATTTACTAATTCCCTTTTTAGTAATTGCGAACATTTTAGTTTTAAGCTATCTAAGAATTTAGATCTCATTAGAATGATCTCATCATGATTCTAAAAGCATCGCTTAAAACTATGGGTTTATCACATATTATTAAAACAACACCATGTAGATAATTAAATGCCTTTAATAAATAATCCTTTTATTAATAAATAAATAAGATTGATTATAAATTATATGCTTTATCATCATACATGATTGGCTTGTATGCATACTACTTTCAATCTCCCACTTGCACTAAAGTCAATCGTCATGTTATCTCATACCCATCTTCTCTAAGTGACGATCGAACTGTTGTTGTGTTAACGCTTTAGTAAGTGGATTTGTAATATTGTCTTGAGAGTCCACACGCTTCAGGGTGACGTCTCCTCTTTTAATGATCTCTCTGATCAAATGAAACCGCCGCAACATGTGTTTAGATTTCTGATGAGACCTGGGTTCCTTAGGCAAGCATAGTATGCTCCGGTGTTATCACGTAATAAAAGGTCTTTCGTCCTCAGAATGCTAGGAACTACACCAAGTTCGGTAATAAACTTCTTCATCAAAACAACTTCCTTTGAAGCTTCACTTGCAGCTATGTACTCTGCCTTTGTCACTGAATCAACAATTGTTTGCTGTTTGGAACTCTTTCAACTCATCATTACCATTCAAGGTAAACACATACCCCAAAAATGGATTTATCGTCATCTTGGTTTATTTGAAAACTTGAGTCCATGAAGCCCTCTCTAGTATCAATTCGGACCCCATCAGAGACAAGAAATACATCCTTAGTTCTTCTTAAGTACTTTAGGATATTTTTCACTGCCTTCCAGCGCTCTTCTCCTGAATTTGACTGATATTTGCTTGTTACACTAAGTGCATGAGCGACATTTGGTTTAGTACATATCATACCATACATGATATATCATATTGGTAAAGTATAAGGAATCTTACTCATACGGTCTCTCTCCTCAGGTGTCTTTGGGGCTTGTTTCTTGGAGAGATTTATTCCATGGCTCATCGGTATGAGACCTCTTTAGCATCGAGTCAATGTACGTTCCTTGGGACAAGCCAAGCATCCTTTTAGATCTATCTCTATACATCTTTATCCCCAAAATATAGGATGTTTCTCCCAAGTCCTTCATGGAAAAGTGTTTAGATAACCATATTTTAATTGATTGTAGCATAGAATATAATTCCCTATCAGTAATATATCATCAACATATAATACAAGGAATGAAATAGTGTTCCCACTAACCTTCTTGTACACACATGGTTCATCCTCATTTTTGATAAAAATCAAACTCTTGGATTGTTTCATCAAAGCGGATGTTCCACCTACGAGAAGCTTGCTTCAATCCATAAATGGATTGTTGTAGCTTACAGACTTGATTTGTTCAAACCTTTGAAATAAATCACTCTGCAGGCTGTGTCATATACACATCCTCCTCAAGTTTCCCATTGAGGAAGGCCGTTTTCACGTCCATCTGCCAGATTTCATAGTCATGGTAAGCTTCAATCGCAATCAAAATTCGAATAGACTTGAGCATCGCTACTAGTGAGAATGTTTCGTCATAGTCAACTCCTTGTCTTTATTTGAAACCTTTTGCAACCAGTCGGGCCTTATAGGTCTCTACCTTGCCGTTTGCTCCAGTCTTTCTTTTAAAGACCCATTTACACCCAATAAGCTTAATTCCTTCAGGTGGTGAAACCAAATTCCATACTTGGTTTTCATACATGGAGTTCATCTCGGATTTCATGGCTTCTTGCCATTTCTTTGAGTCCTTACTACTCATAGCATGTTCGTAATTCAATGGATCATCATCATCTATGATGCGTACCTCATCATCATCCTATATGACAAGTCCATACCTATTAGGTATCTTCGGTACTCTTCCAAATTTACAAATAGGGTGTGCTACAGAAGGAATCTCTACTTGGTTAGGTACCTGACTTTGATATATAGTATTTTGTGGTTCTTGAACCTCTTCAAGATATATCTTACTCCCACTGACCCCTTCTAGGATAAACTCATTTTCTAAGAAGGTAGCATGTCTTGTAACAAACACCTTTTGATCAATTGGATGATAGAAATAATACCCCGATGTTTCTTTAGGGTATCCCATAAATCTACATTTGTCAGATCTAGTTTGTAGCTTATCGTTTTCAAACTTTTTGACATAAGCTGGACAACCCCAAGTCTTAACATGCTTAAGATTTGGTTTCCTCCCTGTCCATAACTCATATGGTGTCTTGGGGACGGATTTTGTAGGTACCTTGTTAAGTAGGTATGAAGCCGATTCTAGGGCATATCCCTATAAGGAAACTGGAAGGTTGGTAAAGCTCATCATGGATAAAACCATGTCCAACAATGTTCGATTTCTCTTTTCAGATACACCATTCATCTGTGGCGTCCCTGGTGGAGTCCATTGTGAGATTATACCAATTTTTTTGAGACAATTGATAAACTCCCCGCTTAAGTATTCACCATCTCGATCTGATCGAAGAATCTTAATACTTTCGCCCGTTTGTTTCTCTACTTCACTTCTGAACTCTTTGAACTTTTCAAATGATTCAGATTTGTATTTCATTAAATACACATATCTAAATCTTGAGTGATCATCAGTGAATGTAATAAAATAAGAATACCTTCATCGTGCATTCGTTGTCATAGGTCCACATACATCTATGTGTACCAACGCTAACAACTCTGTAACTGTTTTTCCTTTTCCACTAAAAGAAGATTTAGTCATTTTTTCCACGAGACAAGATTCACAAGCTGGATATGATTCATAATCCGATAGCTCTAGGAACCCATCTTTATACAACTTGGATAATCTTGTTTCATTAATATGACCAAGTCTACAGTGCCACATATAGGTATAATTAACATCATCTCTTTTCCTTTTCTTACTTTGTTCAATTTGAAGTATATTTTCATACAAGTCAAGTATAAAAAGTCCATTTCGCAAATTACCAACACTATATAAAACATTATCATTATAAATAGAACAACTGTTGTTCTTTATTATAATGTTAAAACCATCAATATCCAATATAGAGATAGAAATAATGTTTCTAATGATATTTGGAACAAAATAATAATTATTTAAATTAATGAACTTGCTCAGAAGCGGTCTTTAAACAATAAGTCCCTACAAAATGCAAAGTGACCTTTTCTCCATTTTCCACTCGTAGGACGACCTCATCCTTGATCAACTTTCTACTTCTGACCAATCCTTGCATATTATTACATATGTGAGAACCACAGCCGATATCTAATACCCAAGTAGAAGATTGACTTTCAAAAAAATTAATTTCAATCATAAACAAACCTTGATTAGGATTTGAAGCTTCTAAAAGCTTCTTCAGCTTTTGTTTCGCAAGATAATCCTTGCGCAGCCCTCTTCCAAAGGACCCATTGTTGCAATGGAAGCAAATTCCTTTGCTAGCTAGATCAGGTTTCTTTTGATCCTTCACTTTTTCCTTTCCCTTAGCCTTCTTGGATTTCTTCATTTCAGAAGATACCTTGGGCCTCTTCCTTTTCTTGGAAGAATCATCTACCAGTAAGACATGGTTCTTCTTTAATGGGAAGTGACCTTCAGCAGTTTTCAACATGTTAAGTAACTCAGGCAAGCTGACGTCCAACTTATTCATGTGAAAATTCACAACAAATTATGAGAAGGTGTTAGGGAGTGACTGCAAGATCAAATCTTGACTCAACTCCTCATCCATGACGAACCCAAGCTGTCCAAGATGTTCAATCAGATTGATCATCTTTAGGACATGAGTCTCAACAGTAGTGCCCTCAGTCATCCGAGATCGGAAGAGCTTCTTAGATATTTCATATCTAGCAATCCTACTTTGCTCACCATACAGTTCTTGCAGGTGCAACATTATAGTAGGAGCATCCATGGTTTCATGCTAACGTTGAAGCTCGTTACTTATGGATGAGAACATGATGCATTGAGCCACAGATGCATCATCTTGCCACTGTTTAAAAGTAGCAATCTCTTCCTCAGAGGCTGTCTCTGCAACTTTTGCAGGTACGAGCGAATTTAGGACATAAGAAATCTTTTCAGTAGTGAGAATAATTCTAAGATTCCTTAACCAGTCTGTGTAATTCGGTCCGGTCAGTTTGTTAGCATCAAGTATGCTACGCAGTGAAATTAGTGACTGTGACATTTTTAAAATTCTGCAAGTAAAAAGATAATATTTTAGCAAACATTCATTTAATTAATTACCAAAATAAATTAGGTCTTATTTTATATTGGTATCTCCCACTATTTTCTTCAAACTATATTACCCTCATTTATATAGTTTGGCAAAATCTAATTAAAGTTTTTGCTAGTGAGCATAAGGATCCCATTTCAAATATATAGCCTTGTGGTGACACAACAAACTATATATAAATAAATAGGTAGACAACTCTTTGTCAATTGCATCATCATGTAACTCCTTATCTTTTGCATCTTGGATTATTTTGATCATGTGGTGGCACATCTGAATCAAAATTATCTAAGTCTAACCTAGCACTTCCATATATTCAAAAAAGAAAAATATTATCCTTGTAGTGACACAACAAAATAATATTTTTCAATTTTCTTTATAAGCATCAAATGTGATAAATTAACATCTTAAATACTTAATACTTGTCTTGTAGTGACACAACAAACTCATATTAAATATTTAATACTCTATTAATTTTATCACGCTATAAGGCGACGTTCGATATTCTAAATATCTTTGAACGCTTAAGACTTAATATATAAAAACTTTGAGGGATTTTTTATTATTTGTCTCATCTTGTTTAGCGCGCACACACACACACACACACATATATATATATTTATATATAAAATACGTGTCATATTATTAAACATGCGAATAATGTTTTCATAATATATAATATATATAATACTAGCACGCATATTATAGAATACTATATTCTACCCGAATTGATTATGGACTTTTATTCTAGTTTGGTTCACTAGAGCCACCAAGTGAACCAAAAGGTCAAACCCTAAGGTGCAAGAATAAACATTTAAATATAACTATTACATTTAAACCCAGGCTCTATTACAAACGGGTCTTCGAGCGCTCCTTTCTCCTTGATCTCCGATTCTTCAAAAAAATTCTAACTAATCCTATTACAATTAAACTATTTAATTTAAATAGAAACCTTGATCAGCAGTCACTATAAGAAAATGGCCAAATAGCGACCAATAGTTTCAGTGACCGCACTGTCCGGTCGCTGATATGACTAATAGCTACCGCCTTTGGCGATCAATATTGAATCTGGTCGCTAAATTATATCAGCGATCGCATGCGGTCGCTGTTCGGTCACCGGTATATTTTTGCCGCCTAAAATTGGCATAAAGTGTGACAGATTATTTTTTTGCAACCTCTTAGAATTAGCGACCGCTAGCAGTCGCTTATACGTCCACACCATTAAAAAGTCATGCGGTCGCTGATCCTTTTTAATGTACTCAAAGATCAGTGCCTCGGCGCACTGCATTTGGAAAGAAAAAGAGGGAGACCAGAAGAAGGAGAAGGGGGAGAAGAGAAGAGGAAGACCGCCGCCACCGCCTCCACCGCCGCCGTTACTCTCGTCACATTAGATATATAATTTCTTTTTTTGTATACTAATAATTAATTATACAATGAATCTGATTAATTTGGGTAATTTATACATATATGCATTGATATGTTGCTATGAATATATATATCCATATATACATGTTGCTATGATATTGATATGTTGTTATGAATATATATATATATATATATATATATATATATATATATGTATTATTAATTAAAACAAAGAACAAGAAGTTATGGAATCATACCCTTGTAAATACGAGCTTTCACAGGTACGAGTTCAACTCCTACTTCTCCGTGATCTCCTTGAATCTCCGGGTAGATTCCTTCCTTTGATCAATGTTAAGCACCCAAGTGTATGGCCTCTAGAGGTGATCCACCAAGGAAGAAGAATCTTCAAGAAGAAGGGTGTATTGGCTAAAACCTTAGTTTTTCCAATCTTTATAGAAAAGGGGACGTACTCTTCAACTATTAGAATTACGTATATTTGATATCTGATATAAGACTCCTCTTATAAAGATATCAGGTAACCCTATTTAATTAAAATAAGGTATTATTTATTTAATTAAACTCCTTTAATTAATTGGGCTCCCTAATCTTATTAGGACTCCTTTAACTAATTTTGCCTCCTAATCCTATTAGGAGTAAATGAGAGTACTTATATTAAATTAATTCCTAAACTCTTTTAGAAATTAAAATAATAATAATTGTAATAATATTAATAAGACTCCTCTTATTAATTTATATTTAATATTTCTAAAATATTAAATAATAAATATTAAGCTATTTAATTTATTCTATCACCATAGATTAAATTAAATATACTTAACATATTATTATGATTATGCCATTAACTTCTTAAATAATTATTCTTACTTTTATGGTGTGACCCTTTAGGTTCTCCTTACTAAATTGGTTGTGAATAAATCAATTAGAACAATTTTAATCTTATTTAAATAAATAAATAAATTAAACTATTAATTTATTTAAATAAATAATATTTATTCTACAATAGGGATAAGCCTCCCTAGCGATCAACGACTTTCCAGATAATATAGATTTCAACATTAATCATAAAAGAACCTTTGAGTAATAGTTACTGTATAATTCAATCCTTCCACCATACAATGTCCCAATTAAATATAAGACATGGAATTACTGTCAAGTCTTATTTTAATTAATTATATGTATTTCGATTCTTAAATGCACAACTCTTAATGAATGCAAATTAGAAATTATTTTCTAATTTCATTCCACCTTGGCCAAGGATTCTTGGGTCGTCATTTATCCAACCACGTAGGACATATCTCTTTATTTACTAGAAGTGGCAGATTCTTTATTGATCATTCATTATCTCCATATATAACTTATTACACCCAAGCATACCCTTTGATATACCCTAAGAGTCTTAAGGAATAAGTCAAAGTGTAATTCATTATATATAAGATACTATGATGATCTCAAGTCTAAGGATCATTTGTACTACTATCACTATAGGAATTCCTATTGACAGGCAAGTAAAACTCCATTAGGTATTCCTTAGCGAGTCACATTCAGTGAACTTATTCTCTAATAAGCACCTACATACTTGCTTTAGTGTCTCCACACAAATGATTATGAGATCAATCATCCTCATCCAATGAGCAAGCAACGTACGTACCAATCTATCCGAATTCACTAATCCCCTTTTTAGTAATCCATTGATTACGAACATTTTAGTTTTAAGCTATTTAAGAATTTAGATCTCATTAGCATGATCTCATCATGATTCTAAAAGCATTGCTTAAAACTATGGGTTTATCACATATTATTAAAACAACACCATGTAAATAATTAAATGCCTTTAATAAATAATTCTTTTATTAATAAATAAATAAGATTGATTACAAAGTACATGCTTTATTTTAATATATGATTGGCTTGTATGGATACTACTTTCATATATATATATATATATATATATATATATATATATATATATATATATACACACACACACACACACACATAAATTGATTAATTTGGGTAATGTATACTCTATGTTTAAGAACCCTTAATTAGGTTTAATTTGGGTAATTTATATTATATATTTAAAGAACCCTTAATTAATAACCCTATATGTTACTAATTTATACTATATGTTTAGGAACCCTTAAATAGGTTTAAGAACCCTTAATTAGGTTTAAGTTAGACTTTGTTTCATATCCCAAGTACCCCAACAAAGTAAGGAAATAATAAGTTATATACATATATAAGTTAGTAGTGATTTTAAATTCTTTGTAAACATTACTAAGTTACCATTTACTTAGTTTTTAACTAATAAAAAAATTAAATTAAAATAACATGATATAATATAACAATTAAACTAAGTAGCATTTACTTAGTTTCTCATACTAAATTTAGTAACTTTTAATATTCGATATATAATATATATTAAATATGATTAAATATATAATTAAATTAAAATATAATATCATATAAATATAATAAAATAGAACATTAAACTTAAATAATATAAAATATATTATTAAAATATAATATAATATATCAACTGCTAAAAGACATTAATGATAAAAAGCAATATCATACTCTTAAGTTAAAGACCTAAGAGATAAGTGCTCTAATCAAGAGTAAGTTATTCAGCTCATGTGTAAAGTAAAGAAAGAAGCTTGCAAAATAGAAAGTGCGAGTTTGGTCTAAAGTAAAATCTGAATTTGTATACTCCTGAACTTTTTACTGCTTTAATTTGCATTCATTCGTTATTGTTTTAGTCTTATTATATTGAAAATTTCTATATTTCTCTTGGGTTGTGTCTTGGATGCCTAGAAATGTTCATATATGCATGTCGTCGTGTATATGGATAGTCCATATTATAGGGGAGACTTTGGAAAAAAAATTTGTTGGTCGGGTAACTAATGTAATGAGAACATGAAGTATTTACTAATGTTCTTTCTCAATAGTAATAAAATAAAATAAAACAAATAAACAAAATAAGAGACTTTCTTTTAATAGTAGTTGCGAACATTTATAATACTCATCTTTTTAGAGACAAAAGAGAGAGAATATAATTGGACAACCAATATGTAAGACCCCAACTTTTATGAATAAAGATGAATTTTCAATAAATATCATTTTTGAATATTATGGAGTAAATTTGATATAATGTTATAGTTGTGGGTAATATTTAAAATTTTTGAAAAGTATGCAAGTTGTTAAATAATATTCGATTGGTCGGGGAATATTCGCTTTTAACGAGGAATATTCGAATGCGACGACATAATCATTAGTGGACCCCACAATGTAATTATTATTTGGATTGAGAAAATGACAAAAATATTTTTATGAAAATAACGGTAGAAGTTTTACCATTACTGTTGAAACACACAGTGTTAAAAGTACGATGTCTGGCATTGGTTGCATAGTAGCATACGATATTGATTATTGATGCTTACGTGAGAAGTCACTCGGTTTTGTTCAATTATTGCTACCTAATTTAATACCTAATAGGAGAAATCCTTATTGAAAGCCCCTCTTTCCTAGGAACGACACAGTCGATTAATATTATGAATTATAATAATGATGATAAATATTGTTAAATATATTGAGGTGTCTTTTTATGAAGTCACTAAGTTTATATATATATATATATATATATTATATATATATAGAAATTTTATTTTATTAGTATTATTAATGTAATAAAACAAAAAACTTTTTATATAAAATGTAATACTTTTATAAAGTTATTTATTTTATTAGACAATAATTAGAATATAATATATTTTATTATGCATATTGTTTTGTATAGTAAAATCTTTTATATAAAAAATGAATACTTTTATAAAGTTATTTATTTTATTAGACAATAATTAGAATATAATATATTTTATTATGCATAGTGTTTTACATAGTAAAATCTTTTATATAAAAATGAATACTTTTATAAAGTTAATTGTTTTATTAGATTTTAAATAAAATATATATATATATATATATATATATATATATTTTATTGCACAAAGATCCTTTCTATTTTCCTATAAATAGGATGCTTAGTTAGAATTGAAATCACACCGAAAATTGGAGAATTCTCTTCATAATCTTGTATTTCTTTAGAATTTTAAGAAGCTTTGAGCGTAGTGCAAGTTTTCTTCAAGTATATCCCCGCCCTACCCGTCGGAGTACTCTTCTTTATAAGGTAAGGAATATTATTTGTAGTACTCGTAAGGGGTATTATTTCTTTCATATTCATGAAGAGAACTTCTGTTATTCCATTCTTTAGTATTCTGTTGGAATAACCTGTATATACGAAGTATCGCATACATGGTGAAATTCTTCTATTATTCCATTCCTTATTATTCTTGAATAACTTTGTATGTCTGAATACCGCATACATGGTAAAATTCTTCATTATTCCATTCTTTATTATTACATTGGAATATCCTCAGATATGTATATACGTATTCGCGTGACCTAGTTCCATTATTTATTATTACATTTGAATAACTTTTTATGCATGCGCGGCCTATCGCATGCCTAGTGAAGTCTTTTGTTATTCCATTCTCTATTATTCTCATTGGAATATCCTCATGCGTGCGTTTACGCATGACCGGTTCCATTATTTATTATTACATTGGAATATCCGATTACGTGCGTTTATGCATGACTTGTTCCATTATTTATTATTACTCGTTGGAATAACTCGTGCATGCGGTCACTACGCATGCATGATGAATTCTTCATTATTCCATTCTTTATTATTACATTGGAATAACTTGTCTATGTGGATTACCACATGCATGGTGAATGACCCTTCGTATTCATTTCTTATTAAATTGTGAAAATGATCATCTCGTGGATTACTGCATGGCGAGTGAAAATCCATTGCGGTTTCATATATTCTATGATACTCATTTGGTTAAAATTTTGGCTTCTATACACCATGAAATTAGTGGAATATCCTTGATATTTGCGCTTCATCCAGTATCTTTTCATGGAAATATTTTTCTGAGCATTCTTGAATTTTACTCCACAAAGCAGTATCATGTTGACAATTTGGACATTATTGAGTTCAGGATAAATTAACTTATAAATCTTTAAAATTTATTCTTGAACTTGTTTTATTGAATTATTATGTCGTTGTCATCATCCTCGTGCTTATATTATGATGAAAGTCATCTTTGGGTTACGTGCATAGATGGACTTGGTATGATTATGACCAGGGATTATTCGGTATAATCATGACCTGTAATGTTATAAATGATGTGGTAAAAGTCCTCAGTGGCCTGTAGTGTATTGACGGACAATTTTTGGTATGATTATGACCGTGGATTTTTGGTATAGTCATGACCATTGATAATTTAATGAATATCCTTGGCCGTAAAAGCGAGGATGGCTCGATGATGTGGTTTATTTATTAAAATCGAGTCTCAAATTAAAATTGATGAAAACATTTTAAATCATAGAAGATAGTAGATATCATGCTCTACTTGACTCTTCTAATGGATTGCTTATTCATACTGAGCTTAAACTTGATGTCTATTGTATTTTATCAGTTTAACATTATTGAAGACTAATGATAATTTATCCTGCATTATCTTAGTCATAATATTTCTTACTGGGCTAGTTGAGCTCACCCCTTTCTTTTACTGTTCTTTTCAGGAAATGAGAACATAGCCGGGACTAGTCGGGGAACGGAGTGACGGTCCAGCTGATAGTATTAGTAGTCCTCACTATTCTGTTAAATAGAGTAATAATAAATGTATTGAGGACTCCTTTGAGTGTGGATATTGTCTAGATGACAATATTCTTATTAAAACTCTCAATTTATGTTTTGTTGTATTTTACACGACTGTTGTATAATTAGTTTGTATTTGTATTCAGTACCTTGTATCTGACGACCTAAGATGGGTGATGTGTACCTATTTTGGGGCGTCCACGGTTTATATCGAGCTTAGGGATATGATCCCTGGTGAGATGTGAGACAAGAACTAGGAGGGAGAGACGGGAATTCCTTTGCTAGTATGACCTACCTAAGTTTATTTGGTATTTAATTGGTCGGTCAGAGTATACAGATAATATGTGATATGTTAATTAACCCTTTTTTGTGGCAATATTTGAAAATGGCATCCGAAAATGTTGAGATAAGCAATGAAGCACATGAGACCGTTGAGTCCCCAACAATCAATGCTCAGGGTAATGTGCAACAGGAAGATAATAATCCTCATGAAAACAATAACACTTATGAAATGGTGAACGATGGGATGTTCAGAGGCTTTATGCAATTCATGCAACATCAGGCGAGAGCGGATCATGTCCAAAATGCAGGTGGAAACACTGACAACTCTCGGACGGTCACCGCTAAGCAGTTTAAGGAGCTGGGACCACTGGAGTTCTTTTGAGAGCCAAAACCACTTAAGGTGGAGATGTGGATAAAGCAGATCAACAAGATATTTGATGTCTTGGGATGCTCCGAGGAACAAAAGGTTCCCTTTGCCACCTTCATGTTGCGTGTGAGGCAGACATTCTTGGTGGGAATCAGTAAGCGTACTCAACTTCACCAGACCAAGATGTCTTGGGAGAAGTTCCAAGAATTGTTCAACGAAAAGTACTTTTCTGAAAGTATTCGTCACATGAAGGAGGTGGAGTTCATCAAGCTTGAGCAAAACAATCTGACCGTGGCGCAGTACGAAGCTAAGTTTGTCAAATTGTCTCGGTTTGCGTCCCACTTGATTGATAATGAGGAGAGAATGACGCGATGTTTCTAAGAGGTTTGAAAACCCGAGATACGTCAATACCTTATCTCTCATAAACTGTGTTTGTATTCAGATGTTGTGAATAGGGCTCAGTTATTGGAGCGCGATAATGATTCAACCCAACCAAGAGAGAGCAGCCGACAAGTCGATAATACCAGTGGTAGCAGTCATCAAAGCGGTTACAACAAACGTGGAGGGAATCAACATGCCAGAAATGATAACCACTTCGGTGGTAATCATGGCCAAGAAAATAGGACTAGAAAGTTCAAGAAGATAAGGTTCAGCAAAGATGGAAAGACGTCAGCACCAGCACTCGCTGTTAAGGAAAGACAACGACCGCCGGTCATATGTTGCAAATATGGAGGGGAAGGACACATAAGTCCAAACTGCACGATGCAGTCCAAAGCATGTTACAATTGTGGAAAAGAAGGTCACCTAGCCTGATTTTGTCGTGCACCAAAGTCAAGTCCAGTTGGGATGGAGGCATCCAAGGGTGTCCCAGACAAGACAAAATCGGTAGTTCAAAGGAGAGCGTTTGTCGTAACCTCCCAAAAAGTGAGGAATCCGAACGAGGTGATCACGGGTAAGCTAATCATAAACTCTAGCAAAGTTTATACTTTATTTGATACCGGTTCTACCAATTCCTTTATTTCTCCTACTTGCGCTCAATGTTTAAATTTGACTCTAGAGAAATTAAACTTTGATTTATCTGTTGAAACTCCGTTGGGAGAAACCTTCATTACATCCACGGTTTATAAGTCTTGTTTGATTCAAATCGGTAACCGCACGTTACCTGTCGATCTTATTTCTTTGAAAATACTTGCATTTGATGTGATTCTAGGGATTGATTGGTTAACTACTCATCATGCAAAAATTGATTGTTTTCGTAAGGTTGTTAGCTTTCATATTCCTAACCAACCTATTATGCGAATTCAAGCAATCAAACCATTAAAATCCATCACTGTCATCTCAAGCCATAAAGCTATTCGTTTATTGAAAAACGGATGTTAAGCTTTCTTAGCTCATGTCACGGATCTAAACAAAAATACGTCAGTTTTGAATGATAGTTCTATTGTTAATGAATTTCCTGACGTATTCCCGGAAGAACTTCTTGGCCTACCCCCAGAGCGTGAAATTGACTTTTTTATCGACCTTGAACCCGGTACAAAATCTTTTTCCAAAGCCCCATATCGAATGGCTCCTATTGAACTTCAGGAGTTAAAGATCCAACTGCAGGAATTGTTAGACATCGGTTTCATTCGTCCCTAAAGACGTATCCTTGGGGTGCTCTCGCTTATTCGTGAAGAAGAAGAAAGATGGGAGTATGCGACTTTGTATTGATTATCGAAAGTTGAACCATATCACTATCAAAAATAGATATCCATTGCTTCGCATTGATGACCTGTTTGACCAGTTGCAAGGCGCCAAATTTTTTTCAAAGATTGATCTTCGTTCCGGATATCACCAATTGAAGATTAGAACCGATGACATTCTAAAGATGATTTTCAGAACTCGGTACGGGCATTATGAATTCCTAGTCATGTCTTTTGGATTGACTAATGCTCCTGCTGCCTTCATGGATATGATGAACCGAGTATTCAAAGAATATTTAGATCACTTTGTGGTCGTATTTATTGATGACATTATCACATATTCCAAAAGCCGTGAAGATCATGAGCAACACTTGAGGCTGATACTCCAAAAGCTTCGTGAAAATAAGCTTTATGCCAAGTTGAAGAAATGCGAGTTCTGGCTTGAGGAAGTAGCATTCCTTGGGCGCGTAGTATCAAGTCATGGAATATCTGTTAACCCAGCAAAGATTGAGGCAATTCAAAGCTGAGAGCAACCTAAATCAATGACCGAAGTACGTAGCTTTCTCGGTTTAACTGGTTATTATTAGAGATTCGTGGAAGGATTTTCTCGAATTGCTACTCCATTAACTCAGCTGACTCGGAAAGATACAAAGTTTGGTTGGAGCGAAGAATATGAGAAGAGTTTTCAAGAACTCAAGAGAAGACTCATTTCAAAGACTGCTCGACAATACCATCCGCTCGGAGGGATTTGTCATCTACAAGGATGCTTGAGCAAAGGGTTATGATGTGTTCTCATGCAACATGGGAAAGTCATAGCCTATGCTTCTCGGCAACTCAAAGAATATGAGAGGAATTATCCTACTCATGATCTAGAGTTGGCAGCTGTTGTCTTCGCACTTAAAATTTGGAGGCATTACTTGTATGGGGAGAAAGTGGATATCTTTACGGATCATAAAAGCCTCAAATACTTTTTCACTCAAAAGGAACTCAACATGCGATAATGACGTTGGCTTGAACTGTTGAAAGATTATGATCATACCATCCAATACCACCCTGGAAAAGCGAACGTGGTAGCTGACGCATTGAGTAGAAGGTTATATGCGGGTACGAGTGCAATATTGTCAAAGCAAAGGCCCATTTTGTATGACTTACAAAGGATGGAGATAGAGTTAAAGACTCTAGGGACCCATGTGATGATGGCGAATATACGAGTAGAACCAACTTTAATTGATAAAGTTAAAGTCGCTCAAGCTACTGGACACGGAGGTGATCATGCGTATGAGGAAGAAAGTGCAAGAAGGTGCTTATCTTGGAAGCAAGAATCGATGAAGAAGGAATACTTGAGTTAACTCCGGACTTTGTGTTCCTAACGATCTTGATTTAAAGTATAAAATCATGATGGAGGCGCACAACACACCATTTTCAATCCATCTCTAGAGTACCAAAATGTATCGTGATCTTCGCCATACATTTTGGTGGAGCAATATGAAGAGAGAGAGATAGCTATGCTTTATCTCAAGGTGTCTAACTTGTCAACGAGTCAAGCGCGAGCATCAAGTGCCAAAAGGTCCATTGTAACCACTTGAAATTCCAGAATGGAAGTGGGAGCACATTACCATGGATTTCATTACTGGTCTTCCCAAGGTTTCTCAAGGCATAGATGCAATTTGGGTCATTGTTGATAGATTGACCAAGTCTGCTCATTTCTTACCAATATGAGAAACTTATACACTTGAACGTCTTGCTCGTATGTACATAAACGAGATTGTAAGACTGCATGGTATGCCAGTATCAAGAGTTTCTGATCGAGACCCAAGATTCTCTTCAAGATTTTGGGTTAGTTTGCAAAAAGCTATGGGCACGGATTTACGATTTAGTTCGGCATATCATCCTCAGACGGACGGACAATCAGAGAGGACTATTCAAAATCTTGAAGATTTATTAAGATTCTGTGTCATTGACTTCAAGGGAAGTTGGGACAAGTTCTTACCGTTGATGGAGTTTTCCTACAACAACAGCTATCAAACAAGTATTGGCATGGCTCCATTCGAAGCGTTGTATGGAAGAAAGTGTTGTTCTCCAATATGCTGGGGTGAGGTGGGTGAAGCAATATTATTGGGACCGGAGTTAGTACGTATGACTACAGAAAAGATTCAAACGATCCGACAACGTATAAAAACCTCACAAGATCGACAAAAGAGTTATGCTGATCTTCATCGAAAGGACGTGGAATTTGATATTGGAGATCATGTATTGTTACGTGTTCCTCCATGGAAAGGAGTTACGAGATTTAGAAAGAGAGAAAAGCTCAATCCTCAATTCATTGGCCCATTTTTAATCCCCGATCTAGTAGGAACTGTGGCCTATAGACTCGCTTTACCGCCAGGTATGTCTCGTGTTCATAAGTTTTTCATATATCCATGTTACGTAAATATGTGAAAGACCCAAACCACATTATTGAGTTAGAACCGGACGAAATAGTGGAAGATTTAACGTATGAAGAGATTCCTGTTCAAATCTTGGATAAGAAGGAACATATTTTACGCTCCAAGGTTATACCTCAAGTTAAGGTTTTGTGGAGAAACCACGATGTTGAGGAAGTGACCTGGGAGTTAGAATCTTAAATAAAATCAAGGTATCCTTACCTCTTCGACATACCATGTATGTACCTTAATTTCGAGGGTAAAATTTCATAAGAAGGGGAGGTTGTAAGACCCCAACTTTTATGAATAAAGATGAATTTTAAAAAAAATATCATTTTTGAATATTATGGAGTAAATTTGATATAATGTTATAGTTGTGGGTAATATTTAGAAATTTTGAAAAGTATGCAAGTTGTTATATAATATTCGATTGGTCGGAGAATATTCGTTTGAACAGAGAATATTCGTACAACGACACAATCATTGGTGGACCCCACAACGGAATTATTGTCGGATTGAGAAAACGATAAAAATATTTTTATGAAAATAACGGCGGAAGTTTTACCATTAACTTGTTGAAACACCGGTGTTAAAAGTATACGATGTCTGGCGTGTTTGCATAGTAGCACATGATATTGATTATTGATGCTTAAGTGAGAAGTCACTCGCCGGTTTTGTTTAATTATTACTACGATGGTTGTTGCATAGTATCTCACGTTATTTGATTCAATTATTGTCGATATTTTATATATTATTAAATCAATAATTAAGATAACAAAGTTATTAATATTATTATTTGCAATATTAAAGATGTCTAGAAGTTCAGCCAATGAGAGGTTTGGTCACCTTCAATTGCGGCGCCATAGGGAGAAATCCTTATTGGAAAGCCTCCTCTTTCACGGGAACGACACAATCGATTAATATTGTGAATTATAATAATGATGATAAATGTTGTTAAATATATTGAGGTATCTTTTATATGAAGTCACGTTTATATATATATATATATATATATATATATATATAAAAAATTTGTTTTATTAGTATTATTAATGTAATAAAATGAAAAAGCTTTTATAAAAAATGTAATACTTTTATAAAGTTATTTTTTTTATTAGACAATAATTAGAATATAATATATTTTATTATACATAGTATTTTGCATAGTAAAATCTTTTTATATAAAACAAAATTCTTTTATAAAGTTAATTATTTTATTAGATTTTAAGTAATATATATATATATATATATATATATATATATATATTTTATTGCATAGTATCTTTTCTATTTTCCTATAAATAAGATGCTTAGATAGAATTGAAATCACACCGAAATTCGGAGAATTCTTTTCTATAATCTTGAGGGTATTTCTTTAGAGTTTTAAGAAGCTTTGAGCGTAGTGCAAGTTTTCTTCAAGTATATCCCCATACATACCAGCTTGAGTACTCTTTCTTTATAAGGTAAGGGATATTATTGTAGTACTTTAAGTAAGGGATATTATTTCTTTCATATTCATGAAGAACTTCATTATTCCATTCTTTATTATTCATTGGAATAACTTTGTATATGCTAAGCACCGCATACATGGTGAAATTCTTCATTATTCCATTCCTTATTATTCTTGTTGAATAACTTTTGTTTATCTGCAAGCACCGCATACATGGTGAAATTCTTCATTATTCCATTCTTTATTATTACATTGGAGTATCCTCATGCTGCAAGTATTACATATGACTCGGTTCCATTATTTATTATTCTGTTGGAATAACTTTTATGCATGCGGCTCTATCGCATGCCCGTGAAGTATTTTGTTATTCCATTCTCTATTATTCTATTGGAATATCCTGTCTGTACATTTACGCATGACCTGATTCCATTATTTATTATTCTGTTGGAATATCATGTCTGTGCGTTTACGCTAGACCTGGTTCCATTATTTATTATTCTGTTGGAATACCATGTTTGTGCGGTCTATCGCATGCATGGTGAATTCTTCTGTTATTCCATTCTTTATTATTCTGTTGAAATAACATGTCTATGTGGATTACCACATGCATAGTGAATGACCCTTCGTATTCATTTCTTATTAAATTATGGAAATGATCTGTCTACGTGGATTACCGCATGGCGGGTGAAAATCCATTGCAGTTTCATATATTCTATGATACTCATTTAGTTAAAATTTTGGCTTCTATACTCCATGAAATTAGTGGAATATCCTTGATATTTGCGCTTTATCCAGTATCTTTTCATGGAAATATTCTTCTGAGCATTCTTGAATTTTACTCCACAAAGCAGTATCATGTTGACAATTTGGACATTATTGAGTTCAGGATAAATTAACTTATAAATCTTTAAAATTTATTCTTGAACTTGTTTTATTGAATTATTATGTCATTGTCATCATCCCCATGCTTATATTATGATGAAAGTTATCTTTGGCTTACGTGCATAGATGGACTTGGTATGATTATGAACCAGGGATTATTCGGTATAATCATGACCAATAATGTTATAAATGATGTGGTAAAAGTCATCAGTGGCCTGTAGTGTATTGACGAACAGTTTTTGGTATGATTATGACCAGGAATTTTTCGGTATAGTCATGATCATTGATAATTTAATGAATATCCTTGGCCCGTAAAGCAGGGATGACTTGATGATGTGGTTTATTTATTAAGCTGAGTCTCAGCGATAAAAATTGATGAAAATATTTTAAATCATATAAGATAGTAGATATCAAGCTCTACTTGACTCTTCTAATGGATTGTTTATTCCGCTGCAGTTAAACTTGATGTCTATTGTATTTTATCAGTTTAACATTATTGAAGACTAATGATAATTTATTCTGCATTATCTTAGTCATAATATTTCTTACTGGGCTAGTTGATCTCACCCCTTTCTTTCACTGTTCTATTCAGGAAATGAGAACGTAGCCGAGACTAGTCGGGGAACGGAGTGACGGTCCAGATGAAAGTATTAGTAGTCCTCACTATTCTGTTAAATAGTGTGACAATAAATGTATTGAGGACTCCTTTGAGTGTGGATATTGTCTAGATGACAATATTCTTATTAAAACTCTCAATTTATGTTTTATCGTATTTTACAAGACTGTTGTATAATTAGTTTGTAAATGTATTCAGTACCTTGTATCTGACGACCCAAGATGGGTGATGTGTACCTATTTTGGGGGCGTCACACAATAAGTCTATATACAATTATCGCTTGTGCTTTGAATTTGTAATTCTATGAACCCTAAAGATAAGTAATATAGACAAGTTCTCTCTTTGAATGTCAATTAGGTTTCCAACTAATTTGGACCTTCCCTATATATGATTATTGATCCCAATCTTTTTCTCTTCTTTTCTTTCTTTTCTTTTGGTTTTAACTTGTTTAGTGCTTAGTTCGAGTTGCACAACATGAATGAATCTTACCGTGATAATGAATCTTAGCATATTAAGAGACATCTAGTTAAGGCAGATCGCTAACCCCTAAACTCGACTCAATTCACGAGTCAACTCATCCAAGTCGAGCGAGTTTAACAACTATGGTTACATGTTAGAATCACTGATCCATATGAATGAGAGAGTCATCTAGTCAAGTCATATATATAACCCTAAACTTAACATTACTCGTGAGTCAACTCATCCAGAAGCAAGTGAGTTGAACAACTATGGTTACATACTTACATATTACCCGTAACTATAAGAAAGAAGCTAAGTCATATGCTTACAAGTATTCTCAAGTTATATGCTTACAAGTATGCTTAAATGTTAATCAAATTCTAACAAGTATGCTAAAGTTATATGCTTACAAAGTATGCTAAAATGTTAATCAGATTCTAACAAGTATGTTCAAGTCATATGCTTACAAAGTATGCTTAAATGTTATTCATATGCTTACAAGTATGCTCAAGTCATATGCTTATAAGTATGCTTAGAGATTCTGACCATGCTATACATTAATAAGATCATGTTCTCTGTAGTAGGTATTGTGGTATCATGGACCTCTATTCAGACCGTAGCCCTGATAGGTGCTACAACTGAATTTAGAGCTGGCTGCCAAGTGTTTTTGGAGTATGCGTAGTCACCTAGAATGTGTGAATGGTCAGAACAAGATAAGATGCCCTTGTTTAAAGTGTAAGAATGTCAATTATATGGACAGATACGTGGTAAACTATCATTTAGTTATTTTTAGGTTCATGAAAAATTACGAGGAATGCTGGTGGGCACATGGGCAGAGAAGAGATGGTGGCATCACAGAAGTACACAATTCGGACAACAGTACTCATCGTATGAATGAAATTGTTCATGATATTATAGGGCCAGATTTTGATTGGGAACAAGGCAGAGAGCAACCTATGAATTCTGATGTCAAAGCCTTCTTTAAGTTGTTAGATGAGGGTAGCAAACCATTGTGGCATGGTTGCACCAAAAACACTACATTGTCTACAGTGGCGACATTATTTAACATCAAGGCTGATCACAACGTGAGCTATGAGTGTTTTGAGTTGTTCTCGAAGGCCATAAAGAATATGTTGCCTAACGGTGAGAAATTACCTGATAACTATTACTATTGTAAGAAAATGGTGAAGAAGTTGGGTCTTGGATACCAAAAAATCGATGCATGTCCCAATGATTACATGTTATTTTATAAGGAAAATGAAAAGATGACATGGTGCACATTTTGTAGTCATGATCGGTTTAGGCCCAATAAAGAGGGTGTGACTAAAAAAATCAACTATACCATTTAAAATTTTAAGGTATTTTCCAATTATACATCAGCTAAAAAGATTGTACATGTCTTCAAGAACAGCTGAACATATGAGTTAGCATGTGAAATCTCCAGCTAGAGATGGAGAACTAAATCATCCAGCAGATGGGCAGGCTTGGAAAGATTTAAACTTAGCACTTCCTGGGTTTGCATTGGAACCTAGAAATGTAAGGATTGGGTTGTTCAACGATGGTTTTAACCTGTTTGGCCACTGAGCTGTTCCGTACTCATGTTGGCTTGCGATTGTTACTCCGTACAACTTGCCTCCTTGGATGTGTATGAAACAACCATACTTTTTTATTTCACTCATGTTTTCTGGTCCTAAGAGTCCTGGAAAGAACTTAGATGTTTACTTAAGACCTCTTATAGACGAGTTGAAGGTATTGTGGGAGGATGGAGTACAGACTTGGGATGTTGCAATGAAAATAAATTTCAACCTTAGGGCAGCGGTTATGTGGACTATAAGTGACTTCCCAGCTTATAGTATGTTAGCTGGATGGACTAAACACGGGAAGTTGGCTTGTCTGTATTGTATGGAGCATACAAAGTCTTTCAATCTATCAAAAGGTCGAAAGCCTTGATGGTTTGACTGTCATCGTCGGTTCTTGCTGATAGATCACCCGTTTCGAAGAAATAAAGAACACTTCAGAAAAGGGAAATTAGACAATGATATGCCTGCATCGTGATTGTCAGGAAAGGAGATGCGAGACCGTGTGATGAGATTGCCGGTCATCCCATTTGGTAAGATTGATGCCACAAACATAATCAATGGGTTTGGCGAATCTCATAATTGGGTTCAGAGAAGAATCTTTTGGGAACTGCCTTGTTGGTCTACAAATTGATTTATCATAATCTAGATGTGATGCATATTGAGAAGAATGTGTTCGACAATGTGTTTAACACCGTGATGAATGCTACGGGGAAGACAAAAGATAACGATAAGGTACGGTTGGACATGAAAGATATTTGTAAGCGTCCTGGATTAGAACTTTATAAATCTCCTAATGGTAAGATTATCAAACCGCATGTAAGGTACACATTGTCCAAAAAGCAAGTTGAAGATGTGTGTACATGGGTTAAGTCTCTGAAACTACCAGATGGATATGCGTCAAACATTGCAAGGTGTGTTACGGGTGGAAAATTGTAAGGGACAAAGAGTCATGACTGTCATGTGTTCATGGAGAGACTCATGCCTATAACATTTTGGTATCTGCTTGATAAACCAATATGGGATGCTTTGACGGATTTTAGTCGTTTCTTTAGACTTATGTTCAAAAACATTAAATGAGAAGGACATGTACGTACTTGAGAAGAACATAATAGAGATCACGTGTAAACTTGAAAAAAATATTCCCACCTGGTTTTTTTTACTCCATGGAGCATTTGCAAATTCATCTTCCCTATGAAGCTCGTGTTGGGGGTCCAGTTCAATATAAATGGATGTACCCTTTTGAGAGGGTGATGGAAAACCTTAAGAGGAAGGTGAAGAATAAAGCTTATGTCGAGGGGTCAATATGTGAGGCATACAGTTTCGATGAGATATCTACATTTATCTCAGACTATTTTCTGGATGAAGTCTTGACAAAGGCCAATCGAGTCCCGAGACATGATGATGGAGGAAATGTTGAACTAAATGGTCGGCTTTCTTTATTTGGTCTATCGGGCCGCGCTTATGGAAAAGGGAAGCGCATATTTCTCTCTAAGAAAGAATTACATGCTGCACATACTTACATTCTTCTCAATTTGGGAGGAGATTGACGAATTTGTGAGGTACACATGTAGAATTCATATTTATCCCTTAAATTTCAATGACATGTAATATAAATTCCAATATTTTAATGTTTATAACATTATATAGATAATATGATGACGAGTTAAAAGTGAAGCATCCCGGCATAACTGATAAAGATATTCAAATCATTCGTGATAAAAAAAATTTCACTTTGGCTAAAGGAAAGAGTAAGTTAAGTTACTTAAACACGACATATATATATATACTCTATATTAACTATGACTTTATTTAATAGGATGGAGTTTTTCTAGGCTTTTACTGAGGGATCAACAATTCCGGCTAATGTACAAGTCCTAGTTATGGGACCAGACAAGGACCAAGTCAGCCACAATGGTTATAAAATAAATGGTTTTGAATTTCATACAAAGGTATATGGTCGCGGTAAAAGAACAACGAACACTGGAGTGTGTGTCCAATGAGATTGTTACAATGAGCTTGATCATGCCTTTTATGGGGAGTTGGAGGAAATCATAGAGTTGTAGTACAAGAGCACGTACGGGTGTCATATTAACTTGTTAAAGTGTTGTTGGTTTGATTCAAAAAAGGGATACGTATTGACAGACAATGAATCGTCGATATTGACCTCCATAGGCTCGTGTACGCCAATGAACCATTTGTGTTACCAACTCAAACAGTACAAGTATACTACACTCCTAGTCCTGTTAGTAAAAAGGATAGCCGCCCGCAGATTGGCAAGTTGTAATTCATATTCCCGCGTGCAGTCATGTATAAGTAGTAGACGAAGAGATTTACCAAGAGCAGATGCTTCATAGATAAACTATAATAAATGTGGAGGATGACAATGAAGTAATCCAGTCAGATGGTAGAGATGAACCTAATGAATTAGATCTTGAGTCAATACTTATGCAGATGACATTTATACTAAGGAGGAAGAGTTATTAACTGACACTGAATCTGAAACAGATGATGGTTATGAATCTACAATACGTATACAAGATGATTCTGACTCAGACATTAATTAAAAAAAATAAAAATGTATGTTGAGTATTACATGTTCTTTATATTATTGTCATATTTATATTCTTAACTATTTAATGCACTTTCCTGTCATTATTGTCATTTTATATTCATATATGCATGTAATCAAATATAACACATTATAACATCTTCAAATTTATAAATTATAGATGGCTTCTGAAGCAGTGCAAAAAAAGAGCGACTTGGGAAGGGGTCCTAATCATATGCCAAAGGCCCCTGCTCATCCGGATGACCGGATTCTTATAAAGATTCATCCTCCTCCTGACAACATGTATGTCTGCATCATTTATATATAAACATTTTAGATTTCCATTGTTGCGGATATATATTAATGTAAATTGCTTTAAATATTATAATAAATCAACTTATCTTTAATGTAAATTGTTGTATATTATAGTAAATTTTCAGATAACAAGATAGTCAAGTGCATTTCACAGCTGCGCTTACAGAACTGGCCAATAGTTATGATTACGTGGGCGAGCACACTTATCGTCCACAAGGATGCACACACCTATCGCCCACAAGGATGCAGTTTGGGCTGAATTTCATGTATATTTTTTTTAATTATGACAGATAATAAGATTAATAAACTAAAATTGATTAGTATTGTTGGATTATATGTTAATAGTACCGTTTTACTATTATTATTATTTTTTATTTACAGAAAAGGTATATATGGGAGGACGCGCATGCTTCAGTGATACATACATTGTTCTGGCAAAAGTGCGCAGTCCGCACCAAAGACAACTTGAACAAAGAACGACAAAAATCCCTATACAATGCATCAATCGACCATTCAAGCCAGGGAGAGGAGTACATGCATGAGCATAGCCCTTGGTGGTGCACCCAGTCCATATGGCTGAGATGTGTGCCCAATGGAGCTGCCACTAATAGATCCTCGGGTGTACCTAATGGCAAAAAGGCGAAAGGCACCTACAGGGGAGGCATCATAGTTGCAGCATAACACTGCCAGGGTACGTATAAACAGTAAACTTGTTAATTTGATATAATAGTTTTAATATGTTTACAATCATGGTTTGTAGAATATCACATGTTGACTTAGTAATATGGGAGCATGTTTTGTATAGGAGTCTCAATCTCAAGGTCAGCCTATCCATTGGCTGCCAGGCCACCCGTGATGGTCTACCTGATGCTGTCTAGATAGTGGTAATAAGTTTTAAAAATTTTGATGTTGTTTATCAAGTTTACATTATTATTTACAATTTAATATTTATTTTAAATTATTTAACTGTTAACCTGCTGACAGGATACTTATAAGAGCTTATTGAACGAGCGTTATCCTGAAGGCACCCTAAGTCCGGTGATTACTCAAGAACTATGGGAGATAACGTCAATTATAAAGAAGAACTACGTCAAAGGCCAAGGACAACGATAACGCCCAACCATCAGTGGCACAGGCAGCTCTGCTACCCAGTCTTCGACCCACCTAGCTCATCATACTCTTGGTGACTGTGTGAGAGCGATCTGTCGAGATCGTGATCTTCTTCAGATATCTTTGAGAAATATCATCTAATGGCTCTGAGAAGTCCTCGATGAGTTAGGCTTAGCGATGATGGCGGCGTGAACATCATCACAACATGAGGATGGCGACAAGGTAATCTTAGTATTTATTACAATCAAATCAGTCACTTATATGTATATATACACATGTATTGCTGTGTTTAATTTGTTGTATATTGTCGTAATACCAGTATCAACATATATACTATATACGTAACTTGTTTTATTATTTTGTTAATTACAGGGTGATCAACGAGAAAATAATTTGGACGATGATGCATGACGACCGACCTAGTCTTGTTTTCTAGCTATTTATGAGTCTTTTATTTTTATATTCATTCTTTGGATGACTATATGTTACTTAAAGATTAGATTTATATATATTTCATCAGTTCATATTGGTTTTTTAATGTTTATATAATTTATATTGTTTTGGTGTATGTGTCGGTATATGGATGGATGTTTATATTGTTGTGCATGTGTTGGGATATATAAAACTTGGTTGGAAGTTTATATATATTGTCTGTTGTATGTTGGGATATAAAGTAGGTACAAAACAGGTACAATTTTTTGGCAAATCCATAAAACAAGATTTTTTTTTTATTTTATACATCAACGACTGCTAATTGGATCAGAGAGTTAGCGGCCGAACCCATTACTACTCTTGTGATCCAATGACACATGCACACATCGACTTTTGACCACGAACCATCTTTGACTCGAGATTAACGACGGTCTCAGTCGCTAATAGTGATTGATGATGTGCATTCCAGCGACCAGATTTTATGCGACGACTACCAACGACTGACATCGGTCGCTGATAGGCATCTGTGACCGATGACGGTCGCTGATAGACCTTTTTCTTGTAGTGTCTTTTAGTTTTAATTAATACAATGATAAATATTATAAACTATCTAAAAAAATATTATTTCTTATATGATTTATTTATTTGGAATTTTAATGAATTGTCTCAATTTTGAGTTTGAAAATATAATAAATTAACTTTTAAAAGTGAATAATGATTTTATAAGCCCATTATTCAACTAGGCAACTAAATGAAAGGGCCATGCAAAGCCAAATTTTTTACCAAGAAATTATTCTGTATTAGTACTCGTGGCACACGTAGTAAATATGTAAATTATGTGAGATAAATTAGATATTTTATTAAATTTGGCAAACTAAAGAGAAAAATAAAAAAAATGGATTATATAATAATATAATTAAATTTATCACACACCAAGCGAGCTATGACCGCCGCTTTGGAATATGGATAGATATATGCATGAATTAAGAAGACAAGCATCTTGCAAATCATAAGATGAGTGAAATAGCACTCAAAAAAGATAAAGAAAGGGAATGTGTTTTCTTTTTCATATTAATTACTTTGTTCCTCTGCTAGCTAGCTGTCTTTTCCCCCATATATTGTTCAATTGTTGGCCCAATCAGGAGTCAGCTTCTGATTTACATTTATAGTAAGTCATTGTGAATTTGATATTTCAGTCATTAATCATTTTCCTTTATTTCAAGCTTATATATACTATTCCATATGTTTTCTTTATTTTATTCCCTCCGTTTCAAAATTAAAAATATATTTATAAAATTATAATTTTTAAAAATAATTTTATATTTTTAAATATAATCTTAAATAGTATTAATTAAAAATTTAGATGTGCTAATTTGATTTGAAAATGTTAATAAAAAAATAATGACAAATATTTATTATTGATATATTTTAAATTATAAATAATTATATATGTTTAGACATAACCTTTGTGACCTCCCAAAATAGGTCTAATTCATCCAACCTATTCTGAGTCACCAAATACATAGTACAGAAAACAACTACAACTTTATTACTACAATTGTCGTGCAAAATACAACAATACATATGTTGTGAGTTTTGATACAAATATATACCAACTGTGACTCTGGACACCAACTTGGATAACACGTCACAATGGCACCTTACATAAGGTACAGTCAATAATTGTTTTAGAAATTAAAATCTTTGGGAAATGCTCAAGAAAACCTTTATACATGAGAGGACATGCGTCTAGGTTATGATAGATATCATATGCCTACATAATTATCCTTGGTTGACCCAATAGACCTCAAAGAAAAATGAGAAGATTACTATCATGTTCTTTCCAATGGTGAGTCTTCTCTTAACATATAACTATCTCCACTGTCTGCAATTGAAAATTATATTTCAACCAAACTCCAAGATCATATAGGTAGTGCTCGTAGATATACTCAGCAAGTGGATGTGCACAACCCTGTCTTATGATAACACGAGGTTGTATGTCATTAGACATCATGTATGATAGTGGCAAAACACCCTTCCAAAGTTGGGTTCGCCTCACCCTATTCGGTTCACCAAAATTAAATATCAAATGACGTATACAATACGACACCCTTATCTAAAGTTCTCAATAAAATTATTTTCATACTATTTAGGAGAACCTCAACATTATATGACCACCGTTCTATTCCCCAGTTATCCCCGCTTCAATTCAAGAACACTCTTATTACACCGAAAGGAATTGTGAAGCAAAAGGGTGAGCACAACTAGCTCGAAGAAAGAATATCATGACTAAAAGATAATTAAATTATCAATAGTCTTCATCAGTAATAAATCAGAGATTTAGAACATATTGTAGATGATAAAACTTTTCAACCATAGTTGCAGCGGAACGAGCAATCCATTAGAAGAGTCAAATAAACCATAAAGTCTAATATCTTCTCCATGTTAAAAGTCCACCAACAATGTTTTATTCCTGTAATATCAATCAACAGTTCCTATCCACAATCATGTGAATAACTCATAATCATATTTGTGGTTCTAAATTCCTCTTCTCATCCAGGACGAAGATAATTTTCACAACATGTCTTTACCTGAAATATCAAAGATCATGATTATAACAAATCACAGTTCTTGTTCATAATCATACTAATAAGTTTATCTTTGCACTACGGGCCAAAGATATTCATTAACTGTGAGACCCCAAATTTTATGAATAAATATTTAATTTTTTCGAAATAATTTTTGAATATTATGGTGTGGATTTAATATAATGTTATAGTTGTGGGTAATATTTATAAATTTTGCAAAGTATGCAAGTTGTTATATTATATTCGATTGGTGGGGAATATTCTTTGTGGTTCGGGGAATATTCAGAATGACCAAGACAATCATTAGTGGACCCCATTAATGTAATTATTATCGGATTGAGAAATCGACAAAAATATTTTATGAAAATAACGGCATGGAAGTTTTACCGTTAATACTTGTTGAACTACTCGATAGTAAAGAAATGCGAATACGCTGGCGTGGTTGCATAGTAGCACACCTATTGATTATTGATGCTTACATAAGAAAGTCACTCATTATATACTCAATTATTGCTACAAAGAATTCTGCGCATCATATCTCTCATTATTGATTCAATTATTGTCACAGTATCATCTGCATAATATGTTATATTATTAAATCAATAATTGAGACGACAAAGTTATTCATATTATTAAATTGCAATATTTATAATGTCTAGAAGTTCTATCAAGGAGAGGTTTGATCACCTAAATGCGCGTCAATAGGGAGAAATCCTTATTGGAAAGCCCCTTCTTTTCTGAGAACGACCTGGTTGATAAATATTGTGAGTTATAATATTAATAATGAATGTTATTAAAATTGAAGTTGTGCTCGGAGTTGAATTTGGAGACGCGGATGTGATTTTGAGTCCAGAGCGATGAAATTAGTAAAAATAGACTATAAACACAAAATTTTCCGATTTTTACTATTTGGTCAAAAAGTCAACAGTTTACTTTTTTGGAAAAAGTCAAAATTTGAAATTTCAAAATTTATATTTTTGATAAAAATAGTTTCATTGTGTTGGAATTATTTGTGTTAGTGAAAATTGACATTTATTTCGATAATAATTGATGTCTGAAGGTTATATTGTTCAATCGGGTATTCGGGGCACTTTTCGTGTCGGAGTACTATTCATGAGTTACTATTCATGAGTTACTATTCATGGGGTACTATTCACCCGAACAATATATTTATTTTTGGTCCAAATCATTTTTGGGTACAATATTATTCCATGAGGAGATGTGCTAATTTTTCAGACCGTTGGTTGAAATTATAATAACAAATCAATATGGATCGTTGATTTAAAGTTTTAATAGTAACTTGCCCTTTCAGTTTTCCAAGAGTTACGTGTCTCTTCGGTGTTCCAAGGGTTAATTGCCCCTTCGCAAATAGTGGTTGTCTCTTCAATATTACCAAGAGCTATTTGCCTCTTCGATGTTCCAAGGGTTAATTGCCCCTTCGCAAATAGTAGTTGTCTCTTCAATATTACCAAGAGTCATTTTGACCATTCGTTAAGACCAAGAGCCACTCTCAGTTTTTCTATAAATAGAAGCTCATTCCTTCATTATTTCTTACAAATTCACTGAAACTCTAGAGAGAGAAATTATAGAGAGAAAGAAGAAGAGTATTCTGCTACTTCACTACTTGATATCCAAAGGTCTTTTCTACAGTGGGTGTTATTCTTTCTTATTCATGAAGAGAACTTCATTATTCCATTCTTTATTATTACATTGGAATAACTCAGTATATGTGGCATACCCTATACATAACTCAGATACGCCAGATACCTATACTTGGTGAAATTCTTATGTTATTCCATTCTTTATTATTCATTGGAATATCCTGTTTGTGTGTTTCTACGGGACCGGTTCCGTATTTATTATTATTCCGTTGGAATATCCCGCATGCAAGTGCTTTCACCGCACTGTTCCATATTTATTATTCTGTTAGAATAAACTGTCTATGCTATCTATCACATGCCTGGAAATTTCTTTTGTTATTCCATTCCTTATTATACTCAGTTGGTTAAAGTTTTGACTTCTATACTCCATGAAATTAGTGGAATATCATTGATATTTGCGCTTCATCCAGTATCTTTTTATGAAAATATTCTTTTGAGCATTCTTGAATTTTACTCTACAAAGAAGTATCATGTTGACAATTTGGACGTTATTAGTTCCTGGATAAACTAATTCTTGAATTTATTTTATTGAATTCTTATATCATTGTCATCATCCTCATGTTTATATTTTTAAAGTCATATGTATTCGTAGTGCATAGATGGACTTGGTATGATTATGACCGAGGGATTATTCGGTATAATCATGGTAGTAATGTTACAAATGATGTGGTAAAAGTCCTCATTGGCCGTAGTGCATTGATGGATGATTGTTGGCATGATCATGACCATTGATGAATACACGAATATCCTTGGCCCATAGTGCATGGATAATTTGTGGTCGTGACCCTAATGAATATCCTTGGCCGTAGTGCAGGGATGATGTGGATTATTTATTAAGCTGAGTCTTAGCGATAAAAGTGATTAAAACTTTTTAAATCATAAAAGATAGTAGATTTTATTCTCTAGTTGACTCTTTTAATGGATTGCTTGTTCCGCTGCAGTTAAACTTGATGTCTATTATATTTTATCAGTATAACATTGTTGAAGACTAATGATAATTTATTCGCATTATCTTAGTCATAATATTTCTTCTTGGGCTAGTTGAGCTCACCCTTTCCTTCACCGTTCTCTTCAGGAAATGAGAATATAGCTTGGACGAGTCGGAGAACAGATTGACAATCGAGATGATAGCATTAGTAGTCCTCACTATTACATTAAATAGTGTGACAATAAATGTAACGAGGATCTGAATTTGAGTTTGTATATCTTGCCTATGAGGACTCCATTGAGAATGGATATTGTCTAGAAGGCAGTATTCTTATTTAAACTCTTAGATTATGTTTTGTCGTATTTTACACGAAAGTTGTATTATTAAGTTGTATTTAAATTTTGTACCATGTATTTGGCGACTCAAAATGGGTGATGAATACCTATTTTTGGGGGCGTCACATTAACAGTTCATCTTTTCACTACATGCCAAAGATATTCAGTAACATGTCATCTTTGCACTACGGGCCAAAGATATTCAACAAGAGGTCATTTTTGCACTACGGGCCAAAGATATTCATCAATAATTCAGCTTTGCACTACAGGCCAAAGATATTCAACAACATGTCATCTTTGCACTATGGGCCAAAGATATTAATATCTCAAAGAACTATATAATCATTTCAGAATTTATATAAACAATAATTATAACCATGTTGATCAATTCACTTTTGCACTTAGGCTAAATATATTCAATTATAAATTCAATGGTCATGATCATACCAGTCAACAATTCATCTTTACACTACTGGCCAAAGAGAACCCATAGTCACGTTTATACCAATAATCTACCCATCTTTACACTCAAGTCAAAGAGAAATATCAACATTAGGGTTATAAAAATGTTATATATGGTAATAAAAAATAATATGATCAACAACTGCATTTAATTTCAAGAGTAAGATTCATAAATCAACGATAATTTGGTTAGAAAAAGAAACTAATTTTTTCGTGAATAGTACCCGTCAATAGTAACTCGTGAATAGTAACTCATGAATAGTAACCCGTATTCGTACATAGTACCGTATACATAAATAATATCATATACGTAAATAGTGCCATATACATGAATATAGTGCCGTATACGTGAATAGTAACCCCGGCATGAAAAAGGTATAAATTCCGCAATAAAACTCATATCAATAATTCGACATAATGATATTGAAGAAAATAATATCATTTAAGAAGAAAATAACATCCCTTACAATCCCGTAAAATCCCTTACCTCAAAATAGCAGTACTTCTGACTGGAATATCGGATATGACGCTGAAGGAACTTGCACTGATTAACAACTCTCAAAGTATCAAAATACTCACAAAAATACGCTCGATAATATAGGGAGAGAAAACTTATGTTTCTGGTGTGATTTTTAATTCTAACTCAGCACTCTATTTATAGGAAAATATTAGAACGCCAAAGCAGACTTGACCTGCAACCTGATGGCTTTACCTGCTACTATTCCCACCCACCACTTTTAAAATAAATTTTTAGCACATTTTTCACCAACCAAAGGTGGGGCTCACTCATTCTAGAATTTTTCACCAAAAATCATTTATAAACATAATTTTTGAATCAGTCACCTCTTAAAATTCATAACAAATCATATGTTAATTTTTAACGGTTCAAAATTTGTGGACATGTACTCAACTTATATATGTATAACATATTCAAAAATAACAACGATCCAACGGTCGAATTAAAAATTATAACTCACGCAATATATCTCAAGAACACTAATTTTTTGAATTATGAGTCCTTCGGACCAGTTTCATTCAAACAGTCACCACGAAAAATTCACAATAAATTTTTGGGTGATTCCAATTTCTACGGTTAACTTACTTCCAAGGCTTTCTTTTGATATATGGCTCATCTCCTAACTTATTATACACAAAGAGTTATAGATTTTACAAAATCAAGTAATAAACTAATTTTCTGAAAATTTCCAAATTTCATTCTTCATTTCGACAAAATACTAATAAAATACCCCAACATTAATTCCTTCATTTATAATCACATAAAATAAATATTTCCCCATCCTTCATTTATATCCATATAAAAATATATATTTTCTTATCATATAAATCAATAATTAATTATTCACAAATAATATTACAGAATTACAATAATGACAACCAGGCCGTTCCCAGGAAAGATTGGGCTTTTCGATAAGGATTTCTCCTTACTGGCGCGCAATTAGGTGACCAAACCTCTCATTGACAGAACTTTTTAGACATTGCCAATAATTCTATCTAATAATATTATTCAAATAATATAAATTATTGATCTGATAATGGAAAATACTGTGCAGTGACAATTATAAAATATCAACGCAGCAATTATTGAATCAATAAAATAAAATATTGAACCGTAATTACTCGTAATAATTATTGAGTAAAGTGTCTTCTTACGTAAGAATGAATAATTCAAAAATATCGCAAATACCGTCTGGTATTATTCTTTAACCACGCCAGACATCATTCTTTTTAACCAACGGTAATCCAACCAGTAACAACTACGCCGTTATTTAAACTCAAACTTGTCGCTTTTCTTCATCCAGCTTATTCTACATTATGGAGCCCACAAATGATCTACTGTCAGCATTTAATATTCCTCGACAAAGAAAGAATATTCCACGACCAAACGAATATTCTCCTAACAACAATGAATATTTTATAACCACTTGCTTATTTTGAAAAATTTATATATGTCACTCTTAACTTTACTTTTTATCAATTTAATCATTTATTGAATAATAATTATAAAAAAAATTGAATACTTTTATTTCATAAAATTCGGGGTCTTACAACCTTTCTTGAATGAGATTTTTATTTAATTTTTTAAATAAAAAAGTCAAACTTGACTTGAAAGTTTACCTAAGTACACACTTTCTTCATCGAATGAGAGTTTTATTTAACTTTTTATGCATATTAAAGCTTGTGCAAAATTTATTAAAATATAAAATTTTTACTATTAGTACTCCCACAACCGCGCAAAGAATAATTTTTTGAAAAATAATATTTTCACATCAATATTTAATATTTTTACATATATAACCCACGTATTAGCTGATGTGTCGAATTTTTATTGACAAATATATGGACTATATATTTAATATTAATATGAAAATATCAGTTTTCTAATTTTTTTTTTAGTTCACTACAAATTAAATCTTGCTCTACAAAAGTGAACTAGTGCCCCCATTGAACTACCACATAACCTCGCCCAAAGAATAATTAACCTTAAGCCGAATACAAAAAGTGTAACGTTAAGTTTGCATATACTGAATTTGCATATGTAGCTGAGTAGAAAGGAGATCTTAAAGAGTAAAATGTAAAACTCTCCTTTATATTTGTGCATGCTTGTGTGATACTTTCGTCATTAAATTTTATTAATTCATAATTTTCTCACTTAAAATATGATAATTAATGCAAAATCGTATCTTTTAAGAAGTTTATATAACTGATTCAAAAGTTATATTTTTAACCTACTATAACTAACACGAAATAGCGATTCACTCTATTAAAGAGTTAAGTAACATATTTTCGCAAAGTGATAAATTCATGATATAATTCTATATTTTAGACCAGATATACTATTGGGACGTATTTGAAACAAGTTGGAGAATAACAAGGTAAAAAGGTCATTTGACTAGGACTGATCATTCGGTTATAATCAAACTGAATAAGCTATTCGGTTATAATCGAAAATCAAAATTTGTACAATTTTGATATCCGAACAAATAACCAAATTACTCATTAACCGAATTTCCGAATTACCGAATTTACTATTCAGTTGTTTGGGTAATAACCGAATAAACAATCAATAATAAAGCCAAAACCTTCAAAAAAAAAGAAGAAAACAACCGAACAAAAACCAAACAAGGCATTATAGATTATGGAGATATGACAACCAAACAAGGCATTATAAAGTACAATATAATAACCATGGCTATAAAGTACAATATGACAACCAAACAAGGCATTATAACTCAAAGCCTCAAAGTACAATACGATAACTACGGGACATCACCTTCAGCGCGACAAACACCTTCGGTTGAATAACATTTTTACCAGTGAAAAGTGAAGAAAGGGCATCGTCGGCAAAGGCGGGAGGACCGGCGGTCCGACGAAGACTGAGAGAGGCGAAGACTGATGTGGGATATGAGATCTGGGATTTAGTAGCACTCATGGGGTCTGGTTTAAGTCAGTCGGGCAAACCCTTTTGAAAATGATCAAAGGGGGGCGAGAGGAGAAGTGTTGTTTGCAAGAATGGGATTTGATCTGAGACTGATTTGGGATGTGGGATATGGGATCGGTGGAGACTGATGTGGGAACAGTGGGATATGAGATTTGGGCAATGGGGATTGGAATCTGAGAGCCAAAAAGTCAAAAAACTAATATAATATAGTGAGACAGATCATATACAGACCACTTACTACTATAAAATTAATAATATTTTTTTAATTAAAAATTCGGTATTTCGGATATCCGAATTAGCTTATTTTTTAAAATCGAAACTGAATACCGAACAATAAATCGGATATAACCGAATTTACAAAAAAAAAATCGAAAAGCCGAAATAATTCGGTTAAAAAAATTGGTTGTGTTCGGTAATTCGATTTTATCCGTTTTTTGCTCACCCATACATTTGACCCACAAAAACACATTCAATCACAAAACCTTATCCGCACCCTAAACATATGACTATGAATAGACACAACATAATAATCCACCCCACTTTTCCCGGCTTGTTCTTTTTGTTCTTTTTTTAGGGGGGGTTATTAGAATAGTTTTTTAGCAATCGGTTACTATGAATGCATATATATATATATATATATATATATATATATATATTCCACTTTCTATGCGGGTGGTCTGATTGCGGACCACCTTTAGCGACGGACAAAATCATTGTTAAACCCGTCGCCATAGGGTCTGAACTGGGCTAGAGCGACGGTTCTGGGCTATCGCAATGATTTAGACCATTTAGCGACGGGTTTAGCGATGATTTGTCCATTGCTAAAGGTGGTCTGGCGATGGTTCAAGTCGTCGTTATTGCCATTAAATCATGGGTTTCTTTGGAGAGTCAAGGCTATATATATATATATATATATATATATATATATATATATGCTCGATTTTAAATCTTAAGCTTTCTTATTCACTCACCGACCTCACCTTTAGTTAGCCGGACCCGGCGACAATTCGGTTATACATCCGTCGCTACATACTTTTAGCGACGCTATATGTTGTCCATCGCTAAAAGTATGAGCGACGATTGTATGACCGATCCGTCACCCAGTCCGTCGCTAAAGGGGGGGTGAGCTTCTTGTGAGTTGGATAAGGGTGAGCTTAAGATCCAATATATATATATATATATATATATATATATATATATATATATATATATATATGGGGAATGATCCATAGCATGTATTTGTTATGGAATAAAAAGTGGCATATAACATCTACACCTTCTGTCTAACTAATGAATGGTTGTGATTTGTTTTGGGGAAACGTCGTCCACTAGAAGTACTAGCGGACGTAGTTATAGAATTATTTTGCCACTTTTGCCCCCACTTAGCCCAGAAGACCAATTCAAATTGTGTTGTAATTGAATTGATGTACATTTTGTACTGTGTTGTAATGAATTGTATTACTGGCTATACTTGGTGTTGTTGCAGAGGAATTCGTGTTGCAGAGGAATTCACGTTGTAATTGAATTGATGTTGCTGTAATAGGAACTTTTCGTTCGCCAGTAAGTCTAGCGAATGTTGTGTTATATTTTATCCATCCGCTAGTACGTCTAACGGATGCTGTTATTTTGAATTGGTCTTCTGGGCTAAGTGGGGGCAAAAGTGGCAAAATAATTTATAACTATGTCCGCTAGTATTTCTAGCAGACATATATATATATATATATATATATATATATATATATATATATATATATATATATATATATATATATATATATATATATATATATATATATATATATATATATATATAGGGACCAATTTATAGATAACGTTGTCAAATTAAGGTTATCCTTATAACAGATCTTGAGCATCCATCCGAATATTGAACAATTGATATAGCTCTCGTCCGCAAATTAGTTTTCAAGATTCTGTAGTTTAATACTATGAACATGATAAATGTCTAAAATACATTCCTTGTAAAAGTCTCTCCCGACCGTAGTATTAAACTGCGGACGCTATGTATGACTGGCCAATTGAGAAATGACGTCGCTTTTAAATAAGTGTCGTTCGTAGTATTAAAATGTGAACGCTAAGTATGGCTGACCAATTGAAAAACGACGTCGTATTGGCCAAATATATATTTTTTTAATTTCTAGGCTACATAATATTAAATTGCGGATGCCAAATAATAGAAATGGGTTCCTTAAACAATTGCAACCAATGAAGAAGAATTAGTGAAGCTCTGAATTTACCAACAACACCTATTCCTTCCCTTCAACGTAAATAAACCAAAACCAATAGAAAATTACAATCTTTATGTAAGACCCCAACTTTTTATGAGAAAAAAATTTAATTTTCTCGAAATATTATTTTGAATAATAAGGTATGATTTGATATAATGGTATAGTTATGCGTGATATGTATAAATTTTATAAATTAAGCAAGCTGTTATAAAATATTCGTTTGGTCGGGAAGTATTCGTACGACGGCAAAGTCATTGGTGGACCCCACAATGAAATTACTGTCGGATATAGAAAGCGACAAAAATAATATTTTTATAAAAATAATGACAAAACTTTTATCGTTAACTATTGAAATATCCGGTGATAAAAGTACAGTAATACGCGTGGTTGTATAGTAGCACACGGTATTGTACAGTATCTCTGATTATTGATTCTTACTTAATAAGTCACTCGGTTTTATTCAAGTATTGCCACAGTAGTTGCTGCATAGTATCTCATATTATTGATTCAATTATTGTCACAGTATCATCTGCACAATATTTTATATTATTAAATCAATAATTGAGACGACACAGTTATTCATATTATTATTTGTATTATTGAAAATGTCTAGAAAGTTCTGTGAAGGAAAGGGATTAGGTTATTTAATTGCGCGCCAATAAGGAGAAGTCCTTATCGGAAAGTCCCCTCTTTCTTGGGAACGATCTGGTTGTCAATATTGTGAGTTATAATATTAATGATGAATAATTGTTGAACGATTAAAAATGTGTTTATTGAAGATACGTGATTTGTGGTAAGTATTTATTCAATTTTTGATATAAATAAAGGGGTTTATCATGAAGTATTTTTTGTCAGTTTGGCTTATTACATGGACCCCCACTTATTTATTTTTTAAAATCTCCAAAAGAAAGTTGTCTCAGTTTTGTTTTATTATTATTATAATAGTAACAAAATAAAAAACTTTTTATATAAAATAGAATACTTTTTATATTATATATAAAGTTATTTGTTTTATTAGATTATAAATAGAATATATTATATTTTATATAAAGTTTTTATTTTATTAGAATATTTTATTGCACGGTAATGAATAGTAAAAATTAGATTTTCCGTCAATTCTGCGCCCGTGAATTCTTTACTATGCATCCGTGATTTTCTTAAATAGTGCCATGCCATTCTCCTATCAATAGGATGCTTAGTTAAGAAATAAAAATCACACCAAAATCAGAGAATTCTTCTTCTATAATATTGTGCGTATTTCTTTTTAGTATAATGATACTTTGAGTGTAGCAAATAGTGCAAGTTTTTTTTAAAAATATCTCCGCTATACCAGTCAGAATTAGTCTCCTACTAAGGTAAGGGATATTATTTACGTTCAATATTCATAAAAAATATTATTTTCTTCCATAATCTATAGTATGTAAGTAATATTATTTCATTTCATATTCCTAAATCTACACTTATTTTGATAAGTATTACTTCTATACTCCTTGAAATTAGTAGAATATCCTTGAATTTTGCGCTTCATCGAGTATCGTTTCACTGAAATATTTTGTGAACTTTCTTATTAAATTTTAATCTTTTCATACCGAGGTACTAATCATGGAGTACTATTCACTCAGGTATTAATCACCTAGGATACTATTCACGGTAAAATTGGTTTCTTTTCTGTCCAAATTGTTTTTGATACATGAATATCATTCTTGAATTTTACTCTACAATTAATTATCATGTTAACAATTTGGACATTCTTAAACTCTGGATAAATTGAATTATAAATCTTTAATATTTATCCTTGATCTCACTTGATTGATTTCTTATATCATTGTCATCATCCTCATGCTTATATTGTGGTGAAAGTCATCTTTGGCCCGTAGTGTATAAATAGACTGTTGATTGGTATGATTATGACAAGAAATTGTGTATTGGTATAATCATGACCTGAATGTTACAGACAAATGATATGGTGAAAGTCCTCTTTGGCCTGTAGTGCATAGATGGACAGTTGTTTGGCATGATCATGACCACTGGTCATACTAACGAATATCCTTGGCCCGTAGTGCATGGATAATTCGATGATGTAAAATATTTATTGAGTTGTGTTACAGAGATAAAAATATTGATGATGAACTTTTCAATCACAGAAGATAGTAGACATCACGCTCTACTTGACTCTTCTAATGGATTGCTTGTTCCATTGTAGATGTTGATCTAAACTTGTTGTCTATTGCATTCTACCAGTTTTTACACTGTTGGGGACTAAGGATAATTTATTCTACATTATCTTAGTCATAATATTCTTTACTGGGCTAGTTGAATTCACCCTTTTCTTTCATTGTTCTCTTCAAGAAATGAGAATATAGCTGAGACTAGTCAGGGAATGGAGTGATGGTCCAAGATGGTGGCTATAGTAGTCCTCACTATTCTATAAAATAGTGTGATAATAATTGTAATGATGACTTATTTTGAGTTTGGATATTGTCTACGAGACAATATTTGTATTGAACCTCACAATTTACGTTTTGTCATATTTTATACGACAATTAATAATTGTAGAAATGAAGTTTGTATTTGAATTATGTACCATGTATTTGGCGACTCATAATGGGTTGTGTAGACCTATTTTGGGGGTGTCACAGTTGGTATCAAAGCTTAGGGATATGATCCCTGGCGGATATCTGAGGCTAGAACTAGGAGGAGAGAGACGAGTAAATCATTCGTTAGTGTGTCCTACCTAAGTTTATTTGTTATTTAATTGGTCGGTCGAAATATAGGGATAATATGTGACATGTTAATTAACCCTTATTTTGTGGCAGTGTTTGAGAATGACATATGAAAATTTTGAGATAAGCAATGGAGCACATGAGACCGCTGAGACACCGCCAATCAATAACCAGGATAATGTGCATCAAGAAGGCAATAATCCTCATGTAAACAACAACACTGACCAAAAGATGAACGATGGGATGTTTAAGAGCTTTCTACAATTCATGCAACACCAAACGAGAGAGATTCCTATTCAAGATGCAGGTGGAAACAATGGCAACCCATGGTTGGTCACTGCTAAGCAATTCAAGGAGCTGGGACCGCTAGAGTTTTTGGGAAAGCTAAAGCCACTTAAGGCAGAGGCATGGATTAAGCAGATCACCAAGATATTTGATGTCATGGGATGCTCAGAGGAGTAAACGGTTCCCTTTGACACCTTTATGTTGCGAGGAGAGGCAGATTACTGGTGGGAATCTGTAAAACGCACTCATCTTTCCGCACTGAAGATGTCTTGGGAAAATTTCCTATAATTATTCAATGACAAATATTTTCCAGAAAGTATTTGTGATGCCCCCAAAACAGGTATACATCACCCATCTTGAGTCGCCAAATACATGGTACAAAATTCAAATACAACTTAATTATACAACAAATGTAAAAAATACGACAAAACATAATCTAAGAGTTTTAATAAGAATATTGTCATCTTGACAATATCCACACTCAATGGAGTCCTCATTACATTTATTGTCACACTATTTAACGGAATAGTGAGGGCTACTAATGCTATCATCTGGACCGTCACTCGCTTCCCGACTAGTCCCGCCACGCTCTTCTCATTTCTCAAGAGAACAGTGAAAGAAAGGGTGAGCTCAACTAGCCTAATAAGAAATATTATGACTAAGATAATGCAAGAATAATTATCATTAGTCTTCAACAATGTTACACTGATAAAATACAATAGACATCAAGTTTAACTGCAGTGGAATAAGCAATCCATTAGAAGAGTCAAGTAGAGCATACTATCTACTATTTTCTATGATTTAAAATATTTTCATCAATTTTTATCGTTGAGACTCAGCTTAATAAATAAACCACATCATCGAGTCAACCCTGCACTACGGGCCAAGGATATTCATTAAATCATCAATGGTCATGACTATACCGAATAATCCCTGGTCATAATCATACCAAAAACTGTCCATCAATACAGTACAGGCTACTGAGAACTTTTACCACATCATTTATAACATTACATGTCATGATTATACCGAATAATTCCTGGTCATAATCATACCAAATCCATTTATGCACCTAAGCCAAAGTTGACTTTCATCACAATATAAGCATGAGGATGATGACAATGACATAATAATTCAATAAAACAAGTTCAAGAGTAAATTTTAAAGATTTATAAGTTAATTTATCTTGAAATCAATTACGTCCAAATTGTCAACACGATCATCGCTTTGGGAGTAAAATTCAAGAATGCTCGTAAGAATATTTCCATAAAAGATACCTGATGAAGCGCATAAATATCCGTGATATTCTACTAATTTTATGGAGTGTAGAAGCCAAAACTATAACTAAATGAGTATCATAGAATATATGAAATCGCAAATGGATTTTCACCCGCCATGTGGTAATCCACGAGATGCATCATTTCCATAATTTAATAAGGAATGAATACGAAGGATCATTCACCATGCATGTGATAATCCATACGCATGTTATTATTCTAATGAATAATAAAGAATGGAACCAAGTCATGCGTAATCGCATGCATGTGATATTCCAATGTAAATAATAAAGAATGGAATAACAAAAGAATTCACCATGCATGCGATAGATACGCATGCATGTGTTATTCCAAAAGAATAATAAAGAATGGAACCGGTGTCTAGCGTAATCCGCACAGCATGTGATATTCCAATGTAATAATAAAGAATGGAACCAGTCTAGCGTAATCCATACATGCATGTGATATTCCAAATGAATAATAAAGAATGGAATAATGTAAGAATTTTACCATGTATGCGATTGATGATGTATAAAAGTTATTCTAACATAATAATAAAGAATAGAATAAATGTAAGAATTTCACCATGTATGCGGTATTGATGTGAAAAGTTATTCCAACTTAATAATAAAGAATGGAATAACAACTCTTACGAGTATTGAAAGAAAATAACTCTCCTCATGAATACGAAAAGAATAATACCCCTTACCTCAAAAGAAGATCGGATACCGAATAAGTGAGGTAGCGAGACTTCTTCTTCTTTCTCTCTATAATTTCTCTCTATAATAATTGCTCTATAGCTTTAGTGAATTGGTGAGAAATGAAGGAAGAATGAGCTTATTTATAGGAAAATATAGTTTCGATAATTGCACGTTTTGGGGCTCAAAATATTACAATACAATACCTTCAACTTTTCTTTTATTTTTAATTTAGTCCTGCAAGTATTATCAAACTTGCACCACCTCCCCTAATAGTAAATAATGTGAATCAATATTTCAATCATTTGAATCAATAGTTATAATCATGTGAAAATACGAATTATAGTATAGTACTTCCATCTATACCTCAATTTTTAACTTAGTCATGCAAGTATTATCAATCTTGCACCAACTCCCCTAATAGTAAAAGAATGTGAATCAATACTACACACATGTGAACAAATAGTTATAATCATGTGAATTAATAGCAATTAATTGCTCATTTATCCTAAGCATCAATTACTGATTGGTCAAGATAACTTCCAGACATCAATTATTATCGAAATAAATGTCGATTTCCACTAACACTAATAATTCCAACACAATAGAACTATCAATCATCTTTAATCAACACGGATTTATTCATCATTAATATTATAACTCACAATATTTAACAACCAGGTCGTTCTCAGGAAAGATGAGGCTTTCCGATAAGAATTTCTCCTTATTGGCGCGCAATTAGATGACAAAACCTCTCCTTGACAGAACTTCTAGACATTGTAAATATTGAAATTTAATAATATGAATAACTTTTTTCGCCTCAATTATTGATTTAATAATATATCATATAATGCGATGATACTGTGACAATAATCGAATCAATAATATGAGAGATATGATGCAAAGAATTATCGTAATAATAATTGAGTATAACCGAGTGACTTCTCACGTAAGCATCAATAATCAATACCGTGATACTATGCAACCACGCCAGACATCGTACTTTTACTACCGGGTAGTTCAACAGTTTAACTAAGAAAACTTTCACCGTTATTTTTATAAAAAGATAATTATGTCATTTTCTAACTACGACAATACTTCCGTTGTAGGTCTACTAATGATTGTGCCGTCGCATTTAATATTCCCCGTTAAAACGAATATTCCCCACCAATCGAATATTATATAACCACTTGCTTACTTTGCAAAATTTGTAAATATTACCCACAACTATAACATTATATCAAATCCACACCATAATATTCAAAAATATATTTTGAGAAAATTAATCTTTATACATAAAAGTTGGGGTCTTACAGTATTCATCACATGAAGTAAGTGGAATTCATCAAGCTGGAGCAGAACAATATGACTATATATCAATACGAGGCTAAGTTTGCCGAGTTATCCTGGTTTGCATCCCATTTGGTTGATAATGAGGAGCGAATGACGCGAATATTTTTGAGAGGTTTGAAATCCAAAATTCGTCAATACCTTATTTCTCACAAACTGTGTTTGTATTTAGATGTTATGAATAGGGCTCAGTTATTGGAGTGCGATAATAAGTTAGCCCAACCAAAAGATAACAGCTGGCAAAACGATAATGGTCATACCAGTGGCAACAGTCATCGAAGCAGTGATAACAAACGTGGAGGAAATTATCATCCAAAAATGGTAACCACTTCGGTGGTAATCCTGGCCAAGATAATAGAAGAAATGAGTAAAGTGGAAATTTCAAAATGAGAAGATTCAACAATGATAGAAATACAACATCATCAACACTCATTTTTAAGGACGGAAAACGACCATCGGTCGTATGCTACAGATGCAGAGAGGAAGGACACATCAGTCCAAACTATACGCAGCAACCCAAAGTTGGTTTTAATCACAGAAAGTAAGGTCACCTAGCTCAATTTTGTCGTGCAGCGAAGTCAAGTCCAGCTGGGATGGTGACACTAAAGGCTGTCCCAGACAAGTCAAAGTTGGTAGTTCAAGGGCATTTCATGTTATTTTGCATTGCATGTACTGAGAACTCCTTTGGTGTAAAAGTGCAGGATATGGCATAACTTGGTGAAGTTAGATGGCATGAGGCTAATGGACGCATAATGCGAGGAACAAGTGGAGATATGTAACTGAGACTAGATGAAGGAAAAGTGACATGACAAAGAAGCAATGGCAAAGAGGACAAAGCAAGAGCAGCGAATGTAACTAGAATCCGCATCGCAGCAGCTGCATGACAACTATAAAGGCAGACAAACTCATGCGCGCCCGCCGCCGATCACCCGCTTTTGATGATTTTTTGAAGAGGCACGCCCGCGCGATGAATACAAAGGGGAAGCGCGCTGCACAAGGCCGACATCGAGGGTCACGAAATGCTTTTATTTTAATTTTTAATTTGGAAGAGTTATAATCGATTAAAATAATTCTGGTTAGTACTAGACGTAGGATTCAATAGTTTTTACGTGTTTTTCATATTGGAACTATGGTTTTACACTTTGAGGGATTTCCAACGTAGAACTAAGCCTAAACTTCATATTTTCTACTTCTTCTTTGGATTTTCAATCATTGTGGATAAACAACTGTTCTTTTGCTGGATTTTAATGAGGATTTGAACGTTACTATTGGATTGTAATCAGCAATTGGGTTTGATCGATTCTATCCTTTTTCCTTTAATTGTTTGCTTATTATCCATGTTTTGCTTTGATGTCATGATGGCTTTTGGTTTAGTCATGAACTAAACTCCATTATGGGATTCTAACGGATTTTAATATGTAGTTTAATTGCATGCTTGATTGCTGGACTGTTTTACATATCATAAGGGTTTTCTATCATGGTTGATTTGCATGCATGAATGATTGATCACCATTCATTTTAGGTACTTGTATGGAATTAAAAAATAACATACGGGTATGGATTGTAATCATGATAGCATGCGTATATGGGCTGTTTTGTGTAGCTTTGTATTTCATGAATCAGATAGAAATATACTGTTTCACCGTATGAGTTAAATAAGGGCTTGTGCTTAAATTCAATATGGTTGCAATTTCACATAGACGTATAGTGATTTTGGTTATATTGATGATTACACGGTGTCTATTGCATGTGGATGTTGTGTAAGTAGGTCATAATGCAATGAAAAATGGTTATGTCAACATTAGTGCTCTTGGCTACTTTCCTGTGATATGTGAACGATCTTGCATGATGGTGGTAATTAGATGAATTATTAAATGAAGTTAGGATCCCATTATTTCCAGATTTGATTTATTTCGTTATTATTTTTATTTTAGTTGTTATTTGATTTTATAGTAATTTGCATTCATAATCATAATTACTGGTTTAAGCTTATAAAAATAGTGATAGAGTTGATGCATAATAATTCGATTTAGCAACTTTCTCCGTGGATTGATACTCGATTTACTCTGTATTGCTTGTTGACACATGTATACTTGCATGAGTTAGAGCTCTTTTGTTAGAACTAAAAAAGAGGTAACACACCCAAAAATCGAAAAACCCGAATGAAGTTATCACGGGTAAGCTAATCATAAACTCTTGCAAAGTCTATACCTTATTAGATATCGGTTCTACCCATTCTTTTATTTCACCTGCTTGTGCTCAACATTTAAATTTGACTCTAGAGAAATTAAACTTTGACTTATCTGTTGAAACTCCATTGGGAGATACCTTCATTACATCCACTATTTATAAATCTTGTTTGATTCAAATCGACACTTTCACATTACCTGTTGATCTCATCTCTTTGAAAATACTTGCATTTGATGTGATTTTAGGGATTGATTGGTTAACTACTCATCATGCTAAAATTGATTGTTTTTGTAAGGTTGTTAGCTTTCATATTCCTAACCAACCTATTCTGCGAATTCAAACAACCAAACCACTAAAGTCAATCATTGTCATATCAAGCCATAAAGTCATTCGTTTATTAAAAAATGGATGTCAAGCTTTCTTAGCCCATGTCACAGATTTAAACAAAAATATGTCAGATTTGAATGATATTTCTATTGTTAATAAATTTCCTGACGTATTCCCCGAAGAACTTCCTGGCCTACCCCCAGAGCGTGAAATTGAATTTTGTATTGACCTTGAACCTGGTACAAAACCCATTTCCAAAACCCCATATCGAATGGCTCCTATTGAACTTCAGGAGTTAAAAACCCAATTGCAGGAATTGTTAGACATCGGTTTCATTCGTCCTAGTACATCTCCTTGGGGTGCTCCTGTTTTATTCGTAAAGAAGAAAGATGGGAGTATGCGACTTTGCATTGACTATCGGGAGTTAAATCATGTCACCTTCAAAAATAGGTACACATTAACTCGATTGATGACCTGTTTGACCAGTTACAAGGTGCTAAATTCTTTTCAAAAATCGATCTTCATTCTGGATATCATCAGTTAAAGATTAAAACTGATGGCATTCCAAAGATTTCTTTCAGAACTTGGTACGGGCATTAAGAATTCATAGTCATGTCTTTTGGATTGACTAATGCTCCTATTGCCTTCATGGATATGATGAACCGAGTATTCAAGGAATATTTAGATCATTTTTTTGGTTGTCTTTATTGATGACATCCTTATATACTCCAAAAGCCATGAAGATCATGAGCTACACTTGAGGCTGATACTCTAAAAGTTTTGTGAAAACAAGCTATACGCCAAGTTGAAGAAATGTGAGTTCTAGCTTGAAGAAGTAGCATTCCTTGGGCACGTGATATCGAATCATGAAATATCAGTTGATCCGGCGAATATTAAAGCAATACAAAGTTGGGAGAAACCTAAGTCAGTAACCGAAGTACGTAACTTTCTGGGCTTAGTTGGTTATTATCGGAGATTTGTGGAAGGATTTTCTCGAATCGCCACTCCATTAACTCAGTTGACTCGAAAAGATATAAATTTCGGATGGAGAGAGGAATGTGAGAAGAGTTTTCAAGAACTAAAGAGAACATTCATTTCAGCACCTGTTCTGATAATATCATCAAGTTCAGAGGGATTTGTCATCTACATCGATGCTTCAGGCAGAGGTTTAGGATGTGTTCTCATGCAACATGGAATAGTCATAGCCTATGCCTCACGACAACTCAAAGAATATGAGAGGAATTATCCTACTCATGATCTAGAGTTAGCAGCAGTCATTTTCGCGTTAAAGATCTAGAGACATGACCTGCACGGGGATAAAGGGAGATCTATATAGATCATAAAAGCCTCAAATATTTCTTCACCCAGAAGGAACTCAACATGCGGGAATGACGTTGGCTCGAGCTGTTGAAATATTACGATTATACCATTCAATACCATCCTACAAAAGCGAACGTGGTAGATGACGCGTTGAGTAGAAGATCATATGCGGATACGAGTGCGATATTGTCAACGTAAAGGCCCATTTCATATGACTTACAAAGGATGAGGATAGAGTTAAAAACCTCAGGGACCCATGTGATGATGTCAAATATACGAGTAGAACCGACTTTAATCGATAAAGTTTAAGCTGCTCAAGTTACAGACCCGGAGATGATGCATATGAAGAAGAAAGTACAAGAAGGTGTTATTCTAGAAGCAAGAATCGACGAAGAAGGAAACTCCAGACTTTGTGTTCTTAACAACTTTGATTTGAAGTATAAAATCACGATGGAGGCACACAACACACCGTTTGCAATCCATCCCGGGAGTTCCAAAATGTATCATGCTCTTCGACATACATTTTGATGGAGCAATATGAAGAGAGAGATAACAGAGTTTATCTTAAGGTGTTTATCTTGTCAACGTGTCAAGGCAGAGCATCAAGTACCAAAAGGTCCATTGCAACTACTTGAAATTTCAGAATGGAAGTAGGAGCACATTAACATGGATTTCATTACTGGTCTTCCCAAGGTTTCTCTAGGCATAGATGCAATTTGGGTCATTGTTGATAGATTAACCAAGTCTACTCATTTTTACCGATACGAAAAACTTATTCATTTGAACGTCTTGCTCATATATACATAAATGAGATTATAAGACTGTATAGTATGCCAGTATCAATAGTTTCTGATCGAGACCCAAGATTCACTTCACAATTTTGGGTCATTTTGCAGAAAGCTATGGGCACAGATTTACGATTCAGTTCTGCATATCATCCTCAGATGGACGGGAATTCGAAGAGGACTATTCAAAATCTTGAAGATCTATTAAGACTCTGTGTACTAGACTTCAAAGGAAGTTGGGACAAACACTTACCATTAGTGGAATTCTCCTATAATAATAGTTATCAAACAAGTATAGGCATGGCTCCATTCGAGGCGTTGTATGGACGAAAGTGTCGTTCTCCAGTATGCTGGGATGAGGTGGATGAAGCAACGTTGATGGGACCAGAATTGGTATGTATGACTATGGAAAAGATTCAAATGATCCGGCAAAGTATACAAACTTCATAAGATCGACAAGAGTTATGCTGATTTTCATCGAAGGGACGTGTAATTCAATGTTGGAGATTATGTATTGTTACGTGTTGCTCCATGGAAAGGTGTTACGAGATTTGGAAAAAGCGAAAAGCTCAACCCTCGATTCATTGGTCCATCTAAAATCCTCGATCGAGTAGGAACTGTGGCCTATAGACTCGCCTTACCACCAAGTATGTCTCGTGTTCATAACATTTTTCACATAGCTGTGTTACGTAAATATATGAAAGACCCAAATCACATTATTGAATTAGAACCAGATGAAATAGCGGAAGATTTAATGTATAAAGAGGTACTTGTTAAAATCTTGGATAAGAAGGAACATATTCTACGCTCAAAGGTTATACCTCAAGTTAAAGTTTTATGGAGAAACCATGATATTAAGGAAGTGACTTGAGAGATAGAATCTAAAATGAAAACAAGGTATCCTCACCTATTTGACATACCAGGTACGTACACCAATTTCGAGGAAGAAATTTCATAAGGAGGGGAGGTTGTAAGACCCCAACTTTTTATGAATAAAGATTTAATTTATATAAATATTATTTTGAATAATAAGGTATGATTTGATATAATGGTATAGTTATGGGTGATATGTGTAAATTTTGCAAAGTGAGCAAGTTGTTATAAAATATTCTTTTTATCGGGAAATATTCGTACAACGGCACAATCATTGGTGGACCCCACAATGGAATTATTGTCGAATATAGAAAGCGACAGAAACAACCTTTTATAAAAATAACGACAAAACTTTTACCGTTAACTGTTGAAATATCCGGTGATAAAAGTACAGTAATACGCGTGGTTGCACAGTAGCACACAATATTGTACAATATCTCTGATTATTGATGCTTACTTAATAAGTCACTCAGTTTTATTAAATTATTGCCAACGTAGTTGATGCATAGTATCTCATATTATTGATGTAATTATTGTCACAATATCATCTGCATAATATTTTATATTATTAAATCAATAATTGAGACAACACAGTTATTCATATTATTATTTGTATTATTGACAATGTCTAGAATGTACTGTCAAGGAAAGGGGTTAGGTTATTTAATTACGCGCTAATAAGGAGAAGTCCTTATCGAAAAGCCCTTTCTTTCCTGGGAATGATATAGTTGTCAATATTGTGAGTTATAATATTAATGATGAATAATTATTGAAAGATTAAAAATGTGTTTATTGAAGATAAGTGATTTGTGGTAAATATTTATTCAATTTTTGATATAAATAAAGGGGTTTATCATGAAGTATTTGTTGTAAGTTTATCTTATTACATGGACCTCCACTTACTCATTTTTGCAAAATCACCGGTAGAAAGTTATCTCAGTTTTGTTTTATTATTATTATAATAGTAATAAAACAGAATTTTTTTATATAAAACAGAATACTTTTTATATTATATATAAATTTATTTGTTTTATTAGATTATAAATAGAATATATTATATTTTATATAAAGTTTTTTTGTTTTATTAGAATATTTTATTGCACAGTAATGAATAGTAAAAATTAGATTTTCTGCCAATTCTGTGCCCATGAATTCTTTACTATGCATCCGTGATTTTCTTAAATAGTGCCCTGCCATTCTCCTATAAATAGGATACTTAGTTAAGAAATGAAAATCACACCAGAATCAGAGAATTCTGCTTCTATAATATTGTGCGTATTTGTTTCTAGTATAAGGATATTTTGAGTGTAGCAAATAGTGCAAGCTTTCTTCAAGAATATCTTCGCTATACCAGTCGGAATTAGTCTCCTACTAAGGTAAGTGATACTATTTTTGTTCAATATTCGTAAGAAATATTATTTTCTTCCATACTCTATAGTATATAAGTAATATTATTTCGTTTCATATTCCTAAATCTACACTTATTTTGATAAGTATTGCTTCTATACTCCCTGAAATTAGTAGAATATCCTTGAATTTTACGCTTCATCTAGTATCATTTCACTAAAATATTTTTTTGAACTTTCGTATTAAATTTCAATTTTTTCATACCGGGGTACTATTCAGACGGGTACTATTCACCTGGGGTACTATTTATGACAAAATTGGTTTTATTTTCTGTCCAAATTATTTTTGATACATGAATATAGTTCTTGAATTTTACTCCAAAATTAATTACCATGTTAACAATTTGGACATTTTTAAACTCTGGATAAATTGAATTATAAATGTTTAATATTTATCCTTTATCTCACTTAATTGATTTCTTATATCATTGTCATCATCCTCAAGCTTATATTGTGGTGAAAGTCATATTTGGCCCATAGTGCATAGATGGACTGTTGATTGATATGATTATGACAAGAAATTGCGTATTGGTATAATCATGACTTGAATGTTACAGACAAATAATGTGGTGAAAGTCATCTTTGGCCCGTTGTGCATAGATGGACAATTATTTGATATGATCATGATCACTGGTAATACTAACGAATATCATTGGCCTGTAGTGCATGGATAATTCGATGATGTGAAATATTTATTGAGTTGTGTTATAGAGATAAAAATATTGATGATGAACTTTTAAATCATAGAAGATAGTAGACATCACGCTCTACTTGACTCTTCTAATGGATTGCTTGTTCCGCTGTAGATGTTGATCTAAACTTGTTGTCTATTGTATTCTATCAATTTTTACATTGTTGGGGACTAAGGATAATTTATTCTACATTATCTTAGTCATAATATTCTTTATTGGGCTAGTTGATCTCACCCTTTTTTTTTCATTTTTCTCTTCAGGAAATGAGAATATAGCTGGGACTAGTCGGGGAATGGAGTGGTGGTCCAAGATGGTGGCTATAGTAGTCCTCACTATTCTACAAAATAGTGTGATAATAATTATAATGAAGACTTATTTTGAGTTTAGATATTATTTATGAGACAATATTTATATTGAAACTCACAGTTTACGTTTTGTCGTATTTTTCACGACAATTAATAATTGTAGAAATGAAGTTTGTATTTAAATTATGTACCATGTATTTGACAACTCAGAATGGGTTGTGTAGACCTATTTTGGGGGTGTCACACTTTATAACCTGTAAATAAGTGAAATAAAAAAATAAGGGTTGAAGAAAGGAAAAACTCACATGATGAAAGGAAAGATTTGGGCCAAAATCACAAGCGAGTTATTTTACTCGGTTAATAGAAATTTGGAAGAATTATCTAAATTATCAACCAAAATTGCCTATAACCCCTAATAAAAGCTAAATCACTGTATGACTTTCAATATATATTGCTCCTCTTGTCACCAATACACTTTGCGGCGCCATTATAAACAATTAAAATCCTTAAGAATTTTCTTTTAAAAAAACCCTACCTATACACATACATATGTCCGAAGAATTTTGTATATAATATGTAAATAAAAAATTATAATTATAATTATAATTTGTGTTCTTGATTTGAAGAAAAAAAAGAATGGAACAAAATGGTGAATTCGGAGCTTCAAGAGCCATTTAAGAGATTTATGAGTTTAGAGAGAGAAAGTAAATATGTTTTTTTATTTTAGTTATCATTGATTAACAATCGTAGAGTGAATCAATGAAATCGTAGAGTGAAATCAATTATTTGGAATCCGCAGTATTTAAAAACTAAAAAAAATTTAAATTTGGTCAATACGACGTCTTTTTCCAATCGGTCAGCCATACTTAGCGTTCGCAGTTTAATACTGCGGACGACACTTATTTAAAAATGACATCGTTTCCTAAATGGCCAATCATACTTAGCGTCTTCAGTTTAATAGTGCGGACGAGGGAATTTCAAAAGGAAGGTATTTTGGACATTTATCCCGTTTGTAGTATTAAACTGCAGAATACTGAAAACTAAATTGTTGACGGGAACAATATTAATTGTTCGATATTTTGGATTAATGCTCAAGATCTGTTGTAACGATAACCTTAATTTGTCAACATTAGCTATGAATTATTCACTATGCGACCTCTTTCTCTCTCTCACTACGAACAAAAGAAGAAAGAAATGTAAAAGCTCCGGCGATTTCAACGTGACTCCGGCTAAATCGACATGACTTCAGCGATTTCGACACTCGTAACGTTAAGGTAAAGCTCCATAACTGTAATAATTTTTTATTTTTGTTTCTAGCGTAAGAAAATTAAGCTTTATTAGGTGGTAGAATTTCTGTTAAGAATTTATTCAAAATTTCTCTCTTTTAATTTTTCGGATTTAATTTATAGGCTAAATTAAAATTATTGTTGATAGGTTTTATGATTATAAGAATCAATGTTGTTGTTTTTTTGTTTTTTAACTGTAGGAATGGATGATAATTTAGAGGACAAAGTACGCGGTACTGATGAATGTGGTGATAATGTAGAAAATAATGAAATGGATGTAGAGAATATATATGAAAATTGAAAGGGAGAGTTTTGAGTCAATAAAAGAAGTTAGAAGTGATGAAGGTAGGGAAAATTTTATTTATAATCTGCAAGTAGTCGACCATCTCAAACCTAGTGTTGGAAAAGAATTCCAAATAATAGATGAAGTTAAGGATTTCTACAATCCATGTGCTAAAGATGCGAGATTTAGTATTCGAAGTTGGGTTACTAAGAAAATTGAAGGAAATGATGAACTGAAAAAGGAAAGAGTATATTTGTTTTAAACAATGTAAGGGAATAATAATTGCAGATGGTTAAACTAAAAGGAGTCGGGGATCAATAAAAGAGAGTTGTAAAACAAAGGTAACTGTGTTAAAAATAAATTAGGGGTCATATGTAGTCACCCAATTTATTGAAGATCATAGTCACCCTTTGGCAACTCCATCAAAGAAGCATTTATTAAGATCTCACCGAAGTATTTCGAGTGCGCAAAAGTGTTTGACTCAACAACTTATTGTGATAAATATACCCTCACATTAACAAGTCAATTTCTTTGGAGTACATGCTTGAGGGTTTGAAAATATTGGGTGTACACAAAAAGACTTATATAATTATGCAAGGGATAGACATAATGAGTTGAAGGGGCATGACAGAGAAATATTGAGTGAGTTTACAAATTAGAAAAGGGAAAGAATCCATCATTCACTTATGAAATTAAGGTAGATAATGAACAGAGGATAACACATTGGTTTTGGGCTAATGCTACCTCTAGATGGGTATATAGTTTTTATGGTGATGTAGTCATCTTCAATACGACTTCGATATGACATACAACACCAATTGCTATGGGCTAATTTTTGCACCACTAATGGGAATAAAACAAACATGGTCAAACCATAATTTTTATTTTTGCATTCTTAATTGTTGAGACCTCGGATTCATTTGTCTAGTTATTCAACCAATTTTTAAAGGCTATGACTGGTGATGCCCCAAAAATGATAATTAGTGATCTAGATCCCGCGATGTCTAAAGCAATTTTAGAAACTCTTTTGGATACTTTTCATAGATACTGTAGTTGGCACATATTTACAAAATTATCTTAAAAGCTAGACTCGGTGAAGTATAATGCTCACTATAATGAATTTGGCGATTGTATTAGGAATTCAGAGTCTAAAAAAGAGCTTGATTTGACATTGACAGAGCTTGATGAGAGGAACGAGTTACATGACAACAAATGGTTACAAACAATGTATAAAATTCGTTCAAATTGGGTGTCTGCTTATTGTAATCATGTTTTCTCGGCCAATGTGTCAAGAAGCCAACGAGCGGAAAACTCTCACGCATTTTTCAAAAGATATGTATCTAAGAATAATTCATTAATTGCTTTCATAATTCAATTTAGTAAGGGGCTAGTACGCCAACGTCAAGAAGAGTTGTTGGCCAATCACAAAGACGTGATTGAGAAGCCTAAAGTGAAGATGAATCATTACTTTTTGTTCCAAATGATTGATTTATACTTGGGAAATGTTTTATAAATTCGAAGATGAGATATTGGAATGCTTGAATTATTGTGTTAAGCTTATCAAGGAGAGTGATAATCAATGCGTGTTTCAATTACATAGGAAAAAAGTGTTCACACGTAGAGTGCGAGAACTTATTTATAACACAGAATTGGTTTTTTTCTTCATGTAATTTCCACAAGTTTTAGAGTATAGGGATACCATGCAGACATGTGCTTGGTTACTTGCACAAAATGCATGATTTTGACAAATTACCACAACAATACATCTTGAAAAGGTGGACCAAGAAGGCAAACTCCAAGATAGTGGTCGATAATGAAAGTGGCATAATGATAAATAGTGACAAAGAATATCTAATCAAGCCGACTGAATTAATTCAATGTTCTTTGGATGTTATTGATAAAGCCCTCACAAGCTAAGAAGGAATTAATTTTTATAAAGATGCTTTGTCTCATGCACTCGAATCAATCAATCTTGTTGTAAATACTGGTAAAAGTTCACAATATGGAATTGGTGCAAGTGTAGTCTCTGGGAAGATAAGTCACTACAAGAAAAAGATTTTTCTGCAACCGCCTTACAGTGACCGTGTACGATCGCCAATAGCCATCAGTGACCGAAAGCGATCACTAATGTAGGTCCCACGTAATATGGTCGCTGAGAGGACATTAGAGACCGTCTTTGTGACGCCCCCAAAACAGGTATACATCACCCATCTTGGGTCGCCAGATACATGGTACAGAATAAAACTACAACTTAATTATACAAGTGTTGTGTCAAATACGACAAAACATAGCTGAGAGTTTTAACACGAATATTGTCTCATAGACAGTATTCAAACTCAAATGAAGTCCTCATTACATTTATTATCACACTATTTCATAAAATAGTGAGGACTACTATAGCCACCATCTCAGACCATCACTCCATTCCTTGACTAGTCCCGGCTATATTCTCATTTCTTGAAGAGAACAATGAAGAAAATGGTGAGCTTAATTAGCCTAGTAAGAAATATTATGACTAAGATAATGCAAAATAAATTATCCTTAGCATTCAACAGTATAACAACTGATAGAATACAATAGACAACAAGTTTTAGATCAACAACTGCAGCGGAACAAGCAATCCATTAGAAGAGTCAAGCAGATCCTGATATCTACTATCTTCTATAATTTAAAAATTTATCATCACTTTTATCCCTGTAATACTCATTAACAGTTCTTTATTATACCCAAGATAAAGAGAAATTTCATCACCTGTCTTCACCTGAAACACTAAAGATTTTAGTTAAATTCACAATTCATGTTTATAATAATGTGAATCAACAGTTCCTCCTTGCCACAAAGGCTTAATAGAACGTTTACTCAATATCCTTACCCCAAAGGCTAAAGATATTCAAATGTAATAACAATGATCATACCAATCAGTTGTCTATCTTTGCACTACGGGCCAAAGATATTAAACTATAAAACCAATGGTCATGATCATACCAATCAATTGCATGTCAGTGCACTACGGCCAAAGACATTCAATTGTTAACTAATGGTCATAATTTTGCCAATCACATCATCAAATTATCCCTGCACTACGGCCAAGGATATTCGTTAGTATCACCAGTGGTCATGATCATGTCATACACATGTCCACCTTTGCACTACGGGCCAAAGCTATCAATCAACAGTTCATCTTTGCACTACGACCAAAGATATCAATCAACAATTCTTCTTTGCACTACATGCCAAAGACATATAACTGTAAAACCAATAACCAACAGTCCATCTATGCACTACGGGCCAAAGATGACTTTTAACGCAATATAAGTATGAGGATCATGACAATGATATAAAGAATCAATCAAATGAGATAAAAGATAAATATTAAACATTTATAATATAATTTATCCAGAGTTCAAGAATATCTAAATTTTCAACATAATCACCAATTGTGGAGTAAAATTTAAGAATAATATTCATGTATCAAAAATTAATTTGGACAGAAAAGAATCAATTTTTTGTCGTGAATAGTACCCCATGAATAGTATTTTGTAAATAGTACCCCATGAATAGTACTTCGTGAATAGTACCCTGTGAATAGTACTTCATAAATAGTACCTCGTGAATAGTACTTCGTGAATTGTACCCTCGAGTGAATAATACCCGAGTGAATATTATCCCGTAAATAATACTCCGAGTGAATAGTACCCCATAAATAATACCCCGAGTGAATAGTACCCCGTAAATAATACCCCGAGTGAATAATACCCGAGTGAATAATACCCCGTAAATAATACCCATAATGAATAGTACCCGAGTAAATAGTAAGAAATAATAACCCTTACGAATAAGAAATGAATAACATCCCTTGCGAATATTGAACGAAAATAATATTCCTTATGAATATTGAACGAAAATAATATTCATACGAATATAAAAAATAATATCTCTTCAGAATATGAAATAAATAATACCCCTTACCTTAGAAGAAGACTGAATACTGAAATAGTGAAGTAGCATAATACTCTTCTTCTTTCTCTTTATAGCTTCTCTCTCTATAATTGCTCTTGTGAGTCTTAGTGAATTGGTAAGAATGAAAGAAGAATGAGCTTCTATTTACAGGAAAACATAGTTTTGATAATTACACGTTTTGGGCCTCGAATTATTACAAAATAGTACCTTCATCTTTTCCTCTATTTTTAATTTAGTCATACAAGTATTATCAAACTTACACCACCTCCCCTAATAGTACATGCATGTGAATTAATAGTTCCATTCATGTGAACAAAAAGTTATATGCATGTGAACTAATAGCAATTAATTGCTCATTTATCCGGTTAATTACCCGATTGGTCAATTTAACACCCAGAAATCAACTATTGTCGAAATAAATGTCGATTTCCACAAACAATAATAATCCCGACACAATGGAAATATTTTTATCAACAATTTCATCTTTGAAATTTTTGAAGTTTGACTTTTTTTGAAAAAGTCAACTGCTGAAAAAAGTCAACCCCGACAAATTTTTTGTTTATAGTCTATTTTTACTAATTTCATCGTTCCGGACTCAAATATCTCATCCGCGTCTCCAAATTCAACTCCGAACTCAAATTTGATTTTTAATAACATTCATCATTAATATTATAATTCACAATATTTAACAACCAGATCATTCCCAGGAAAGAGGGGGCTTTCCGATAAGGGTTTCTCTTTATTGGCGCGCAATTAGGTGACCAAACCTCTTTCCTCGACAGAACTTTTTAGACATCGTCAATATTGCAAATAATAATATAATAACTTTGTCGTCTCAATTATTGATTTAATAATATAAAATATTGTGACAATAATTGAATAAAATTGAGTGACTTCTCACGTAAGCATCAATAATCAAAGATACTGTACAATACCATGTTCTACTATGCAACCACGCGTATTACTGTACTTTTATCACCGATTATTTTATGACAACTTTCTTACTTTGAAATTTTTTCACATATCACCCTTAACTTTAACATTTTATCAATTTAACCATTTACTAAATAGAATAAAAATTATTGGAAAATTGAATACTTTCATTTAAAAATTCGAGATCTCACGGTCTTCTCAACATCGCATAATAAATACCAACGTGTGTCGCTGTCGAAGTTATTCTTGTGAGTCGTGTTAGAGAGGTTACGTGGCCCAAGCATTAGCGACTGAAGTGGTCGTTGACACAATCGAGTCATATTTGGTCGTTGAAAAGTATTAGCGACTGCATGCGATCGCTGTTTATTAATTTTTTTTAAAAAAATTGGTTATTTTTTTGATTTCCCAAATTTTTTTACCTGTTTTATATTCCAACACACAACAATATATATATATATATATATATAAATCTTATAAAACCAACATAATAATATATACATCCACGCATATTGTGATCATATATATACACAAGTACCGTCCGAGTAAATTTTATATACAAATGTGATAACGTACAATATAAACATGCATTTAATTATTCAATAGGTAAAATTGATGTATACTCAAATGTCAATTAACAAGACAAAGAAGGAATACAAATGCCTCCACGGATAAATATTGTGACGCACCCAAAATATGTATACATCACCCATCTTGAGTCACCAAATACAGGGTACAAAATTTAAATACAAACTTAATTATACAATTGTCGTGTAAAGTATGACAAAATATAAGCTGGGAGTTTCAACACGAATATTGTCTTCTAGACAATATCCAAACTCAAATTCAATATTATTACAATTATTATCACACTATTTCACAGAATAGTGAGGACTACTAATGCACCATCTCGAACCATCTCTCCGTTTCCCGACTAGTCCTAGCTATGTTCTCATTTCCTGAAGAGAACAATGAAAGAAAATGGTGAGCTCAACTAGCCCAGTAAGAAATATTATGACTAAGATGATGCAGAATAAATTATCGTTAGCCTTCAATAGTGTTAAATTGATAAAATACAATAGCCATCAAGTTTAACTGTAGCGGAACAAGCAATCCATTAGAAGAGTCAAGTAGAGCATGGTATCTACTATTTTCTATGATTTAAAAAGTTTATCATCAATTTTGTCGCTGAGACTCAGCTTAATAAATAATCAACATCATCGGATCATCCCTGCACTACGGCCAAGGATATTCATTAGTATCACAACCACGAATTATCCATGCACTATGAGCCAAGGATATTCGTGTTTTCACAAATGGTCATGATCATGCCAACAACTGTCCTTCAATGCACTACGGGTTAATGAGGACTTTTACCACATCATTTATAACATTACGGTCATGATTATACCGAATAATCCCTGATCATAATTATACTAAGTCCATATATGCACTACGGGACATAGATGACTTTCATCATAATATAATGAGGATGATGAAAATGATATAAGAATTCAATTAAAAGAAAACAAATGATAAATTTTTAAAGATTTATACTTTAATTTATCTAGAATTCAATAATGTCCAAATTGTCAACATGATACTTCTTTGTGGAGTAAAATTCAGGACTAATATTGTATCAAAAATGATTTGGATCGAAAAGAAATCAACTTTTGTCATAAATAGTACCCCGGGTGAATAGTACTCGAGTGAATAGTACCCCATAAATAGTACTTCGGTAATAGTAACCCCATGAATAGTACTTCGGGAATAGTAACCCCGTGAAAAAGTTAAAACTTATCAAGAATGCTTAGAATAATATTTCCATGAAATGATACTGGATGAAGCGCAAATATCAAGGATATTCTACTAATTCTATGGAGTATAGAAGCCCAAAACTTAACAAAAGGAGTGTAGAATTCTGAATTTGAAATGAAATAATATTACTTACATACTACAGAGTATGGAAGAAAATATTATTTCTTACGGGTATTAAACAAAAATAATATCTCTTACCTTAAAAAGAAGAGTACTCCGACTGGTAGGGCGGGGATATTCTTGAAGAAAATTTTTACTGTTTTCTACGCTCAAAGCTTCTTAAAACTCTAAATAAATACGCTCAATATTATAGAAGAAGAATTCTTTGATTCTTGTGTGATTTTCAATTCTAACTAAGCATCATATTTATAGGAGAATGAAAAAGATACTATTTGAGTTTTTTTCACGGGTGAACAGTTTGAGAATTCACGGGCACCGAATTTTTGATTTCATAAGATTTACTGTGCACTGCATAGTAAATACTATGCAAATAAAATATAATATATTATATTTTATATAAAAATAAAATTTATAATATATATATATATATATTTAAAACAAAACTGAGATAACTTTCTCCTGACTATTTTGAAAAATGGGTAAGTGGGGGTTCAAACAATACGCCAAACTTATAACAAATACTTCATAAAAATCCCCTCAATATTTTTAACAACATTTATTCATCATTATTATAACCCGCAATATTAACAACCAGATCATTCTCAGGAAAGAGGGGGCTTTCCGATAAGGATTTCTGTAAGACCCCAACTTTTATGAATAAAGAATAATTTTCTCGAAATATATTTTTAATTATTATGGTGTGAATTTGATATAATATTATAGTTGTGAGTAATATTTACAAATTTTGCAAAGTAAGCAAGTGGTTATATAATATTCGATTGGTCGGGGAATATTCGTTTTAACAAGGAATATTCATACGACGGCACAATCATTGGTAGACCCCACAACGGAAGTATTGTCATAGTTAGAAAATGACATAATTATCTTTTATAAAAAATAACTACGAAAGTTTTTACCGTTAAACCGTTGAACTACCCGGTAGAGTAAAAAATACGATGTACTGGCATGGTTGCGTAGTAGCACACGGTATTGATTATTGATGCTTACGTGAGAAGTCAATCGATTATACTCAATTATTATTACAAGATAATTCTTTGCATCATATCTCTCATATTATTGATTCGATTATTGTCATAGTATCATCTGCATAATATGATATATTATTAAATCAATAATTGAGACGACAAAGTTATTCATATTATTAAATTGCAATATTTACAATGTCTAGAAGTTCTGTCAAGGAGAGGTTTGGTCATCTAATTGCTGCTACCAATAAGGAGAATTCCTTATTGGAAAGCCCTCTTCTCTGGGAATGACCTTTGTTATAAATATTGTGAGTTATAATATTAATGATGAATAAGTTCGTGTTGATTAAAGATGAAATAGATAGTTCCATTGTGTTGGAATTATTAGTGTTAGTGGAAATCGACATTTATTTCGATATTAATTGATGTCTGGAGGTTATAATGACCCGGTCGTAATTAACCTTAGGATAAATGAGCAATTAATTGCTATTAATTCACATGATTATAACTATTTGTACACATGTGTGTACTATTGATTCACATTCTTGTACTATTAGGGGAGTTGGTGCAAGATTGATACTACTTGCATGACTAAGTTAAAATGGAGGTATAGATGGAGGTACTATAATCACGTAATTCGTATTTTCACATGATTATAACTATTGATTCACATGATTGAACTATTGATTCACATTATTTACTATTAGGGGAGGTGGTGCAAGTTTGATAATACTTGCAGGACAAAATTAAAAATGAAAGAAAAGTTGAAGGTATTATACTATAATATTTTGAACTCCAAAACGTGCAATTATTGAAATTATATTTTTCTATAAATAGAAGCTCATTCTTCCATCATTTCTCATCAATTCACTAAAGCTATAGAGCAATTATTATAGAGAGAATTATAGAGAGAAAAGAAGAAGAGAAGTCTGCTACCTCTACTCCAAAGATCCAGCTTTTTTAAGGTAAAGGGTATTATTTCTTTCATATTCATGAAGAGAGCTTCATTATTCCATTCTTTATTATTATGTTGAATAACTTTGTCATCTGCTAAGTACCGCATACATGGTGAAATTCTTCCATTATTCCATTCTTTATTATCCCGTTGGAATATCATATGCATCTTTATTATTACGCTGAACTGGTTCCATTCTTTATTATTCTGTTGGAATAACCTGTCTGTGTGGTCTATCGCATGCATGGTGAATTCTTTATTATTCCATTCTATATTATTATGTTGGAATATCCTGTCTGTGTGGATTACGCTAGATTTGGTTCCATTCTTTATTATTCTGTTGGAATAACCTATCTGTGCGGTCTATCGCATGCATGGTGAATTCTTCTGTTATTTCATTCTTTATTATTCTGTTAGAATATCCTGTCTATGCGGATTACGCATGACCTGGTTCCATTCTTTATTATTATGTTGGAATAACTCGCCATATGGATTATCACATGCATGGTGAATGATCCTTCGTATTCATTCCTTATTAAATTGTGGAAATGATCTGCATCACGTGGATTACCACATGGCGGGTGAAAATCCATTTGCGATTTCATATATTCTATGATACTCATTTGGTTAAAGTTTTGGCTTCTATACTCCATGAAATTAGTAGAATATCCGGATATTTGCGCTTCATCCCAGATCTTTTCATGGAAATATTCTTCTGAGCATTCTTGAATTTTACTCCACAAAGAAGTATCTTGTTGACAATTTGGACGTAATTGATTTCAAGATAAATTAACTTATAAATCTTTAAAATTTAATCTTGAACTTGTTTTATTGAATTATTATGTCATTGTCATCATCCCCATGCTTATATTGTGATGAAAGTCATCTTTGGCTTACGTGCATAGATGGACTTTGTATGATTATGACCAGGAATTATTCGGTATAATCATGACTTGTAATGTTATAAATGATGTGGTAAAAGTCCTCGATGCTTTGTAGTGCATTGTTGGGCGCTTTTGGTATGATTATGACCGAGAGATTATTCGGTATAGTCATGATCATTGATGATTTAATGAATATCCTTGGCGTAGTAGCGCGAGGATGACTCGATGATGTGGTTTATTTATTAAGCTGAGTCTCAGAGATAAAAATTGATGAAAACATTTGAAATCATAGAGGATAGTAGATATCATGCTCTACTTGACTCTTCTAATGGGTTTCTTTTTCCGCTGCAGTTAAACTTGATGTCTATTGTATTTTATCAGTTTAACATTGTTGAAGACTAATGATAATTTATTCTGCATTATCTTAGTCATAATATTTCTTACTGGGCTAGTTGAGCTCATCCTTTCTTTCACTGTTCTCTTCAGGAAATGAGAACGTAGCCGGGACTAGTCGGGGAACGGAGTGACGGTCAAGATGATAGCATTATTAGTCCTCACTATTCTATTAAATAGTGTGACAATAAATGTAATGAGGACTCCATTGAGTGTGGATATTTTCTAGATGACAATATTCTTATTAAAACTCTTAGATTATGTTTTGTCGTATTTTACACGACTGTTGTATATTTAAGTTGTATTTAAATTTTGTACAATGTATTTGGTGACTCAAGATGCATGATGTATACCTATTTTGGGGGCGTCATAGTTGGTATCAATGCTTAGGGATATGATCCCTGGCTGAGATGTGAGATAAGAACTAGGAGGGTAGAGACGGGGAATTCCTTCGCTAGTATGACCTACCTAAGTTTATTTGGTATTTAATTGGTCGGTCAGAGTATAGGGATAATATGTGATATGTTAATTAACCCTTGTTTTGTGGCAGTATTTGAAAATGACATCCAAAAATGTTGAGATAAACAATGAAAGCACATGAGGCCGTTGAGTCACCACAGATTAATGCCGGGATAATGTGCAATGAAAAGACAATAATCCTCATGTAAACAATAACACCGATGAAATGGTGAACGATGGGATATCCAGAGGCTTTATGTAATTCATGCAACATCAGGTGAAAGCGGCACCTGTCCAAAATGCAGATGGAAACACTGACAACTCTCAGACGGTCACCGCTAAGAAGTTCAAGGAGCTGGAACCACCGGAGTTTTTTGGAGAGCCAAAACCACTTAAGGCAGAGACATGGATAAAGCAGATCAACAAGATATTTGATGTCTTGGGATGCTCCGAGAGCAAAAGGTTCCTTTGCCACCTTCATGTTATGCGGCAGAGGCAGATTCTTGGTGGGAATCAGAAGCGTACTCAACTCCGCCGCAGATCAAGATGTCTTGGGAGAAGTTCCAAGAATCTGCTCAACGACAAGTACTTTCCCGAAAGTATTCGCTCACATGAAGGAGGTAGAGTTCATCAAGCTTGAGCAAAACAATATGACCGTGGCGCGGTACGAAGCTAAGTTTGCCGAGTTGTCTCGGTTTGCGTCCCACTTGGTTGATAATGAGGAGAGAATGACGCGGATGTTTCTAAGAGTTTTGAAACCCGAGATACGTCAATACCTTATCTCTCATAAACTGTGTTTGAATTCAAATGTTGTGAATAGGGCTCACTTATTGGAGCGCGATAATGAGTCAACCCAACCAAGAGAGAGCAGCCGACAAGTCGATAATACCAGTGGTAGCAGTCATCGAAGCGGTGATAACAAACGTAGAGGGAATCAACATGCCAGAAATGATAATTACTTTGGTGGTAATCATGGCCATGACAATATGAGTGGACATTTCAAGAAGAGGAGATTCAACAAGGATGGAAAGACGTCAACACCAGCACCTGTTGTTAAGGAAGGAGAATGACCACCGGTCGTATGTTACAAATGTGGAGGGGAAGGACATATAAGTCCAAACTGCATGATGCAGTCCAAAGCTTGTTATAATTATGGAAAAGAAGGTCACCTAGCCCGATTTTTTCGTGCACTAAAGTCAAGTCCAGCTAGGATGGAGGCATCAAAGGGTGTCCCAGACAAGACAAAACCAGTAGTTCAAGGGAGAACGTTTGTCGTAACCTCCCAAAAAGCAAGGAATCCGAACGAGGTGATCACGGGTAAGCTAATCATAAACTCTAACGAAGTTTATACTTTATTTGATACCGGTTCAACCCATTCCTTTATTTCTTCTACTTGCGCTCAACGTTTAAATTTGACTCCGGAGAAATTAGACTTTGACTTATCTGTTAAAACTCTGTTGGGAGAAACCTTCATTACATCAATGGTTTATAAGTCTTGTTTGATTCAAATCGGTAACCGCACATTACCTGTCGATCTTATTTCTTTGAAAATACTTACATTTGATGTAATTTTAGGGGTTAATCGGTTAACTACTCATCATGCTAAAATCGATTTTTTTTGTAAGGTTGTTAGTTTTCAGATTCCTAACCAACCTATTATGCGAATTCAAGCAACCAAACCACTAAAATCAATCACTGTCATATCAAGCCATAAAGCTATTCGTTTATTGAAAAATGGATGTCAAGCTTTCTTAGCCCATGTCACGGATTTAAATAAAAATACGTCAAATTTGAATGATATTTCTATTATTAATAAATTTCCTGACGTATTCTCTGAAGAACTTCCTGGCCTACCCCAAAAGCGTGAAATTGAATTTTGTATCTACCTTGAAACCGGTACAAAACCCATTTCCAAAGCCCCATATCGAATGGCTCCTATTGAACTTCAGGAGTTAAAAACCCAACTACAGGAATTGTTAGACACCGGTTTCATTCGTCCCCAAATACGCTCCTCAGGGTGTTCTGCCATTCTATTCGTAAAGAAGAAAGATGGAAGTATGCGACTTTGTATTGATTATCGGGAGTTGAATCATGTCACCATCAAAAATAGGTACCTGTTGCCTCACATTGATGACCTGTTTGACCAGTTGCAAGGAGCCAAATTTTTTTCAAAGATTGATCTTCATTTCGGATATCATCAGTTGAGGATTAAAACTAATGACATTCCAAAGACTGCTTTCAGAACTTGGTACAGGTATTATGAATTCCTAGTCATGTCTTTTGGATTGACTAATACTCCTGTTGCTTTCATGGATATGATGAACCGAGTATTCAAGGAATATTTGGATCACTTTTTGGTCGTCTTTATTGATGACATCCTCATATACTCCAAAACCCGTGAAGACCATGAGCAACACTTGAGGCTGATACTCCAAAAGCTCGTGAAAACAAGCTTTATGCCAAGTTGAAGAAATGCGAGTTCTGGCTTAAGGAAGTTGCATTCCTTGGGCACGTGATATCAAATCATGAAATATATGTTGACCTGGCAAAGATTGAAGCAATTTAAAGCTGGGAGCAACCTAAGTCAGTGATCGAAGTACGTAGCTTTCTCGGCTTAGCTAGTTATTATCGGAGATTCGTAGAAGGGTTTTCTCGAATCTCTACTCCATTAACTCAGCTAACTCGAAAAGATAAAAAATTCATTTGGAGCGAGGAATGTGAAAAGAGTTTTCAAGAACTCAAGAAGAGACTCATTTCAGCACCTGTTCTGACAATACCATCTGGCTTAGAGGGATTTGACATCTACAGTGATGCTTCAGGCAAAGGGTTAGGATGTGTTCTCATGCAACATGGGAAAGTCATAGCCTATGCCTCTCGACAACTCAAAGAATATGAGATGAATTATCCTACTCATGATCTAGAGTTGGCAGCAGTCATTTTTGCACTTAAGATTTGGAGGCATTATCTGTATGGAGAGAAGGTGGAGATCTATACGGATCATAAAAGCCTCAAATATTTCTTCACTCAAAAGGAACTCAACATGCGGCAACGACGATGGCTTGAGTTGTTGAAAGATTATGATCATACCATCCAATACCATCTTGGAAAAGCGAACGAAGTAGCTGATGCATTGAGTAGAAGATCATATGCGGGTACGAGTGCAATATTGTCAACGCAAATACCCATTTTGTATGACTTGGAAAGGATGGAAATAGATTTAAAGACTCTAGGGACCCATGTGATGATGGCGAATATATGAGTGGAACCGACTTTAATTGATAAAGTTAAAGCTGCTCAAACTACAGACCTAGAGCTGATGCGTATGAAGAAGAAAGTGCAAGAAGGTGCTATTCCGGAAGCAAGAATCGATGAAGAAGGAATACTTCGAGTCAACTCTGGACTTTGTGTTCCTAACGATTCTGACTTGAAGTATAAAATCATGATGGAGGCGCACAACACACCGTTTACAATCCATTCTGGGAGTACCAAAATGTATCGCGATCTTTGACATACATTTTGGTGGAGCAATATGAAGAGCGAGATAGCGGGGTTTATCTCAAGGAGTCTAACTTATCAATGAGTCAAGGCGAAGCATCAAGTGCCAAAAGGTCCATTGTAACCACTTGAAATTCCAGAATGGAAGTGAGAGCACATTACCATGGATTTCGTTACTGGTCTTCCCAAGGTTTCTCAAGGCATAGATGCGATTTGGGTCATTGTTGATAGATTGACCAAGTCTACTCATTTCTTACCGATATGAAAAACTTTTATACTTGAACGTCTTGCTAGTATGTACATAAACGAGATTGTAAGATTGCATGGTATGCCAGTATCCATAGTTTCTGATCGAGACTAAGATTCACTTCAAGATTTTGGGTTAGTTTGCAAAAAGCTATGGGCACGGATTTACGATTTAGTTCGACATATCATCCTCAAACGGATGGGCAGTCAGAAAGGACTATTCAAACTCTTGAAGATTTATTAAGACTCTGTGTCCTTGACATCAAGGGAAATTGGGACAAGTTCTTACCATTGGTGGAGTTTTTCTACAACAATAGTTATCAAGCAAGTATTGGCATGACTCCATTTGAGGCGTTGTATGGGAGAAAGTGTCGTTCTCCAGTATGCTGGGATGAGGTGGGTGAAGCAACGTTGTTGGGATCGAATTTGGTATGTATGACTACGGAAAAGATTCAAACGATCCGACAACGTATAAAAACCTCACAAAATCGACAAAAGAGTTATGCTGATCTTCATCGAAAAGACGTGGAATTCAATATTGGAGATCATATGTTGTTACATGTTGCTCCATGGAAAGGAGTTACAAGATTTGGAAAGAGAGGAAAGCTCAATCCTCGATTTATTGTCCCATTTTTAATCCTTAATCGAGTAGAAACTGTGGCCTATAGACTCGCCTTACCGCCAAGTATGTCTCGTGTTCATAACGTTTTTCATATATATGTGAAAGACCCGAACCATATTATTGAATTAGAACCAGACGAGATAGAGGAAGATTTAACGTATGAAGAGTTACCTGTTAAAATCTTGGATAAGATGGATCATATTCTACGCTCTAAAGTTATACCTCAAGTCAAAGTTTTGTGGAGAAACCACGATGTGGAGGAAATGACCTGGGAGTTAGAATCTGAGATGAAATCAAGGTAACCTCACCTCTTCGACATACCAGGTACGCACCCTAATTTCAAGAATGAAATTTCATAAGAAGGGGAGGTTGTAAGACCCCAACTTTTATGAATAAAGAATAATTTTCTCGAAATATATTTTTGAATATTATGGTGTGGATTTGATATAATGTTATAGTTGTGGGTAATATTTACAAATTTTTCAAAGTAAGCAAGTGGTTATATAATATTCGATTGGTGGGTAATATTATTCGTTTTAACAGGGAATATTAAATGCGACCAAGACAATCATTAGTAGACCCCACAACTAAGTATTGTAAGTAGTTAAAAAATGACATAATTATCTTTTTATAAAAATAATGGCGGAAGTTTCACCGTTAAACCGCCGAACTACCCATTAGTAAAGAAATACGATACTGGCGTGGTTGCATAGTAGCACTACGGTATTGATTATTGATGCTTACGTGAGAAGTCACTCGCTTATACTCAATTATTGTTACAATAATTGCTTTGCATCATATCTCTCATATTATTAATTCGATTATTGTCACAGTATCATCTACATAATATAATATATTATTAAATCAATAATTGAGACGACAAAGTTATTCATATTATTAAATTGCAATATTTACAATGTCTAGAAGTTCACATCGAGAGAGGTTTGGTCATCTAATCATGCGCCAATAAGGAGAAATCCTTATTGGAAAGCCCCTCTTTCCTCGGGAACGACCTGGTTGTTAAATATTGTGAGTTATAATATTAATGATGAATAAGTTCGTGTTGATTAAAGATGAAATAGATAGTTCCATTGTGTTGGAATTATTAATGTTAGTGGAAATCGACATTTATTTCGATATTAATTGATGTCTGGAGGTTATACCGACCCGATCAAATGGTAATTAATTAGGATAAATGAGCAATTAATTGCTATTAATTCACATGATTATAACTATTTGTACACATGTGTGTACTATTGATTCACATTCTTGTACTATTAGGGGAGTTGGTGCAAGATTGATACTACTTGCATGACTAAGTTAAAAATGGAGGTATAGATGGAGGTACTATAATCATAATTAGTATTTTCACATGATTATAACTATTGATTCACATGATTGAACTATTGATTCACATTATTTACTATTAGGGGAGGTGGTGCAAGTTTGATAATACTTGCAGGACTAAATTAAAAATGAAAGAAAAGTTGAAGGTATTGTACTATAATATTTCGAGCTCCAAAACGTGCAATTATTGAAATTATATTTTCCTATAAATAGAAGCACATTCTTCCTTCATTTCTCACCAATTCACTAAAGCTATAGAATAATTATTATAGAGAGAAATTATAGAGAGAAAGAAGAAGAGAGGTCTGCTACCTCTCTACTCCAAAGATCCGCTTTTTTTTAAGGTAAGGGGTATTATTTCTTTCGTATTCATGAAGAGAGCTTCACATTATTCCATTCTTTATTATTATGTTGGAATAACCTATCTATGCAAAAGTACCGCATACATGGTGAAATTCTTCATTATTCCATTCTTTATTATTACATTGGAATATCCTTTTCTCGTAGCGGATTACGCTGAACTGGTTCCATTCTTTATTATTACATTGGAATAACTTTCTGCATGCGGTCTATCACATGCATGGTGAATTCTTTGTTATTCCATTCTTTATTATTCATTGGAATATCCTCGCCCATGCATGCGATTACGCTAGACCTGGTTCCATTCTTTATTATTTTGTTGGAATAACCTGTTTGTGTGGTCTATCGCATGCATGGTGAATTCTTCTGTTATTCCATTCTTTATTATTCTATTGGAATATCTTGTCTGTGCGGATTACGCATGACCTAGTTCCATTCTTTATTATTCTTTTGGAATAACCTGTCTATGTGGATTCTCACATGCATGGTGAATGATCCTTCGTATTCATTCCTTATTAAATTGTGGAAATGATCTGTCTACGTGGATTACCGCACGGCGGGTGAAAATCCATTTGCAGTTTCATATATTCTATGATACTCATTTGGTTAAAGTTTTGGCTTCTATACTCCATGAAATTAGTAGAATATCCTCGGATATTTCAAGGCTTCATCCCAGATCTTTTTATGGGAATATTCTTCTGAGCATTCTTGAATTTTACTTCACAAAGCAGTATTATGTTGACAATTTGGACGTAATTGATTTCAAGATAAATTAACTTATAAATCTTTAAAATTTATTCTTGAACTTGTTTTATTGAATTATTATGTCATTGTCGTCATCCTCATGCTTATATTGTGATGAAAGTCATCTTTGGCTTACGTGCATAGATGGACTTGGTATGATTATGACCAGGAATTATTCGGTATAATCATGACCTGTAATGTTATAAATTATGTGGTAAAAGTCCTCAGTAGCCTGTAGTGCATTGTTGGATAATTTTTGGTATGATTATGACCAGAGATTATTCGGTATAGTCATGACCATTGAATATTTAATGAATATCCTTGGCCCGTAGTGCAGGGATGACTCGATGATGTGGTTTATTTATTAAAATTTGAGTCTCAAATGATAAAAATTGATGAAAACATTTTAAATCATAGAAGATAGTAGATATCATGCTCTACTTGACTCTTCTAATGGATTGCTTTTTCCGCTGCAGTTAAGCTTGATGTCTATTGTATTTTATCAGTTTAACATTGTTGAAGACTAATGATAATTTATTCTACATTATCTTAGTCATAATATTTTTTACCGGGCTAGTTGAGCTCACCTTTCTTTCACCGTTCTCTTGTGAAATGAGAACGTGGCAATGGACTAGTCGGGAAGCGGAGTGATTTGTCCGATGATAGCATTATTAGTCCTCACTATTACATTAAATAGTGTGTGATAATAAATGTAATGAGGACTCCATTGAGTGTGGATATTGTCTAGATGACAATATTCTTATTAAAACTCTTAGATTATGTTTTGTCGTATTTTACACGACTGTTGTATAATTAAATTGCATTTAAATTTTGTACCATGTATTTGGCAACTCAAGATGGGTGATGTATACCTATTTTGGGGGCGTCACAATTTCTCCTTATTGGCGCGCAATTTGGTGACCAAACCCTTTTCCTCGACAGAACTTTCTAGACATTGTTAATTATGCAAATAATAATGAGAATAACTTGTCATCTCAATTATTAATTTAATATTATAAAATATTGACAATAATGTAATCAATTAACGTGAGATACTATGCAGCAATTACTGTACCAATAATTGAATAAAACTGAGTGACTTCTCACGTAAGCATCAATAATCAATACTGTATGCTACTATGCAACCACGCGTATTACTGTACTTTTACCACTGGGTATTTTAATAGTTTAACAGTAAAACTTTCGCCGTTATTTTTATAAAAAGATATTTCTCTCACTTTCTCATTCCGACAATAATTCCGTTGTGGGGTCCACCAATGATTGTGTCGTCGTACGAATATTCCCTGTTAAAACGAATATTCCCCAATCAATCGAATATTTTATTACAACTTGCATACTTTGCAAAATTTATAAATACTACCCACAACTATAACATTATATCAAATCCACACCATTATATTCAAAAATATAATTCTAGAAAAAATTAATCTTTATTCATAAATGTTGGGGTCTTACAACCTCCCCTTCTTATAAAATTTTGCCCTCGAAATTAGGGTACGTACCTGATATGTCAAAGAGGTGAGGATACCTTGATTTCATTTCAGATTCTAACTCCTAGGTCATTTCCTTAACATCGTGGTTTCTCCACAAAACTTTGACTTGAGGTACAACCTTGGAGCGTAGAATATGTTCCTTCTTATCTAAGATTTTAACAGGTACCTCTTCATACGTTAAATCTTCCGCTATTTTTTCCATTTTTAACTCAATAATATGGTTCGGGTCTTCCACATATTTACGTAACATAGATATGTGAAAAATATTATGAACACGAGACATACTTGGCGGTAAAACGAGTATATAGGCCACAGTTCTTACTCGGTCAAAGATATAAAATGGGCCAATGAATCGAGGATAGAGCTTTTCTCTCTTTCCAAATCTTGTCACTTCCTTCCATGGAGCAACACGTAACAACACATGTTCTCCAACATTGAATTCCACGTCCTTTCGATGAAGATCAACATAACTCTTTTGTCGATCTTGTGAGGTTTTATACGTTGTCGGATCATTTGAATCTTTTCCATAGTCATTTGCACCAATTCTGGTCCCAACAACGTTGCTTCACCCACCTCATCCCAGCATACTGGAGAATGACACTTTCTTCCATACAACGCCTCAAATGGAGTCATGCCGATACTTGTTTGATAACTATTATTGTAGGAGAATTCCACTAATGACAAGAACTTGTCCCAACTTCCGTTGAAGTCAAGGACATAGAGTCTTAATACATCCTCAAGAGTTTAAATAGTCCTCTCCGACTGTGCGTCCGTCTGAGGATGATACACCGAACTGAATCGTAAATCCGTGCCCATAGCTTTCTGCAAACTGACCCATAATTGTGAAGTGAATCTTGGGTCTGGATCAAAAACTATGGATACTGGCATGCCATTCAGTCTTACAATCTCGTTTATATACATACGAGCAAGACGTTCAAGTGTATAAGTATTTCGTATAGGTAAGAAATGAGCAGACTTGGTCAATCTATCAATAATGACCCAAATTGCATCTATGCCTTGAGAAACCTTAGGAAAACCAGTAACGAAACTCATGGTAATGTGCTCCCACTTCCATTCTAGAATTTCAAGTGGTTGCAATGGACCTTTTAGAACTTGATGCTCCGCCTTGACTTGTTGACAAGTTAGACACCTTGAGATAAACTCTGCGATCTCTTTTTTCATATTGCTCCACCAAAATGTATGTTGAATGTGACACCCCCAAAATAGGTATACATCACCCATATTGGGTCGCCAAATACATGGTACAGAAATCAAATACAAACTTCTTTAATACAACTGTCATGTAAAAATACGAAAAAATATAGCTGAGTTTTTACATGAATATTGTCTTAGTGAATTGGTGAGAATGGAAGAAGAATGGGCTTCTATTTATAGGAAAATATAGTTTTGATAATTGCACGTTTTGGGGCTCGAAATATTACAGTATAATACCTTCATCTTTTTTCTTCATTTTTAATTTAGTCCTGCAAGTATTATCAAACTTGCACCACCTCCCCTAATAGTACATCATGTGAATCAATAGTACATTCATGTGAATCAATAGTTCTATATATGTGGAAAAAATAGTTACAGTATAGTACCTTCATTTATACCTCCATTTTTAAGTATTATCAATCTAGCACCACCTTCCCTAATAGTACATGCATGTGAATTAATAGCAATTAATTGCTCATTTATCCGATTAATTACCCAATTGGTCAATATAACCTCTAGAAATAAATTATTATCGAAATAAATGTCGATTTCCACTAACATTAATAATCCCAACACAATGGAACTATCAATTTCATCTTTAATCAACACGAACTTATTCATCATTAATATTATAACTCACAATATTTAGCAACCAGATCATTCCCAAGAAAGAGGGGGCTTTCCGATAAGGATTTCTTCCTATTGGCGCGCAATTAGGTGATCAAACCTCTCCTCGGCATAACTTTCTAGACATCGTCAATATTGCAAATAATAATATGAATAACTTTTTCATCTCAATTATTGATTTAATAATATAATATATTGATACTATAACAATAATTGAATCAATAATATGAGAGATATTATGCAGCAATTACTGTAGCAATAATTGAGTATAACTAAGTGACTTCTCACGTAAGCATCAATAATCAATACCGTGTTCTACTATGCAACCACGCGTATTACTGTACTTTTACCACCGGGTAGTTCAACAGTTTAACGGTAAAACTTTTGCCGTTATTTTTATAAAAAGATAATTCTGTCATTTTTTAACTACGACAATACTTCCGTTGTGGGATCCACCAATGATTGTGCCGTTGTACGAATATTCCCGGTTAAAACGAATATTCCCCGACAAATCGAATATTATATAACCACTTACTTACTTTGCAGAATTTATAAATATTACCCACAACTATAACATTATATCAAATCCACACCATAATATTCAAAAATATATTTCGAGAAAAATTAATCTTTATTCATAAAAGTTGGGGTCTTACATCGAAGATCACGATACATTTTGGTACTCCCATAACGGATTGCAAATGGTGTGTTGTGCGCCTCCATCATGATCTTATACTTCGAATCAGAGTCTTTAGGAACACAAAGTCTGGAGTTGATTCTAAGTATTCCTTTTTCATCAATTCTTGCTTCTAAAATAACTTTTTTTGCAATTTCTTCTTTATACGCATAAGCTCCAAGTCTGTAGTTTGAGCAGCTTTAACTTTATCGATTAAAGTCGGTTCTACTCTTATATTTGACATCATCACGTGGGTCTCTGGAGTCTTTAACTCTATCTCCATCCTTTGTAAGTCATACAAAATGGGCCTTTGCGTTGACAATATAGCACTCGTACCCACATATGATCATCTACTCAATGCGTCAGCTACCACGTTGGCTTTTCCAAGATGGTATTGAATGGTATGATCGTAATCTTTCAACAGCTCGAGCTAACGTCGTTGCCGCATGTTGAGTTCCTTTTGGGTGAAGAAATATTTGAGGCTTTTATGATCCGTATAGATCTCCACTTTCTCCCCAATATAGGTAATGCCTCCAGATTTTAAGTGCAAAAACGACAGCTGACAATTCTAGATCATGAGTAGGATAATTCCTCTCATATTCTTTGAGTTGTCGTGAAGCATAGGCTATGACTTTCTTATGTTTCATAAGAACACATCCTAACCCTTTGCCTGAAGCATCACTGTAGATGATAAATCCTTCCGAGCCAGATGGTATTATCAGAACAGGTGCTAAATGAGTCTCCTCTTGAGTTCTTGAAAATTTTTCCCACATTCCTCGCTCCAACCGAATTGTGTATCTTTTCGAGTCAACTGAGTTAATGGAGTAGCGATTCGAGAAAACCCTTCTATGAATCTCCGATAATAACCAGCTAAACCGAGAAAGCTACGTACTTCGGTCACTGACTTAGGTTTCTCCCAGCTTTGCATTACTTCAATCTTCGTTGGGTCAACAGATATTCCGTGATTCGATATCACGTGCCCAAGGAATGCTACTTCCTTAAGCCAGAACTCGCACTTCTTCAACTTGGCGTATAACTTGTTTTCACGAAGCTTTTGAAGTATCAGCCTCAAGTGTTGCTCATGATCTTCACGACTTTGGGAGTATATGAGGATGTCATCAATAAAAATAACTACAAAATGATTCAAATATTCCTTGAATACTCGGTTCATCATGTCCATGAAGGTAGAAGGAGCATTAGTCAATCCAAAAGACATGACTAAGAATTCATAATGCCCGTACCGAGTTCTGAAAGTAGTCTTTGGAATGTCATCAGTTTTAATCTTTAACTGATGATATCCGGAATGAAGATCGATCTTTGAAAAGAATTTAGCTCCTTGCAACTGGTCAAACAGGTCATCAATACGAGGTAACGGGTACCTATTTTTGACGGTGACATGATTTAACTCCCGATAATCAATACAATGTCGCATACTTCTATCTTTCTTCTTTACGAATAGAACATGAGCACCACAAGGAGACGTACTAGGATGAATGAAACTGATGTCTAATAATTCCTGTAGTTGGGTCTTTAACTCTTGAAGTTCAATAGGAGCCATTCGATATGGGGCTTTGGAAATGGGTTTTGTACCGAGTTCAAGGTCGATACAAAATTCGATTTCACGCTTTGGGGGTAGGCCAGAAAGTTCTTTGGGGAATACATCAGGAAATTTATTAACAATAGAAATATCATTCAAATCTGACGTATTTTTGTTTAAATCCGTGACATGGGCTAAGAAAGCTTGACATCCATTTTTTAATAAACGAATAGCTTTATGGCTTGATATGATAGTGATTGACTTTAGTGGTTTGGTTGCTTGAATTCACATAATAGGTTGATTAGGAATATGAAAGCTAGCAACCTTACTAAAACAATCAATTTTAGCATGATGAGTAGTTAACAATCAATCCCTAGAATCACGTCTAATGCAAGTATTTTCAAAGAAATAAGATCAACAGATAACGTGGGGGTACCGATTTAAACCAAACAAGACTTATAAATAGTGGATGTAATGAAGGTTCACTACAACAAAAAGGCTTATTTACGACGGAATATTCCGTCGGCACTAAGGTTATTCCGTCGAGGATAACCTTAGTGCCGACGGAATATTAGGTCGGCAATTCGATCGTATATAAGCACGTCGAAAATAAGTCCGTCGATTCTTCAGTCGGGAATACTTAACGCCGACGGAACTATTGTCGACCGAACATTCAGTCGGCGTAAATATATCCCCGACTAAAATTTGTCTGTCGAGGATATTCGGTCGATGCTAAGCATGCCATGTGGCAGCCTAACAAAAATTGAAAATCAGGTTACGTGCGACGGAATTCCGTCGACTCTATAATTCGTCCAATCGGATATTCTTACGAGAATATTCTATTCGAGGCTATGTATGCCACGCGGCAATATACCGAAAATGGGAAGAACCATAACCTCGATCATTATCCGTCATGAATACCATTATTCCGCCGAGGTTATCGCTTTTTTTAAAAATATTTTTTTTGTTTTTGCAATATCCAGGGATTTAACCCACATCTTGTACCTGTACCTGTTTTTCCAACATCACATACACAAGCTAAATTAAGCTAAATGCCAAAAACATCCCATTACTACTAGCATAACCGCAACAAACCAAAGTAATGAAATGTAAAACCACACTAATCAAAGTAAATTAAACTAAGGTAAATTACAAAAGATCCCATTAATCTAAACTAACTATAACAAACATCCCATTAAGCTAAATTAAGCTAAAAGTGTCAAACTGCAACAAAACCAAAGTAATTAATGATAAGGTACTTTAAACTACAATATGTACGTCAAAAGTTATGTAAAATTAATACAAAAGAATTTAAACTACAAAAGAATGTAAACTAAGTCAAGCTAGTAGAGCCCCAGATATGAGAAGGATCATCTAAGCAAGGCGTCGACGCCGCTCCTACAGTATGAAAATTGTCATCCAGCATTTCGCCACAAACTCGTCACACCGCTGATACAATATAATGTAACTCATTAGTCCATATATATGATTCATTTAAAGATAACTAAATGAAAATTAAATAACATGCGAATATATATTTGTATTTAAAACGAAATATACCCGAAGCGGTAGAAATACCGACTCAACATCGGCCAAACGCTCCTCGACTAAGGTAACCACCATCCGAACAATCTCGTCGCATTATCCCTACCTTCGCTTCCGAGGGATACCCGTACTCTCGGCGGTGGCACCAAATTTAAACGTCTGCCTTGGTGATGGAGGCGAAACGATTGGGTGGTGTCTTGACGACGAAATGGGATCGGTCTCAAACCTCTCCGACACCAGCAGCCATAACATCACTGGAACAAAGCATCATCTAAGCCAACGCCTCAGATGTGATGGTCCCATGGGGCTCTTTGACGCAGATCTCAAGCTAGAGCCTACAAAAAAATAAATATAACATGAATAATATTATAAGTTTACTTTATTCATAAACACGAAATAAACACAAATATTATACCTTCCGGCGGTGTATGATAAAGCCGGTATCCTCAGTAACCTCAAAGACTCGATACCCAAAGCCGCTCCTCGTCTCCGAGATAAACTAATCTCGAGGCGGAGGGGATTTGTGGAATCTAACGTCTCAAAGCATCGCCTAGTAGCACCTGCAAATCACTATATCACCGGGTCATGAGCTTCTCAAACCGCTCCTCGTAATTTGATATACAAGTGAGTTATCTTGGTATCATCATATAAATTACATAATATTATCCTAAATAATATCTATTATAGTAAATGTATTACCAGATAGCTATCATTGAGATATCGTCGAATTCCAAAGTAGGGCCCTTCGACGTATGGACTCTATCCCAGAACTCGATTATAGTAGGAGGTCGGCCCAAGCTACTCCGCATGGCCTAGATCATATACATTAAATAAGATCACCTTAATTTACTATAGTTGCCATATAGTAGGAGGTCGGCCCAAGCTACTCCGACTTGGTCTTGAACGCAGCATCTTCCCAGTACGCACACATCGCACCCATCTACGCCGATCCGACATCTTTACGATCGATGATCTCTCATAAAGTAGTCCGGCGCTTTTCTATCGCCTGGATCGCTTCTCCGTCGCATCTCGTATAACCAAATAAGCATAATTCTTCGAGATGTGGGCAATGATAATTGGCGTCACCATCCACCTCGGTGATGCCGAATTTCTCATATGTAGTATCTCTATCAAACAGACATAACATACGTATAATTTATTATTTGAAAAATATGTAAATAACATGCATGGATCTTGATTTAATATATGTAGTCGACTTACGTGAAACTCCCGCAACACTGTCACCATAAAGCCGTGATCATAAATACAGATGATACCTTGACTAAATCGCATGCAGACCAAGAGGGAGATGCGCCAGCAGATGATGTGTCTGATGCGCTTAGCGACAAGATCCATAATACTAGAATACAAAATTTATTAAGAACATTTTAATTTATTAATCACATGATAATATCATTCTAATTGAACATAAGTGATATATTATAGTTGAAACTCTACGCATTTAGCCGACATCAATCGGATCGTAGTCGTGCATTCGCCGATGGACGACCTAATCGACCGAGGTTAGGCCTCGCTAACGCCGACGCGTCTAAAGATCTCAGTATGTTAATATATATAGTTATGACATTGTCCAAAAATAGTAAATGAATGTATAATATAGTTATGAAAATAATGTTACTGAGCCAAAAAAGAAATCAACTCACTAGCATCTGAAGACGACCCTCCCTGGGAGCCGTCACCCGATCCGGAGCGGCCGCCACCACGGCCACCTCCACCGCTATGTCGAGGCATATATAGTTGTACTACTAAAATAACAGACATAGATACGATGAACGATCAAATGGCCATCCTATGTGTGGGAAATGTATATATAATGATTGATTTTAGTTGTATAGTATTTACAAAACATCAATTAGTGAAGAAGTAGTACGTCATCAAACCCGTCAGAGTCTCATTTTCATCCTCTAATTCTGTCTCTTCCTCTTCTGTATCAATTTCTTCCTCAATATCATCTTCTACCATCACATACGGACTAACAACCACATCTTCCTCCACTTCGTCAACATCGAGTACTCAACGACATCATCACCCAACACATCATCATCATATACCACAACGTGGCTGGGATTGCTAACTTGTTCTTGCATCAGGTCATTCATTCCAGACAAATTAGTACCATCAAATGGTCGAGTCTTCGTTGTCACAACTTTATACCAGGGGGTTCTACTGTGAACGACATTAGGGGCGTAGTACACTTGAGTTGCTTGGCTGGCTAACACAAATACATCATCAGACTGTAAAACAGATTTTATATCTACTGTTATGATTTTATTACGATCAACTTTAACACCCTTTGTAGTATCAAACCAGCGACACTTAAATGTAACGACCTTTTTAGCCCCTGGATAATTGAGCACAACCACTTCCTTTAATCTTCCATAGTAATTGGATTCAGAATCTCCAAAACAACTTCCCAACACGATAATGCCAGAGTTGACTGATGTCAATTCATTCAAGTCATCAACCTTGAATCTATACCCAATCACGATACAACCTAGAAATGAACTAACAAGTTTGTACGGGCTTAAAATGACATCTCTAAAACGATCATACGTGTTCTCTTCTTCGACCCTTCTCTTAAACCACTGGTGAAAATTTGCATTAGTGAATGCTTCCATCTGTGATTATGTCAACCCCGGGTTAGAAGCATGCGCTTCCAATTCGAATGACCTGCGTACAATAATATGGCAATTAATTAATTTTTGATTAAGGATAGATAAATCATTTTCAACTTGTAATAATACATACTTGATGTACGATGATACTTCAGGCATATTTAGAAGCACGTATGTAGAGACAATCTTTAAATCTTTATCGGTTAGGTAAGTCTTCATCTCATGTCCAAATGGTTTAGTAGGATAAGTGAATACAACCAACTCATCATCAGCATGACCAGATGGATCCCCGACCTTATTCTGACTTAGACGGTTATGCTTCGTTGCGACTACATCGTCAAAGTACAACGAGCAGAAGTTGACAAGCTCTTTCTCCATATAGCGTTCAGCAATAGAACCCTCTACGCGGGCTTTGTTTTTAACTTTCTGCTTTAATCGATGCATATACCTGTCACATGAAAGTATGTGATATATATTACCTGATAAGTTAAATATAAAGATGACGAATATTGCACAATGTATGTGATATTACCTCTCAAATGGATACATCCATCGATATTGCACCGGTCCTCCAAGCTTAAGTTCATATGGCAGATGAATAGGCAAATGCTCCATGCTGTCAAAGAACCCCAGCGGTAAAATCATTTCGAGCTTGCATATTGTCAACACTATGTTTTTCTCTATCTGCTCCACATCACTATACCTTATAACAGTTGAGCAAATATCTCGAAAGAAATTTGAAAGTGCGGTAAAAGTATCATTAATATTCCTGGGTAACATCTCACGAAATGTAATTGGCATCAACTTCTGCATGAATACATGACAGTCATAACTTTTGAAGCCATTAATTTTTAACTGCTCAACCTTAGTACAATGAGATATGTTAGAAGCATATCCATCTGGGAGCTTCATTGCGCTAAGCCACTTGCAAATGTTTTCAACCTGTTGCTTGGTAAGACAAAATGGAGCTTTTGGTTTTGTGTTGTTAGGTCGAAGCCACAATTCTCGCCTGATATTCATTTCCTCTAATTCTTTACGTGCTTTATCATTGTCTTTTGTTTTACCACTTGTATCCGTACAAAGGTAAAATAAGTTCTCAAATACATTCTTTTCTCAGATGCATAACATCTATACAATGACGAAGTGCTAGTGTGACCCAAAGATGGCAACTCAAACCAAATTGGCGAGTGAGTCCAGCTTATGACTTTTCCCATATCCTATAGCTCTCAACGCATTCATGCTCCTTCCTGTGGGTGGAAATGTTAGATCATTTAGCCAAATTTAATATGTCACCGCCTCGGCAAGCGACCAACAACCCCTTTCTTCTCTCTCGCTTTCATTTGAATTGTGTAGACATCTTTCTATAATCGTGTGCTCAAGTGAGCAAGAATCTTCGAGTAGTTCTAAAGAAACTAATTTTCCGGCCATGGCGTAGTTGAGTGCCTTGCACATCCCCTATGCAGACTGGACATGACAACTTGCCATGAGTCGACCAACCACTAATCATCCCAAGTGCCGAAAAGTCGTTGATAGTCCACAACAAGGTCAGCTTTCATCACAAAATTCTCACCGACAAATTTATCAAAAGTCCGAACACTGCTTCCCACAAAGATCTTAAGTTCATCGACTAACGGCCTGAGGCACACGTTAATTTCTTTTGTAGGACTCTTATCCCCCGGTATAAGTAAAGTCAAGAAAAGATATAGATCCCTCATGCACATTGACGGTGGAAGATTATAAGCTACCATAAAATCACTGGCCAAACAGAATAAGGCTGACTAAAATTATTAAATGGACAGAATCCATCTGTAGCCATCCCAAGCCTGACATTCCTAACTTCTTCGGCAAATTGTGGAAAATTGGCATCAAAATTCTTCCATTCATCTCCATATGTTGGGTGAGTCAGCTGACCAGGCACGACATCCCTTGTTATATGCCAACTCATATGCTGAGCAGTGTGCGCAGACGTGAATAGCCGATGTAACCTCGGCGCAAGAAGAAAATACCGTAAAATCTTCTTTGGAACATGTTTCTCCTTCCCTCCACGTTTTGTGATCTTGTACCTTGGCGAGTTACAGATATCACACTCCACCTTATCTTTGTCCTCCCCATAATATAACATGCAATCTTGCTCACAAGCATCGATCTTCACATACCCGAGATTCAACCCCTTAACCATCTTCTTCACCTCATAGTAATTCGCGGGCAACGTATAATCCCTGGGTAAGAACTCGTTGAGAATATCAAGCAAATCATTGAATCCTCTCTCACTGCAGTCATGCTCATTCTTGAAATGTAAAAGCTTCGTAACTGTAGAAAGCTTGGTGTTCTTGTTATTTCTAGGATACAATGGAACACCCGATTCAGATAGCAACTTGTAGAAAGCAGCTGCTGAATCATTTGGCTTTTGTTGAGAACTGCTTAACGCATGCTCGTTTTTAGCCCAGTCAATATTGGTAGGGCCATACGATCAACCAACATCCGCATCGACGCCATAGTTATCTCGCTTTGCATAATCCCCGTGATCCAAGTGGTCTATAGTACTATATGTCATTTCTCTAAACTCAGCTGATTCCCCGTAATGAATCCATACCGAATACCCATCCACAAACCCACGTGAATATAAGTCAAATTTAACTTCATCGGCAGTCTTCCATATCATGTTCTTACACTTGGAACACGGGCATCTCATCTTTCCGCTCGGATCATCAACATGTTCTATTGCTTTGTTCATAAAATTGGACACCCTTCACTAAGACGCTTCAACTAATCCCTCCCATCAATTGGTATCCTACTAACATCCAACTCCTATTTACCGACATCTTTAATTAAAGAAAATACCCAATTAGAATATATATGCATGTATTTAGTTTACCTAGTATATATCTCCACTCTACAGTGGGTTAGGTTTATCCTGCTCTCTGGATGCATCTCCTCATTTAGTACCATTCACAGAGGTGCGTGTTTATAATATTTTAAGAAAATTTCAAAGATCACCTCCCCATGGTCTTCAAGTACACGAAATAGACCAAGACGACTTAGTCTAAGTATGCACTCAAGAACACATGTAGAGACACCAAATTTGAAAAATCTCAAAAATTATAAACACGTACGCACCTCATGAATTAACACCGACCTAAGTGAGAGACATAACATCCAAAGAATAAATCCCAAATCGGGATTATTAAGCATTCACTCCTACCGAGTGAATGTCAAACGAGTTTCTAAGTTTCAAAGTATATTATATATATATATATATATATATATATATATATATATATATATATATATATATATATATATTTTATGAGTGTATTGAAGAGCAAAGGAGAGAGTATCATTGAGTTTATTGAAAATTGTGGAAAACTAAGCAAATGCTACGTATTTAAATTATTAGTTGCAAATCTAAGTTTCATATTAGTTGCAATTGCAGCCTAATAGTACTCTCCAACTGCTCCGCGACATGTCGAATCGAAAAAAGGTCGTAGTTCTGTTTGTGTCTTATACTCTATTAATAAAGTTAATTGAATTCTGCGGACATTCATCGTTTCCACCATAATGATGATAACATCCAAAGGAGTTCCATTAAGCTATTAAACAAAGTTCCAAGTTGAAGCGACCCTCTAGATGAGCGAATCGATCATTTCTCTACTATGAATGAATCATTGCACGATATGGATTCAATCCATGACATAAAGCTTCACCACCCAAATACCCATCCGAGAAATTTGGAGTGGTGAGAAGTCGCCTATGCCATGGATCGACCCATATCGAAGCAATGCTTCATTCCTAGTAGAAGTGATCGTCATTTCATTTAGAGGGTTGCTTAACCTATAACTTCGCTCAACAACTAAATGGAACCCTTCCGTATGTTGGCATCTCATTATGATGGAACAATGAGGAATGTCTTCAATAATTCAATGAACTTTATTATTCGAGTATAAGACACAAATGTAAACTACGACCCTTTTTTTTAATTGCTGTCGAGGAACCGGTTGAAGTACTATTAGCTGCAACTGCTACGTCGAATCCTGCATACAAGGAAGAGTACATATATATGTAGGTAGACTGGTAGAGTATTATCGAGTTTATTGAAAATTGTGGCAAACTAAGCAAATGCTACTTAGTTTATTTTGCCAATGATAAACTAAGTAAATTCGGACTTAGTTTCATAGAATTGTTATTTGGAATCTATAGATACTACTTGCTCGATATTCACTCCTACTTGTCAAACGGGTTTCTAATTAAGTTGCAAAAGTATATTATTTTATTTCATGACAACATTCTTATATATTCACTTTTTGAATTGCATCCCAACTAAGCAAATGCTACTTATTTTATTATTTTGAGTTGATTTAATGTATTATTTTAATTTATTATAATTTATTTTATTTTATTTTAATTTATTTTATTAATTATTTTGTCTTATTTTAATTTATTTTATTTTGTATTATATAATATAATTTTTAAATTTTTTTTATTAAATTAAACTACCTTATAACATTTATTAATTATTAAATTTAATTAATTTAATATTAATTTAATTTATTAAATTTTAATTTAATTTATTAAATTTTAATTTAATTTATTAAATTTATTTTATTTTTATTTTATGTTATTTTATTTTTTTATTATATTATATTATCTCATTTTTAAAATTTATTTTATTTAATAAACTAAATTAAATGAAATTTATTATTTTTTTTTATTTTTAATTTAATCTATTTATATATTAAATTATATTTATTCATTTATTAAACTTTATTTTATTTTATTCTCAATTATATATTAGTATATTAAATAGTGAATTTTTATTTTTTTTTGTTTTTTTAATTAAGTTGATTAAAATAATTGATATTTGAAGTATAAATTATTTTTTGAAAACTAATTAAGTAAATGCTACTTAATTAGTGAATTTTAGTATTAGTAAATTAAGTAATAAATAGTTATTAGAAAGCAATGATTTTGCATCTCAAGAATTCTAATGTAATTCTGTGGGAAATTTCAATAAAAATATCAAGCATAAAATTACTTTACTGTTATTAACATACAACATACAATATTGAAATTGAAGAAATATACACTGCAATTACATAAAAGAAAATAAAACCAAACAATAACAGACCAAATGACCAATTACACTACAATTACATAAAAGAAATATACACTGCAATTACACTGCTTTACATGTACAGAAGCTGCAAAAGACCAATTTCAGACCCAAATGACCAAAAATAGAATTAATATATACATTATAATACCAAAAACAGAATTCATATATACATTATACATTATCAATCCAAAAACAAAATAAATTTAGACCAATTGCACATTATAATACCAAATTCATACACAAATTTCATACTTAAATTTCATACTACTAACATATATAATATATTTATATATATATATATATATATATATATATATATATATATATATACTAAATACCTGGAAAATTACGAAAGAAGAGTCTAAGTCTAGTTGGCGGTCTCCGTTGATTGTGGGCGTTAAGGTCGAATAACCGTGGCGTGGCGATTCACTGGGTGGGTCTGGGGTCCGGGGAGAGGGTGGGGGTACTGGGGAAGGGGTTTGGGAGTGGGGGTTTGATGGAGGGTGGGTGGGTGGGGTGGGGTGGGGGTCTGCAAAACGTCTGAGGGGGGGAAGACGTTGATTGCAGGGGAGGGGGGGGGAATGCACAGGGCGGGGTGGGGTCGTTCGATGGGGATGACCCCACGGGGAGTGGGGTTACAAAGGCGGTGGGGGGACCGGTGGAGGGGGGTTGGACTGGGAGCGTGAGAGAGAGAGAGAGAGAGAGAGAGAGATCAGTGGTCTAGAAAAAAATAGAGAGGGAAATGTAGAAATAGAGAGGGAAATGAAAATGAGAGGGCGCAGGGAAGGCAAAGGGTTTTTTTAGGTTTATTTCCGACGGACTTCTGTCGAGGTTATGTCTGTTGACGTTATGTTAACCTCGACGAATTATTCCATCGAGGATGACATATATTCTGTCGACTATATATTCGCGCTGGCGGGAAACCCTCGCGCCAAGGAGAAGATCTTAAATCCAACAGATGTCAGTCGAGGATACATTAATTCCAACTGAATTAATGTCGACTAAATATTCAGTCGGTCTTATATTAACATCGACTGAATATGTTTAGTCGACAATAATTCCGTCGAAAATAAAGCTTTTTCTTGTAGTGGTTTCTCCCAATGGAGTTTCAACAGATAAGTCAAAGTCTAATTTCTCCGGAGTTAAATTTAAACGTTGAGTGCAAGTAGGAGAAATAAAAGAATGGGTAGAACCGGTATCAAATAAGGTATAGACTTCGCTAGAGTTTATGATTAGCTTACCCGTGATGACCTCGTTCGGGTTCCTTACTTTTTGGGAGGTCACGACAAACGCTTTCCCTTGAACTACTGGTTTTGACTTGTCTGGGACGGCATTTGGTGTCACCATTACAAATGGACTTGGCTTTACTGCACCAAAAAATTGAGGCAGGTGACCTTCTCTTCCATAAGTGTAACACGTTTTGGACAGCTACATGCAATTTCGACTTATGTGTCCCTCCCCTCCGCATTTAAAGTATATGATATGTGGTCATTCTCCTTCCTTAACAACAGGTGCTGGTGCTGACGTCTTTCCATCATTGTTGAATCTTCTCTTCTTGAAATTTCCACTTTTACTATCTTGGCCATGATTACCACCGAAGTGGTTAACATTTCTGGCATGTTGATTCCCTCCACGTTTGTTGTCACCGCTTCAATGACTACTACCACTGGTATTATCATTTTGTCGGCTGCTCTCTCTTGGTTGGGTTAACTCATTATCGCGCTCCAATAACTGAGCCCTATTCACAACATCTGAATACAAGCAAAGTTTGTGAGAAATGAGGTATTGACATATCTCGGGTTTCAAACCTCTTAGAAACATCCGCGTCATTCTCTCCTCATTATCAAACAAGTGGGACGCAAACACAACAATGATATGAAAAACATGTATATATGTATAATTAGATTTACTACAAGTAATACTAAACATACATTCTATTTTTCAGTCAGAATCATCTTGTATACGATTTGGAGATTCATAACCATCATTTTATTTAGATTTAGTGTCGTCGTCGTCATTCAAAGAACTCTTCTTCCTCAAAGATCAATGTCATCCGCACACGCGTCTAACTCGTGATCTAATTCATTAGGTTCATCACCACCTCTAACTCAGACATTTCAAAGGTTATCCTCCACATTTATTGTTGTAGGTCTATGAAACATCTCATCTTAGTAGAACTCCACGTCTACTAATTGTGCATGACTGCGCGCGGGAGTATGAATTATAACTTGCCAATCTGCAGGCGGTCTATCCCTTTTCCTAACAGGACTAGGAGTGTAGTTTACTTGTACTGTTTGAGTTGGTAACACAAATGGTTCGTTGGCGTACACGAACCTATGGAGGTCAATATCGACGATTCTATATCTATCAACACGTATCCCTTTTTTTTGAATCAAACCAATGACACTTGAACAAGTTAATATGACCCCCGTACGTGCCCTTGTATGACAACTTTATGATTTCCTCTAACTCCCTATAAAAGGCACGACCAAGCTCATTGTAACAATCTCCTTGGACACATATTCTAGTGTTCGTTATTCTTTTACCACGAGCATATGCCTTTGTATGAAATTCACATCCATTGATCTTGTAACCATTATGGCTGACTTGGTCCATGTCTGGGCCCATAAGCTAGGATGTGTATATTATCCAGAATCGTTCCCTCAGTAAGAGCCTAAAAAAACTCTATTACATTAAATGAAGTCATAAATTAATGAAGTATATATTAATGCTTAATATATTTAACTTAATTTTTCCGTTAACCACCTTGCAAAGTTTTTATCACGACTGATTTCAACATCTTTATCAGCTGTGCCGAGCTGATTCTCTTTTAACTTGTCATCGTATTACTTATAAAATTTTATATACATTAACATATTGGAATGTATGTCATTGCAGGTTAAGATATAATTATCCCTAATACAATTGAAATTTTCAATGTGTACCTCATATATTCGTCAATCTCCTCGCAATTGAGAAGAATGTAAGTATGTGCATCAAGTAAATTATGCTTAGAGAGGAATATGAACTTCCCTTTTTCATAAGCGCGACCCGATAGACCAAATACAAAAAGGCGACCATTTAGTTCAACATGACCACCATCATCATGTCTCGGGACTCGATTGGCCTTTGTCAAGACTTCGTCAAGAAAATAGTCTGAGACAAAGGTAGATAACTCATTGAAACTGTATGCCTTACATATCGACCCCTCAACATAAGTTCTATTTTTCACCTTCCTCTTAAGGTTTCCCATCACCTTCTCGAAAGACTACATCCATCTATATTGAACTGGACCCCCAACACGAGCTTCATAGGGAAGATCGATTTACAAATGCTCCATGGAGTCAAAAAAAAACAGGCGAAAATATTTTTTTCAAGCTTACACGTGATCTCAATGATGTTCTTCTCAAGTACGGACATGTCATTCTCATTTAATGTTTTGGAACACAAGTCTCTGAAAAAATAACTAAGATTAGTCAAAGCATCCCATATTGGTTTATCAAGCATATCCCAAAATGCTATAGGCATGAGTCTCTCCATGAACACATGACAGTCATGACTCTTCATCCCTTGCAATTTCTCACCCGTAACATATCTTGAAATATTTGACGCATATCCATCTGGTAGTTTGAGAGACTTAATCCATGTGCACACATCTTTAACCTGCTTTTTGGACAATGTATACCTTGCATGCGGTTTGAACATCATACCAAATGTAGATTTATAAAGTTCTAATCCAAGACACTTACAAATATCTTTCATGTCTAACCGTGTTTTATCATTATCTTTCACCTTGCCTATAACACTCATCACGATGTTAAACACATTGTCAAACACATTTTTGTCAATATGCATCACATCTAGATTATGCCAAATCAAATTTGTAGACCAATAAGGCATTTCCCAAAAGATGCTTTTGTGAACCCAATTATGAGACTCGCCAAACCCATCGATTGTGTTTGAGGCAACAATCTTTTTGAATGGGATAACCGACAATCTCATCACACAATCACGCATCTCCGTCCCCGATAATCGCAGTGCAGGCATATCATTGTCTACTTTCCCTTTCCTGAAGTGTTCTCTGTTATTTCGAAATAGATGATCTACCGGCAAGAAACGACGATGACAGTCAAACTAGCAAGGCTTTCTACCTGTTGATAGATTGAAAGACTTTGTACACTATACAATACGGACAAGCCAACTTCCCATGTGTAATCCATCCAACTAACATATCATAAGCAGGGAAGTCACTTATAGTCCACATAACCGCATCCCTAAGGTTAAAATTTATGTTTGTGAAACATCCCAAGTCTGTACTCCATCCTCCCACAATACCTTCAACTCGTCTATCAGAGGTCTCAAGTAAACATCTAGGTTCTTTCCAGGACTCTTGGGACCAGGAATAACAAGTGGAAAAAAAAAGTATGGTTGTTTTATACACATCTAAGGAGGCAAGTTGTACGAAATAACAATCATAGGCCACCAGGAGTAAGGAACAGTAGAGTGGCAGAACGAGTTAAAACCATTAGTGGACAATCCAAGCCTCACATTCCTAGGTTCCAATGCAAACCCAAGATGTGATAAATTAAAATCTTTCCAAGTATGCCCACCTGCGAGATGGTTTAGTTCCCCATATTTAGCATGAGATTTTGCATGCCAAGTCATATGTTCAGCTGTTCTGGAGGCATGTAAAATCTTTTTAGTCGATGTGTAATTGAAAAATACCTTAAAATATTAAAAGGTATATTTATTTATTTTTGTTGTCACACCCTCTTTAATATGCCTAACCCGATCATGACAACAAAACGTGCACCTTGTCTCATGTTCATTTTTCTTATAAAATAACATGCAATCGTTCGGACATGCATCGATCTTTGGGTATCCAATACCCAACTTCTTCTCCATTTTCTTACAATAGTAGTAGTTTTCGGGCAATTTTTCACCCTCAAGCAACATACTCTTAATGGCCTTCAAAAGCGACTCACAACACTCATGGCTCATGTTGTGATCAGCCTTAATGTTAAGTAATATTGCCATTGTAGAAAATTTAGTGTGCTTAGTGAAACCATGCCACAACGGCTCTCTTCCCTCGTCTAACAACTTAAAGAACGCTTTGGCATCAGAATTCATAGGTTGCTCTCTACCTTGTTCCTAATCAAAATTCGGCCCTACAATATCATAAACCATTTCATTCATACGATGGGTACTATTGCCGGGATTGTGTACGTGTGTTGTACCACCAGCATTCTTTGTAATTTTTCATGAACCCAGAAACAAGTAAATGATAGTTGACAGTGTTTTTGTCCATGTAATTTACATTCTTATACTTCAAATATATGCATCTTATCTTGTTCTGATCATTCACACATTCCAAGTTACTATACTCATATTCCAAAAATAGTTGGCAACCAGCTCTAAATTCAGCTGAAGCACCTATCTAGGCACTCAACGTTTTTCAGTTCATCCACCTACGGTCTGAAGAGAGGTCCACAATACCATGGTACCTGCTGCAGACAAGAATTATTGTATTCCCCTTCTTAGAGATTTACAATTCAGCCCAATGTCATTTATGATGCTCATAAATATGTATACATGTATATGTACATATATTAAATTAGTGTGCATCATAAATGCTGCTTCGGGAATGGAATGAGGATACATATATACCAAAATAAATTTATATAGCATGATATATTGTTATAGATATCAAATTAGAATGAAGTATGGTCCTATGTCATCCTACATATTTTAACAGAAACATCTGCACCAGTCTAAAGATAATAGATTCCTAGGGATAAAATATGAATCATTGCATCATGCATGGTCTGCATATGCATTGGGACAAGTCTACATCATTTGTTTTTGCATATACGTAGCTATTATATAAATATACCTCTCTTTTTAGTTATCTGACCAACGAAAAAATTTCGTCAGTCTCCCATATAATATGAACTATCCACATACACGCATACATATATGGTCATTTGTAGGCACCTAAGAGAAATATAATAAGACCAAAACAATAACGAATGGATGAAAAAGCAACAAAAAGTTAATCCTACAAAGCACAACATAAAAAAAGGTCTGACTATTCGATTATTATTTGTACCAACTTAGAATTCTAAAGAGCATCTCAAGTAAGCTTTTCTGTATGAGTACCACACCATAAAATTACGATAACTATGGTACCGTAGGATAGCGATTAGAGGGTTCATTCTTTTAAATTGCATTGCACCAATAAATAATTATAAACATTATACTGTATTATAATGCATTAGTGATATTATATATACTTTATAAGATGAAGGTAAATATTAATACATTGATTCAAAAATAGTATAATTCATGTATCTGGAACATATCAATGCACCGCTGATATAATTAGATTATACTTGCTAAAGGTCGTAGAAGAACAATGACAGGAAGTTATAGGACCCATATAAAATTTTCAAGTTTGGTAAATTGAAGATTTATTTCTCAAAATTTTTACACACTAGTTGGGTTGAAATTATTACTCACCATTAAAGTCTAGTGCACATAAGAAAATTTTACATATGTTCAGTTAAAATGATTATACATTTATACACATTAATTTATACATTTATAAACATTACATTACTAAGAAACCATACTTAATGGAGCGGCGTGGGGGCGGCAGTGTGGGGTGGACCGGCCGGGGTGGGGGCACTCCTCTATTTTCTCTTCACACTTCTCTCTCTTCTCCTTATTCTCATTTCTTTCTTCTTCTTTGTTTCTGTCTGAATTCCTAATTCCTAATAGATTAAATAGGATCAGTGACCATTTTTTGTGACTGCTTACCGTCGCTAATTTTAACTACGTGGCAAAATTAGCGACCTAATATTCAGTTGCTATTACGAGCCAATCGCAAAACGGCTTCCCGCCCTACTTTCACGCCAATTTTTTGGTGGGAAATTATTTCAGTGACTAAAAACATGCACATATCAACGACCGATTGCAGTCACGGAAATAAATAGCGACTAAATTAACCTGTTGTCGCTAGTATCGGTCGTTGTTACAAGAATTAGCGACCGCAAATGGCGGTCGCAAATAATCTTGGTCGTTGTTGGGACTTTTCTTGTAGTGAGTTGCAATAAAGATCATATTTCCAGTGAACCAAATCAAGTGAGGGCAAAAGGATGTGGCAAAAGACTTAAAGGAGTGGAAAAAAGGCATTAGGGAAGGCAAAGAACTCAAAGGCTAGATATTGTCATGGTTGTGGCAAAGTTGGACAATCACATAACAAAAGGAATTGTCCAATCATTGCACATCGGTAAGTAATCTTTAAGTAATAGTAAACATTTTTTTTATCTCAACCTTTAAATGATGAGTGTTATTTTGGCTTTAATGTAGAGATTCTCCGGATAATGAAAGTACAACATCATTTTCAAGTTCAGATGATGATAGTCATACTTCCAAAGGTTTGATAATTTCTTTTATTCAATATTATGAGTTACATATCCATAGATCCAATATACATATATTTTATTTTATTTTAGATTTATCGACCTAGTTAGAGATGTTCATTTGTTGTTATGTTGCGCGGTTGAGATGTTTGTTGTTGTTTGTTGATGCTAATTTGGATGTTGGCTGCTATTATTTTGTTTACTAATGTTTTTATTTTTTTTACAAGATCATCAAAGAAATTAAATAAATTATTCTTGGTCATAGGTAAAATAATCTACTACAACCTTAATATGTTACTAGTGTTTGTTTCTTGTACTTTTTGTGAATATTGAGGTCCCTAAAGTCTTTATAGGGACTAAATTCAAATCAATTAAATTAAAATCCATGTCTAAATGAACAAGTGAACAAGAAACCTAATCCCATAACCTGTACGATTTAATGTCTAAAACCAATGTCTAAAGAGAACAATCCACTTTAACAATTTCTAAAATCAAGAAAGGAAGTTGAGTTAAAAATTAACCCATATCAAAATTACCCTTTGCATTTAATTAAGAACAATATGTTAAGAACAATAATAAATAAAAAAAATCAACAAAGCATGTTTCTTTGCCAAAAATAACATGACAACAAAACTCATACATAGAACAAGTTAATCGTAGATCAATCAATTCCTGGACTCTTGATTTTACACCCTAATTTAAACCCTAAATTTCTTATCATAATCTCAAAAACTAACAATGAGCATAAATGCGAAAAATTAGGAGAGAGAAATTTTGAAGAAATTCTAAACAGAAATTCTACCGCCTAATAAACCCTAAATTTCTTATGTTAGAAACAAAAATTAAAAAATTAATACAATTATGGAGTTTTACCTTCGTAGAGAGAGAACGTTACGAGTGTCGAAATCACCAAAGTTGTGTCGATTTAGTCGGAGCCGTATCAAAATCGTCGGAGCTTTTACCTTTCGTTCCTCTTTGGTTCGTAGTGAGAGAGAGAAAGAGCTCATATAATATGAGTTGGGATGGTTTTTTTTTTGTTTATATAGTTGACCCATTTCACACCCCACCCGACCAACATTGCAACCTACGTTTCTTTTTTTAAAAGTTCGTCTTTGGTTCGTTATTATTGGTTCGCAGGAAGATGGGTTGTATATATATATATAATAAAACTAAACTAAATTTTTTGATGGGACTAAAATTTATCTGTTATTAAAACACTTTTTAAAGCCTCCTGATTTTATTTTATTAATAACTACTAAAACACTTTTTAAACTTAGAATTTAATTAGAACTTGTGGGGAAAGAAATTGTGTCTTGCTAGTTAGGGTTTCGTGTTGGCTGAAGAGGAGAGAAATCCATGAAGAGTACGAAATTGATTGATTTATTAAAGAGGTGAGAAGAACAGGTAGGCGATTACTCCAATGACACATGACAGAACTCCTAGAATCCGGAAACTGTGTTAGGGTAGCAAAGAATCCAAGAGCCTTCTTGAATGCTTCGAGTTGAGAGAATGTCCAAGTCTTCAGTCACCAAAGAGTCCTCTTCCTTCCTAGAATGGAAGGGGTATTTATAGAGTTTCCTGGAACTTAAGTAGTCACATGTCAGGCACATGTCTTCAAGGAAATTCCATCAATACCCTTTAGTCATTAGAATAATGCTCATATCGTCCTGTCCTTCTAGCCACCAATCCAATCCTTAAATCAATTCCCAAAATGAGCTGCCTCCACGAGCCTTCTGCCTCGGTACACGTGGAGGCTTCTCTCAGGTCTAGTACATTTATTTCTGACTTTTTCATTTTTATTCAATAACCATAATTTGCACTTGGGCCTACATTTGCCCCCTACGCGAGAGTCGTGTTTCCAAAGAGACGGTCTTGCAAGAACACTTCAAGCTTTCAAACGATTTTGCAGGACTCCACTTTACAGGTCTTGGAAGACAAGGGTCCTAGAAGAGGGAACCCCTAGGGAGCCAAACCCTTAGGGTTAAACTTTAGGGAGGCAAAACCTAGCAGGGCTCTTCCTTGTATATATTAGGGAAATCATATGAAAATCTTTCCATAGCTTGCCCAATTTTCGTATTATTATTTTTTTTTGGAAATTAAAACAAGGAAGATCATATTAAGAAAATAATATCTTTATATTATTTTGGAAATAAAATCAGACCTTTTTTATTTGATTTTGAAGACAAGATCCTTCCTTATTATCATTAAAAAGGAAAATCAAACATATATTTTGAAATTTCCCTTTATTGGGAGAAAATCAAATCTTTTTTTCATATTAAGAAAATAATATCTTTATATATTTCTATTTAGAAACAAAATCAAAGATACTTATCTTTTAGAAACTAGATTGAATCCTTTCCTTATTGGAAAAAGTGTGATTGCTTCTTTTTCCGTTGCAAGTATACTTTGGGGGCTATACATGTATTCATATATATGCATCTCCCAAGCCATTCACGTCTCCTTTCTTATCTTGCTTCATTTTGGATTTTCTCTCTTCCTACGAGCCAGGAATATCATCAAGGGAGCAGCAAGGAGACTTTCTTCGATCTGAGCGAGATGTAACAAAGAGGATTCCCTTACAGGACTGAACCTTAGGGGTTGAACCCTATAGGGTTAAACCCTATAGAGCCGAACCCTATGGGGGACCCGAACCCTTGGGGCTCCATTCCTTCTCCTTGTCTTCGCTTTTCAATTCGTTTACTTGAATGTTTTCTTTCGGATTTCTCTTGACTTACTTCCTCTATTTCTCTTTTCTGTTTCAGGCAATTGTAGTCTTTCTTTGTTTCTAAGCCCCATCATATCTTGGTTTTTTCCCTCGAAATTCATCAAAGAAAGGCTATAATTTTCACGGCGAAGAAGCATTTATTCCAAGCAATTTATTTGTGGAGCAACAGGACCTCAAAGGAATAGAGGGAACAACCCTCTAGGTGGCCGAACCTTATAGGGGCCCGAACCCTAAAGGGAGCTGAACCCTATGGGAGCCGAACCCTAGGGGGGCCAAACCCTATAGATTTTTTTTTCAGGACCCTCAAATCTTTCTTTTGTCTTCCGAGCCCCATTACATTGATTACATCTCTTGGTTTTTTTCCTCGGATAATAAAGAAAGATTTGGCATTTTTTCAACGAAAAACACAAAGGAAGCAAAAATGGTTTACATGCAGCGAAACCACCCCAGATGGTCGAATCCCTAGGGGGCGAACCCTAGGAGGCCGAACCCTAGGGGGCAAACCCTAGGGGTGAATTAACGTTTAGACAAAAAAAATGAATTTCTGGAGGAACAGTTACTATTTTGATCAAAACTTTTGACTTGTTTGGAGTTTCGGTGCCCATAATATATCAAAACGAAGCTAGCGACGAGCCCTATAAAAAAAATCACCTTCGGCCATGATAGATACCATTATAAGTCCGAAAAAAGGCTCTGAAGGATGCTTTTGGGCTGTTCGAAGTTTTTTTGAAAAATTTCGGGAATTTTTTTTCTTGCATAATTGTGATTCCTAACTCCTTCTAACATTGTTTCTTCTTCTTTTCAGGTGTCTTTAAGGATAAATCTTAGGCTCTCTTCTTTGCCATTGTAAGCACTTCAAGTTCAAATGCTTTCCTTGTTATCCTTTCCTTACTCTTTAGACCCCTTATGCTGAATTCTTCTTGCTTGCAGGCCCTCTCCGTTGAACATTCTGCATACCTGGGAACCACCAAGGAGGCCCCGTTTCTCAGTGATTGGGGAAGGACTCCCCTTTTTGGTCTTTTCGACGTATTTTGAGAGTAAGTTCAGACTTATGACCGTACAACTTTTCCTTCGCTAGAGAAGGAATGTTTGTTTCTATTTGCAGCGGCTTAGGGAGGTTGGGATGACTTTCCCCATTCCAATAGCATTCCCCATCTATGTATAGAGAAAAAAGAGTATCCGTGCAGTCCCTTTCACTTCTTGTCTGATTCATCTAGCCTCTTTCAAGAATGGCATCATTGGATCGATGAGATAATTGGGAATGTTGATTATATGGATATACTAAAGAAAGGGTTGACAATCTTTATTAAATCCATCTATGCAGGGACATTCGTATCCAACAGGACCATGGTGCTCCTCTACATGCACATTCATCACGGCTTGGGGGGAATGCACCTCTACTCTGGAGGATGTCTATGTCATCTACCAGTAAGCATTTTCCCCCTATGCGTGAGTCACGCTTTTAGTGAGATGATCGTACAAATATTTTAAGTGTTGAAGTCTTGATTCCAGTTTCTGAACACTTCGCGGGGCTTTATGTTTTGCAAGCCTCGAAAACGAAAGTACTAGGAGAGGGAACCTCTAGGGGAGAAAACCTTAGGAGTGCGAGCCTTAAAGGAGTTCTCTTGGGATATCTTGGAAAATCTTCTATCTAATCCTTCTTACCCTCTTTTGAAATTTCTCTTTTCTTTAGAATCAAGAAGTCATTGAGAAGACCAATGATGATGATGTTCCCATTGGGCTCTTTGTGAGTATCGCAAATGGGGCAGCTGGTATCGAGTCTTCTTCACCACATGATGATTGTGTCAATCTTGAAGCTAAGGATTCTTTATCTGATGTAAGCTCGAATGGCCTGCTGTGGGTGGTGCAGCACTCCCTTTACGCCTTTTTACAACTTCTCCACATAACAGTTTTGAGGGTACCAGTGAAACTCCTGCTTCTTTGAGGTGGAATCCTTCTGAGCTATTGATGATGTTCTTCCTCCCAAGGAGGATTCTGCCAAGTTGGTGATTTCTCGGGAGGGTATTGTGGATAGCACTTTGGGTAGGTTGAATGACCTTCCGTCTCCCGTGGCATCTCCTAACTCTCGTTGGACATGTCTTCCATCCATGCTAGGTTGGATCTCTTTATTTCCTATCATCATGTTGTTGCACTTCATTCGGAAGTCACTTCTCATCATCATGAGAATGACTTACTTTATATAGAGCTTTAGGAACTTCAAGATGTCATGGATAAATTGAAGACCAAGCTTTTAGGAAATTGAGTCAGCTCCCCAAGATCTTGAAGGCCTGATATCCTCAAGTACGAAGGCTCGGGGTACTGCCATTGTCGACTTGGAGGCTTTAGCTATTCCCCTTTCTTCAGTTTGACATGTCATGGCCTTTAGAACATGAACTTTTGTAGTTTTTTTCATTTTCTGTATCAGAAAAATCATTTACATACATTTCATTCATCAAATTGTAGTTTCTTTATCCTTATTGATTGCCTTTAATTTGAATGATTTCTTAAAACTCAATATTTAACATTGGATTTTAAGTTGTTCAAATTAATACTCCAAGACAACAATAGGCCTCATAAATTTTGTTAAAGATAAAACGTATTTTTTTTTTATTTCATGCAAACCAACACTTAAATCTATACTTTTCTTTTTAATAAATCAGAAAAAAATAGTCAAGCATAAGTGAAAGTTTGACAAATTTATTGATAATCAGATTACTTTTAATGAAAACCATAAAATTTTATATAATAAATCTTCCTTTTGTCGGAGAAAGCAAACGTTCACCACTGTTAGAGATAGAGTGTAACTCTTTTTTTCGAGATTGAGGGCTTATACTCAGGTGCCTCAATCACTTTTAAAGTTGGAAGTGTAACTTCCAAGGACTTATAGAAAGGTGTCTCGATTACTTTTGAAGTTGAAAGTATAACTTACGAGAACTTATAGTCAGGTGCCTTGTAAGACCCTAACTTTTTATGAATAAAGATTTAGTTTTCTCTAAATATTATTTTGATTAATAAGGTGTTGATTTGATATAATGCTATAATTATGGGTGATATGTGCAAATTTTACAAAGTAAGCAAGTTGTCATAAAATATTCGTTTGGTCGGGAAATATTCTTCTTTTCGGGGAATATTAGTACGACGACACAATCATTGGTGTACCCCACAACGGAATAACTGTCAGATATAGAAAACGACATAAATAACCTTTTTATAAAAATAACGACAAAACTTTTACCGTTGGACTTTTGAAATATCTGGTGATAAAAGTACAGTAATACGCATTATTACACAGTAGCACACGGTATTGCACAGTATCTCTGATTATTGATGCTTACGTAAGAAGTCACTCAATTTTATTCAATTATTGTAGTTGTTGAATAGTATCTCATATTATTGATTCAATTAGTGTCACAGTATCTTTGGCACAATATTTATATTATTAAATCAAAAATTGAGACAACACATTTATTCATATTATTATTTACATTAGTGACAATGTCTAAAAAGTTCTGTCGAGGAAAAGGGTTAGGTTATTTAATTTCGCGCCAATAAGGAAAAATCCTTATCGGAAAGCCCCCTCTTTCATGGGAATAATCTGGTTGTCAATATTGTGAGTTATTATATTAATGATGAATAATTGCTAAAAGATTAAAAAATGTGTTTATTAAAGATAAGTGATTTGTGGTAAATATTTATTACATTTTTTGATATAAATAGAGGGGTTTGTCATGAGGCGTTTGTTGTAAGTTTGAATTATTATTCTATGAGAAGATGTATTAATTTTATGGACCGTTAGTTATGGTTTTAATAGTAAATCAATCTGGATCATCGGAGGTGGTTTTAATAGTAAATCAATCTGGATCGTCGGTGGTGGTTTTAATAGTAAATCAATCTGGACCGTCGGTGATGATTTTAATAGTAACTAATTCACTAAGACTCACAAGAGAAACTATAGAGAGAGAAACTATAGAGAGAAAGAAGAAGAGTATTTTGTTACTTCACTATTGCAATATTCAATCTTCTACTAAGGTAAGGGGTATTATTTCTTTCGTATTCGTAAGGGATATTATTTTTTGTATTCATACTTTAATATGTGAGAATAATCTGTCTACGTGAATTACCGTATGATAGGTGAAGATCCATTTGCAGTTTCATATATTATTTCTTTTTATATTCTTAAATCTAAACTTACTATGGTAAGTATTGCTCCTATAATCCCTGAAATTAGTAGAATATCCTTTATTTATTCGCTTCATCTAGTATCATTTCATTGGAATATTTGTCTAAACTTTCTTATTAAATTTCAATATTTTTCTTCGGGATACTATTCACTAGGTACTATTCACTCGGGTACTATTCACTCAGGGATTCGGGGTACTTTGCATGATGGGTTACTATTCACTCGGATACTATTCACTCGAGTACTACTCACTCAGGAATTTGGGGTACTTTGCATAACGAAGTGCTATTCTTTTGGTATTATTCATTTAGATACTATTCTCGGGGTACTATTCATGACAAAAGTGATTTCTTTTCTATCCAAATTATTTTTGATACATGAATATTTTTCTTGAATTTTACTCCATAAATAAATTATCATGTTGATAATTTGGATATTCTTGAACTCTGGATAAATTGAATTATAAATCTCTAATATTTATCCCTGATCTCACTTGATAAATTCCTTATATCATTGTCATCATCCTCATGCTTATGTTGTGGTAAAAGTCATCTTTGGCCCGTAGTGCATAGATGGACTGTTGATTGGTATGATTATGACCAAGAAAGTTTGTATTTGTATAATCATAACCTGTAATGTTACAGACAAATGATGTGGTGAAAGTCATCTTTGGCCCATAGTGCAAAGATGGATAGTTGTTTGGCATGATCATGACCACTGGTGATACTAACGAATATCCTTGGCCCGTAGTGCATGGATAATTTGTTAATGTAAAATATTTATTGATTGTTGTTACAGGAAAAAAATATTGATGATGGATTTTTAAATCATAGAAGATAGTAGACATCATTTTCTACTTGACTCTTCTAATGGATTGTTTTTTCCGCTGCAGTTGTTAATCTAAAACTTGTTATCTATTGTATTCTATCATATTTTTCCCTATTGAGGACTAACAATAATTTTTTTTACATTATTTTAGTCATAATATTTTTTACTAGGCTAGTTGAGCTCACCCTTTTCCTTTTGGTTCCATTGTTCTTCTCAGGAGGTGAGAATATAGTTGGGACTAGTCGGGGAGTGTAGTAATGGATCGAGATGGTTTATATAGCAATCCTCACTATTTTGTAAAATAGTGTAACAATAATTTTAATGAGGACTTTATTTGAGTTTGGATATTATCTATGAGACACTATTGTTTTGAAACTCAGCTATTGTGTTGTCATATTTTGCACGACAGTTGTATAAAGGAAGTTTGTATTTAAATTCTGTACCATGTATTTGGCGACTCATAATGGTTTGTATGGACCTATTATGGGGGTGTCACAGTTGGTATAAGAGCTTAGGATATGATCTCTGGCGGAGATCTGAGGTTAGAACTAGGAGGGGAGAGATGAGTAAAACCTTCGCTAGTGTGTCCTACCTAAGCTTATTTGTTATTTAATTGGTCGGTTAGAATATAGGGATAATATGTGGCATGTCAATTTCTTTAATTAACCCTTGTTTTGTGGCCGTATTTGAGAATGGCATCTGAAAATTTTGAGATAAGCAATGGAGCACATGCGACCATTGAGACACCGCCAACCAATAATCAGGATAATTTGCATCAAGAAGGTAATAATCCTCCTGTAAACAACAACACCAACCAGATGATGAACGATGAGATATTTAGGAGCTTTCTACAATTCATGCAACACGAAACGAGAAAGACTCATGTTCAAAATACAGGTGGAAACAATGGTAACTCACGATTGGTCACTGCTAAGCAATTCAAGGAGTTGGGACCACCAGAGTTTTTGAGAAAGCCAGAGCCACTTAAGGCAGAGACATGGATTAAGCATATTACCAAGATATTTGTTGTCTTGGGATGCACTGAAGAGAAAAAGGTTCCCTTTTCCACCTTTATGTTGCGCGGAGAGGCAGATTACTGGTGGGAATCTGTAAAATGTACTCATTTATCCGCACTTAAAGATGTCTTGGGAGAAGTTCCAAGAATTGTTCAATGACAAGTACTTTTCAGAAAGTATTCGTCACATGAAGGAGATGGAATTTATCAAGCTGGAGCAGAACAATATGACTGTATCGCAATACGAGGCAAAATTTATGGAGTTATCCCAGTTTGCATCCCATTTGGTAGATAATGAGGAGCGTATGACGTGAATGTTTCTACGAGTTTTGAAGTCCAAAATTCGTCAATACCTCATTTCTCAAAAACTTTGTTTATATTCAGATGTTGTAAATAGGGCTCAATTATTAGAGCGCGATAATGAGTCAGCCCAACCAAAAGTTAGCAGCCGGCAAAACAATAGTGGTAATACCAGTGGCAACAGTCATCGAAGCGGTGATAACAAACGTGGAAGAAATCATTATGCCAGAAATGATAACCACTTCGGTGGTAATCCTGACCAAGATAATAGAAGAAATGAGTCAAGTGGAAATTTTAAAAAGAGAAGGTTTAACACTGATGGAAAGACAGCAGCACCAGCACCCATTTTTAAGGAAGGAGAACGACCACTGATCGTATGTTACAAATGCGGACAGGAGGGACACATCAGTCTAAAACGTACGCAGCAACCCAAAGTGTGTTTCAATTGCGAAAAAGAAGGTCATTTAGCTCGATTTTATCATACAAAAAAATCAAGTCCAGCTGGGACAGTAATACCAAAGACTATCCCGGACAAGTCAAAACCAATAGTTCAAGGGAGAGCGTTTTTAGTGACCTCCCAAAGAGCGAGGAACCCGAACGAAGTTATCATGGGTAAGTTAATCATAAACTCTTACAAAGTCTATACCTTATTAGATACCAGTTCTACCCATTCTTTTATTTCACCTGATTGTGCTCAATGTGACGAATGAGTTGTTTGAATTGTAATTCTGAGGACAGAATCCTTGTAAGGAGGGAATGATGTAACATTCTAGATTTTTTTTAATTGTTATATTAAATATTTATTGAATTATATAAGTATTTAATGGATATGTTTATTGTTGAATAAATAATTGTTCAAATTGATTCGATTTGGTTAATTATTTGTTAAATAAATAATTAAGGAAATTAATTATTATATTCTAATTTAATTTAATTATTAGGTTAGAGAGTTTTGATTGAATGAATTATTATATTTTAATTTGAATTTGTAATTAAAAGGATGTGTTAGTTGATTAAATAAAGGTATAATTATATAAAAATTATAATTTTGTGGTATTGATTTATGTGTTAAGGTAATTTAATAAATTGTTATTAGAATTAATTTAATTGGTTATTGAAAAATTTAATTAAATAAAAGTGTGACAAATAACCTTCTATAAAGGAGTTATTAAAATAAATTAAAGGAGTTTAATTCAATTTTGCCAAACAAGGCTTAATGCATATTAAGTCTTTATTTTAAATGTGTTTTACCAAACAAGGTGTAAGAGTTAATGGGTTATTTTTTTTAGTTAGTTAGCCAAACAAGCCTTATGGCTTTTGAGTTTTAAAAAAAAAAGAAACTGATGTCAATTAATTGATATAATTATATTATACAATTATTACATATTATATTATATACGTTATATTTTTGTTAGTACGTTAGTTAGAGTTAGAAAGAAAGACTCAGAGGAAGAAGAAGAAGAGAAGAAGAAAAGTGAGAGAAAAACTTGAGAGAATCCTAGAGAATTTGAGAGTGAAGTTGGAGAAAAGCTTGTTGATCAAAGAGAATCGTATCATCTTCTAAAACAAGGTATCATCCTACCTTTTTAAGTTCTTTAAAATTTTAGTTTTCTCTTCCAAAACTCTCTATAAAATTCTTGTGAAAGGATAAATTATTTAATTGTATATGGCTTTATATAATAAATTAGTGTTGTGAAACTATTCTCATTAGTTTATATATGAGTATAGTCAATGAATTTATGATATGTATGTAATTTATGAAGAAAACTTTATTACAGTGAGTTTATATGAATATATATGAATATAGTTTAGTTTAAGGTAAAATTAAGGTTTATTTAGTTGTTAAATTGATAAATTGACTATTGAATTTGAAAGAGTATGTATAGTCATAAACAAGGTATTTTGAATTAACTGTTTTGGTTGAAAAACAAAATCCAGTGTTGATTTTCATTGAAAACATCAAAAGTGAGGTTTTATCAAAAATAGTGAAATTGGATGTTTTAAATTCGATGCTTATGTTGTTTTATGGGTAGAAACATGTTAAGAGTCTTTGAATTATGTTTATATGAAGTCTCTATATGAATTACATGTTAATTAGGCTGTTAGAAAGGAGCTTGTAGGCCAAAATTGGCTTTTGTTCATGCTTTATTGTTAGCAAGTCGGTCGCCAAGTCTGCGATTCGGTATGCCGCATTAAATGGGCTAACAAAGATATTTGTCGCATGACAAAAGACCATCTTTATGTCATAGTATACCACTTAATGGCTCATGTTTCACGTCATAATATCATCATGCCGCATGGCCAATAATACCACAAAAGATAAACTATGGCCATACAAATACGAAAGTTAGCGTAATAATCGAGACAAAGGTAATTTTTGTACACAAAGTCCGAAGGAGTTGTTATGTGTTAATAGTAGGACTGTTAAATTATGATTTCAGTATTTCTATACCAAGAATGAGCATGTTATTAACAATTAACTAGTTTTGTAACTTGATTATGTGATTAAAAATCAAATCTTACATGATGAATGTACTTAGTTATGTATGTAATGTGGTAGTGACTAACTATGTCATGATGACATATATATATAGGGTATTGTGATTCGAATTGTTCGGTTTAACCTACGAGCAAGGCAAGTTCTCTAAATCTATTATCTTGATTGAGCCAATTATTGTTTCCAATTCGATTCCAATATAATGATGCAAGATTTCTAAACTTTATTATGATATTGAGCAAGTTATTCTTGTATTTAACTTGTTGTTTAGCATGCAAATTTATATATACTAATGTTGAACAATTTTATCATTCAAATGGCTATGCATGCTTAGTATTCAATTCTATATAACCTTGGCTTAATATTGTTCAAGCAAGGTGTGTTATAGTTATTCAATATGTATGTTATTAGATTATTCCTAAAGCATGATTTTAATTTACTATGTTGATTCAGTTATGATTATTCCATAGCATGATGTTATTAATTTTATTCAACTAATCCTTAGTTGATGTTTGTTGAATTCCAAATTACCTTGAAATGTATCCAAACCAAACTCACTTTGGTACGGACTTGTACTCTAAATACTGAGATGAACAACCCTATTATTAGGGGTAATTTATGCTTAGCGTTGAAATGTTTGTGCACAATACATTGTACAAAGGGCTGATCCCCCTAAGTACGAGGAGTCCCTATAGTCTTATGACTGTTAAAGTTTAAGTTGAAAATTTACTTATAACTATGGACATAGTTCGTGGTCTTAGGACCCTCAGTTATATACTTGAGAAGGTTGATGTACCTAGTACCAGTAAGGGAAAAAGAAAGATGAACAAGTATTGAAGACTTGTAATATATTGATATTTTATTACCTGGTTTTAATTGAATGGTTGTAATGAAGTTTATTTATTTTCCGCATTTGAATGATTGTATTTAAAGGTTAGACAACCTGGGAGATTTTTATTATGTAACCCTTTAATGGGGAAGGTTTTATTATTCAATTTTATTGTGATTGGGTAGTTAGATATGAATGTTTGATTAAGTGAACACTAAATCCTATGGGAATGAAGTACCTGGGTTTGGGGGTGTCACACTCAACGTTTAAATTTGACTCCAGAGAAATTAGACTTTGACTTATCTATTGAAACTCCGTTGGGAGAAACCTTCGTTACATCCACGATTTATAAATCTTATTTAATTCAAATCGACACTTTCACATTACCTGTTGATCTCATCTCTTTGAAAATACTTGCATTTAATGTGATTTAAGGGATTGATTGGTTAACTACTCATCATGCTAAAATTGATTATTTTCATAAGGTCGTTAGTTTTCATATTCCTAACCAACCTATTATGCGAATTCAAGCAACAAAATCACTAAAGTTAATCACTTTCATATCAAGCCATAAAGTCATTCGTTTATTGAAAAATAGATGTCAAGCTTTCTTAGCCCATGTCACGGATTACAAAAATACGTCAGATTTGAATGATATTTATATTTTTAATAAATTTCCTAACATATTTCCTGAAGAACTTCTTGGCCTAACCCCAGAGTGTGAAACCGAATTTTGTATTGACCTTGAACCCGGTACAAAACCCATTTCTAAAACTCCATATTGAATGGCTCCTATTGAACTTCAGAAGTTAAAAACCCAACTACAGGAACTGTTAGACATCGGTTTCATTCATCCTAGTACATCTCCTTGGGGTGCTCCTGTTCTATTCGTAAAGAAGAAAGACCTGTTTGACCAGTTGCAAGGGATAAATTCTTTTCAAATATCGATCTTCATTCCAGATATCATCAATTAAAGATTAAAACTGATGACATTCCAAAGACATCTTTCAGAACTCGGTACGGGCATTACGAATTCCTAGTCATGTCTTTTAGATTGACTAATGCTCTTGCTGCCTTCATGCATATGATGAACAGAGTATTCAAGTAATATTTGGATCATTTTGTAGTTGTCTTTATTGATGACATCTTCATTTACTCCAAAAGTTGTGAAGATCATGAGCAACACTTGAGGCTAATACTCCAAAAGCTTCGTGAAAACAAGCTATATGCCAAGTTAAAGAAATGCGAGTTCTGGCTTGAGAAAGTAACATTCCTTGGGCACGTGATATCTAAACATGGAATATCAGTTGAACCGACGAAGATTAAAGCAATACAAAGTTGGGAGCAACCTAAGTTAGTAACCGAAATACATAGCTTTCTAGGCTTAGCTGGTTATTATCAGAGATTTGTGGAAGGATTTTCTTGAATCGCTACTCCATTAACTCAGCTGACTCGAAAAGATACAAAGTTCAGATAGAGCAAAGAATGTGAGAAGAGTTTCTAAAAACTCAATAGGAGACTCATTTCAGCACCTGTTCTAACAATATCATCAAGTTCAGAGGGATTTTTCATCTACAACGAAGCTTCTGGCAGAGGTTTAGGATGTATTCTCATGCAACATGGGAAATTCATAGCCTATGCCTCACGACAACTAAAATAATATGAGAGGAATTATCCTACTCATGATCTAGAGTTGGCAGCAGTCATTTTTGCGCTAAAGATCTAGAGTCATTACCTGTATGGGGAGAAAGTGGAGATCTATACAGATCATAAAAATCACAAATATTTCTTCACCCAAAAGGAACTCAACATGCGACAACGACGTAGGCTTGAGCTGTTGAAAGATTACGACCATACCATTCAATACCATCCTGGAAAAGCGAATGTGGTAGCTGACGCGTTGAGTAGAAGATCATATGCGGGAACAAGTGCGATAGTGTCAATACAAAGGCCCATTTTTTATGACTTACAAAGGATGGAGATAAAGTTAAAGACTCCAAGTACCCGCATGATGATGTAAAATATACGAGTAAAGCCGACTTTAATCGATAAAGTTAAAGCTACTCAAGCTACAGGCCCGGAGCTGATGTGTATAAAGAAGAAAGTATAAGAAGGTGATATTCCAGAAGTAAGGATCGATGAGGAAGGAATACTACGATTTAATTCTAGACTTTGTGTTCCTAACGACTTTGATTTGAAGTATAAAATCATGATGGAGGCAGACAACACACCGTTTGTAATCCATCCTGGGAGTACCAAATGTATCATGATCTTCGACAAACATTTTGGTGGAGAAATATGAAGAGAGAGATCGCAGAGTTTATCTCAAGGTGTTTAACTTGTCAACGTGTCAAGGCAACGCATCAACTGCCAAAAGGCCCATTGCCATTGTTAGTTCCCAGAGGCACAATAGTTATCTAGAAGGGGGGATTGAATAGATATTTTAAAATTCTTTTTGAAATACTTTGTTGTTAGTTTTGTTAATGATTTAAACACAGTGGAATTAATATTTGTTTGAACTCCCTCTTAGATGTGGTGAATTAATGAGAGTGAGATAGTTATGACAGTTATAACAGTTATAACAAGAATGTAATAGACACAGCAGTTTTAAGTGGTTCAGAGCACTTAAAGCTCCTAGTCCACTCTTCTACTTCTTGAGTAGGAAATCCACTAAGGATATCTTTTACACTTTCTAAATCTCACAGATTCCTTCTAGACCAGCAGTCTAGGTACTTCTTAGTTCACTCTTGAACTCTTCAAGTCCAGCAGACTTGGTTCTTCACAGTTCACGTAGAACTCTTCAAGTCCTTCTGACTTGGAACTTCTTACTTCACTTGGTTGGTAGTTGATAAGTTCTTGATTGGTGCTACTCAGTTGTTGTTAAGCTCTTGTTCGAAAGAAATGAGTAGCTGAGCAAGCTTTCTCTTTTTCAAATCATAGAGTTGAGAGTTTAGAGTTCTTCGGCATTTTGTTCAATGCTTGCTTACTTTTTCATCTACAAATGTTTTGCATATATATGATCCTTGAAATGTAACCGTTGAGGATATCCGTTGAAGCATTTAATGCGTTTGACATTTCTGAACTTTGATAGAGACTTTTCTACACATCTTCTGATTAGTATTCTGGCCCACTAACACAGCAGACTGCCACCTAACTTAACATCTGAAAAGATGTTTTACTCTATCCCATGGTACTTTCCTTACCTTCTTTAATACGTTTTCTTTACTGTATACTAAAGACATCTTCTGTGTCATTGGGATTGGTGAAGACTTCAACGTTTATAACCTTTTCCACATTTGTTAGGATTTATCTTTAAATAAATGTGCAAGGTTCGATGCTTCTGACATAGACATATGATGCTCTACGATTCTGATCGTGGTGTCTTGCCACCTTGATGCTTGATCCGTTACTTAGCAAACAAAAGCACTACAATTTCTCTTAAGGGTTTGGCACACTATGATTTTCAATTGTTTGTCTTACAGACTCTATGTTTTTCGAGCATACACTACGATCTCTGAGTTGGCTCAGCAAACGTTTGGACCACTCTACTATTTTCGGAGAGGCCCTTCAAGGCAGACAGACTACAATCCTCGATGCTCTACGATTCTGCCTTGGCTCCTGCAATTTCTTTGATCAGCTTGATAGACTACGATTCAGTTGAACCCTATGTATTACATCTCAAGATATAGATCAACCTGACAGCTTTGATCTTTTCTTCTATACATTCATTTATAGAATGATAAACATTTAAACACCAGATCAACCTAACAAGTTTGATCTATCACTAATGTGACACAACCAAAATAGGTAAACATCACCCATCTTGGGTCGCCAGATATCACTCTACAGAACTCAACTACAAACTTAATTATATAACTGTCGTGTAAAAATACGACAAAAACATAAGCTGGGAGTTTAAACAAGAATATTTCCTTCTGGACAATATCCACTCTCAATGGAGTCCTCATTACAATTATTATCACACTATTTCACAGAATAGTGAGGACTACTAAAACAACAATCTCGACCGTCAATCCGTTCCCCGACTCATCCCAGCTATATTCTCATTTCCTGAAGAGAACAGTGAAAGAAAGGGTGAGCTCAACTAGCCCAGTAAGAAATATTATAACTAAGATAATGAAAAATAAATTATCCTTAGCCTTCAACAGTATAACAACTGATAGAATACAATAGACAATAAGTTTTAGATCAACAACTGCAGCGGAATAAGAAATCCATTAGAAGAGTCAAGTAGAGCATGATATCTACTATTTTCTATGATTTACAAGTTTATCATAAATTTTATCCCTGTAATACTCATCAACAGTTCTTTATTATACCCAAGACAAATAGAACTTTCATCACCTATTTTCACCTGAACCATCAAAGATTATAGTTAAATTCACAATTCATATTTATAATCATGTAAATCAACAGTTTCTCCTTGTCACAAAGGCTTAATAGAACGTTTACACAATATCCTTACCCCAAAGGCTAAAGATATTCAAATGTAATAACAATGATCATACCAATCAGTTGTCTACCTTTGCACTACGGGCCAAAGATATTCAACTATAAAACCAATGGTCATGATCATACCAATCAATTGTCTGTCAGTGCACTACGGCTAAAGACATTCAACTCTTAACTAATGGTCATGATCCTGCCAATCATATCATTGAATTATCCAGGCACTACGGCCAAGGATATTCGTTATTATTACCAGTGGTTATGATCATGCCATACACCTGTCCATCTTTGCACGTAATCCAAAGATATACAACTATAAAACCAATAATCAACAGTCCATCTTTGTACGTAAGCCAAAGATATACAACTATAAAACAAATAATCAACAGTCCATCTTTGCACATAAGCCAAAGATGACTTTCATCACAATATAAGCATGAGGATGATGACAATGATATAAGCATTAATCAAACGAAATCAAGGATAAATATCAAAGACTTTAAATTTATTCAGAGTTTAAAAATATACAAATTATCAACATGATACTGCTTTGTGGAGTAAAATTCAAGAATAATTTTCATGTACCAAAAATAATTTGGACAGAAAAGAAATATATTTTTTGGGTAAATAGTATCTCGTGAATAGTAACTCATGAATAGTAACTCGTGAATAGTAACTCATGAATAGTAACTCGTAAATAGTACTCTTATTCGTACATAGTACCGTATACATAAATAATGTCATATACGCAAATAGTGCCACATACATGAATAATGTCATATACGTGAATAAAGTGTAAATAAAATATGAATAAGAACCCCAAAGATAAATGATAAAGTTTCACAATAAAATCTATATCAATATTTATAACACCTTAATCCAAATGTTATAAATCACTTAATAATCTAATATTATTAATATTACCACAATATTTTAATCATTTCTTAAACTTATAAACAATTTATTTTAATTGTTTACACTTTACTAATTAATGCATTTAATCATCCTAAAATGCCAAACTCATAAGATTTAATCCCCAATAACCAAAACTCTCATCAAAAATCTGCATATACCTTATATAGGATTCTCAAGCCATAAAATCCTATTTTCAAATTTTTCTTACTTCACATAACATATTTAATTCATTTACTCATAACTAGTCTATTTTCATAAAAAATACTAAATCAGTACAAATAAATTTTCTTTTTTGGGATTTAGCAAAATATAGTCCAATATTGAACATATATTTTTCTTAGAATTTTTAAAATTCATTTATTATTTTTCATATGGCTAAAACTGCCGAATATTTAGACATTTATCAAAAATTGTACTTTTATCCAAAAATTCCAAAATTTACTGGGTATACTGCCGTTATATAGATGTACTCCCAATAAAAATTTCACCAATTTTAGAGTTAACCACAAGGAGTTATGAGGGTTTACTTTTAAAATAGTCTTTTCCCATAAAATTCATAGCTCCTAATCTATACATCTAAAAATCGCTATTTTTGGACACAATCTAGAAAACTCATCAAATTATCATTTCAAATTTTTTCAAAATTTTTGAGGGTCAGAAAAATTCACGAAAATCGCACTGGCGAAAACCCTTTACTTACAATCTATTGAACAAAAAATAATATTCCTTACGAATATTAAACGGAAATAATATTCCTTACGAATATTAAACGAATATAATAAATATTGAACGATAATAATATTCATATGAATACAAAAAATAATATCTCTTCAAAATATAAAAAAAATAATAACCATTACCTCAGAGGAAGACTGAATACTAGAGTAGTGAAGTAGCAGACTACTCTTCTTCTATCTCTCTACAGCTTCTCTTTCTATAATTGCTCTTGTGAGACTTAGTGAATTGGTGAGAAATAATGAAGGAATGAGCTACTATTTATAGAAAAATATAGTTTCAATAATTGCACATTTTAGGGCTCGAAATATTACACTATAATACATTCCTCTTTTTTTTATTTTTAATTTAGTCATGCAAGTATTATCAAACTTGCACCACCTCCCCTAATAGTAAATCAAGTGAATCAATAGTAAAATCATGTGACTCAATAGTATAATCATGTGAAAAATCTAATTACAGTATAGTACCTTCATCTATACCTCCATTTTTAATTTAGTCATGCAAGTATTATCAATCTTGCACCAACTTCCCTAATAGTAAATCATGTGAATCAATAGTACACACATGTGAACACATAGTTATAAGCATGTGAATTAATATCATTTAATTGATCATTTATCCGATTAATTACCCGATTGGTCAATATAACTTCCAGACATCAATTATTATCGAAATAAATGTCGATTTCCACTAACACTAATAATTTCCACATAATGGAACTATCAATTTCATCTTTAATCAATACGAACTTATTCATCATTAATATTATAATTCACAATATTTAACAACCAGGTCGTTCCCAGGAAAGAGGTGGCTTTCTAATAAGGATTTCTCCTTATTGGCGCGCAATTAGGTGACCAAACCTCTCCTTGATAGAACTTCTAGAAATTGTCAATATTGCAAATAATAATATGAATAACTTTGTCGTCTCAATTATTGATTTAATAATATAACATATTACGCAGATGATACTGTGACAATAATTGAACCAATAATATGAGAGATATAATACGAAGAATTCTTCGTAGCAATAATTGAGTATAATCGAGTGACTTCTTACGTAAGCATCAATAATCAATACCGTAGCTACTATGCAACCACACGTATTATTGTACTTTTACTACCGGGTAGTTCAACAGTTTTAACGGTAACACTTTCGTTGTTATTTTTAATAAAAGATAAATCTGTCGTTTTCTAAATATGACAATACTTCCGTTGGGGGGTCCACTAATGATTATGCCGTCGAACGAATATTCTCTGTGAAAATGAATATTCCCCGACACAACGAATAACAACTTGCTTACTTTATAAAATTTTTAAATATCACCCTTAACTTTAACCCTTTCTCAATTTAACCATTTACTAAATAATATAATAATTATAAGAAAATTGAATACTTTCATTTCATAAAATTCGGGGTCTTACAATCTCCCCTCCTTATGAAATTTCACCCTCGAAATTTACGTACCTGGTAGTTCGAAAAGATGAGAATACCTTGCTTTCTTTTCGGATTGTATCTTCCCGGTTATTTCCTCTCTATCATGATTTTCCCATTTCTCATCTTTTGTATTTCAAATATCATTCTAGAATATAGTTTAAAAATAAGGGCTAATTGACATATCACATATTATCCTTATACTCTGACCGACCAATTAAATACCAAATAAACTTAGGTAGGTCATACTAGCGAAGTAATTCCTCGTCTCTCCCCTCCTAGTTCTTGTCTCACATCTCAGCCAGGGATCATATCCCTAAGCTTTGATACCAACTGTGAAGCCCCCAAAACAGGTATACATCACCCATCTTGTGTCGCTAGATATCACACTACAGAACTCAACTACAAACTTAATTATATAACTGTCGTGTAAAAATACGACAAAAACATAAGCTGAGAGTTTAAACAAGAATATTGCCTTCTGGACAATATCCACTCTCAATGGAGTCCTCATTACAATTATTATCACACTATTTCACAGAATAGTGAGGACTACTAAAACAACTATATTCTCATTTCTTGAAGAGAACAGTGAAAGAAAGGGTGAGCTCAACTAGCCCAGTAAAAAATAATATGACTAAGATAATGAAGAATAAATTATCATTAGCCTTCAACAGTATAACAACTAATAGAATACAATAGACAATAAGTTTTAGATCAACAACTACAGCGGAATAAGCAATCCATTAGAAGAGTCAAGTAGAGCATGATATCTACTATCTTCTATGATTTAAAAGTTTATCATAAATTTTATCCCTGTAATACTCATCAACAGTTCTTTATTATACCCAAGACAAATAGAACTTTCATCACCTGTTTTCACCTGAACCACCAAAGATTATAGTTAAATCCAAAATTCATATTTATAATCATGTAAATCAACAGTTTCTCCTTGCCACAAAGGCTTAATAGAACGTTTACACAATATCCTTACCCCAAAGGCTAAAGATATTCAAATGTAATAACAATGATCATACCAATCAGTTGTCTACCTTTGCACTACGGGCCAAAGATATTCAACTATAAAACCAATGGTCATGATCATACCAATCAATTAATCAATCGATTTGCACTACTGGCTTAAAGACATTCAACTCTTAACTAATGGTCATGATCCTGCCAATCATATCATCGAATTATCCAGGCACTACGGGCCAAGGATATTCGTTATTATTACCAGTGGTTATGATCATGTTATACACCTGTCCATCTTTACACGTAAGCCAAAGATATACAACTATAAAACCAATAATCAACAGTCCATCTTTGCACGTAAGCCAAAGATATACAACTATAAAATCAATAATCAACAATCCATCTTTGCACATAAGCCAAAGATGACTTTCATCACAATATAAGCATGAGGATGATGACAATGATATAAGCATTAATCAAACGAAATCAAGGATAAATATCAAAGACTTTAAATTTATTCAGAGTTTAAAAATATACAAATTATCAACATGATACTGCTTTGTGGAGTAAAATTCAAGAATAATTTTCATGTACCAAAAATAATTTGGACAGAAAAGAAATATATTTTTCGGGTAAATAGTAACTCGTGAATAGTAACTCATGAATAGTAACTCGTAAATAGTACTCTTATTCGTACATAGTACCGTATACATAAATAATGTCATATACGCAAATAGTGCCACATACATGAATAGTGTCATATACGTGAATAGTGTCGTAAACATGAATAGTAACCCCGGCATAAAAAGATAAAGTTTCACAATAAAATCTATATCAATATTTATAACACCTTAATCCAAATGTTATAAATCACTTAATAATCTAATATTATTAATATTACCACAATATTTTAATCATTTCTTAAACTTATAAACAATTTATTTTAATTGTTTACACTTTACTAATTAATACATTTAATCATCCTAAAATGCCAAACTCATAAGATTTAATCCCCAATAACCAAAACTCTCATCAAAAATCTGCATATACCTTATATAGGATTCTCAAGCCATAAAATCCTATTTTCAAATTTTTCTTACTTCACATAACATATTTAATTCATTTACTCATAACTAGTCTATTTTCATAAAAATACTAAATCAAGACAAATAAATTTTCTTTTTTTTTGGGATTTAGCAAAATATAGTCCCATATTGAACATATATTTTCTTAGAATTTTTAAAATTCATTTATTATTTTTTCATATAGCTAAAACTCTGAATATTTAGACATTTATCAAAATTGTACTTTTATCCAAAAATTCCAAAATTTATTGGGTATATATCTTTAGTTATATAGATGTACTCCCAATAAAAATTTTACCAATTTTAGAGTTAACCACAAGGAGTTATGAGGGTTTACTTTTAAAATAGTCTTTTCCCATAAAATTCATAGCTCCTAATCTATACATCTAAATATCGCTATTTTTGGACACAATCTAGAAAACTCATCAAATTATCATTTCAAATTTTTTCAAAATTTTTGAGGGTCAGAAAAATTACGAAATTGCCCCTGGCAGAAACCCCTTACTTACAACGGTTGAACGAAAATAATATTCCTTACGAATAGTGAACGGAAATAATATTCCTTACGAATATTAAACGAATATAATGAATATTGAACGATAATAATATTCATACGAATACAAAAAATAATATCTCTTCAGAATATAAAAAAAATAATAACCCTTACCTCAGAAGAAGACTGGATACTGGAGTAGTGAAGTAGCAGACTACTCTTCTTCTATCTCTCTATAGTTTCTCTCTCTATAATTGCTCTTGTGAGACTGAGTGAATTGGTGAGAAATACTGAAGGAATGAGCTTCTATTTATAGGAAAATATAGTTTCAATAATTGCACATTTCTGGGCTCGAAATATTATAATATAATACCTTCCTCTTTTTCTTCATTTTTAATTTAGTCATGCAAGTATTATCAAACTTGCACCACCTCCCCTAATAGTAAATCATGTGAATCAATAGTAAAATCATGTGACTCAATAGTATAATCATGTGAAAAAACTAATTACAGTATAATACCTTCATCTATACCTCTATTTTTAATTTAGTCATGCAAGTATTATCAATCTTGCACCAACTCCCCTAATAATAAATCATGTGAATTAATAGTACACACATGTGAACACATAGTTATAAGCATGTGAATTAATAGCATTTAATTGCTCATTTATCCGATTAATTATCCGATTGGTCAATATAACTTCCAGACATCAATTATTATCGAAATAAATGTCGATTTCCACTAACACTAATAATTCCCACACAATGAAACTATCAATTTTATCTTTAATCAACACGAACTTATTCATCATTAATATTATAATTCACAATATTTAACAACCAGTTCGTTCCCAGGAAAGAGGGGGCTTTCTGATAAGGATTTTTCCTTATTGGCGCGCAATTAGGTGACAAAACCTCTCCTTGACAGAACTTCTAGACATTGTCAATATTACAAATAATAATATGAATAACTTTGTCGTCTCAATTATTGATTTAATAATATAATATATTATGCAGATGATACTGTGATAATAATTGAATCTAAAAGTCCAATAATAATCTAGAAGGGGGGGGTTGAATAGATTATTACAGATTTAAAATTTATCTAAGGCCTTTTTGAATTTTTGAATAATTAATTTGCAGTGTTAGAAATTAATATGCAAGACAGTAAAAATTCAATCACACAATGCACAGAGATTTGTCTGGTTCACAACATACATCCCGGGTATGCTGCTACGTCCAGTCTCAAGCTCCTCTCCAGGACTTGAGATCCTATTACTATCAGTAATAAAAACTCCTTCAACAGGCGGAGAAGCCTTTGCAAAGTTTTATAGTCAAACTTTCAACTGTTTCCAACTAATCTATCTTGGACAGTAAGCTCCCAGCTCCCTCCTCAAGCTTAGTTGTACTTCTTTTGAGTTTAGTTCTATTCTATGATCTGTTCTTGAAACAACAGCCTCTTCCTCATCTCACAAGTACACTAGAGATCCAACTTCTCGCTGACCTCTCTACGACTCTGGTCTTGGTCGAAGAATTACTCGTCTCTCACAGGTACATAAAATAAACTAACTCTAATCCTTTCTCTTTTTACAAATGATTTTACAACAATATGATTCTCAAATAAGCAGATAAGAATTTAGTACAAATGGATGCTTCTTAAATAAGTAGATATAATTTAATACAGATTGATGCTTCTCAAATAAGCAAATATAGTTTAGTACAGATTGATGCTTCTCAAATAAGCAGATATCAATTAAAGAGCAAATATATTTATAAAAGTCCAAAAACTTTTATACTTGAAAAAATATGCTTCTTAGTAAGCAGATATTAATTTATGCGTTGATCAAATAATGCTTCTATGTAAGCAAATATGTAAATTACGCACTGTTATAAAAGTTTAAATAACTTTTATATTTTATGTGAAAAAGTGCTTCTTGAATAAGCAAATATATCAATTTTAGCTTTTACTCAAAAATGCTTCTGTTTAAGCAAATATATAATTTAATGCAAATTTATAAAGAATTTATTTATTCTTTATGGAGTAAAGAAAAGTCACTTTAAGTTTAAATAACTTTTTAGAGTGAAAATGCTTTTGAGTAAGCAAATAAGTTATTTTAAACATTAAATCAAATATGCTTCTATTTAAGCAGATATGTTCACTTAAATTTGTGAAATAAAAGTTTAAATAACTTTTATATTATGCAACAAGTATTTTATAAATAAATAAATTTATGATCAAATACTTGTGATGATAGATATCAAGTATAATATATAAATCAGTTAAGCAATACTTGATACAACAAATATATTTGTTTAACTCAAATAATATATAAGAATATTTTATCTATTATGTGAACTTTTATAAATAGTGTCACTTGGTACTATAAGGAATCGTATTTAGTTGGATTCTCTCCGTAGTGGTTTATCTCCGTAGCCTTGCTGGCTAGCCAAGTATAATGTAATTTATAATTTTCACAATTGATATCTATATAAATATTTTCGAATAGATCACTACGATTCTCAAATCCGGTTCGGATGACTACTCTTTTTGGAGCAATATCTCAGTGTTGTTTTGAGCTATCAAGTGTCGTATCTATTTTACGATATTTATATAAATAATATCAATAAAAGGTTACTGAAGACTATAAGGAATCGTACGGTTGAATTCCTCTCCGTAGAGGTTTATTTCCGTAGCCTTGCGGCGCCCAAGTATCCTTTTATTTGATAAATAGATAAAATATAGATATATATAATTGTGTAGAACAATTTATATTCGTATATCTATAAATATAAATAAGCAAGAGATAATTCAAATAAATAAATCAAACAACTTATCTCAATTTGCTTAGACCAATTTCCTCTTCTCAAATAATCAGAACTTTTGTAAGAAGAGATAGAGAAAGCTTTTTAGAGAGAGAGTATGTGGGAGAGAAAATAAGCTTTTCTTTGTAAGTGAATTGGCAAATTAGAAATGAAAGAAAAGCCTCCTATTTATAGATTTTTGAGGTTAGGGATAAAATAGTAATTTTGAAAATTGATTTGAAATTAATGGCTAGGATTGTTTCAATTTAAAATCAATGGATGGGAAGAAATCAAAGCACACGGATTGCAAAAAAAATTTCAAACTTCCGCCCATCCCTTTTTTAATCACTTGGTCATTTATTGCTCATTTTGACCAAATTCAATTTGCTAGCACATGTTTTTATTTCAAAAGTCCATCACACAGTTTTGAAAATTTCTTGTGAGCAATATATATGATGTGCTTGCATGCATGGATCAACATACATATTAATTAGACAAATGTATGCATGCTTTAATTGTTTGAAATAAATTGACTGCGCATGAATTCAATCTTGGTTTATACATATATATTATATATATTGCACATGTATGAATTATATTATAATATATATAATACATCACACGAAATCTATATATAAAAAAAACATACTGCATATTTACTATATATATATATATATATATATAGTTTTATATAAATATAAATATATCAAATTTATATGCTCAATTTTTACTGGATATATATATATATATATATATATATATATATATATATATATAGAATACTTTAAATAATATACATGCATGTTTGGTACAAATAAAACATAAATGCATGCATGCTTCATATGCACATTCACAAATTATATATATAAACACACACACACGGTGTGTATATATATATATATATATATATATATATATATATATATATATATATATATATATATATATATATATATATGATATATACACATTTAATATATATTTAACACATACATTTAATGTATATATGTATTTATTATGCAATTTGACCAACATGTGAAAGACAACCAAAATAAATGCTAGCATACACGGTTTTATTTGGTAAAAAAAAATTGTCTAACTTTGCTAGCACATTTGATGCGGTCATGCAAGGCTAGCATTCAAGTTTGCATTATATAATGAGTGTCAAGGTTTCGTGCGGTCATGCAAGGCTAGTCCCAAAATGAGTGTCAAGGTTTAAAAAGTAAATTTGCCAACTCATGCTAAAAAAAGATGTCTGCATGGTTTTATACATATATAATATATATAAAGTACATATGCTACTATAAATATATATATACACGTTTTTAATAATATAAAACTTATAATATATATATATATATATAAAATAATTTTACCCAATAATTTTTGAGTATTTTAAATAATAAAATTAATTCAAAACTAAATAGAAGATGTCCACAATTAAAAATGATTTAATCAACATTTCTATCTTCTTTCTAAATTCGGTCACACAAGCATTTGATAATCAACATATGACTTTTGTCCCACAATGCATGACCCAATTGATTTATCATTTTAAAACATCAAGATCAATTAAATCAAGTAAATAAAATTTAAAAATATTTTTGGTCAAAGTAAATAAGATAAATAAAACAATTATAATAAAAATCCTATGGAGAGGATTCTACCCTTTTAATTAATTTATTTACTAATTATTGTTATCATCAAAATAAAACTAAAAGTTGGAGACCCAACAGAATCAATAATGTGAGAGATATGATGCAGCAAGAATTCTTTGTGTAGCAATAATTGAGTATAATCGAGTGATTTCTCACGTAAGATCAATAACCAATACCGTGTCTGCTACTATGCAACCACGCCATTCATCGTACTTTAACTGCTAACGGTAGTTCAACAATTTTAACGATAACACTTTTCGGCCGTTATTTTAATAAAAGATAAATATGTCATTTTCTAAATACGACAATACTTCCGTTGGGGGGTCCACCAATGATTATGTCGTCGAACGAATATTCTCTGTGAAAATGAATATTCCCCGACACAACGAATAACAACTTGCTTACTTTGTAAAATTTTCAAATATCACCCTTAACTTTAACCCTTTCTCAATTTAACCATTTACTAAATAACATAATAATTATAAGAAAATTGAATACTTTCATTTCATAAAATTCGGGGTCTTACAACTAAGTCCTTGTACATGCATCCTTTGAAGGACATTACATATAATCATGACAATTAAATTTCAACTTCAAATTATTAATATACAATCTCCCAACAGCAACCACTTGAAATTCTAGAATGAAAGTGGGAGCTCATTAACATAGATTTCGTTACTGGTCTTCCCAAGGTTTCTCAAGGCATAGATGCAATTTGGGTCATTGTCGATAGATTAATCAAGTCTGCTCATTTCTTACCTATACGAGAAACATATTCACTTAAACGTCTTGCTCGTATATACATAGATAAGATTGTGAGATTGCATGGTATGCCAGTATCTATAGTTTCTGATCGAGACCCAAGATTCACTTCACGATTTTGGGTCAGCTTGCAAAAAGCTATGGGTATTGATTTACGATTCAGTTCTGCATATCATCCTCAGTCGGACGGGCAGTCGGAGAGGACTATTCAAACTCTTGAAGATCTATTAAGAATCTATGTCCTAAACTTCAAATGAAGTTGGGACAAATACTTACCATTAGTAGAATTCTCTTATAATAACAGTTATCAAGCAAGTATAGGCATGGCTCCATTAGAGGCAGTGTATGGACGAAAGTGTCATTTTCCAGTATATTGGGACGAGGTGGGTGAGGCAACGTTTTTGGGACCAAAATTGGTACGCATGACTACAGAAAAGATTCAAATGATCCGACAAAATATACAAACCTCACAAGATCGACAAAAGAGTTATACTGATCTTCATCGAAGGGACGTGAAATTCAATGTTGGAGATCATGTATTGATACATGTTGCTCCATGGAAAGGAGTTACGAGATTTAGAAAGAGATGAAAGCTCAACCCTCGATTCATTAGCCTATTTGAAATCCTCGACCGAGTAGGAACTGTGGCATATAGACTCGTTTTACCGCCAAGTATGTCGCGTGTTCATAATATTTTTCACGTATCTATGTTACGTAAATATGTGGAAGACCCGAACCACATTATCGAATTAGAATAGAAGAGATAGGAGAAGATTTAACGTATGAGGAGGTACTTGTTAAAATCTTGGATAAGAAGGAACATATTCTACGGTCAAAGGTTATACCTCAAGTCAAAGTTTTATGGAGAAACCACGATATTGAGGAAATGACCTGAGAGTTAGAATCTGAAATAAAAACAAGGTATCCTCACCTCTTCGACATACCAGGTACGTATATCAATTTCGAGGACGAAATTTCATAAGAAGGGGAGGTTGTAAGACCCCAACTTTTTTATGAATAAAGATTTAATTTTCTCTAAATATTATTTTGATTAATCATTCAAAAATGCCATACTCATAAGATTTCATCACCAATGATCAAATCCCTCATTCAACATCTGCATATACCCTATATAAGATTCCCAAGCCATAAAATTATATTTTTCAAATTTTGTTACTTCACATAACATATTTAATTCATTTACTCATAACTAGTTCATTTTCATGAAAAATACCAAATCAGTCCCAAAAATATTTTTTTCTGGGATTTAGCAGAATATAGTCCCATATTGAACATATATTTTTCTCGAAATTTTTAAAATTCATTTACTATTTTTCATATGGTCAAAACTGCTGAATATTTAGACATTTATCATAAATTGTACTTTTGTTCAAAAATTCCAAAATTTACAGGGTATACTTCTGTTATATACATGTACTCTCAATAAAAATTTCACCAATTTTGAAGTTAACCACAAGGAGTTATAAGGGTTTACTTTTAAAATAGTCTTTTTCCATAAATTTCATAACTCCTAATCTATACATCCAAAAATCGCCATTTTTGGACACAATCTAGAAAACTCATCAAATTATCATTTTAAATTTTTCCAAAATTTTTGAGGGTCAGAAAAATTTCGAAACTCCAAATGGATTTTTACCCACCATACGGTAATCCACGTAGATAGATCATTTCTACAATTTAATAAGGAATGGATACAAATGATCATTCATCATGCATGCGGTAATCTACATAGATAGGTTATTCCAACATAATAATAAAGAATGGAATAACAGAAGAATTCACCATGCATGCGATAGACCCTTATGATGCGGTGTTATTCCCACGTAATAATAAAGAATGAAACCGTGTCAAATACGTAATCCGCATTGCATGAGGATATTCCAAATGTAATAATAAAGAATGGAATAACAACGAATTCACCGGTCATGCGATAGACCGCATGCATGACGGGTTATTCCAACAGAATAATAAAGAATGGAACCGGTCGTGCGTAATTCGCATGCAGACGTGATATTCCAACGAATAATAAAGAATGGAACCAGTCATGCGTAATCTGCGATGTATGTGGATATTCCAACGAATAATAAAGAATGGAATAATAGAAGAATTTTACCATGTATACAAAGATTGCTTACATAGAAAGTTATTCCAACATAATAATAAGGAATGGAATAACAGAAGCTCTCTTCATGAATACGAAAGAAATAATACCCCTTACCTTAAAAAGAAACTGGATACTAGAGTAGAGAGGTAGCAGACTTCTCTTCTTCTTTCTCTCTATAATTTCTCTCTATAATAATTGCTCTATAGCTTTAGTGAATTGGTGAGAAATGAAGGAAGAATGAGCTCCTATTTATAGAAAAATATAGTTTCGATAATTGCACGTTTTGGGGCTCGAGATATTACAGTACAATACCTTCAACTTTTCTTTCATTTTTAATTTAGTCTTGCAAGTATTATCAAACTTGCACTACCTCCCCTAATAGTAAATAATGTGAATCAATAGTTCAATCATGTGAATCAATAGTTATAATCATGTGAAAATACGAATTACAGTATAGTACCTCCATCTATACCTTCATTTTTAACTTAGTCATGCAAGTATTATCAATCTTACACCAACTCCCCTAATAGTACAAGAATGTGAATCAATAGTTTACACATGTGAACAAATAGTTATAATCATGTGAATTAATAGCAATTAATTGCTCATTTATTCGATTAATTACCCGATTGGTTAATATAACCTCCAGACATCAATTACTATCGAAATAAATGTCGATTTCCACTAACACTAATAATCCCAACACAATGGAAATATTAATTTCATCTTTAATCAACACGAACTTATTCATCATTAATATTATAACTCACAATATTTAACAACCAGGTCGTTCCCAAGAAAGAGGGGGCTTTTCGATAAGGATTTCTCCTTATTGGCGCGCAATTAGGTGACCAAACCTATCCTTGACAGAACTTCTAGACATTGTCAATATTGCAAATAATAATATGAATAACTTTATCGTCTCAATTATTGATTTAATAATATATAAATATTATGCAGATGATACTGTGATAATAATTGAATCAATAATATAAGAGATATGATACAGCAATTATTGTAGCAATAATTGAGCATAACTGAGTGACTTCTCACATAAGCATCAATAATCAATACCGTGTGCTACTATGCAACCGTGTGCTACTATGCAACCATGCGTGTATTACTGTTCTTTTACTACCGGTTATTTTATGACAACTTGCTTACTTTAAAAAAATTTCAAATATGACCCTTAACTTTAAACTTTTATAAATTTAACTATTTACCAAAATAGAAAAATTGAATACTTTTATTTCATAAAATTCGGGATCTCACATAGTATCTCATATTATTGATTCAATTATTGTCATAATACCTTCTACACAATATTTTATATTATTAAATCAATAATTGAGACAACACATTTATTCATATTATTATTTACATTATTGACAATATCTAGAAAGTTCTGTCGAGAAAAGGGGTTAGGTTATCGAAAATCTTCCTCTTTCCTGGGAATGATCTGGTTGTCAATATTATGAGTTATAATATTAATGATGAATAACTGTTAAAATATTAAAAATGTGTTTATTAAAGATAAGTGATTTGTGGTAAATATTTATTATATTTTTTGATATAAATATTAGGGGTTTGTCATGAGGCGTTTGTTGTAAGTTTGACTTATTATTCTATGGGAAGATGTACTAATTTTATAGACCGTCAGTTGTGGTTTTAATAGTAAATCAATATGGATCGTCGGTGGTGGTTTTAATAGTAAATCAATCTAGACCGTCGATGGTGATTTTAATAGTAAATCAATTTGGACCGTCGATGGTGGTTTTAATAGTAAATCATTCTGGACCGTCGGTTGTGATTTTAATGGTAAATCAATTTGGACCGTCAGTTGTGGTTTTAATGATAAATCAATATGGACCGTCCGTGAATAAGTTACTATTTAGTCCATTCTTCTATAAATAGAAGTTTATTTCTTCTTTCATTCTCACCAATTCACTAAGACTCACAAGAGAAACTATAGAGAGAGAAACTATAGAGAGAAAGAAGAAGAGTATTCTGCTACTTCACTATTATTGTATCCAATCTTCTAATAAGGTAAGGGGTATTATTTCTTTCATATTCGTAAGGGATATTATTTTTTGTATTCATCCTTTAATATGTGGGAATAATTTGTCTATGCAAATTACTGCATGATAGGTAAAAATCTATTTGCAGTTTCGTATATTATTTCTTTTCATATTGTTAAATCTAAACTTACTATGGTAAGTATTGCTTATATAATCCCTGAAATTAGTAGAATATCATTGAGTTTTGCGCTTCATCTAGTATCATTTCATTGAAATATTGGTATGAACTTTCTTATTAAATTTTAACATTTTCCTTCGGGGTACTATTCACTCAGGTACTATTCACTTGGGGATTTGGGGTACTTTGCATGAAGTGTTACTATTTATTTGTTACTTACTCGAGTACTACTCACTCAAGAATTTGGGGTACTTCGCATAACAGGGTACTATTCATTTAGTACTATTTATTCGGATACTATTCTCGGGGTCCTATTCACAACAAAAGTGATTTCTTTTTTGTCCAAATTATTTTTGATACATGAATATCATTCTTGAATTTTACTCCACAAATAAATTATCATTGTCATCATCCCCATGCTCATGCTTATATCATTGTCATCATCCTCATGCTTATCTATAATGTTGTGGTAAAAGTCATATTTGGCCCGTAGTGCATAGATGGACTGTTGATTGGTATGATTATGACCAGGAAAGTTTGTATTGGTATAATCATGACCTGTAATGTTACAGACAAATGATGTGGTAAAAGTCCTCTTTGGCCCGTAGTGCATAGATAGAAAGTTGTTTGGCATAATCATGACCACTGGTGATACTAATGAATACCCTTGGCCCGTAGTGCATGGATAATTCATTGATATAAAATATTTATTGATTGTTGTTACAGGGAAAATCATAGAAAATAGTAGAAATCATTCTCTACTTGACTCTTCTAATGGATTGTTGTTTCCACTGCAGTTGTTGATCTAAAACTTGTTGTCTATTGTATTCTATTAGATTTTTCCCTGTTGATGACTAACGTTAATTTGTTTTACATTATCTTAGTCATAATATTCTTTATTGGGCTATTTAAGCTCACCCTTTTCCTTTTGGTTCCATCGTTCTTCTCAGGAGGCAAAAATATAATTGGGACTAGTCGGGGAGTGGAGTAATGGATCAAGATGGTTTTTATAGTAGTCCTCACTATTTTGTAAAATAGTGTAACAATAATTGCAATGAGCACTTTATTTGAGTTTAGATATTGTCTACGAGACAATATTGTTTTGAAACTCAGCTATTGTGTTGTCATATTTTGCACGACAGTTGTATAAAGGAAGTTTGTATTTAAATTATGTACCATGTAATTGGCGACTAAGAATGGGTTATATGGACCTATTCTGGGAGTGTCACATGCCTCGATTACTTTTGAAGTTGAAAGTATAACTTTTTGGGTTTGAGGACTTATAATCAGGTTCATCATTCACTTTTGATGATAAAGTGTAACACTCGGGTGCCTCGTCACTTGGGTCATCCAATTTCTTGGCAAGTGCGGTCTACAAGGACTTGAAATCGCAGGTGCCATTTACGAGGACTTGAAATCAGGCGCCTCGTCACTTGGGTCATCCAATTTCTTGGAAAGTGCAGTCTACGAGGACTTGACCACCATTTAGAGTGGACCACCAACTTGGTTGGATTTTTTTTTTGGTTCGTCAATTCTTGTGCATCCTCCCTTGGTCATCCAATTACTTGGCAAGGGATACTCATGAGGACTTAGACCATCATTTTTGGTGGACCACCATCTTGGGTGGATTTTTAATTCGTCAATTCTTGTATCTATAATTTACAGTTCTTCCGAAGATAGAGCCAGTATTTGGGTTGTCCATCATCTTAACTTCTGAGACTGCACCATGAGTGAAAGTGTAGCACGTTTCTTTTCCTATTTCAATCTTTCCGGCTGCCAGCTTCTCATGGTATATCCTCCGCAAACTATAACATTCCATAGTCGAATGTCTTGCATATTGGTGGTATACACAGAAGTCCAGTCTTCTTTTCATCTCATCTGTTATAACCAACCGGGGTCTTGGAGGCTTCACCACTCCGTGTTCGACCCATTATTCGTACAGGCTTCTGAATGCCTCCTCACTACATGTGATATCCTCCGAAACTGGCATTCTGGTATGCTTGTCTTCATGCTTTCCTCTGCTTCGCTCAAATTTCTCATTCTTCTCCCTCTTTCCCCCTTGTGGTTTTGATTGAGAATCCACCAAAGCCACAGTTGTTGTCCTCTTGCCCTTCTATGTAACCATCGTATAGCTGGTGGGCAATGTCATGATTTCTCCCAAGTCTTGTGCAAAAGATGAGAAGGTCGCAAATGAATCACAAGCCTTGGTAATAAGGTGGGGCTTGAAGACGTCTAAAGCATCGTTGTTGCATATGCTAAGCAAGTTCTTTTCTTTAATTGGCTCTGCACACTTCTGTGCTTGGGCCCTGAACCTATCCACGTAATCTGACAGCTCCTCGTTTGGCATCTACTTGAATCGCATAAGCTCTACGATGGTTAGCTATTTCTGCATATAGAAAAATTTCTTTAAAAATTGTAATTTTAGATCATCCCAATCATGGACTGATCCCTTCTCCAAGTTATAGTACCAACTGAAGGCATTATCCGTCAAATTATTGTTGAATTCCCTCATCAACAAATTATGATTGTTCATTTCATCATATCCTAACCATGGAGACATCGACTCCATGAACCTGGAAATATGTTCCCTGACATTTCCTTTATCCCCATTGAATTTTGGAAATTATGGGGGATGCTCGATATACCCTGTTGGGTAAGGTTGTCTCCAAATATGTGTTGGATATGGTGGAGTAAAGTCTAACTCCGAAGGTGAGGATGTCTACCTGTGAAGTTGATTGATCACATCGATCATATTATCCTTTGTCACATATTGGCTCGTGGTATGGACTCTCTGTGGTATTGTGATGTATGGATGCATTGCTTGTGTGTATGGTTCAAAAATTGGTTGATGTACACTGACATCATGTAAATTATGTATCGATTGTGATTGTGGGCTGGTTTGTTGGAAGAGGCTTGGGATGGTTGGTACCTACACTTGTGAAAATACGAGGATAGTGGTTGAAATGATGTTTGTTTGAGGATGGCTAACTTCTAGTCTGGGTTAAGGCACGTCACCACTATTTTGAGGTTCCAAGTTATTTCTGACAGAATTTATTCCGTGGGAAATAATTATGTGGCAAATAACTCTTTTTCTTGTAGTGAGTGGATGATTGGAATGAACTGATTCTCCGTCAATGGAGGTGTAGTCTGATTCTCCTTATTGTTGTTATCGTTGTTGTTATCCTCCACTCCTGCTTGTTCTCCCTGTGAATTGATTGGGAACATGGCCTTGAAAGCGGGGATCTATATCAACTACTGGCAGAAATTTCCCATTTCCTCTTGCTTCATCTACATCTTCAGCATCATATCCATCATCATCCCTTGTCCTTCACGTGCTTCCTTCAACGCCTTGAGCATCGCTAGTTGCACAACATTTGCCTACTTTCCACTTTTTCCTCGCATGGCCTTCTCGCGCCTGTCTGCCTGACATTCGTTGGTTGTTGATCAGCCATGTATGGTGATGTTGAACTTCCTTCCGAGGCATCTTCAAGGATGGGTTGATCGAGATCTAGATTCACGCCTTGGAAAGCTTGATTTGCTTGCCTTGGAACTGGATCCGATGAAGTAATACTTGTTTTCGGTGAAACTCTTCAGGTAGTATTCCTGCTTAGAGTTATGGGCATACCCTTCACAAATTCTACACCTCCCCAGCAAAGTCGCCAAAGAAATGTGGGCAAGGAAATTATGCCTTGCTAGTTAGGCTTTCGTGTTGGCTGAGGAGGATAGAAATCCACGAAGAGTACGGAATTGAATGATTGATTGAAGAGGGGAGAAGAACATGTGGGCGATTACTCCAATGACACATGGCAAAACTCCTAGAATCTAGAAACTGTGTTCAGGTAGCAGGGATTCCAAGAGCCTTCTTGAGTTCTCCGGGTTAAGAGAATGTCCAAGTCTTGAGTGCTTTGAGAGGGAATGCCCAAGTCTTTAGTCACCAAAGAGTCCTCTTCCTTCCTAGAATGGAAGGGGTATTTATAGAGTTTCCTGGAACTTAAGTAGTCACATGTCAGGCACATGTCTTCAGGGAAATTCTAGAAATACACTTTAGTCATTAGAATAATGCCCATATCGTCCTGTCCTTCTAGCCACCAATCCAATCCCCCAATCAATTTCCAAAACAAGCCGCCTCCACGAGCCTTCTGCCTCGGGACACGTGGAGGCTTCTCTCGAGTCTAGTACATTTATTTCTTGTTTTTCCTTCTTTATTCAATTAGGCCATACGAACCCTAATTCGCACATTTAATGAGGTCATGGAACCCTAATTGTGCATTTAATTCAATTAGGTCATGCGAACCTTAATTTACACTTGGGCCCACATAACCAAAATACTATTCATGTATGGGCCTAAAATTTAATTAAAAGTAAAACTAAATTTTATGATCATATCCTATATAATTCTAAGATTAAATTAATTAAAACTAAAGATCTCTTTATGGTTCTACAAACTATAATATTAACTTATTATTCTACAACAATTTTATTTTTATAAGACTCCTTTAATTTCTTTGTCAAATAATAAATTTTAAATTAAAATTATATTTAGAATTTAATTTAAGTTTTACTAAGCTTTAGTCTCTAAATAACTATATATTAAAAATATAGTAAAATATTATGAGTACATAATATATAATTAATATTAAAAGATATGAGATATATATATATATATATATATATATATATATATATATAGAAATATATTAATGATTACTTTAGTTACCAAGTCTATTACATATATGAGACCTTTAGTTAATTAATGTTACAAAATAATTCTAACTAATATATTAGTTATTAAAATTAGTTAGCTAGCTTTAAAAACTAAAATCATAATGGCAACTCATTATTCTCTGAAAAGTATATTCCTAAATATCTAATATTAAAAATATAAGAAAAATATTATGAGTAAATAATAATTAATATAAAAGGATCTGTAATGTATATTACAAAATATATTAATGATTAAACTTTAGTAAACAACTTATTATTCTACAACAATTTTATTTTTTATGGAATTTATTTAGTTAATTAATTATACAATAGAGTATGACTTAAACACTACGTTTAGACTTTTAGTCTTTCACTCAACTTTAAACTATAAAATGCATATATAAATACAAATGATTGAATATAAAAACTAATTATTAAATTTAAAACTATATAAAAACTTAATATCAAATTAAAATAACAAAATAATTACATCAATAACACTCAACTGTGAGTGTTAGACAATTATATGTAATCGGTAGTCATTCGTTTTTAAAGAAAAAATTGTAGTCATTTTAATAACAATAGTAAATTAATTTGAGATTCAAAAATATATTTTAAAATTATTATATATAATATAAATAAAAATTTAAAAATAATTTAATTTAAAAATAATCTATGCTTTGCATGAGGCACTTAGCTAGCTTAGAATAATTTATTATTTTATAATAATTTTATTTCTTATAGAAGTCTTATACTAATATTGATTCTCATGAGCTTAAATTAAAAAACTTATATATGGATCATTGTTAAATATATAATCTAATTATATATTTAGCAATGATCTATCATATAACAAATTATTATCCTCCTATTTTTATTTTATTATCTACTATTAAAACACTTTTTAAACCTAAATTTTAACTAGAATCAAAACATTATTTATGATACTAAAAAACATTAGAGTAACTTATTATTTTATTATTTTAGAGCAACTTGAACTAGTATTTATAACATAAACAGTACAATAATTATAATATAAAAATAAACACGAGCTTCGCATGTGACTTTTCGGTCTTTATTATGGGCTTAAAAATTAACTACACCAAAAACACTTTTTAAATTCTTCTTAAATTTATTTTAAAATAATCTAAATAACTACTAATAAAACCCAAACTTAATAGCACTCATTTATATATTTTCCATGAAGATTTTACTTGATTCTTGTAATTGTCTTTCAACCACAAAAGAATATAATCATAGCGTAACATTATAAGATTTGTGCCCAAACATTCAAGAGGAGTCTGTTGAACAAGTAAATGCAGGTGGATTTCCTAGACAACCGAAAAGGAATTATGATCCCTATTCGAACACATATAATCTTGGATAGAGGGATCATCCTAATTTGAGCTACGAAAATTCACAAGCAAATCAACCTGTAAATCAAACTTTTCCAAGTTTCCAGCAATATAAACAGCCTTATTCCAATAGACAACAATAGGGCCAATCTTTTAGCTCTACTATGTCTTTAGAAGATATTGTTAAATCTCTTGCCACTAGCACTTTGCAATTTCAACAGGAAATGAGGGCAAATATTCAAAATTTGAGCACTCAAATGGGACAAATGGCAACCACAATCAGTCGATTAGAGGCGCATGGTTCGAGAAAGTTACCCTCTCAAACGGTGGTGAATCCAAAAGAGAATTTAAGTGCCATCACTTTGGGAAGTGGTAAAGAGGTAAAAAAATCTAGAAACGATAGTACTTATATTGGAGGGGCAAAGCAAAGCAAACACGGAAAAAACGGACAGTAGAGTTATGTGTTATGATCGTGTACCTAAACGCACCTCTCTCTGAGTATAAGTCGGTACCCCCTTTTCCTCATGCTTTGACAGAATATAGAAAATATGAGAAAAATTCATATATGTATGAAACTTTCCATAGTTGCGAGGTAAATATTCCATTGTTAGATTTTATTAAACAAGTACCTCGTTATGCTAAATTTTTGAAAGAATTGTGTACGTACAAAAAGAAACAGTAACTTAAAAGATATGATAAGGTAAAGGTAAGGGAGAATGTCTCAACAGGAATTCTTTAAACTTGATGGAAAGGATGGCTTGGAGATTACACTTAGTAAGAATACTAATAAGGAAAGTGCGAAATTTAATACTTAATTGCAAGGAACTGTTGCAGCTTTGATTGATGCTCTGAAGTTAGGTTATGTTCAGTTTCCAATCGATCCGGGAGATTCAGAGAAGACGATTGTTACATGCCTATATGTTATTCACTATTTGATTACGAAGAAGAAGGCAAAACCCATACTGCAATCACACCAGAGTGTATTTGATGTATTTTGAAAAAAAGGAATTTGGTCTAGCCAAAGACCATAAACAAATGCGTTGAATGGGAGGCAACCCATAGGGGAGTATCTCTTTACTTTTATTTTCATTTTACTTTACATTACATTGGGTACAATGTAAGTTGTAAGTGTGAGGCGATGGATTTAGGGTATTTATTTTTTTAGGGTATTTATTTTTTATTTATTTATCATATTTTATTTTGGTTGTTTATTTTTGTTATTTTGAATTTTGTGGCTATATTCACTGCAAACCCTCACGAGATAAAATTTGTCCACTTGGGATAACCTTGGGGTTTAAATGAGTGTTACACAGATAAAGTGCAATTGTGTTTTCTATGAAAACGGGATAGTTTTAGGGTGTGTCACTTGATCACCAAGTTAATTTGAATTTTATTTTTCAACCAATGATAAAAATTTTGATTTCTTTTTGATAACTTCTTGGAAGACAGATAGCCGTTGGGTAATTTAATTTTTTTTGTTGATTATTACTTTATTTGAGACCCTTCAGTATTGAGTACATGTCCATTTGGTCGACCTAGTTTTAAGGAATTTATTTGATTGAATGTTTAAGGGAGAAATTCTGGAACTCTATATATCATTTGCTTGATTATAACTTGAAGTTCATATGAGGTATTATTTAAGAAAGAGAAATGATTTAGGCAAAGTTTGCAACCTTGAAAAAAAAACAAGACAAAGAGAAAAAAATAATAATGATTCATGTGGTGGGCTGAAATGGAGCATAAAATGCACTCACTCATAAACACGTGACATGTGAGATAGAGCATAAAACGCACTCGCTGGTAAGATGGAGTATAAAATGCACTTATCAATAATGAAAAACGAAAAAAATGAAAAGCCACTTGATCCTCTGGTGTTGTCTTGTGTAAGAGTGGTGTGGAAATAAGTGTTTTGAGTTTCTCTTTTTCCTATAAGGTTTTGATTTCATAAATTATTCTGAGTTCTGATTGGTTTGATACATGTGGATTCACGCACACGGGGGGTTAGGAATAAAGTAGAATTGATAAATAAGTTTGAATTTTTAGATGATGCATTGTTTTGAAGATTTTCAATGGTAATTGTTTTGAATATTTGAGGTTAAACCAATATTAATTCATGGCTCAAGGTTATCAAGTTTGTTAGTTTGTTTAGTTGAATTTTTTGTGTTATAGTTTATTTTTGTTTTGTTTGAGGACGTGCAGAGGATAAGTGTGACGCCCCCAAAATAGGTATACATCACCCATCTTGGGTCGCCAAATACATGGTACAGAATTTAAATACAACCTTCTTTTATACAATACGACAAAAACGTAGCTGAGAGTTTTTACACGAATATTATCTTCTAGACAATATCAAAACTCAAATGGAGTCCTCATTACATTTATTATTACACTATTTCATAGAATAGGGAGGACTACTATAGCCACCATCTCGGACCTTCACTCCGTTTCCCTACTAGTTCCAACTACGTTCTCATTTCTTCAAGAGAACAATAAAAGCAAAAGGGTGAGCTCAACTAGCCCAGTAAGAAATATTATGACTAAAATAATGCAAAATAAATTATCGTTAGCCTTCAACATTGTTAAACTGATAAAATACAATAAACATCAAGTTTAACTGCACCAGAACAAGCAATCTATTAGAAGATTCAATGTGAGATCCCGAATTTTATGAAATGAAAGTATTCAATTTTCTTATAATTATTATTTATTTCGTAAATGGTTAAATTGATAAAAGGTTAAAGTTAAGGGTGATATATGAAAATTTTTGCAAAGTATGCAAGTTGTTATAAAATATTCGTTTGGTCGGGGAATATTCTTTTTGTTGGGGAATATCCGTGCGATGGCACAATCATTGGTGGACCCCACAACAGAAGTATTTTCGTAGTTAGAAAACAACAGAATTATCTTTTTATAAAAATAACGGCGAAAGTGTTACCGTTAAAACTGTTGAACTACTCGGTAGTAAAAGTACAATAATACGTGTGGTTGCATAGTACCACACGGTATTGATTATTGATGCTTACGTAAGAAGTCACTCAATTATACTCAATTATTGCTACAAAGAATTTCTTTGATCATATCTCTCATATTATTGATTCAATTATTGTCACACAAGATCATCTGCATAATATGTTATATTATTAAATCAATAATTGAGACGGCTAAGTTATTCATATTATTATTTGAAATATTGACAATGTCTAGAAGTTCTGTCAATAAGAGGTTTGGTCACCTAATTGCACACCAATAAGGAGAAATCCTTATCGGAAAGCCCTATCTTTCCTAGGAACGACCTGGTTGTTAAATATTGTGAGTTATAATATTAATGATGAATGTTATTAAAAATTGAATTTGAGTTCGGAGTTAAATTTGGAGACGCGGACGTAATATTTGAGTCCGGAACGATGAAATTAGTAGGAATAGACTATAAACACAAAATTTGTCAAGGTTAACTTTTCCATTGTGTTGGGATTGTTAGTGTTAGTGGAAATCGACATTTATTTCGATAATAATTGATGTCTGGAGGTTATATTGACCAATCGGGTAATTAATCGAATAAATGAGCAATTAATTGCTATTAATTCACATGATTATAACTATTTGTTCACATGTGTGTACTATTGATTCATATTCATGTACTATTAGGGGAGGTGGTGCAAGATTGATAATACTTGCATGACTAAGTTAAAAATGGAGGTATAGATGGAGGTACTATACTGTAATTCGTATTTTCACATGATTATAACTATTGAGTCACAAGATTGTACTATTGATTCACATGATATACTATTAGGGAGGTGGTGCAAGTTTGATAATACTTACGAGGACTAAATTAAAAATGAAGAAAAAGAGAAGGTATTATCTTTGTAATATTTGAGCCCCAAAACGTGCAATTATCGAAACTATATTTTCCTATAAATAGAAGCTCATTCTTCCTTCATTTCTCACCAATTCACAAAAGCTATAGAGCAATTATTATAGAGAGAAAGAAGAAGAGAAGTCTGCTACCTCACTATTCCAGTATCCAGTTTTTTCTAAGGTAAGGGGTATTATTTCTTTCGTATTCATAAATAGAGCTATTGTTATTCTATTCCATATTATTTTGTTGGAATAACCTGTATACGCGGACTACCGTATACATGGTGAAATTCTTCTGTTATTTCATTCTTTATTATTATGTTAAAATATCCATGCATGCGATTCTACGCATGACACGGTTCCATTCTTTTATTATTCATTGGAATAACTCATATGCATGCGATTATCGCATACTGGTGAATTCTATTATTATTCTATTTTTTATTATTACATTTGGAATATCCCGTCCTGCATGCGATTACGCATGACTGGTTCCATTATTTATTATTCTGTTGGAATATCCTCACATGCATGCGGATTACGCGTGACTGTTCCATTCTTTATTATTCTATTGGGAATAACTTTATGCATGCGGTCTATCGCATGCATGGTGAATTCTTCATTATTTCATTCTTTATTATTACATTGAACTAACTTTTTTTATGTGGATTACCACATGCATGGTGAATGATCTTTCGTATTCATTTCTTATTAAATTGTGGAAATGATATGTCTACGTGGATTACCGCATGGCGAGCGAAAATCCATTTACAGTTTTGTAATTTTTCTGACCCTCAAAATTTCTGAAAAAATTTGAAATGATAGTTTGTTGAGTTTCTAGATTGTGTCCAAAAATGGCGATTTTTGGATGTATAGATTAGGAGTTATGAATTTTATGAGAAAATACTATTTTAAAAGTAAACCCTTATAACTTCTTGTGGTTAACTCCAAAATTGATGAAATTTTTATTGGGAGTACATATATATAACAGCTGTAAATTTCGGAATTTTTGGACAAAAGTATAATATATGATAAATGTTTAAATATTCGGCAGTTTTGGCCATATGAAAAATAGTAAATGAATTTTAAAAATTCCAAGAAAAATATATGTTCAATATGGGACTATATTCTTTAAATCCCGGAAAAGAAATACTTTTGGGACCGATTTGGTATTTTTCATGAAAATGAACTAGTTATGAGTAAATGAATTAAATATGTTATGTGAAGTAACAAAATTGGAAAATAAGATTTTATGGCTTGGGAATCCTATATAAGGTATATGCAGATTTTTTATGAGGGATTTGATCATTGGTGATGAAATCTTATAAGTATGGCATTTTTGAATGATTAAATGCATTATTTGGTAAAGTGTAAACAATTAAAATAAATTATTTATAAGTTTAAGAAGTGATTAAAATATTGTTATAATATTAATAATATTAGATTATGAGTTTATTAAGTGATTGATAATATTTGGATAAATTTAAAGTCTTTAATATTTATCCTTGTTTTCGTTTGATTAATGCTTATATCATTGTCATCATCCTCATGTTTATATTGTGATGAAAGTCATCTTTGGCTTACGTGCAAAGATAGACTGTTGATTATTAGTTTTATAGTTGTATATCTTTGGCTTACATGCAAAGATGGACTGTTGATTATTGATTTTACAATTGTATATCTTTGGCTTACGTGCAAAGATGGACTGTTGATTATTGGTGTTATTGTTGTATATCTTTGGCTTACGTGCATTGATGGACAGTTGTTGGTATGATTATAACCAGGGATTATTCGGTATAATCATGACCATTGTTGAAAACATGAATATCCTTGGCCCGTAGTGCATGGATAATTCGTGATCGTAATACTAGTGAATATCCTTGGCTATAATCCAGGGATGATTCAATGATGTGGATTATTTATTAAGTTGAGTCTCAGCGATAACATATTGATAATACATTTTTAATTCGTTGAAGATACTTCCTCCGTCCCAAATTAATTGCTCAGTTTTGACTTTTTTAAGTCAAAATGACTATTTTTAGAATTAATAATTAAGCATATATAAATATATTTCTAAAATTATAAAAATTGGGGTTAATAATAAATTGTATATACTTTCTTTTGGTTATAATTTCTTCACTTATATTTTTAAAAAATAATAAAAAGATTAGTTTTAAAAATGGTCAATTTGACTTTAAAAAGTCAAAACTGAGTAATTAATTTGGGACGGAGGGAGTAGCAGATATCATGCTCTACTTGACTCTTCTATAATACAGTTATATGTCTTTGGCTTGTAGTGCAAAGATGAATTGTTAATGAATATCTTTGGCTCATAGTGCAAAGATGAATTTATTAGTATGATTATGAACAAGAATTATGATTTGGTATAACCATGATTTTTGATGTTTCAGATAAAGACAGGTGATGAAAATTATCTTCGTCCTGGGTGCGAAGAGGAAATTTAAAATTACAATTATGATTATGAGTTATTCACATGATTGTGGACAAGAATTGTTGATTGATGTTACAGGGATAAAATATTGTTGGTCGACTTTTAACATGGAGAAGATAATAGACCTTATGGCTTATTTGACTCTTCTAATGGATTGCTCGTTCCGCTGCAACTATGGTTGAGAAGTTTTATCATCTACCATATGTTCTAAATCTCTGATTTATTTCTGATGAAGGCTATTGATAATTTAATTATCTTTAGTCATGATATTCTTTACTGGGCTAGTTGTGCTCACCCTTGTTGCTTCAAAATTCCTTTCAGGTAATAAGAGTGTAGCTAAGTCGAGCGGGGGTAACAGGAGAATAAAACGGTGGTCTATAGCTGTTCTAGTTCTCCCTAAATAGTATGGAAATAATTTTATTGAGAACTTTAGATAAGTGTGTCGTATTGTATATGTCATTTGATATTTAATTTTGGTGAACCGAATAGGATGAGGTGAACCCAACTTTGGAAGGGTGTTTTGCCACTATCATACAAGATGTCTAATGACATACAACCTCGTGTTATCATAAGATAGGGTTGTGCACATCCACTTGCTGAGTATATCTACGAGCACTACCTATATAATCTTGGAGTTTATTTGAAATATAATTCTCACTTGGAGACAACGGAGATAATTATATGTCAAGAGAAGACTCACCATTGGAAAGAAGATGATAGCAATCTTCTTGTTTTTCTTTGGGGACTATTGGGTCAACCAAGGATAATTCTGTGGACATATGATATCTATCATAACCTAGACGTATGGCTTCCCATGTACGAAGGTTTCCTTGAGTATTTTCCAAAGATTCTAAAACAGTTATTGACTGTACCTTTATGTAAAGTACCATTGTAAGGTGTTGTGGTCGAGGCACCATGAGGGTACCATATATTTGTATTAAAACTCACAGCTTATCTGTTGTTGTACTTTGCACGACAGTTCAACAGTTGTATAAATGAAGTTTGTATTTGATTTTTATAGAGTGATATCTGGCGACTCAGAATGGGTCGTGTAGACCTATTTTGGGGGCGTCACAAATGGTATCAAAGCTTAAGGATATAGTCGCCGGCGGATATAAGAGTTTAGAACTAGGAGGGGAGAGACGAGTTATATACTTCGCTAGTATGTGACATACCTAAGCTGAAATTGTTTACTTGATAAGTTGACAAATTGTGATATGTCTATTAACCTTTGTTTTGAAGATATATTCTAGAATGATATCTTGAATACAGGAGATGAGCAATGGGAAAATCATGATACAGAGGAAATAATCGGGAAGGTACAATCCGAAAAGAAAGCAAGGTATTCTCATCTCTTCGAATACCAGGTACGTACGTAAATTTTGAGGGCGAAATTTCATAAGGAGGGGATATTTTGAGATCCCAAATTTTATGAAATGAAAGTATTCAATTTTCTTATAATTATTATTTATTTCGTAAATGGTTAAATTGATAAAAGGTTAAAGTTAAGGGTGATATGTGAAAAATTTTGCAAAGTATGCAAGTTGTTATAAAATATTCGTTTGGTCGGGGAATATTCTTTTTGTCGGGGAATATCCGTGTGATGGCACAATCATTGGTGGACCCCACAACGGAAGTATTGTCGTAGTTAGAAAATGACAGAATTATCTTTTTATAAAAATAACGGCGAAAGTGTTACCATTAAAATAGTTGAACTACTCGGTAGTAAAAGTACAGTAATACGTGTGGTTGCATAGTAGCACACGGTATTGATTATTGTTGCTTACGTAAGAAGTCACTCTGCTATACTCAATTATTGCTACAGTAATTGCTGCATCATATCTCTCATATTATTAATTCAATTATTATCACAGTATCATCTGCATAATATGTTATATTATTAAATCAATAATTGAGACGGCAAATTTATTCCTATTATTATTTTCAATATTGACAATGTCTAGAAGTTCACAAGGAGAGGTTTGGTCACCTAATTATGCACGCCAATAAGGAGAAATCCTTATCTAAACCCCTCTTTCCTAGGAACGACCTGGTTGTTAAATATTGTGAGTTATAATATTAATGATGAATGTTATTAAAAATTGAATTTGAGTTCGGAGTTAAATTTGCAGACGCTGACGTGTTATTTGAGTCCGGAACGATGAAATTAGTAGGAATAGACTATAAACACAAAATTTGTTAGGGTTGACTTTTTGGTCAAAAAAGTTAACAGTTGACTTTTTCGAAAAAAGTCAAACTTCAAAATTTCAAAAATGAAATTTTTGAGAAAAATATTTCCATTGTGTTGGGATTGTTAGTGTTAGTGGAAATCGACATTTATTTCGATAATAATTGATGTCTGGAGGTTATATTGACTAATCGGGTAATTAATCGAATAAATGAGCAATTAATTGCTATTAATTCACATGATTATAACTATTTGTTCACATGTGTGTACTATTGATTCACATTCATGTACTATTAGGGGAGGTGGTGCAAGATTGATAATACTTGCATGACTAAGTTAAAAATAGAGGTATAGATGGAGGTACTATACTGTAATTCGTATTTTCACATGATTATAACTATTGAGTCACAAGATTGTACTATTGATTCACATGATATACTATTAGGGGAGGTGGTGCAAGTTTGATAATACTTACAGGACTAAATTAAAAATGAAGAAAAAGAGAAAGGTATTATACTGTAATATTTCGAGCCCCAAAACGTGCAATTATCGAAACTATATTTTCCTATAAATAGAAGCTCATTCTTCCTTCATTTCTCACCAATTCACAAAAGCTATAGAGCAATTATTATAGAGAGAAAGAAGAAGAGAAGTCTGCTACCTCACTATTCCAATATCCAGTTTTTTCTAAGGTAAGGGGTATTACTCTTTCGTATTCATAAAGAGAGCTATTATTATTCCATTCCATATTATTTTGTTGGAATAACCTGTATACGCGGACTACCGTATACATGGTGAAATTTTTCTGTTATTCCATTCTTTATTATTATGTTGGAATATCATGTCATCATAAGCGGATTACGCATGACCGGTTCCATTCTTTATTATTCTGTTGAATAACTGCTGTGCATGCGGCCTATCGCATGCCCGTGAATTCTATTATTATTCCATTTTTTATTATTACATTCTGGAATATCACGTCTGCATGCGGATTACGCATGACCGGTTCCATTTTATTATTATTCTGCATTGGAATATCCTGCATGCATATGGATTCTGGCGTGACACGGTTCCATTCTTTATTATTCTCATTGGGAATAACTTTGCATGCGGTCTATCGCATGTTTGGTGAATTCTTCTGTTATTTCATTCTTTATTATTCTGTTGGACTAACCTGTCTATGTGGATTATCACATGCATGGTGAATGATCCTTCGTATTCATTTCTTATTAAATTGTGGAAATGATGTCTACGTGGATTACCGCATGGCGAGCGAAAATCCATTTGCAGTTTTGTAATTTTTCTGACCCTCAAAAATTTTGGAAAAATTTGAAATGATAGTTTGTTGAGTTTTCTAGATTGTGTCCAAAAATGGCGATTTTTGGATGTATAGATTAGGAGTTATGAATTTTATGAGAAAATACTATTTTAAAAGTAAACCCTTATAACTTCTTGTGGTTAACTCTAAAATTGGTGAAATTTTTATTGGGAGTACATATATATAACAGGAGTATACCCTGTAAATTTCATAATTTTTGGACAAAAATATAATTTAGGATAAATGTCTAAATATTCGGCAGTTTTGGCCATATGAAAAATAGTAAATAAATTTTAAAAATTCCAAGAAAAATATATGTTCAATATGGGACTATATTCTGCTAAATCCCAGAAAAGAAATACTTTTGGGACTGATTTGGTATTTTTCATGAAAATGAACTAGTTATGAGCAAATGAATTAAATATGTTATGTGAAGTAACAAAATTGGAAAATAGGATTTTATGGCTTGGGAATCCTATATAAGGTATATGCAGATTTTTTATGAGGGATTTGATCATTGGTGATGAAATCTTATAAGTATGGCATTTTTGAATGATTAAATGCATTATTTGGTAAAGTGTAAATAATTAAAATAAATTGTTTATAAGTTTAAGAAGTGATTAAAATATTATTATAATATTAATAATATTAGATTATGAGTTTATTAAGTGATTGATAATATTTGGATAAATTTAAAGTCTTTAATATTTATCCTTGTTTTCGTTTTATTAATGCTTATATCATTGTCATCATCCTCATGCTTATATTGTGATGAAAGTCATATTTGACTTACGTGCGAAGATGGACTGTTGATTATTAGTTTTATAGTTGTATATCTTTGATTTACGTGCAAAGATGGACTATTGATTATTGGTGTTATAGTTGTATATCTTTGGCTTACGTGTATTGATGGACAGTTGTTGGTATGATTATAACCAGGGATTATTCGGTATAATCATGACCATTGTTGAAAACATGAATATCCTTGGCCCGTACTGCATGGATAATTTGTGGTCGTAATACTAGTGAATATCCTTGGCTGTAATGCAGGAATGATTCAATGATGTGGATTATTTATTAAGCTGAGTCTCAGCGATAACATATTGATAATACACTTTTAATTCGTAGAAGATAGTAGATATCATGCTCTACTTAACTCTTCTATAATACAGTTGTATGTCTTTGGCTTGCAGTGCAAAGATGAATTGTTAATGAATATCTTTGGCCCGTAGTGCAAAGATGAATTTATTAGTATGATTATGAACAAGAATTGTGATTTGGTATAACCATGATTTTTGATGTTTCAGGTAAAGACAGTGATGAAAATTATCTTAAATCCGAAAGCGAAGAAAAAATTAAAATCACAATTATGATTATGAGTTATTCACATGATTGTGGACAGAAATTGTTGATTGATGTTACAGGGATAAAATATTATTGGTGGACTTTTAACATGGAGAAGATAATAGACCTTATGGCCTATTTGACCTTTCTAATGGATTGTTCGTTCCGCTGCAACTATGGTTGAGAAGTTTTATCATCTACCATATGTTCTAAATCTCTGATTTATTTCTGATGAAGGCTATTAATAATTTAATTATCTTTAGTCATGATATTCTTTACTAGGCTAGTTGTGCTCACCCTTGTTGCTTCACAATTCCTTTCAGGTAATAAGAGTGTAGTTGGGTTGAGCAGGAATAACAGGAGAATAAAACGGTGGTCTATAACTGTTGAGGTTCTCCCTAAATAGTATGGAAATAGTTTTATTGAGAACTTTAGATAAGTGTGTCGTATTGTATACGTCATTTGATATTTAATTTTGGTGAACCGAATAGGGTGAGGTGAACCCAACTTTGGAAGGGTGTTTTGCCACTATCATACAAGATGTCTAATGACATACAAACTCGTGTTATCATAAGACAGGGTTGTACACATCCACTGGCTGAGTATATCTACGAGCACTACCTATATAATCTTGGAGTTTATTTGAAATATAATTCTCACTTGGAGACAATGAAGATAATTATATGTCAAGAGAAGACTCACCATTGGAAAGAAGATGATAGCAATCTTCTTGTTTTTCTTTGGGGACTATTGGGTCAACCAAGGATAATTCTGTGGACATATGATATCTATCATAACCTAAACGCATGGCTTCCCATGTACGAAGGTTTTCTTGAGTATTTTTCAAAGATTTTAATTTCTAAAATAGTTATTGACTGTACCTTTATGTAAAGTACCATTGTAAGGTGTTGTGGTCGAGGCACCATGAGAGTTACATATATTTGTATTAAAACTCACAAATTATCTCATTGTCGTCGCATCGCATTTATAGTTCAACAGATTGTATAAATGAAGTTTATATTTGATTTCTGTAGTGTGATATCTGGCGACTCAGAATGGGTCGTGTGGACCTATTTTGGGGGCGTCACAGTCAAGTAAAGCATAATATCTACTATCTTATATGATTTAAAAAGTTTATCATAAATTTTATCGCTGAGACTCAACTTAATAAATAATCCATATCACTGAATTATCCATGCACTACGGGCCAAGGATATTCATTAGTATCACGTCCACAAATTATCCATGCACTATGGGCTAAGGATATTCGTGTAATCACCAATAGTCATGATCATGTCAACAACTGTCCATCAATGCACTATGGGTCAATGAGGACTTTTATCACATCATTTATAACATTACGGTCATGATTATACCGAATAATCCCTGATCATAATCATACCAATCAACAGTCCATCTATGCACTACGGGCCAAAGATGACTTTCATCATAATATAAGTATGAGGATGATGACGATGATATAAGAGATCAATTAAAAGAAATCAAATGATAAATTTTTAAAGATTTATAATTTAATTTATCCAGAATTCATTAATGTCCAAATTGTCAACATGATACTGTTTTGTAGAGTAAAATTCAAGATTAATATTGTATCAAAAATGATTTAGACCAAAAAGAAATCAATTTTTGTCATAAATAGTACCCCTGGTGAATAGTACTCGAGTGAATAGTACCCTGTGAATAGTAATTCAGGAATAATACCCCGTGAATAGTATCCCGACATGAAAAGATTAAAATTTATTAAGAATGTTCAGAATAATATTTTCATTATTCCACCAACATGTGGGTCCCACATGACCCACTCGTGGCCCCCATCATATATATATATATATATATATATATATATATATATATATATATATATCTTGAATAACTTTCTACCGACTATTTTGAAAAATGGGTAAATAAGGATCCATATAATAAGCAAAATTTATAACAAATACTTCATAAAAATCTCCTCAATATTTTTAACAACATTTATTCATCATTATTATAACTCGCAATTTTAACAACCAGATTGTTACCGGGAAAGCGGGGACTTTTCGATAAGGATTTATCCCTATTGGCGTGCAATTAGGTGACCAAACCCCTTTCCTCGACAGAACTTTCTAGACATTGTTAATTATGCAAATAATAATATGAATAACTTGTCATCTCAATTATTGATTTAACAATATAAAATATTGTGCAGATGGTACTATGACAATAATAGAATCAATATTGTGAGATACTATGCAGCAATTACTGTAGCAATAATTGAATAAAACTGAGTGACTTCTCACGTAAGCATCAATAATCAATACCGTGTGCTACTATGCAACCACGTGTATTATTGTACTTTTATCACCGGGTATATAAACAGTTAACGGTAAAACTTTTGCCATTATTTTTATAAAAAGATATTTATGTCGTTTTTTAACTTCGACAATAATTTCGTTGTGGGGTCCACCAATGATTGTGCCGTCGTACGAATATTTTCTATTAAAATGAATATTCTCCGACCAATCGAATATTTTATAACAACTTGCTTCCTTTATAAAATTTATAAATATTATCCACAACTATAATATTATATCAAATTCACACCATAATATTCAAAAATATATTTCGAGAAAATTCATCTTTATTTATAAAAGTTGGGGTCTTACAATAAGTATGGGGGAATTTGATGAGAATAAAAAATGTTATAATTTATTCCTTAATGTTTAATCTTTTGTATTTATTTTATGCCTAAATATACACATTATTCTTATATTTTTATTTAAGGTGCAATTAAATGTTTTTCTTTGTAATTATATTAGTTTATTTAATTAATAAGTTTTATTTTATTTTGTAGGATTTAATATTTTATTAAAATAAAGTCAATCTCTTGGTGATCAAGCAATATTTAATGATTCTATTCATGGAAGGAAAAAAATAAGAAGAATCTTACAAGAAGGAGGAATGAGGTGGAACAATCTTGGTGTGCAAGTCAAATCTAATGAAGGAAAGAAAAATCTATCTAGAAAATCTCTTTGAATGAAGTTGATTACCACTAGAGGTTGAAACCTAAATGGAAAAGAATTAATGTCTTATGCCTATAAATAGAGAATTATCAAGAGAGCTTAGTGTAGCGGAATTGAACGATCCATCCCACATCAATTCATCATCATGCAGCGCACACCTGTGTAGACTGACCCAATAAGTATGTTGGACCACCTCCTTAACTAAAAGGTTAACCTATTAGGCTGAGACTCTACCATACTTATTAACTCATCTCCACTCTTGAATTTATCCATTGTGGGATTCATGTGAAATATCCCAAAAATCTCCACCTTTCACCTGAATACCCATCACAAGTATCATACTAGAGTATTCACCATTAAGCACGCCTTCTTTGAATCCTTCACGCCTTCTTTGAATCCTTCAAGAGCTCTGCTCGACTCTAATACTACTCCACCATGTCGGAGGCAAACATGTCTGAGCAATTTCCTAGAGCACTCCTGAGCCCGCTCCACCCGATTTAAATCATACTTCACCTTTGAGTCCTTCAAGAGCTTTGCTCGACTATAATATTACTCCACCACGCCCGGGGCAAACGTGTCTCAACAACTTTCCCTGAGTCATCCTGAGCCCGCTCCACCCGACTTAAATCATCTCGTGCTCCACCTGATTCAACTCTATTTACTCCACCCACGAGGCCTGCGAATATACCCTCGCATTCCCATCGCACCCTGGAGTTGATACTTGGACTCTATTTGCTCCACCCATGAGGCCTGCGAATTTTACCCTCGCACTCCCCTCGCATCCTGGAGTTGATACTTGGGCCCATCGAACCATGAGTTTTGGTACCATTTTATAGCGGAATTGAACGATCCATCCCACATCAATTCATCACCATGCAGCGCACACCTGTGTAGACTGGCCCAATAAGCATGTTGGACCACCTCCTTACCTAAAAGGTTAACCTATTAAGCTGAGGCTCTACCATACTTATTAACCCATCCACACTCTTCAATTTATCCACTGTGGAATTCATGTTAAATATCCCAACACTTAGGGACTTGTTTACAAACTTCTCTCTCTATTATTCTTTGGTGTTTTTTCATAGCCATGTGTGGCTAAACTTCTATTCTTAGATTAAGGGGATGGAAGCCTCAAAATTATTACACTTTGAGATCTAATTGGTTTTAATTATCAATTATTATTTTACGTATTGATTATTCTTCTGTCATTACTAAAAAATGGTCATTTATGATGACCAAAATTCATCACAAAAACTTGCAAAACCATCACGAAAGGTTTACGTGATGGTTTTAAGCACCACAATGGTCGTCTCTTGGATACATCCATCATGAATTGGTTTACGTAATGGTTTTGACAATCATGCAAATGTTTAGTGCTTTGTGATTATTAATACAATCACATTAACATGTAATCTATTGTGATTGTCAAAGTCATCACAAAAAACACGACTTTAGGAATCAAAGATAAGAACGCGAATTTCTATTTACAAAAAATTTATTTCACTATATTAATTGTATCAAATGATACTTGCAGGATTCGAATCATCCCCCCATTTGCAAACTAAATAATGAGTATTACCACTACACCAAAACCCAAATCATGATTATAATTTTAAAACAAAATATATGTGAGTTGACTTACTAAAAAAATTACTTACACATAAGATTTGGTGATTACAATGGCAATCACAAATACTCTATAATAATGATAAAATTAGTCATCACTGAAAGCCATTATATATTTTATTTTATTTTTGTGATGGCTTAAAAATTTCATCACAAAATACCTTCTCTTTAATTGTAATTGCAAATAAAAGTCGTCACAAAAATTTATATTTTTTAATTATTGTCATGGCAGTCATAAAATATTGTTTTGATTATTTTTTACATTAAAATATTAGTGATAACTTAAATACAATCACAATAATGGTATATCTATATGTGATGACTTAGTGCGTCACAACAAGAAAATTTATTTTGCGTGAAAAATTTGGTGATTTACATGGTCATCACAATTATAATACATTGATGGAAAAATTAGTCATCACTAAAAGCCATCATATATACTATTATTTTGTGATTCCTAAAAATTTTTATCACAAATTACTATCTTTTGTGATTGTTTTTAAAAACTGTGACAAAGTTCCGTCACGTATTCTTGTTTTTGCTTAAATTCCATGATTGATTCGTTTAATGGCTAGGTTGCAAACTAGTTTATTATTCATTGAAATCTACTGTTAAATTGAACATCAAATCAGTAATTGTTTGGTCACTCTAATTTGCGAGGCAACGTACTAAGATTAATGATTGACTGCAGATCACAATATTATTATATCTTAGGAAGAATATTCAACTAAATTAAATGCAATCACGTGTGCTTGTATTGTTTAACTTCATCGGTCTTTCTAATTCTTAAAACATCTACTAGATTAAACTTTTAGCGCTTGTCTGAAGTTGTTTAGTAGTTAGGGTTCTTTAGATCGCTTGTTTCTATCTAACTAAAATTAAGGAAAGATATGGAAAATTCTAAATGGCGAATTGATTCTAACCATAATTATTTAAAGTACTAATTGTTTACACTTGTGTCCATGATCAGTGTAAGTTTTTGAAGGTGGAAGTTGAATTAATCCAAGACTCGTTTTTTTTTGTTTTTTTTTCATTAGATTATTTTGCGTTATTTGTGTATTTGTTGACTTTATTCAACAACGTTCAAAAACCCACTTTTTGAAATACAAAGTATAAAAATAAATTAATTATTCGTTGTAGTATCGACTCTTACTTGCACTACTACATAAATATCATTCGTAGTAAAAGGTTTTATTTTTGGTTGCCCGCAACATCACACCAATTACTAACATTGAATTGTACATCTTTGATAATTGTTTGTTTGAATAAAGTTAGTAGTCATTTTAAAATAAATAAGTCTACTATCACATAAAATCGATCACATGTATATTTTGATGGCTCTCATGATTTGTTTTGTACGTGGACCATCAAAATATACATATGAGTGTATGTAGACGGTTTTATGTGATAGTAGACTTACTGTTTGAAAATAAGTTAATTAAAATTTAAAAAGATATTTTATAATCATGCATATATATATATATATATATATATATATATATATATATATATATTATATAATAAATTAAAAATAATTTATTTAAAATAAAATAAAATTGTGCTTTGCACGAGCCACGTATCTAATTTCAATTTCAAATAAACCATCAAAATTCAAATCCCTTGTCGCATGCAATGTCAAGTACTGGACCAACTAAACCTCTCTCACCTGACAGGCTGACATCTCTCTCCCTCTGTATTTCTGGAACCAAAACATATTAATCAAACACCTCATTATTTGTTTTTTGACGCAACAATTTCAAATGAGTCACATGTAAAAATAAAAACACGCATGCCTAATCAGTGATGAAGCTATGATTTTTAAGCACGGTCAAAAATTTTTGAGCTTATAAATAATTTGTCGGCACGGGGACAGTGTCTTTTGCCAAATTTTATGGACAATTTTATATTTTAGTATATGTATTTAATTAATTACAATAATGATATATATAGTTAATAGTAACATTATATACACACACCTATTAAACCCTAATTAATTAATAAGTTTTACGAATCACAAATTTGTTCGCATATATATATATATATATATATATATATATATATATATATATATATATATATATATATTTATATATATATACAGTATGTATTATATGAAATAAAGACCCATTATGACAGATTTTTTGGACTATAGCGATGGTAAACTGTATCATAATAGCCAGAATAGCTATGATTACGGGTGAAACCGTATTATATAATTTTCAAAAAATTGTCGTCATAGTCATCGTAATATACATAATTGTATGATATATTTTTTCCTATATATATATAGGAAAATGATCCATAGAATACGTTAGTCAGAAGGACTGTTTCAATTAACGCTCATCTAGCCGTCCAAAATTAGAGTGAATGGTTGAGATGAGGGCCACCGCTACTCTCTCTGGCGGCCAAATCAAATTTTTTTTGTTGGCACTACTCCTCTAGCTGGCTAGTTAAAACGACAGCAAATGTTTTAATTGGTCATTAAAGAGAATATTGGCCCAACAAAAAAATTTGGCTTAATTATCGATTATCCCGATTATCCTCGTATATACTACTTATTAATCAAGAAAATAAAATAATAAAAGATAATCAAGAATTATCTTTATACTTATTAATATGGATCATTTCTTATATATATATATATATATATATATATATATATATATGAATGTAAATTTTTATTATTTTATTTTCTTGATTAATAAGTACTATGTGCACGAGGATAATCAATGAATTAAACTCAATTTTTTTTGTTGATCACATTTTCCTAGCTGGCAAATCAAACGATCCGTGTTTTCAATGGGCCGCCAAGTAGAGAAGTAACCAACAAAAGAATTTGATTAACATGCCAGAGGGAGTAAGCGGTACGGGCCTCATCTCACCCATTCACTCTAATTTTGGACTACCGATGAGCGTTAATTAAAACAAATTATCCGCTAACGTATTCTATGGATCATTTCCCATATATATATATATAAGTTTTGTTTTTTTATTTTCATTTCCTATATATATATATATATATATATATATATATATATATATATATATATATATATATATATATTCGTATGATTCCCTAAATGTTTCAATACATCATATAAATTAAATTTTTACTCTCTCTGCTTCCTCAAAAAGATAAGCCAAGTACAATTTACACATTAAAAAAAAGTATAAAAGAAAGAAAATAAAAAATTCTAAATTCATTTTTAATAGTCCCGTAAAATTATATAAATGATAATTATTTTTATTTTTTTATATTAATAGATCCTATTAAATGACTTAGTTACTTTTCACTTTATCTATTTTATCTTATTTTTTTGTGACAAAAAAAATATACTTTTATTGGTCATCCTTTTAAGTACGGAGAAAGTATGTACTTTTAAAATAATTAGAAGAAGATGGATGAAACAACCCGGGTCAAATCCCAGGAGTTCTAACAAATCTTGGGTCAAATCCCAAGTCCGAATCGAATCAAATCCATCCAAATAAGGCCTCGAACCATCGGCCCAATAGTATCTTCTCGTCATCTAGCCCACCACAGGCTCCCAAAAGGTCAGCGACTTGAAGGTACTATTGGTAGTAACTTTATTTCCTTATATGCAGACAAATTTTTTCTCCTATCTTTCGATGTGGGGTATGGGGTGTTACAAACTCCCCCATTTAAATTTCCGACGTCCCCGTCGAACCGATCACACACACTACCAAAGATCTTTGCCTCTAGCCATCGTGGGATAATACCTACCGCTTCGTGTCCCCACCTCCGGACCTTCATCTCTCCATCAGGGATAATACCACCACCTTCGTGTCCCCACCTCCCAAGAACCCGATCGGATGACCCAACCCGAGCTTTCGAGAGCCGGCTTCGATACCATATAAACAACCCGGTCAAATCTCGAGTTCTAACAAATCTTGGGTCAAATCCAAGTCCGAATCGATTCAAATCCATCCAAATAAGGCCTCAACCAACGGCCCAATAGTATCTTCTAGGGTCATCTAGCCCACCACAGCTTCCAAAAAGGTCATGACTTGAAGTACTTATTGGTAGTAACTTTATTTCTTTATATGCAGACAAATTTTTTCTCCTATCTTTCGATGTAAGATTGGGGTGTTACAATGGATATACACAGCAAATAGGAGAGATATATAGGTTGAGATTTGATTGAGAAAAACGTTACAAAATTTTATTTTGACTCTATTTATTTTAATTTTAAGTTCGCCACCTTTTTTCTCAATTAGAAAACTTGCAAAATTTTAATGAAGTGAATTTATATATATTACATCTAATTTCTTTTTTAAAAATTATCATATATTAAAATTAAAAAATTAAAAAACAAAACAGAAAATAAATTCAGTGAGGTCAATTGACTCCACTCTCTACTACGTGGCTTTTTCCCCTACGACTTATTCGTACATAGTCTACTTCTCCTCAAATGTCATAATTTTATTATTTATTTATTTATGCTATATGAATAATTGCAACAAAAAAAAAATTATATATATATATATATGGAAAAAATAATTTCAAACATATCTTAGTTAAATTTGATTAAGGCTACTTAGTATAATCTTAGTAAAACGACGTAGTTTACCTTAACAGTTAAGTTTTTTATTTTTAAATTTTATATAATTTTTTTAATTATAACTTTTATACAAAATTACGTCATTTTATGAATAGAATTAGTCAAGCTTGGCTAAAGATTAACTTTCCCCGATATATACACACATACGAAAAGTATATATATATATATATATATATATATATATATATATATATATATATATATATATATATATATGCTTTTATCTAAAAACAATAATTTTGTAGATCAAAGTATATATTGGAAATTAATAAAATATAATCATCTAGAATTATCGATATATTTTCTTTTTATTACAAAATAGAACTCAGTTTTAAGGATGCAAGTGTTATTCATATTATTTTTAAAATGAGATTTATTTTGGAAGTAAAACGAAAGTAGTGTATATATCAACAAAAAATGAAATTAGAGTGCAATTAACGTGAAATTCTAAAATAAAATATATTATTACGAGTTTTATCTTAATTCCCTTATATCTCATACATCGATATTTACTGTAGATATAAATTTGACATCGTATTTAGTAATTAAGACTCATAAATTGATAAATAAATTATTTTTTGCAAAATAAAATGAATACTAAAATTTGCACTGTTAATGCCACGTTGAAGGCGGAAGACTCCAACTCTAATTTTAATTAGGGGTGTGCACAATGCGGTTACAAGGTGTAATTGTAACTAAATTGTATTGTGGGTTAATACTATAAAATTAATTGTAATTGTGATTAACCATATCGTTCTGTTACTAACGATTTCAATTAATTTTTTGAAAAATTATATAAATAACTTTAAAAAACTAGTTAACAACATTTAGACAATTAATTCATTCATATTTGCACGTTTTATTATTAAGTTAGTAATCATATACAAGTGTTTTATCATATACATGTTTATTATACATATTATTATGTGTATATATATATATATATATATGACGACGAATTTAAAGCATTCTTTTTAAATAACATTTCTTTATTAAAATTACGTCGTTTTGGAGATTATTTTAAAAAACAAGTGGAGCCGCGCGCGGGTAACATTTTTTTAAATAAAAAAAAAACAAGTGGGATCACTCTATTTTAATATTATTTTGTATTTTAAAAAATTTTCAAAACGACGTAATTTTAATAAATAAGTATTATTTAAAAGATAATATTATTTAAAAAGAGTGTTTTAGAATTTTCGCCAGTAAGCATTATTGTAACTAAATGTGTTGTTCGATTTGTTTATTTGGTTTATTGTTTTTTTTTTCAATTTGGTTTTGTGATTTCCACCCCTATCTAATATCATGTTGAAATATTTATTTTAAAATTAACTGGACGTAAGTATCAAAAATGCCCTCAAGCATATATATATTGAATTTTTAGGTTAAATTTGAGAGTGATTAGCCTAAAATTAATTTTGGTGATTAATATAATATCTATACATAGATGAGAGGTGATTTTTTTTTTCTGTGTATCAGTACTGTATTGATCAATTGACCAATTTACTATGAAATTAATTTTATGATAACTGAATCCGTTAAATTATAAATAATATTATTTTTGTGATACAGAATGAGTACTAGGGCAAGTGGATAAATTAAGGGTTGACACTTGGCACCTGCCCCATAATAATTGACCCCATATACATAATTAAGTGGATAAATTAAGAGTTGACACCTGCCCCATAATAATTGACCCCATATGAACTAAGTATGCTCCATGTTCCAGTAGTCAAATCCGTAGGGGTAGGGGAGGGTACCCACGTGGCAGAGACCCAATAGAAAAGAAATATATATATATATATATATATATATATATATATATATATATATATATAGATGACACGTACCGATGTACGTCTGAATTGGGGTGTAAATTCAGTGCACACAGATTTCATTAGTATTCTTCCCATGCATGATTGTTCATGCAGAAGACGTCTGGTCAGGTCAGGTCAGGGCTGGGCAGGGACATACCCATAAAAGGGCAAACACCCCTTGTAGATTCTTCATAATACTTTGCCACTATATTGACTAGGTTTCTAGTGCTAATTGTTTAGCACGTGAGGAGTGACAAATGTATAGTATGAAAATTATATTACTTTTTTGGGTCCATTTCATAAAATAAAAATAAAAAATACCACTCTTCTCATAAGTTTTCTAGTGATTGTTTAGCATGTGAGGAGTGACAAATGTAGTATGAAAATTGGTCTATTTCATAAAAAAAAAAAGAAGAAGGTATTATTTGATTTTTTTTTCCTACAAAAGTTGTATTTTTTAAATTGCTTTTGATAATATTAAAAGTTACACATAATGTACTCAAGTTTGATATCTTAATTTTAAAATTATCATGCTATCACTACTAATAAAAAAATATTGGCTACGTAGAATTACAATTGTAAAACTTAATTTATATTTGAGATTGATAAGAATTATAACATGGCCCCAATTATTACATATTTCTCTAAAAATATTATCACTATTTATCTTTATCCACGTAACTCATATTCAAAAAATTGACATATAATATTCGCAATATATATTATTGTCGATTTTTTTTATATAATTGATACTTCTGTCGAGCTATTCGGAAGAGAAAAAAAAAATAAAAACTATAATTTTTACACCAAAATTATTGTATTACCAAACAATTGTCAAGTGTTCAAAATTTTGACCAAAGTATATGTACAATTAGTAGACACGTCAAAATTTGGACATTTTTTTTAAAATATATAGTTTGAAAGTTCAATAATTTTAATGCAAAAAAGTATAATTTGTATATTTGTTTTTATAACTTGACAAGAGTTCATTAGTTTTTTAGTCATTAGTCTACTCCTAAAACTAACAAATTATAGTGTTTGTGAGTACATAATTAAACATAGAACAAAAACACATACTTAATATCTATAAATGAGACTATTTTGTGACTATTTTGTGGGACCGAGGAAGTATTATATTATAAATTAAAAAATAATATATATTACGACTTTACACGTTGACTATTTTATTGTGAGTTACGTAAATAAATCTAATTTGTAATATTTTTACGATGTATTTAATGTAATAGGTTAATTTTATAATATTATCCAATTTTATGTATTAATATACGTCACAATCATAATTTGATAGATTTTTCTTAATATATAGTAAGATTTTTATAAAAACTTATTTTGTATTATAATATCTTTAAAAAAATTTACAATGTCGTAATTATTTATGAAACAAGTTAAAATGTGAATTGCATATATATATATTTTTAAAAAAGTGGTGCAATTATAATCATTCATATGAGCTGTAGTCACTACAAGAAAAGGTCTTATTTTTGACGGAATATTTCGTCGAGGTTAAAGATATTCCGTCGAGAATAACGTAACCCCGACGGAATATTCAGTCAAGGATTCGATCGAGTTTAAGCACGACGAAATTAAGCCCGTCGAAATTTCAGTCGAGTATTACTAATTTTGACAGACATGGTCGACCGAATAGTCCGTCGAGGTTAGGATATCTTCGACCGAATGTTCCGTTGATCATATTCGGTCGGTATTAAGCTACCACGTGGCTAGTTTCGAAAAATACTAATTAAAGGGCTTATTACCGACGGAATTTCATCGGGTTTACCTTATTCCGTCGAGTATAAGAAGGTTTTTTTTAAAAAAATATCTGCTCCGTTTTGGTAACATCCAAGGTTTTAACTCACATTTTTATACCTGTAAACCTATTTATACCTGTAAACAGTACAGTAAACATAATAATAACCTTGTTAAAATGCATACAATATGTTCGGTCATGTGCATACAAGTCCAACATATATAACTTTTGTTCATATGCATACAAGTCTAACAAAAACATTTTCATACCCTATATTAACTACAATATGTCCTATTCTTCATAAGATATACAAAAATACTTTTGAACTATGTACAATACTCTATAATATATACAAAAATAAATTATATACAAAGTTTAAACTATAAAAATGTCAAATATCAACTAAACATAAAGCTAAATTACAATCTAAATATATATAGTATCAAACTACTCTTAGCAGTCATATTTATAGACCTCCTGCAAAGAGAAACTCTTTATGAAGAAAAGATACAATAGAAGAACCATCAGTAACTAAACATAAAGTTAAATTCATGACAAAATTACCTCGACATCATCATCCTGCTGTTGTGTTAATGTTGCTCTCGCCACTGCATAAGATAATGTCCGCAAAGTGTAAGAAGTGGATTACGATCTTGATAGTCGGTCGTCGTCGATAAAGTTTGTCCCCATTAGACCTGGCAAAATATGGTTATGGGTTGGTTTTGGTTTTTAAAATATGGTTATGGTTCCATTTAAGAACTAAAACCATATTAACCATTTTTAATATGGGTTGTGTGGGTTGGAACTATATGGTTATGGTTCAAAACTATATTAACCATGTGACGCCCCCAAAATAGGTATACATCACCCATTCTGAGTTGTCAATACATGGTACAGAAACAACTACAACTTTATTATTACAATAGTAAAACTGTGAGTTTGAATACAAATATTATCTTCTAGACAATATCTATACCCAAATAAATCCTCATCACATTTATTGATACATTATTTTACAAAATGGTGAGGACTACTAAACAACTCTCTCTATAACCATCATTCCATACCCCAGAGCTAAATTTTCATTTACATTCTCGCCTCCCGAGAAGAAAAAATGGAACAAAAAGGAAAAAGGTGAGCTCAACTAGCCCGATAAAGAATATTATGACTAAGATAATATACAACAAATTATCGTTAGTCTCCAACAGGAAAAATCTAATAGAATACAATAGACAACAAGTTTTAAATCAATATTCGCGGCCGAAAATAATAATTTATTAGAAGAGTTAAGTAGAGAATGCAAACTACTATCTTCTATGTATGAATTTAAAAGTTCATCGTCTATCTTTTATCCTGTAACATCAATCAATATATATCTGAAATCAAATATTCATCTTTTGCACTACATGCCAAAGATATTCATCGATTAGTCATGTTCATCTAAACACACATTCATCTTTACACTACAGAATGAAAGATATTCATCGAAAATCATTCATCTTTGCACACCACAGCCAAAGATATTCAATAATGTCATCATTTAAGACTAAGGATGATGAAAAATATTTTTAAAAAACGAATCCAAAGAAACAAAATGACAAGGATTAAGGATTAAGGATTCGTACTTTGTTTTATCCATGTCCAAAAATACCTCAAAAATAATCATAGTGGTGTAAAATTTAAGAATGATCAAAACATGGATACAATCAAAGCTAGTATCCATAATAGATATTTTGGACGAAAAGGAAAAATTTTATTTTTTGATGAATAGTGACGTATTCGTGAATAGTGCCGTATACGTGAATAGTGCCGTATACGTGAATAGTAACCCCAGCACAACAAGTTCCAAATTTGATTAAAAGTTCAGATCAATACTTCGACATAATGATATTAGAAGAATTAATATCATTTTTAAAATAAAAAAAAAATAATATCCCTTACCTCGAAAGATTTATACTTCTAGCTGAAACACCGGATATAGGCTATGACTTGAACTTGCACCGTATACTAGGACGAATGAAACCGATGTCCAACAACTCCTGTAGTTGGACCTTTAACTCCTGAAGTTCAATAGGAGCCATTCGATATGGGGTTTTAGAAATGGGCTTTGTACCGGGTTCAAGATCAATAAAGAATTCAACTTCACGTTACGGGGTAGACCGGAAGTTCTTCAGAAATACGTCGGGAAAGTCAATAACAACAGGAATATTATTCAAATTTGGCGTGTTTTTATTCAAATCCATAACATGGGCTAAGAAAGCTTGACATCCGTTTTCAATAAGCGAATAGCTTTATGATTAGATATGATGTTGATGATTTTAATGGTTTAGTTGCTTGAATTAGCATAAACAAAGTTGGTTAGGAATATGAAAACTAACAACCTTACGAAAACAATCAATTTTGGCATGATGAGTAGTTAACCAATCAATCCCTAAAATCACATCGAAAGCAAGTATCTTTAAAGAGATAAGGTCAACGTGGTAAGGTGATGGTGCCAACTTGAATCAAACAAGATTTATAAGCGATGGATGTGATGAAAGTTTCTCCTAACGGAGTTTCCACGAGATAGGTCAAAGTCTAATTTTTTTCTTGAGTCAAATTTAAACGCGTTGAGCACAAGTAGGAGAGATAAATGAATGGGTAGCACCCAGTATCAAGTAAGGTATAAACTTCACAAGAATTTATAAATAGCTTACCCGTGATTACCTCGTTTGGGTTCCTCGCATTTTGACCAGATCACAACAAACGCTCTTCCAGAACCGTTGACTTTGACTTTTACTGGACGATCTTTTGAGTCACCGTCCCTCATTGAACTAGGTTTCATTCTTTGTCTGATCCCGAAGCGATATATCCTTCCTTTCCACAATTATAGCATACCTTGAATCGTTGTGGGTAGTTTGGACCGATATGTCCTCTTTTCCGCATTTGTAGCATATAATGGGTGGTCGTTCTCCTCCCTTAGAACCATTCTTCTGCCAAGCCTGCTGCCTTCACATGGTCGTTGTTAAATCTTCTCTTTTTAAAATCTCCTCCCGACTCGCTTTCTTCTATTTTCATGGCCATGATTACCACCAGAGTGATTACCTTTTGTCCGTCTTTTCTTTTCTCCGTGGTTATCGTTGTTTTGTTGACCGCCATCTCTAGGTATGATCCTCGGTTTGTGGTTCCTCAGTTGACCGTGTACTCGTTATCTCGCTCTAATAATTGAGCCCTGCTTTAAACATCTCGAGTAGAGAAAATTTATGAGAAATGAGATCTTGACGTATCTTGGGTTTCAAACCTCTAAGAAACATCCGCGTCATACGTTCCTCATTCTCCACCAAATGAGGTGCAAACCTGGATAACTCTGCAAACTTTGCCTCGTACTTGGACACCGTCATGTTATTCTGCTCCAGTTTAATAAACTCCACTTCCTTCATATGACGAACACTTTCAGGAAAGTATTTATCATTAAATAGTTTCTGAAATGTCTCCTAAGACATCTTGAGAGTGCGGTGAATGGGTACGCTTCACAGACTTCTAACCAAGATGATACGCCTCGCCACTTGGAACATAAAGGTGGCGAATGGAACCTTCTGTTCCTCCGTGCATCCCAAGACATCGAATATCTTGGTAATTTGCTTGACCCATGTTTCCGCCATGATCGGATCTCGGCTTTCCCTTAAATTCTGTGGTCCTAACTCTTTGAATCGCTTGCATGTGTGACAACCCGTGAATTGCTATCATTTCCTCCTCAGTATTTTGAACACGAGTCTCCTCGTGCGATTTTGCATGAATCGCAAAAAAGCTTCTAAACATCCCTCGTTCATCATCTCGCTCGGTGGTGTTGTTCACGGAGGAACATTACCGACTGTGTTACGCGTTCTCCTCGTTGGTGAGTCAGAGTCTCCACGGTCTCATTTCCATTGTTAATATTCTCGATTGACATTTTCAAATCTTCATCATAAAACAAGGGTTAATTAAACAAATCAATATATCACATAATATCCTTATATATCTTGACCAACTAACAAATAAGCTTAGGTAGGACACACTAGCGAAGGATTTACTCATCTCTCCCTCCTAGTTCTATTCCCCATCTCCGCTAGAGATCATATTCCTAAGCTCTGATACCAACTGTGACGCCCCCAAAATAGGTATACATCACCCATTCCGAGTTGTCAATACATGAGTACGAAACAACTACAACTTTATTATTACAATAATAAAACTGTGAGTTTGAATACAAATATTATTTTCTAGATAATATCTATACCCAAATAAATCCTCATCACATTTATTGATACATTATTTTACAAAAATAGTGAGGACTACTAAACAACTCTCTCTATAACCATCATTCCATACCCCGACTCGCACTTCGCTTACATTCTAGCCTCACGAGAAGAAAAATGGAACAAAAAGGAAAAGGTGAGCTCAATTAGCCCGATAAAAGAATATTATGACTAAGATAATATACAACAAATTATCGTTAGTCTCCAACAGGAAAAATCTAATAGAATATAATAGACAACAAGTTTTAAATCAATATTCGCAGCTGAAATAATAATTTATTAGAAGAGTTAAGTAGAGAATGCAAACTACTATCTTCTATGTATGAATTTAAAAGTTCATCGCCTATCTTTTATCCTCAGAACATCAATCAATATATATCTGGAATCAAATATTCATCTTTTGCACTACAGTGCCAAAGATATTCATCGATTAGTCATGTTCATTTAAACACTGCTCATCTTTGCACTACATGCCAAAGATATTCATCGAAATCATTCATCTTTTTGACTACTGTGCCAAAGATATTCAATAATGTCATCATTTAAGGCCGAGGATGATGAAAATATTTTTTAAAGAAACGAATCCAAATGAAACAAAATGACAAGGATTAAGGATTAGTACTTTGTTTTATCCATGTCCAAAATACCTCAAAAATAATCATAGTGGTGTAAAATTCAAGAATGATCAAAATATGGATACAATCAAAGCTAGTATCCATAATAGATATTTTGACGAAAAGGAAAAATTTTATTTTTTTGATGAATAGTCTTAGTATTCGTGAATAGTTCCAGATATCGTGAATAGTCTTGATATCGTGAATAAGAACTCCCTAACACAACAAGTTCCAAATTTGATTAAAAGTTCAGATCAATACTTGATTATAATGATATTGGAAGAATTAATATCATTTTTAAAAAAATAATAATAATAATATCCTTACCTCGAAAGATTTATACTTCTAAATTTGAAACACTTGGATATAAAGCTATGACTTAAACTTGCACGTATAGCAATACTCAAAGTATACTCAAAATACTCACAAGAATAAACTCGATAATATAGAGAGAAAAACTCAGATTTAAGTGTGATTTTCAATTCTAACATAAGCACCCTATTTATAGGAAAATGCTTAGAACACCAAAGCAGAAAATTTATTAAAATATATTATTAATAATAAATTTCATACGCCTCCTTGGAAAATCAGATTTCTAACATATCCCACATGCTCATCTTCTAGAAAAAGTGAGAAAAACTTTTTTTATTAAAAAAAATATTTAAAACTTCCCAAAATTAATTATTTTGTAGCTTTAGAACTTCAATAATTCATAATAAATAGCCCTTTTTGTCAGAAAATTCGAATCTCGCAATTTTTATAGGAAATTCAATTCTCTACAACTTTGTAGAAGAAAGTTTTTCCAAATTCTAAAATGTAAAAATTGACCAAATTCATAAACAAGCGATTTTACATTTATAAATCAAATTTCGGTCAAGAAATGGGGTCCACCGACATGTTTAACATGTTTTAAACATTTATTGCAACAAAAATACTCTTCCTCCTCAGTATACTCATATATCCCACATTCGTTGTAAAAATATCACCATTATTATATTATTAAAATATAATAATATATATTTAAATGAATTATTTTATCGAGAAAAGATAAAATTTCAATTTTCAATAATTGTCACATTAAAATTTTTCTCCATCTATATCCACATAAAATCAATATTTTTCTCATCATATGAATCAATAATTAATTATTCACAAATAATATTACAGAATCACAATATTATTGACGGTGCGCCTCACAGGAAGAGGGGCTTTCCAATAAGAATTTCTCCTCTTGGCGCCGCAATTAGGTGACCAAACCTCTCCTTGAGATGAACTTTCTAGACATTGCCAATAATGTCATCCAATAATATTATTCGATAATATGAATTATTAGCCGATAATGAAAAATAATGTGTAGTGACAATTATTGAAACAACAATAATATAAAATATCAACACAACAATTATTGAATCAATAAAATAAAATCTTCGAGCAAAGAATTATCAGAACCATTATTGAGTAGTGCCTTCTTACGTAAGAATCAATAATTGGTGCAATACTGAAGTGTCTTTATTGTGTTTTAACCACCGAGTATTTTAACAAGATAATTCAGTAATAACTACGTCGTTATTTTTAAACAACTTATATTTGTCGCTTTCTTCATCCAATCGCTTTTCCAGTTATGGGGCCCACACATGGTTTAACGTCGTCATCTAATATTCCCGACAAAGATTTAATATTCCACGACCAAACGAATATTCCCCGACAACAATGAATATTTTATAACCACTTGCTTATTTTAAAATATTTGTGTATTTTACCCATAACTATCCACACTAATCACATCAACCCTTACTATTTCAAAATAATAATTAGAGGAAATTAAATTTTATTTATTAAATATTTGGGGTCTTACAAACCATTTTAAGATGTTTTGACTTTTAAACAAAACTTTTGAAAAATAAAATTGTGACCGTCACAATTAAATTAATTAAGTAATAATATGATATAAAAATTATTAATATAAATAATAAAATGCTAAAAAACTATACTAATAAAACTTTAAATTGAAATTATTAATACCCTTCCATATTAAAATAATTTTTCAAAATTATTATTAACCTGCAAATAGAAAGGTTGGAATTCAAAATACACCATAGTATAATTCTATGAATGTCGTTTAAATATTAAAACATATTTATAATTCTATGAATATCATTTAAATATTGGGTGCATCGTCAAATGTAAAAATATTAAATGTGAGTTAAAAAAAATAAGATGACCAAATGACATTGATGAATAAAAGATGTAAAATGAGTGATTAAATTAAGAACGTGGATGAATCATTTGATCCCACCCGACGAGCTATTTGAACTTTTTTAAATGGGCCACACCATACGAGACGGTCTCTTTTTGCTTCTTTTCTTTTTTTTACCGGAGGAAAGTATACTCACCCAATATAATATTAAAATCGGGAACAGTTAGCATGAAGTGAAGTTCATTACAGTATTATTATTAACAGATAGACAAAGTGATTATTCTCTCGTTTGTGTGTCAACATTGTATTTGTATTGCACATGAAATGAACTTACCATTAAATTCATTTCATGCTAATCGGATTCATGAAAATCGTACCCTATCCTTGAAAATTGAAAAAAACAACAAATTGATAGTTGTAATTAATTACGTTAAATTTCATATAGTTCCTCTAAATTGTCATCGAGTTTCAAAGTGATCCTTTAATTAATAAAAGTGATACTTTTGTCTACTAAGTTGACATTTTATTCCATTTTTATGTCTTCAGGGCATAAATTTTCAACTTAAAAACTCAACCAAAAGAACAGAATTAAAGCAAAATATCAACTTGAAGAACAAAAATATCACTTTTATTTTGAAGCCAATTTGAGGAGAAAGATATGTATTTAAGCCAATTAATTAAGAGTCCTGTTTGTTCTACAAAATTTTTCTACAAATACACGTATATTAATAAATAAAATTAAATATAATTATAAAATTAACTTAATATATCAAAAGAATTGTGTTATGTATTGATATTTACAATGAAACAAAGTTTATCGATATATTGATAAAAATTATAAAAGACCCCACTTATTATATATATTTTTAAAAATATTACAACTAATATTTATTCACATAATTTATAATTAAAAAATAAAGATACACATTTCTAATATATATTATTTTTCTATACTAAATTACATCGTTATAATATTACGGATTATAATTATTCAGATTTAATTATCATAAATTAATTTTATAATAAATTAATAAATTGACTAATTATTCACTTCGACACCAAAAAATAAAATAAAAAGGTCTGTCATATAAACTCCCAATATATATTATTTCCATTGATTAACTAATCAATCAGTTAAGAGATAGAGAGTGAATTCAGCTACTGTATCTATCACCTGAACCAACGATCGAGAGCAAAAGAGATACTCCGCGTGTATATGTATCGCTCTCTATATATATGTGTGTGAGAGATCGAAAATAAATAGGAGTTATAATTTGGATGGAATGAAATATGGGTTAAAAAATAGTTAATCGGTTCAAAATTATATTTGTTTTAAAAAATATGGGTCCAAACTTTAATCAACTTGAATAAATAAAAATGGTTAACCAACCCATTTGGTTCTGGTTAATATAGTTTGACCCAATAATTAACTAACTATATTGCAAAGTCTAGTTCCCATTACTCCTTGAGAAGTGTAAGTTAGTTGTGGCCCACCTCTTCATGAAGTCAGAAAACATCCTCTATTTTTAGTTGTGGCTTTTCAATTATTATTTTTATATCTGCAAAATCAATTGTCATAGAGTGAAGGGTTGTTATTCCTAGTGAATACTACAATACTTCTTGTTTTAAGTATAAGGTATTATTTGATAGAATTGCGTAATAAGAAGCTATTAAAACAAAGGTTATAATATGATGTCTTATGTGACTTTTAGATATTTTGTCAAGTTCGATTATCATTCGTGAGTTTTTGTTTTTTCTTTATTTGAAAGATTAATGAAGTGCATGTGTTTTAATTTTTATTAAGCTCAAGTTAGTGATCGATATATGTATACCCTAAATCATATATCCCTAAATTAATTGTTGCATATCATTACATATTCAAGAGACTATTCTTAATTAATGAGAAATTAATTAACATATTTATCACTTATTTATTTGAATTGAAACTTTAAATTTTTTTTTTTTAAATAATTTCTATTTTCTTCGAATTTCAAATTTTGTAAACTTATTTCAAGTCAAAATAAAATCATTTGAAATAGATAGACCAATAAACTATATTTTGGGTACTTTAATAAAAAAATTAAATTAAATATCATGTCTGAACATGAAAGTTTAACCTTATAAATCTTTTTTTGTAATATTTTATATGTTCTATTAATCTTTCATTCAAAATTTTAATAAATTATATTATAAAATATCTCAAACAAAAAAGAATGTTATTAAGTAAAATTGTAGAAAGATAATAGATTTAATATATTAGTTCAATCCTATATGGTTGAAAATTAAGTTTTGGCTAATAAGTGTATATACATTCTATCTTATAAATATGATGTACAACAAAATTATGTCAAAATATATAAAGACTAAATGATTAATTTATTAATTTTAGGTATATTAAAAGTAATACAATCTCTTAATTTAATATATTTTAGTGTGCACTTATTAGAGATGAAAATGTGTCCCGTTCTCATGATGATCCCCACACCCTGTCTTGAATGAGAATGGTGATTTTAACTTTGACCGAAGATGGGAATGGGGATAGGGATGGGGTTGGAGTTAGGGTTAGGGTTGGAGTTGGGGTGGGGGGATAAGAAATCAGCAAATGTAATTTATGGGGATGGAGAGGTGATGATATTTAATTTACTTCTCCCGCCCTGATCTCCACCCCTACCCACTCTCAAATAGTTATTATATATTAATTAAATTAATATTTATACTATCATATATATATATATATATATATATATATATATATATATATATATATATTGTAAAACCCCAATTTTTATGAATAAAGATTTAATTTTCTCGAAATAGCTTTTTGAATAATAAGGTGTGAATTTGATATAATAGTTGTGGATAATATTTTCAAATTTTGCAAAGTAAGCAAGTTGTTATAAAATATTCGATTGGTCGAGGAATATTCATTTTATCAGGGAATATTCGTTTTATCAGGGAATATTTGTATGACGGCACAATCATTGGTGGACTCCACAACATAATTATTGTTGGAGTTAGAAACGACAGAAATAATTTTTTATAAATTTAATGGCAAAAGTTTTACCGTTAACTGTTGAAATACCCAGTGATAAAAGTACAGTAATACACGTGGTTGCATAGTAACACACGGTATTGTACAATATCTTTGATTATTGATGTTTACGTGAGAAGTCACTTAGTTTTATTCAATTATTGTCATAATATTTTATATTATTAACTTAATAATTGAGACGACAAAGTTATCCATATTATTATTTGTACTATTGACGATGTCTAGAAAGTTCTGTCGAGGAAAGAGGTTTTGTGACGCCCCCAAAACAGGTATACATCACCCATCTTGAGTCGCCATATACTACATGGTACAGAATACAAATACAAACTTAATTATATAAACGTCGTGTAAAATACGACAAAACATAGCTGAGAGTTTAAACAGGAATATTGCCTTCTAGACAATATCCACTCTCAAATAGAGTCCTCATTACATTTATTGTCACATTATTTTATAGAATAGTGAGGACTACTAATACACCATCTCGGACCATCACTCCGTTCCCCGACTAGTCCCGGCTACGTTCTCATTTCCTGAAGAGAACAATGAAAGCAAAAGGGTGAGCTCAACTAGCCCAATAAAAATATTATGACTAAGATAATGCGAGAATAAATTATCATTAGCCTTCAACAATGTTAAATTGATAAAATACAATAGACATCAAGTTTAAGCTGCGACGAAATAAGCAATCCATTAGAAGAGTCAAGTAGAGCATAATATCTACTATCTTACATGATTTAAAATATTTTCATCAATTTATATCATTGAGACTCGACAATAAATAAACCACATCATCGAATCATCCACACTTTACGGGCCAAGGATATTCATTAAATCATCAATGGTCGTGACTATCTTACCGAATAATCCACGGTCATAATCATACCAAAAAGCGTCCATCAATGCACTCTGAGCCACCGAGGACTTTTACCACATCATTTATAACATTACGGTCATGATTATACTTTGAATGATCCTGGTCATAATCATACCAAGTCCATCTATGCACACAAGCTAAAGATGACTTTTATCACAATATAAGCATAAGGATGATGACAATGACATAATAATTCAATAAAACAGGTTCAAGAATAAATTTTAAAGATTTATAAGTTAATTTATCCACGAAATCAATTACGTCCAAATTGTCGACATGATCTTTGCTTTGTGGAGTAAAATTTAAGAATGCTCAGAAGAATATTTCCATGAAAAGATACTGGATGAAGCGCAAATATCCAGGATATTCTACTAATTTTATGGAGTATAGAAGCCAAAACTTTAACCAATTGAATATAATAGAATATATGAAACTGCAAATGGATTTTTACCCACCATGCAGTAATCCACGTAGACAGATCATTTCCATAATTTAATAAGGAATGAATACGAAGGATCATTCACCATGCATGTGATAATCCATATAGACAGGTTAGTCCAACAGAATAATAAAGAATGGAACCAGGTCATGCGTAATCCGCACAAATAGGATATTCCAACAGAATAATAAAGAATAGAATAATTGAAGAATTCACCATGCATGCGATAGACCGCACAGACAGGTTATTCCAATAGAATAATAAAGAATGGAATAACAAAGAATTCACCATGTATGCGATAGGCGCATGAGAATGGGTTATTCCAACGAATAATAATAAAGAATGGAACCGGTCTATGCGTAATCCTCCTGAGACGAGGATATTCCAAGAATAATAAAGAATGGAATAATAGAAGAATTTCACCATGTATGCGATAGTACCAGCACAGCAGACGAGTTATTCAACATAATAATAAAGAATGGAATAACGAAAGAATTTCACCATGTATGCGGTACATCGCATGTAGCGAGTTATTCAACATAATAATAAAGAATGGAATAACGAAGAATTTCACCATGTATGCGATACTTCTCATGTAGACGAGTTATTCCAACATAATAATAAAGAATGGAATAACGAAATCTTAACGCTCTCTTCATGAATACGAAAGAAATAATACCCTTTACCTTAGAAAGAAACTGAATCTTTGGAATAGTGAGGTAGCGAGACTTCTCTTCTTCTTTCTCTCTATAATTTCTCTCTATAATAATTGCTCTATAGCTTTAGTGAATTGGTGAGAAATGAAGGAAGAATGAGATTCTATTTATAGGAAAATATAATTTTGATAATTGCACATTTTGGGGCTCAAAATATTACAGTACAATACCTTTAACTTTTCTTTCATTTTTAATTTAGTCCTGCAAGTATTATCAAACTTGCACCACCTCCTCTAATAGTAAATAATATGAATCAATAGTTCAATCATGTGAATCAATAGTTATAATCATGTGAAAATATGAATTACGATATAGTACCTCCATCTATATACTCCATTTTTAACTTAGTCATGCAAGTATTATCAATCTTGCACCACTCCCCTAATAGTAAAAGAATGTGAATCAATAGTACACACATGTGAACAAATAGTTATAATCATGTGAATTAATAGCAATTAATTGCTCATTTATCCAGATTAATTATCCATTTTTGGTCAATATAACTTTAGACATCAATTAATATCGAAATAAATGTCGATTTCCACTAACACTAATAATTCCAACACAATGGAACTATCAATTTCATCTTTAATCAACACAAACTTATTCATCATTAATATTATAACTCACAATATTTAACAACCAGGTCGTTCCCAGGAAAGAGGGGGCTTTACGATAAGGATTTTTCCTTATTGGTAGCATGATTAGATGACCAAACCTCTCCTTGTGAAACTTCTAGACATTATAAATATTGCAATTTAATAATATGAATAACTTTGTCGTCTCAATTATTGATTTAATAATATATCATATTATCTGACGAGATGATCTTGTGACAATAATCGAATCAATAATATGAGAGATATGATGCATCAATTCTTTGTAGCAATAATTGAGTATAAGCGGTGACTTCTCACGTAAGCATCAATAATCAATCTGGTGTGCTACTTATGCAACCACGCGTATTCTTTATACTTTTACTACCGGTAGTTCAACGGTTTTAACGGTAACACTTTCGTTGTTATTTTTAATAAAAGATAATTACATCGTTTTTTACTTACTACGAATACTACTTTTGTTGTGGGGTCCACCAATGATTGTGCCGTCGTCTGAATATTCCTGTTAAAAAATGAATATTCCCCGACCAATTGAATATTATATAACCACTTGCTTACTTTGCAAAATTTGTAAATATTACCCAAAACTATAACATTATATCAAATCCACACCATAATATTAAAAAAAAAAATATTTTGAGAAATTTAAATCTTTATTCATAAAATCTGGGGTCTCACAATCTTCCCTCCTTATGAAATTTCGCCCTCAAAATTTACGTACACACACTGGTATCTTAAAAAGGTGAGGATACCTTGAATACCTTTATCATCGTCGAAAACATTACACGTTTAAATACGTGCGTGCCCGATGTCCTCTCGATTGCCTCTAAATGCACATCAGTCCCTAAAATAGCCATTTTAGGCCTTGATACCGACCTCAAATATCAAAATATAAAGAATGAAAGTTTTAGGTCTACTCGTTATCTTTCCGAATCATCCTGAATCACCTCAATCGGAGTTTGTATGAAAAAGTTATGCCCAATTTACTAAAAGACGTCCGGACAGATTTTGGCTTAACACTTGACCAACGCTTAGGCGCCGAAATTTGGCCTTGGGCAAGCGCCTAGGCGCCCAAGAACAGATTCTAAGCACCGAGTCTAGTGCCTAGGTGCTTGACCTTTGGCACTTAACTCCAATTTTCCAGATTTTGCAACTCTTGACACACATACTTCAAATCTTCATAACTTCTTCATCCGTTATCGGAATTAGTCCATTTTCGAGGCTATGGAAAGCTTGTAACATGCTCTATAAAACCCCATGATTTCATAATTTTTCAGATTCATTAATTATTCCAAAATTTGGCTCCAAAGTCCCCCCAAGACTAAGTTTTTACTAACAACGATCGTGAAAAACGTTATGAACCACGCGACATACTTGGCGGTAAAAGCGAGTCTATAGGCCAGTTCCTACTCGATCGAGGATTTTAAATGGGCCAATTAAATCGAGGGTTGAGATAACGCCTTCTTGAACCTTCTTCTTCACATTCATCATATTTGGGTGTGTAGCTTTAGCGACTTTAACTTTATCAATTAAAGTCGATTCTACTCATATATTCGTTATCTTCACGTGGGTCCCTAGAGTCTTTAACTCTATCTTCATCATTTGTAAGTTATACAAAATGGGTTTTTGTGTTAACAACACCGCACTCGTAAACGCATACGATCTTCTACTCAACGCGTCAGCTACCGTGTTCGCTCTTCCACGATGATATTGAATGGTATAGTCGTAATCTTCAATAGCTCGAGCCAACGTCTTTGGCATATAATACGTTCGTTCTAGGTGAAGAAATATTGAAGGGTTTTAGAAATGGGTTTTGTATTGGGGTCAATACAAAATTCGATTTCACGCTCTAGGGGTAGGCTAGGAAGTTCTTCAAGAATACGTAAGGAAATTTATTAACAATAGAAATATCATTCAAAAGCGTGACTCTCATCCAAGACTTGGATAATCGTCACATTGATACCTATCAACTTATCATCGTCATTCTGGCGTCCCCTACGGATAGTCTGGCTTGGTTGCCTTTCCACCAAGGAAAGTCGCCAGCGAAAGGCTCGGGACTCTTTACTTATGGCTTGATATGACAATGATTGACTTTAGGGTTTGGTTGCTTGAATTCGCATAATAGGTTGGTTAGGAATATAAAATCTAACAACCTTACGAGAAGCTTGATGAGTAGTTAACCAATCAATCCCTAAAATCACATCAAATGCAAGTATTTTCAAAGAAATAAGATCGACAGGTAGCGTGAAAGTGTCAATTTGAATCAACAAGATTTATAAACAGTGGAGGTAACGACGGTTTCTACTAACGAAGTTTCAACCAATAAGTCAAAGTCTAACTTCTCTGGGGTTAAATTTAAACGTTGAGCACAAGCAAGAGAGATAAAAGAATGGGTAGAACCGGTATCTAATAAGGTATAGACTTACATGAAATTTATAATTAACTAACTTGTGTTTAACTTCATTTGGGTTACTCGCTTTTTGAGAAGTCACGAAAAACACTCTTCCTGAAACCACCGACTTGGTTTTATCCGTATCCGCCTTTGGTGCCACCGTCCCAATGGACTTGACTTTCTGCAGGACAACAAAATCGAGTTATGTGACCATCTTTTCCATAATTAAAACATACTTTGGAAGGTCGTGAATAGTTTGGACTTATGTGTCCCTCCTCTCAGCATCTGTAGCATCTAACTGGTGGTCGTTCTCCTCCCCTAGAATTTGTTGGTGGTGTTGGTGCTGCTGCCAACGTCTTCCCATCATCGTTAAATCTTCTCTTCTTGAATTTTCCACTTCTATTATCTTGGCCATGATTACCACCGAAGTGGTTACCATTCTTGGCATGATAATTTCCCCCCACGATGGTTATCATTGTTAGATGGTCGTTGCCACCCAGAATACGATTATTATCGTGTTGTTGGTCTTACCTTTTGGTTGTCTTTGACTCATTATCACGCTCAATAAGCGAGCCCTATTCACAACATCTGAATATAAACAAAGTTTGTGAGAAATGAGGTATTAACGTATTTCGGGTTTCAAACCTCTTAGAAACATTAGCGTCATTCGCTCCTCATTATCGACCAAATGGGATGCAAACGGGATAACTCATAAATTTAGCCTCGTATTGCGACACGGTCATATTGTTTTGCTCCAACTTGATGAATTCCACCTCCTTCATGTGATGAATACTTTCGGAAAAGTACTTGTCGTTGAAACGACTCTTGGAACTTCTCCCAAGACATCTTGAGTCGCGTCGAGTTGATACGTTTCTGATTCCCACCGATGTCTGCCTCTTCACGCAATATAAAAGGTGGCAAAGGGAACCTTTTGCTCCTCGGAGCATCCCAAGACATCAAATATCTTGGTGATATGCTTTATCCACGTCTTACGCCTTAAGTGGTTCTCGGCTTTCCCAAAAACTCGATGGTCCCAACTCATTGAAGCGCTTAGCGGTGACCATCCAAGAGTTGCCATTGTTTCCACCTATATTTTGAGCAGAGTCGCTCTCTTTTTGATGTTGCATGAATTGCATAAAGCCTCTAAACATCTCATCGTTCATCATCACGGTCGGTGTTGTTATTTACACGAGGATTATTGTCTTCTGTTGCACATTATCACGGGTATTGATCGTTGGTGACTCAGCGGTCTCATGTGCTTCATTCTTTGATCTCAACATTTTCGGATGCCATTTTCAAACATTTGTCACAAAACAAGGGTTAATTGACATATCATATATTATCACTATACTCTGACCGACCAATTAAATACAAAATAAACTTAGGTAGGTCATACTAGCGAAGGAATTCCACGTCTCTCCCCTCCTAGTTCTTGTCTCACATCTCACCCAGGGATCATATCCCTAAGCTTTGATACCAACTGTGACGCCCCCAAAACAGGTATACATCACCCATCTTGAGTCGCCAGATACTACATGGTACAGAATACAAATACAAACTTAATTATATAAACGTCGTGTAAAATATGACAAAACATAGCTGAGAGTTTAAACAAGAATATTGCCTTCTAGACAATATCCACTCTCAAATAGAGTCCTCATTACATTTATTGTCACACTATTTTATAGAATAGTGAGGACTACTATAACACCATCTCGAACCATCACTCCGTTCCCCGACTAGTCCCGCCTACGTTCTCATTTCCTGAAGAGAACAATGAAAGTAAAAGGGTGAGCTCAACTAGCCCAGTAAGAAATATTATGACTAAGATAATGCAGGATAAATTATCATTGGCCTTCAACAGTGTTAAATTGATAAAATACAATAGACATCAAGTTTAACTGCAGCGGAATAAGCAATCCATTAGAAGAGTCAAGTAGAGCATAATATCTACTATCTTCTATGATTTAAAATATTTTCATCAATTTTTATCATTGAGACTCGACAATAAATAAACCATATCATCGAATCATCCCTGCACTTTTCATGGGCGAGGATATTCATTAAATCATCAATGGTTACGTGACTATCTTACGAATATAATCCACAGTCATAATCATACCAAAAAATTATAGTCCATCAATGCACTCTGAATACCACCGAGGACTTTTACCACATCATTTATAACATTACGAGTCATCATGATTATACGAATGATCCTCAGTCATAATCATACCAAGTCCATCTATGCACGTAAGCCAAAGATGACTTTCATCATAATATAAGCATGAGGATGATGACAATGACATAATAATTCAATAAAACAAGTTCAAGAATAAATTTTAATGATTTATAAGTTAATTTATCCACGAAATCAATTATATCCAAATTGTCGACATGATCTTTGCTTTGTGGAGTAAAATTCAAAAATGCTCGGAAGAATATTTCCATGAAAAGATCTTTGGATGAAGCGCAAATATCCGGGATATTCTACTAATTTTATGGAGTATAGAAGCCAAAACTTTAACCAAACTGAGTAATAGAATATATGAAGCTATGAATGGATTTTCACCCGCTATGCGGTAATCCACGTAAACGGATCATTTCCAAAATTTAATAAGGAATGAATCTGAAGGATCATTCACCATGCATGTGATAATCCATATAGACGAGTTATTCCAATGAATAATAAAGAATGGAACCGAGTCATGCATAATCCGCGTACGAGACGAGGATATTCCAAAGTCGAGAATAATAAAGAATGGAATAATAAAAATGAATTCACCATGTATGCGATAGATCACACAGAGCGAGTTATTCAACGAATAATAAAGAATGAAACCCGAGTCTAGTGTAATCCGCATGCATGACGGGATATTCAAAAGAATAATAAAGAATGGAATAACAAAGAATTCACCATGCATGCGATAGAGCGCATTGCAGACGAGTTATTCAATAGAATAATAAAGAATGGAATAATGGAAGAATTTCACCATGTATGAGGTACTTCAGCGTAGACGAAGTTATTCTAATAATAATAAATAATGAAATAAATAATGAGAATAACAAAACTCTTTCATGAATAAAATAACTCTCTTCAAATAATAATACCCTTACCTTAGAAAAAACTGAATCTTTGGAGTAGAGAGGTAGTGGACTTCTCTTCTTCTTTCTCTCTATAATTTCTCTCTATAATAATTGCTCTATAGCTTTAGTGAATTGGTGAGAAATGAAGGAAGAATGAGCTTCTATTTATAGAAAAATATAGTTTCGATAATTGCACGTTTTGGGGCTCAAAATATTACAGTATAATACCTTCAACTTTTCTTTCATTTTTAATTTAGTCCTGCAAGTATTATCAAACTTGCACCACCTCCCCTAATAGTAAATAATGTGAATCAATAGTTCAATCATGTGAATCAATAGTTATAATCATGTGAAAATACGAATTACAGTATAGTATCTCCATCTATACCTCCATTTTTAACTTAGTCATGCAAATATTATTAATCTTGCACCAACTCCCCTAATAGTACAAGAATGTGAATCAATAGTACACACATGTGAACAAATAGTTATAATCATGTGAATTAATAGCAATTAATTGCTCATTTATCCGGTTAATTATCCGGCTGGTCAGTATAACTTTCAGACATCAATTAATATCGAAATAAATGTCAATTTCCACTAACACTAATAATTCCAACACAATGAAACTATCAATTTCATCTTTAATCAACACAAACTTATTCATCATTAATATTATAACTCACAATATTTAACAACCAGGTCGTTCCCATGAAAGATGGGGCTTTCAGATAAGGATTTTTTCTTATTGGCGCGCAATTAGATGACCAAACCTCTCCTTGACAGAACTTTTAGACATTGTAAATATTGAAATTTAATAATATGAATAACTTTGTCGTCTCAATTATTGATTTAATAATATATCATATTATCTGAGATAATCTTTGTGACAATAATCGAATCAATAATATGAGAGATATGATGCCACAATTCTTTGTAGCAATAATTGAGTATAAGCGAGTGACTTCTCACGTAAGCATCAATAATTAATCTGAGTACTACTCTTGTATGCAACCACATCGTTATTCTTTACTTTTACTCTGGGTAGTTCAATGGTTTTAATTGGTAACACTTTCGTAGTTATTTTTAATAAAAGATAATTCTATCATTTTCTTACTACGACAATACTTCCGTTGTGGGGTCCACCAATGATTATGCCGTCGTACGAATATTCCTTATTAAAATGAATATTCCCCGACCAATCGAATATTATATAACCACTTGCTTACTTTGCAAAATTTGTAAATATTACCCACAACTATAACATTATATCAAATTCACACCATAATATTTAAAAAAAATATTTTGAGAAATTTAAATCTTTATTCATAAAATCTGGGGTCTCACAGGTTTGGTCACCTAATTGTGCGCCAATAAGGAGAAGTCCTTATCGAAAAGCCCCATCTTTTCTGGAAATGATCTGGTTGTTAATATTGTGAGTTATAATAATGATGAATAATTGTTGATCAAAAATGTGTTTAGTGAAACCAAGTGAATTGAGATAAATAGAAGGGATTTTTATGAAGTATTTGTTATAAATTTGGCTTATTATATGGACCCCCACTTACCCATTTTTCAAAATTATCAGAGAAAGTTTTCTCAGTTTTAGTATATATATATATATATATATATATATATTATAATAAGTTTTATTTTTTATAAAAAAATAGAATATATTATATTTTATTTGATTGCATAGTAGTGCATAGTGTTGTATAGTACTACATAGTGTTGCATAGTACTACATAGTGTTGCATAGTGCTACATAGTAAAATCAAAATTTTCAAAAATTTTCGCGGGTTGAGCGCCCGTGATTCCCCTACTGTGCAGTCCGTGATTTTTTCTTTACTGTGCATCCAAATAGTATCCTGCCATTCTCCTATAAATAGGATGCTTAGTTTAGAATTGAAAATCACATCAGAATCAGAAAATTTTTCTTCTATAATATTGAGCGTATTTCTTTAGAGTTTAAAGAAGCTTTGAGTGTAGAAAAAAGTACAAGTTTTCTTCAAGAATATCTCCGCTATACCAGTCGGAATACTCTCCTTTTTAAGGTAAGGGGTATTATTTATTTCATATTCGCTTACGTTATTATTTTTCGTATTCGTAATAAATTTTATTTCGTCCAATATTCGTAAGGAATATTATTTTCGTTCAATATTTGTAAGGAATATTATTTACGTTCAACAGTTGTAAGGGATATTATTTTTGTTCAATATTCGTAAGAAATAATATTTTCTTCCATACTTTGTAGTATGTAGGTAATATTATTTCGTTTCAAATTCAAAATTCTACACTTATTATGTTAAAATATTGCTTCTATACTCCTTGAAATTAGTAGAATATACTTGATTTACGCTTCATCTAGTATCTTTTCACAAGAATATTTTTCTGAATATTCTTGTTAAATTTTAATCTTTTCATGCCGAAGTACTATTCACGGGGTAGTATTCACGAAATACTATTTACTAGGGTACTATTCACCCGGGGTACTATTTATGACAAAAAAATTAATTTCTTTTCTGTCCAAATTATTTGTGATACAATATTATTTTTGAATTTTACTCCACAATCATGTTGACAATTTAGACATTATTGAATTCTGGATAAATTGAATTATAAATCTTTAAAATATATCCTTGCTCTCATTTAATTGAATTCTTATATCATTGTCATCATACTTATGCTTATATTGTGATGAAAGTCATCTTGGACCCGTAATGCATAGATGAACTGTTGATTGGTATGATTATGACCAGGAATTATGTATCGGTATAATCATGACTTGTAATGTTACAAATGATGTGGTAAAAGTCCTCATTGGCCCGTAGTGCATTGATGGACAGTTGTTGGTATGATCATGACCATGCGTTCTCTTCGCCCAAGGGTGCAAAGATGAATTGTTGTTTGGCATGATCAAAACCATTGGTGATAATAACGAATATCCTTGGCCTGTATTGCATGGATGATTCGTGGATGTGATAATAATGAATATCCTTGGCCCGTAGTGTATGGATAATTTAGTGATGTGGATTATTTATTGAGTTGAGTCTCAGCGATAAAATTGATGTAAGACCCCAACTTTTAAGAATAAAGAGGAATTTTTTTTCTCTAAATATCATTTTGAATATTATGTTGTGGATTTGATATAATGTTATAGTTGTGGATAATATTTATAAATTTTGCAAAGTAAGCAAGTTATTATAAAATATTCGATTGGTCAAGGAATATTCATACGTCAGCACATCATTGGTGGACCCCACAACATAATTATTTTCGGAGTTAGAAAATAACAGAAATAATCTTCTTTTAAGGTAAGTGATATTATTTTTGTTTAATATTCGTATAAAATAATATTTTCTTTTATACTCTGTAGTATGTAAGTAATATTATTTCATTTCAAATTCTGAATTCTACACTCATTTTGTTAAGTATTGCTTCTATACTCCTTGAAATTAGTAGAATATCCTTGAAATTTGCGCTTCATTTAGTATTTTTTTCACGGAAATATTATTCTTAACATTCTTGATAATTTTTAATCTTTTTATGACGGGGTACTATTCCCAAAGTACTATTCATAGGAGTACTATTCACCCGGGGTACTATTTATGACAAAAATTGATTTTTTTTCTGTCCAAATCATTTTTGATACAATATTATTCTTGAATTTTACTCCACAAAGCAGTATCATGTTGACAATTTGGACATTATCGAATTCTGGATAAATTAAATTATAAATCTTTAAAATTTATCCTTTCTCTGATTTAATTGAATTCTTATATCATTGTCATCATCCTCATGCTTATATTGTGATGAAAGTCATTTTTGGCCCGTAGTGCATAGATGGATTGTTGATTGGTATGATTATGACCAAGGATTATTCGGTATAATCATAACATGTAATGTTAAAAATGATGTGGTAAAAGTCTGCATTGGCCCGTAGTGCATTGATGGACAGTTGTTGGCATGATCGTGACCATTGGTGATATACGAATATCCTGACCCGTAGTGCAGGGATAATTCGTGGATGTGATAATAATGAATATCATTGGCCTGTAGTGCATAGATAATTCAGTGATGTGGATTATTTATTGAGCTGAGTCTTAGCGATAAAATTGATGATAAACTTTTAAATCATAGAAGATAGTAGATATCATGCTCTACTTGACTCTTCTAATGGATTGCTTGTTCTGCTGCAGTTAAACTTGTTGTTTATTATATTCTATCAGTTTAACACTGTTGAAGGCTAACGATAAATTATTCTGCATTATCTTAGTCATGATATTTCTTACTGGGCTAGTTGAGCTCACCCTTTTGCTTTTATTGTTCTCTTCAGAAAATGAGAATGTAGCCGGGACTAGTCGGGGAATGGAGTGATGGTCCGAGATGGTGGCTATGGTAGTCCTCACTATTCTATGAAATAGTGTAATAATAAATATAACGAGGACTCTATTTGAGTTTGGATATTATCTATGGGACAATATTCGTGTTAAAACTCTCAGGTAAGCTTTTGTCGTATTGTATAAATTAAGTTTGTATTAGAATTCTGTACCATGTATTTGGCGACTCAGAATGGGTGATATATACTTATTTTAGGGGCGTCATAGTTGGTATCAAAGCTTAGGGATATGATCCCTAGCTGAGATATGAGACTAGAACTAGGAGGAGAGAGACGGGTAAATCCTTCGCTAGTATGACCTACCTAAACTTAATTGTTATTTAATTGGTCCATCAGAATATAGGGATAATATGTGGCATGTCAATTAACCCTTGTTTTGTGGCAGTGTTTGAAAATGACATCCGAGAATGTTGAGATATGAAATGGAGAACATGAGACCGTTGAGTCACCGATGATCAATAACCAGGATAATGTGCATTAGGAAGGCAATAATCCTTATAAACACAGCAACACCGACCAAATGATGAACGACCGAATGTTTAGGATCTTTCTACAATTCGTAAAACATCAGGCAAGAGAGACTACTGTTCAAAATGTAGGTGGAAACACCGGCAACTATAGGACGGTCATCGCTAAGCAGTTCAAGGAGCTGGGACCACCGGAGTTTTTGGGAAAGTCAAAACCACTTAAGGTAGAGACGTGGATAAAGCAGGTCATCAAGATATTTGATGTCTTGGGATGCTCTGAGAAGCAAAAGGTTCCCTTTTCCACCTTCATGTTGCGAGGAGAGGTAGATTATTGGTGGGAATCTATAATACATACTCAGCCTGCCGCACTGAAGATATCTTGGGAGAAGTTCCAAGAATTGTTCAATGACAAGTAATTTCCTGAAAGTATTCGTCACATGAAGGAGGTGGAGTCCATCAAGCTGGATCAAAACAATATGACTGTGTCGCAGTACGAAGCTAAGTTTGTTGAGTTATTCCGGTTTGTATCCCATTTGGTTGATAATGAGGAGAGAATGATGCGAATGTTTCTGCGAGGTTTGAAACTCAAAATATGTCAATAACTCATTTCTCACAAACTTTGTTTGTATTCAGATGTTGTGAATAGGGCTCACGTATTGGAACGCAATAATGAGTCAACCCAACCAAGAGATAGCAACCGACAAAGCAATAATACCAGTGGTAGCAGTCATCGAAGAGGTGACAACAAATGTGGAGGAATTCAACATGCTAGAAATGGTAACCAGTTCGGTGGAAATTCTAGCCAAGATAATAGAAGTGGAAATTTCAAGAAGAGGAGATTCAACAATGATGGAAAGACGTCAGCACCAACAACCGTTGTTAAAGAAGGAGAATGACCACCGGTCGTATGCTGTAGATGCAGATGGGAGGGACACATCAGTCCAAATTATACGCAATAGTCCAAAGCATGTTATAATTACAGAAAAGAAGGTCACCTAGCCCGATTTTGTCTTGCATTGAAGTCAATTCCAGCTGGGATGGAGACACCAAAGGTCGTCCTATATAAGTCAAAGCTGGTAGTTTAAAGGAAAACATTTGTCGTGACCTCCCAAAAAGCGAGGAACCTGAATGAGGTTATCACGGGTAAGCTAATCATAAACTCTTGCGAAGTCTATACCTTATTTGATACCGGTTCTACCCATTCTTTTGTTTCTCTTATTTGTGCTCAACGTTTAAATTTAACTCCGGAGAAATTAGACTTTGACTTATCTGTTGAAACTTCGTTGGGAGAAAGCTTCATTACATCCACTGTTTATAAATTTTATTTGATTCAAATCGGCACCCTCACGTTACCTGTCGATTTTATCTCTTTGAAAATACTTGCATTTGATGTAATTTTAGGGATTGATTGGTTAACTACTTATCATGCTAAAATTGATTGTTTCGTAAGGTTGTTAGCTTTCATTTTCCTAACCAACCTATTATGCGAATTCAAGCAACCAAACCACTAAAGTCAATCATTGTTATATCAAGCCATAAAGCTATTCGTTTATAGAAAAACGGATGTCAAGCTTTCTTAGCACATGTCACAGATTTAAATAAAATACGTCAGATTTGAATGATATTTTTATTGTTAATAAATTTCCTGACCTATTCCCTGAAGAACTTCCTGGTCTACCTCCGGAGCGTGAAATCAAATTTTGTATCGACCTTGAACCCGGTACAAAACCCTTTTCTAAAGCCCTATATCGAATGGCTCCTATTGAACTTTAGGAGTTAAAAACCAACTACAGGAACTGTTAGACATCGGTTTCATTCATCCTAGTACATCTCCTTGGGGTGCTCTTGTTCTATTCGTAAAGAAAAAAGATGGGAGTATGCGACTTTGTATTGATTATAGGGAGTTGAATCATGTCACCGTCAAAAATAGGTATCCATTGCCTCGCATTGATGACCTGTTTGACTAGTTGCAAAGTGCCAAATTCTTTTCAAAGACCAATCTTCGTTTTGGATATCATCAGTTAAAGATTAAAATCGATGACATTCCAAAGACTACTTTCAGAACTCGGTACGAGCATTATGAATTCTTAGTCATGTCTTTTGGATTGACTAATGCTCCTGCTGCCTTCATAGATATAATGAACCGAGTATTCAAGAAATATTTGGATCATTTTGTGGTTGTCTTTATTGATGACATCCTCATATACTCCAAAAGTCATGATGATCATGAGCAACACTTGAGGCTGATACTCCAAAAGCTTCGTGAAAATAAGCTATATGCCAAGTTGAAGAAATATGAGTTCTGGCTTGAGGAAGTAGCATTCCTTGGGCATATGATATCAAATCACAGAATATCTGTTGACCTGGCAAAGATTGAAGCCATACAAAGCTGGGAGCAACCTAAGTTAGTGACCGAAATACGTAGCTTTTTGGGCTTAGTTGGTTATTATCTGAGATTCGTAAAAGAATTTTCTCGAATCATTACTCTATTAACTCAGCTGACTAGAAAAGATAAAAAATTCAGTTGGAGCGAGGAATGTGAGAAGAGTTTTTAAGAACTCAAGAGGAGATTCATTTCAGCATCTGTTTTGACAATACCATTTGTTTCGGGGGGATTTGTCATCTACAGCGATGCTTGGTGTGAACACTCGAAAATTTCAAGACACGCTATTCTTGACATTGCGGGGAGGGCGATTAAATCTTCGAGAGATAACCACGGAAGGCAATGACATCAATTCCGGATACTACCGGAAGTTCAGTTTCAACCCGGAACACAAACCGGGAACTTCATCTCAAACTCGGAACACAAACTAGGAATGTCATTTCCAATCTCGGAGATAATCCCGAGGTATGCAGATCAAAAGACTGGCAACAACACCGGAGAGGATAGTTCTGTCTCGGCGATAACACCGCGACGCTGGGAGTAGCGACTCCACCCTTGGTGATAGCCCCAAGGGATTTCATTGCAGTTCCGGCGATAACTCCAGAAATGCTTGTTTCAAACACATGCAATCAGCTTCAAGCTCATACCTCCTGCCGAGGCACTCATACCTCAGACCCGAAGCTGACAACGGGCAGACAGGCACACCCATAGATGACAGTGAGGCATACAAACAAGCAGTCCAATCTCAGATGTAACCCTAAGCAACGTCTGCTTTCCGCTCAAATCGGTGATAACCCTGGTGAGGAGTCAAAACGTCGTCTTACTGCCTCAATGTTTTCTCTCACAAGATGATATCGCGGCATACCAACAAGTAGTCCAATCTCAGATGTAACCCTGAGCAACGTCTACTTTCAACTCAAATCGGCGATAACCCCGGTGAAGAGTCAAATGTCATCTTGTCTCTTCAACACTTGCGCGTCGTCTCAACACTTTATATATACATACATCCAACAATGTCCCGCAAGAACCGAGGAGTTACAATCCCGAGTGACTATTACGCGTGGCAGTACTTTGGATAGAATTTGAAGCTTGAAGACCATGGGCATAAACCCCTCTTCCTGACTTCTTATAACCTCTAATCTATGTCATTGCGTAACTCTCGACACAAGCGGTCCGAAGAAGGTCAGATATACCTCGTTCGGATGCTCAAATTGAAGTTCTGCAAGTTTGAGCGAACATTACAGTGCATGAGTGCACGTACTTTGAGACGACGGGACCCGTAAGGCTCGGATGCACCACGACCAGTCGCAGGTACAACCGCGGCTGCCGCAGGTACCTGCGGCCATCCGTCTATAAATATGAGCCTTGGGGTCAGCCATTTGAAGAAGAGAAGGAGAGGAAAAGGTGAAGAAGCCCTATCCATTTTACTTTGTATACACATCTTTTGAGTGTTTCCTCATCGTTAAACACTTGTTAGCTCACATATAGCTATCTTTTATCCGGCGGGAGCTGAGTGTTTATCCATTTAAAGTCATAGAAGTCTACATTGGTAGCCCACTGTAAGCCTTCTCACATTATTTAAAGCCTTCTTCTCATATTAGCACACACTGTTATACACATTGAGAGTCGTGTTGTGTGCGTTTGCACGACTTGATGCATGGTTTTCATTTTATGTCTCAGATATATATACTTATATATGTATATATTTCATATATGGACTAACATTATCGAGTTATGCCTCGATTGAGCCTGAACTTGATGCGAGCGTTTATCTCTGCTTTTATATATATATATATACTTATATATATATAATTGTTTTCGTATATATCGATGAGCCCGGATTTTTACATCCTATGCATTTACTCAACTTATATATATATATATATATATATATATATATATATATATATATATATATATATATATATATATAATTGTTGTCGGACATATCGATGAGCACGGATTTTACATCCTATGCATTTACTAAACTTTTATATATATATATATATATATATATATATATATATATTTACATTTCGTTAGGCCTAGAGTTTCCTCCGTGGCCTTTTACTGACTTTTATTTATATTTCGTCCCCTTTTGAGTTTACTTCATGGCGGTTGATCGCTTTTACTGATTTATTTACATTTTGTCCCACAGAGTTTACTTACGTGGTGGTTGATCATGTCCATATATATATATATATATATATATATATATATATATATATATATATATATTTATCGCTTTTATATATTTACATTTCCGATCCCCATGGAGTTGCTTCGTGGTGGTTGATCATGTCTCAGTATATATATATATAGCTTTTATATATATAATCGCCATCGCTTTCCATACAAATTGCAGTATCATATGAGCCTAGGAATCATGTGATCACAGATTTAGTTTACTGAATCTAGATTCGGTTCCCATGATGGACATTTTTCAGCTGTAAGTAGCTTGTACATTATTTTACAGTGTCTAAATTTCCTTGGATGGCTGTCATGCCCGTGAGGAGTTTGGCACTGCTGTATATTATTTTCTCAAGAATGCTTCGCATCTCGAAAATAAAAGCAAATAAGCCGAACATTTAATAATAAAATGGAAGTATCAAAGGCCTCAATTACTATTGAGCACAGGGTTTGAAAAACCTCTTTTTCATAAAATGTCATTGCTATATCTTGTTTAAAACTGGATTTTTCTATAAATTCAAACCCTATGTATATAGGTACAAACGAGGTACAACACTACTTCTAAATAATTGCACATTGATCCACACACACACACACACATTCATATAACAGTTTCTTTGAAAAGTGGTGGTCACCGTGTCAACACGGATGTCTGGGTGCCTAACACCTTCCCTCCGAATAATCAAGCCCCGGACCCAAATGAATCTTTGGTTTCACGATCCGCTTAGCGATTAATCGCATCACTGGGTCAATGTGCAAACCTTTTCGGTTGCATTGGTGCAACCAGTTAAATACACCAACTAGTGACTCTTAAAGTCAAATCGTCGACATTATACATGTCAGACCTTTTTCACTTGTTTTTTCAAACAAATCTCACATTAACATGAGAACACCAAAGAATAAGTAACGAAAAAGGGACACTAAAAAATCCCGACGTCGACAGGTGGCGACTCTGCTGGGGAATCCAGTAAGAGGGCTTAAGCCGCTATTACAAGCTTTTCAAAATTGTTATATGCTTGTGTGTGAATGTTGCATTTACATTTCTGATGAATGTGTACGAACTGCTAAATATCTATCTGTGATATTAGTTCTTCGCACATGTCATCATTTTGCATAAACGGTGAGACACGTTGTATGTGAATGTATGTTGTGTGGTTCCTCCATCAGGAGGCTATCCTGTCGGTGTTTGATTACTGGACTCGCAGGAAGAATAATTCTAGCGAGGCTTAGGAAAGGCACCTCCCAGATTCGCTCCAGTTGAAAGACCAGATTAACTTCCCGTCAAGTAAATTGCGATGATCTGGGAACCCTCATGCCAAAAAGCCGCGAGAGTAACCCTAAGATAGGTCAACCTCTGATAAACCAAATACGGAGGAAAGTCTCTTCATACTTTCCATTTTTAATTACTTGTAATTTTATTCCATGTTCATCCATATGTAATGGAAAATATGAAGAATATCTGTGCATGCATGCATGTTATCAATTAACAACCGATTTTGCAGGACTAAAATTCCTATAACGGACATGTTATGATAACATTTACATTACCCTAAGACTAAACTACGTAAGTCTTTTGTAGGGAAGCAATTGGGCCTATTACCTGCTCAAAATCCAAAAAGGCCACAGGCCTACAGCCACTCATGTCTTCTTCTGACTAGTCTAATGCTTTTTCCTGAGAAGAATTTGATGGATTGAGTAAACAAATTACAGACTTAGTTGTTCTACTAAAAGAATTGCACCAGTCCACTCAGGGTACGAAGATACCTACACATACAGAATCCTCTACACAAGGAGGAGTTCAAGGTCTGGAAAAGACAATTCTAGAACCTCAGTCGGATACGACCAACAAAGACCCTGAAAACACCCATCTCAAAGGAGATCAAGACACCCCATGATATCGGGAAGAAGGTCCTTCAAATGGAGGAAACTATTCATGTTCTCAAAGGATTGGAACACATGGCGGTGTTTCATATACGCAGACCTTTGCATATTTCACGGTGTTCATTATCCGAGAAATTCAAGACCCCGATTTTGAGAAATATGATGGATTAGGGGATCCTTATACACATTTAAAGGTGTTCATTGGAGAACTTCGGATCTTCGCAGAAAATGAAAAGCTCGAATGCAAATTGTTTCAAAAAGTCCGATTGAGAAGCTTCGTTCATGGTATACCAGATTAGACAACTCAAAGATCTATAGCTGGGAAGAGCTGGCTCATGCCTTCCTTACTCAATACAGTTTTCAATCTCAGATGGCTCCTAACCGGTATCAAATCACCAAGGTCAAGAAACAGTCTAATGAGTCATTTAGAGAGTACGCTCAAAGGTGGAGGCGCCTGACTGCTCAAGTTATTCCTTCCATGACAGAATCAGAAATGGTCATGACTTTCATAGATGTACAGGAAGCTCCTTTCTATGAAAGAGTTCTAGCTTGTATTAGCAAAACCATTCTCCGAAATGATCAAGCACGGAGAGATGGTTTGATGGGATTGAAGTCCCAGAAAAATTCAAGACCTAGCCAGCTCTTAAAAAGTCATTCTTGAGCACATCCAAATTCCCATCTTATGGAAACAACCCCCGGAGGGTCCATAAGAAGAAAGAGGAGGATGTTTCCTTGATACTACAAGGATAAAAAGGCAATCAAAGCATGACTATGCAGAGGAGAAACTACTCCCCTTTTCCAACACAATCTTCAAACCCTCCATTGCCTAAAAGTGGAGAAGTAAAGCGACCTCGAATGTTCACACCCTTAGGGGACTCACTCGAGAATATTCTTGCTCTTCTGGCTGCTCAGAAGAAAATTACACATCTTCTTCCACCAGCCAAACCTAATGGGAGTGGTTTTAATGCTACTCGGAAGTGTGCTTATCATGCCGGAGCACCTAGACATGATACTCAAGATTGTTGGGCCTTAAAACATAAGATTCAAGATCTAATAGACAATGGTGAGATCGTGGTCACCAAACTAGATCAACCTCATGTGCAAGACAACCCTCTTCCTCAACACAAAGAAGAAGAGGTCAACATGATTAGTTGGAGCACTGGACAAGGTTCCAATTCTAATGGCGAATCATCCCAAACCATCAAAGATGGTGTTGACATATGGGATTATGCAAATTTCTAGTTTACCATGGAATGAAAGATGAAAGTTCTTTGCAAACAAATTGATCAATCGGCAGAATTGGTGACCCACCAACATCAAGTCACACGCCAATTAATCAGGCATGAGCATGCCTATCTCTTTCCTTTTGTTATGAATGCTTCCTCACCACCTTCAGAAAGCGAATCTATGGAGGATAAGTTTGCGAAGAAAACAAATGCTAAAGCTCGTCGGGATTTTATCAATCAGAGGGAATTCACCTATTTGGGCCAATCTATGGAGGAGATACTGCAGATGTTGATCAACGAAGGAAGAATTACCTTTCTTCTCCCTCCAATCAATCCCCGTTCATGACGGTTTAATTCTGATGAAGTGTGTCAATATCATTCACATTCTCGCGATCACAGCACAGAAGAATGCTAGGCACTCCGCCATCTCATTCAGAATCTTATTGATAGCAGTGTCCTGCAAATAGCAGATGATTACACTGTGACGCCCCCAAAATAGGTATACATCACCCATCTTGAGTCGCCAGATACATGGTACATAAATTCAAATACAACTTAATTATACAACAGTCGTGCAAAATACGACGTCATATATACTGTGAGTTTCCATACAAATATTGTAACGTATATAATACGACAATATTCATACTCAAATTAATACATGCCATATAAAGTACAACAACAAATATTTCAAGTCTCCAAAGGGACACGAGAATATTTCTGTTCTCTTAATTTTACTGCGGTGCACTTTTGACGCTTTCAGGGTCGGGTTCTCATCACCTTATTATTGTTCACCAAAATCAATTATTAAGTGACGTATTAAATACGATATACACATCTTAGGTCCTCAATAAAATTATATATTGCATGTCATGCCATAGTGAGGACTATTAATGCTATCATCTGGACCGTCACTCCTTTCCCCGACTAGTCCCAGCTATATTCTCATTTCCTGAAAAGAACAATAAAAGAAAGGGTGAGCTCAACTAGCCCAGTAAGAAATATTATGACTAAGATAATGCAGAATAAATTATCATTAGTCTTCAACAATGTTAAACTGATAAAATATAATAGACATCAAGTTTAACTGCAGCAGAACAAGCAATCCATTAGAAAAGTCAAGTAGAGAATAAAATCTACTATCTTCTATGATTTAAAAAGTTTTTCATCAACTTAATCGCTGAGACTCAGCTTAATAAATAAACCACAACATCGAATCATCCCTGCACTACGGGCCAAGGATATTCATTAAATTATCAATGGTCATGACTATACCGAATAATCCTTGGTCATAATCATACCAAAAACTATCCATCAATGCACTATAGGCCACTGATGACTTTTACCACATCGTTTATAACATTACAGATCATGATTTTACCGAATGATCCCTGGTCATAATCATACCAAGTTCACCTCTGCACGTAAGCCAAAGATATACAATTATAAAACCAATAATCAACAGTCCATCTTTGCACGTAAGCCAAAGATAACTTTCATCACCATATAAACATGAGGATGATGACAATGATATAAGCATTAATCAAACGAAAGCAAGGATAAATATTAAAGACTTTAAATTTATTCAAATATTATCAACCACCTAATAAACTCATAATCTAATATTATTAATATTATAACAATATTTTAATCAATTCTTAAACTTATAAACAATTTATTTCAATAGTTTACACTTTAGCACATAATGCATTTAATCATTCGAAATGCCATACTCATATGATTTCATCACCAATGATCAAATCCCTCATCAAAAATCTGCATATATCCTATATAGGATTTTCAAGCCATAAAATCATATTTACCAATTTTTCAACTTTACATAATATATTTAACTCATATGTTCGTAACTAAACTATTTTCATGAAAATACCAAATTAATCCCAAAAATATTTCTTTTCTGGGATTTAGTATAATATAGTCCCATAATGAACATTTATTTTTCTCGGAATTTTTAAAATTCATTTACTATTTTTCAAAAATCAATTTTTAATTAATTCCTTAAGAAATTAGCTACCTCAAGTTTAACTCCAAAAATTCCCAAATCTTGGCAGGATCTTACACATGTTAACGTGAGCTTCTAGTTTAAATTTCATGGTCATCGGAGTTATAGAACTCCGGTTATAGTATTTTTCGTCGGAAAAACCTAAATATTGAAATGGTCATAACTTGCTCATTTTAAGTCGGAATGAGCTCATTTTTGGACAGGAGGTTCTTTATACCATATACTTTTATGTCTCAAAAGGCTTGAATTTTTCTCATAAATTAAGTGGCCAAAACAGCCCTTTTAAATTTCTGGGCAGTAGCTTTTTGCTATTTTTTAGCTTTTGACTCCTTTGCTAAAAACAGTCCACACGAAAATCTACAACACCTTTTCCAGTGATTCCACTTGGATAAGTTAGAAAACTCATAGATCTAACTCTAGAACTTGACCTCACTCAAAAATTTAAAATATAATAGGAGATATGGTCAATTGAATTTCATGTTCCATTTTCACCAAAATCTGATTTTCAACCCTTTGTGATTTCTAAGAAACTTTTATGTTTTCACATAATAACCAACATAACTCATCATGACAATGACATAATAATTCAATAAAACAAGTTCAATTTTTTTTTAAAGATTTATAAGTTAATTTATCCTGAACTCAATAACATCCAAATTGTCAACATGATACTGCTTTGTGGAGTAAAATTTAAGAATGCTCGTAAAAATATTTCCATGAAAAGATCTTTGGATGAAGCGCAAATATCCGGATATTCTACTAATTTTATGGAGTATAGAAGCCAAAACTTTAACCAACCGAGTATAATAGAATATATGAAATCTATGAATGGATTTTCACCGCCATGCGGTAATCCATGTATACATATCATTTCCACAATTTAATAAAGAATGAATACTGAAGGATCATTCACCATGCATGTGGTAATCCACATAGGCAAGTTATTCCAACGTAATAATAAAGAATGGAATAATGTAAGGATTCACCATGCGTGCGATAGATCGCGCATGCACAGTGTTATTCCCAATGTAATAATAAATAATGGAACCAGTCCCAGAAACGCATGCATGTGATATTTCGATGAATAATAAAGAATCGGAACCCGTGTCAGCGTAATCCGCACCGACAGGATATTCCAACAGAATAATAAAGAATGGAATAGTAGAAGAATTTCACCATGTATGCGGTACTTCGCATATACAAGTTATTCCGACATAATAATCAAGAATGGAATAACAGAAGAATTTCACCATGTATCCGGTACTCCGCATATACAGGTTATTCCAACAGAATAATAAGGGATGAAATACCAATAGCTCTCTTCATGAATACGAAAGAAATAATATCCCTTACCTCAAATGAAACTGGATACTGGAATAGTGAGGTAGCAGACTTCTCTTCTTCTTTCTCTCAATAATTTCTCTCTATAATAATTGCTCTATAGCTTTAGTGAATTGGTGAGAAATGAAGGAAGAATGAGCTTCTATTTATAGAAAAATATAGTTTTGATAATTGCACGTTTTGGGGCTCAAAATATTACAGTATAATACCTCAAACCTTTTTTTCATTTTTAATTTAGTCCTACAAGTATTATCAAACTTGCACCACCTCCCTTAATAGTAAATAATGTGAATCAGTAGTTCAATCATGTGATTCAATAGTTATAATCATGTGAAAATATGAATAACAGTATAGTACCTCCATCTATACCTCCATCTTTGACTTCATTTCAAATTCTAAATCTTGAGGTATAACCTTTGAGTGTTGAATACGATCCTTCTTATCCAAGATTTTAACACATATCTCTTCATACGTTAAATCTTCTGCTATCTCGTCTAGTTCTAATTTAATAACATGGTTCGGGTCATCCACGTATTTATGTAACATCGATACGTGAAAAAAATGTTATGAACAAGTGATATACTTGGTGTTAAAACGAGTCTATAGGCCACAGTTCCTACTCGATCGAGGATTTCAAATAGACCAATAAAATCAAGGGTTGAGATTTCCTCTCTTCACCGAGTCTTGCTTCTAGAATAACTCCCTCTTGAACCTTCTTCTTCACATTCATCAGATTCGGGTGTGTAGCTTGGGCAGCTTTAACTTTATCGATTAAAGTCGATTCTACTCGTATATTCGTAATCTTCACGTGGGTCCCTAGAGTATTTAACTCTATCTTCATCATTTGTAAGTTATACGAAATGGGTCTTTGTGTTAACAACATCGCACTCACTCGCGCGATACGATCTTCTACTCAACGCGTCAGCTACCACGTTCGCTCTTCCACGATGATATTGAATGGTCGTAACCTTCAACAGCTCGAGCCATCGTCTTTGGCGCATTATACGTTCGTTTTGGGTGAAAAAATATTTAAGGGTTGAAGAAATGGGCTTTGTACTGGGGTCAATACAAAATTCGATTTCACGTTCTGGGGTAGGCTAAGAAGTCTTCAAGAATACGTCAGGAAATTTATTAACAATAGAAATATCATTCAAAACTGTGACTCTCATCCAAGACTTTGATAGCACATGTAATGAAGGTTTCTCCTAACGGAGTTTCAACAGATAAGTCAAAGTCTAACTTCTCTGGAGTTAAATTTAAACGTTGAGCGCAAATAAAAGAGATAAAAGAATGGGTAGAATCGTTATCTAATAAGGTATAGACTTCGCAAGAATTTATAATAAACTAACCCGTGCCAACTTCGTTCTGGTTACTCGCTTTTTGAGAAGTTACGAAAAACGCTCTTCCTAAAACCACCGACTTTGTTTTATCCGTATCCGCCTTTGGTGCCACCGTCCCAGTTGGACTTGACTTTGGTGCACAACAAAATCGGGCTAGATGACCTTCTCTTCTTGAAATTTCCACTTTTATTATCTTGACCATTATTACCACCGAAGTGGTTACCATTCTTGGCATGATAATTTCTCCCACGATGGTTATCATTGTTCCGATGGTCGTTGTCACCGGTATGATTATTATCGTGTTGTTGGTCATTACCTTTTGCTTGAGCTGAATCAATGCTCTTATGTGCTTCATTGCTTATCTCAGCATTTTCAGATGCCATTCTCAAACACTGTCACAAAACAAGGGTTAATTAACATAACACATATTATCCCTATACTCTGACCGACCAATTAAATATCAAATAAACTTAGGTAGGTCATACTAGGGAAGGAATTTCATGTCTCTCCCCTCCTAGTTCTTGTCTCACATCTTAGCCAGGGATCATATCCCTAAGCTTTGATACCAACTGTGACGCCCCCAAAATAGGTATACATCACCCATCTTGAGTCGCCAGATACATGGTACATAAATTCAAATACAACTTAATTATACAACAATGCGTAAAAATACGATTATATATATCTGTGAGTTTTAATACAAATATTGTAACGTATATAATACGACAATATTCATACTCAAAGTAATACATGCCATATAAAAATACAAAGAAGAAATATTTCAAGTCTCCAAAGGGACACGAGAATATTTACGTTCTCTTCATTTTACTTTGGTGCACTTTTGACGCTTTCGTGGCTCTGGTTCTCATCACCCTATTGTTGTTCACCAAAATCAATTATTAAGTGACGTATAAAATCGACACACACATCATCGAGTCCTCAATACAATTATATATTGCATGTCATGCCATAGTGAGGACTACTAATGCTATCATCTGAATGATCATCCATTCCCCGACTAGTCCCAACTATATTCTCATTTCACTCAAGAGAACAATAAAAGAAAGGGTGAGCTCAACTAGCCCAAGAAGAAATATTATGACTAAGATAATGCGAGAATAAATTATCATTAGTCTTTAACAATGTTAAACCGATAAAATATAATAGACATCAAGTTTAATCTGCGGTGAACAAGCAATCCATTAGAAAAGTCAAGTAGAGAATAAAATCTACTATCTTCTATGATTTAAAAGTTTTTCATCAACTTAATCACGAGACTCGACAATAAATAAACCACGACGATCGAATCATCCCCGCACTACGGGCCAAGGATATTCATTAAATTATCAATGGTCATGACTATACCAATAATCCTCGGTCATAATCATACCAAAATTGTCCATCAATGCACTACTGAGCCACTAATGACTTTTACCACATCGTTTATAACATTACAAGTCATGATTATACTGAATGATCCCAGTCATAATCATACCAAGTCCATCTCGCACGTAAGCCAAAGATATACAACTATAAAACCAATAATCAACAGTCCATCTTTGCACGTAAGCCAAAGATATACAATTCAATAATCAATAGTCCATCTTTGCACATACGCCAAAGATAACTTTCATCACCATATAAACATGAGGATGATGACAATGATATAAGCATTAATCAAACGAAAGCAAGGATAAATATTAGACTTTAAATTTATTCTACTATTATCAACCACCTAATAAACTCATAATCTAATATTATTAATATTATAATATTCTATCAGTTTAACACTATTGAAGGCTAACGATAAATTATTCTGCATTATCTTAGTCATAATATTTCTTACTGGGCTAGTTGAGCTCACCCTTTTGCTTTTATTGTTCTCTTCATAAAATGAGAATGTAGCCGCGACTAGTCGGGGAATGGAGTGATGGTCCGAGATGGTGGCTATAGTAGTCCTCACTATTCTATAAAATATTGTAATAATAAATATAATGATGACTCTATTTGAGTTTAGATATTATCTATGGGACAATATTCGTGTTAAAACTCTTAGGTAAGCTTTTGTTGTATTGTATAAATTAAGTTTGTATTTGAATTCTGTACCATGTATTTGGCAACTCAGAATGGGTGATGTATACCTATTTTAGGGGCGTCATAATTGATGATAAACTTTTAAATCATAGAAGATAGTAGATATCATGCTCTACTTGACTCTTCTAATGGATTGCTTATTTCGCTGCAGTTGTCGATCTAAAACTTGTTATCTATTGTATTCTATCAGTCTTTATACTGTTGAAGGCTAACGATAATTTATTCTGAATTATCTTAGTCATAATATTCTTTACTAGGCTAGTTGAGCTCACCATTTTTTTTCATTGTTCTCTTCAGGAAATGAGAATATAGTTATGACTAGTCGGGGAATGGAGTGATGGTCCAGATGGTTGCTATAGTAGTCCTAACTATTATATGAAATAGTGTGATAATAATTGTAATAAAAATTTTATTTGAATTTGGATATTTTCTACGAGACAATATTCGTGTTAAAACTCAGCTATTGTGTTGTCGTATTTTGCACGATAGTTGTATTAATTAAGTTTGTATTTAAGTTATGTATCATGTATTTGGCAACTCAGAATGGGTTGTGTATACCTATTTTGGGGGCATCACACACACACACATACACACACACACACACACACACACACACACATATATATATATATATATATATATATATCATGTAATTAAAAATATGTCCTTTTGTGTGTGTATATTGTAAGACCCCAACTTTCATAAATAAAGATTAATTTTTCTCAAAATATATTTTTAAATATTATGGTGTGGATTTGATATAATGTTATAGTTGTGGGTAATATTTATAAATTTTGCAAAGTATGCAAGTTGTTATAAAATATTCGATTGGTCAGGGAATATTCGTTTTAACAGGAAATATTTGTACGATGGCACAATCATTGGTGGACCCCACAACGGAATTATTGTCGGAGTGAGAAAACGATAGAAATAACTTTTATAAAAATAACAGCGAAAGTTTTACCGTTAACTGTTAAAATAACCGGTGATGAAAGGTATAGTAATACGCGTGGTTGCATAGTAGCACACGGTATTGATTATTGATGCTTACGTGAGAAGTCACTCAGATTTATTCAATTATTGCTACAGTAATTGCTACATAGTATCTCACGTTATTTGATTCAATTATTGTTACAATATTTTATATTAGTAAATCAATAATTGAGATGACAAGTTATTCATATTATTATTTGCATAATTAACAATGTCTAGAAATTTCTGTCAAGAAAAGGTGTTTGCTCACCTAATTGCACGTCAATAGGGAGAAATCTTTATAGGAAAGCCCTCTCTTTACTGGGAACGATCTGGTTGTTAATATTGCGGGTTATAATAATGACGAATAAATGTTGTTAAAAATATTGAGGAAATTTTTATGAAGTATTTGTTATAAATTTTGGCGCATTATTTGGACCCCCACTTACTCATTTTTTAAAATAATCGGTAGAAAATTATTACGTATATATATTATATAGTGGGGCCCACGTGAAAATGACATATGGGGGAGGTAGGAAAAATTATCACGGGAGGGAATAATGAAAATGGAATGGCGTGGAAGGAAGGGGGAATATATATATATATATAAATATATATTTTATTAGTTTAGTTTTTTATAAAAAATAGAATATATTATATTTTATTATACATAGTGGCTGCATAGTGTTTGCATAGTAAATTAGAAAATTATTTTCAGCCGATTTAGTCGCCCGTGAAGTTTCTGCACTGTGCGTCCATGAATAAATTCAAATAATATCCTTTTCATTCTCTTATAAATAGGATGCTTAGTTTAGAATTGAAAATCACACCAGAATCAGAGAATTCTTCTTCTATAATATTGAGCGTATTTCTTTCGAGTTTTAGGAAGCTTTGAGTGTAGAAAACAGTGAAAGTTTTCTTCAAGAATATCCTCGCTATACTAGTTGGAATACTCTACTTTTTGAGGTAAGAGATATTATTTATTTCATATTCGCTTACGATATTATTTTTTGTATTCGTAAGAAATTTTATTCTCGTTCAATATTCTTAAGGAATATTATTTTCGTTCAATATTCGTAGGGATATTGTCTTCGTTTAATATTCGTAAGGAATATTGTTTTCGTTCAACAGTTGTAAGGGATATTATTTTTGTTCAATACTCGTAAAAAATAATATTTTCTTTCATACTCTGTAGTATGTAAGTAATATTATTTCGTTTTAGATTCCTAATTCTACACTCATTTTGTTAAGTTTTGGCTTCTATACTCCATGAAATTAGTAGAATATCCTTGAAATTTGTGTTTCATCCAGTATCTTTTCATAGAAATATTATTCTGAACATTCTTGATAAGTTTTTAACTTTTCATGTCGGAGTACTATTCACGGGGTACTATTCCCAAAGTACTATTCACCCAGGGTACTATTCATGATAAAAATTGATTTCTTTTCAGTCCAAATCATTTTTGATACAATATTATTCTTGAATTTTACTCCACAAAGCAGTAACATGTTGATAATTTGGACATTATTGAATTCTGGATAAATTAAATTATAAATCTTTAAAAATTTAATATTTGCTTTCTTTTAATTGAATTCTTATATCATTGTCATCATCCTCATGCGTATATTGTGATGAAAGTCATCTTTGGCCATAGTGCATAGATGGACTGTTGATTGGTATGATTTTGACCACGGATTATTCGGTATAATCATGACCCGTAATGTTACAAATGATGTGGTAAAAGTCCTCATTGGCCCATAGTACATTGATGGACAGTTGTTGGCATGATCATGACCATTGGTAAAAACATGAATATCCTTGGCCCGTAGTGCATGGATAATTCGTGGTTGTGATACTAATGAATATCCTTGGCCCGTAGTGCATTTCAGTGATGTGGATTATTTATTAAGTTGAGTCTCAGCTATAAAATTGATGATAAACTTTCTAAATCATAGAAGATAGTAGATATCATGCTCTACTTGACTCTTCTAATGGATTATTTGTTCCGTTGCAGTTAAACTTGATGTTTATTATATTTTATCAGTTTAACACTGTTGAAGGCTAACGATAATTTATTTTGCATTATCTTAGTCATAATATTTCTTACTGGGCTAGTTGAGCTCACCCTTTTGCTTTCATTGTTCTCTTCAGGAAATGAGAACGTAGCTGAGACTAGTCGGGTAACGGAGTGATGGTCTGAGATGGTGCATTAGTAGTCCTCACTATTCTGTAAAATAGTGTGATAATAATTATAATGAGGACTTCATTTGAGTTTGGATATTATCTAGAAGACAATATTTGTGTTAAAACTCTAAGCTTATGTTTTGTCGTATTTAACACGACAATTGTATAATTAAGTTGTATTTGAATTTTGTACCATATATTTGGTGACTTAGAATGGGTGATGTATACCTATTTTGGGGGCGTCATAGTTTGTATCTAATTATTATGTCATTTTTCTTAATTTATCGTGCCAAAATATGATTAATTTTCATGTATGTATTATTGTAAATATAAATAAAATTGATTTTTTATAAAAAATTAACAAAATATTAATCCTCGTGGTGATATAAATTCCTCGTGGGGATGAGCATGTTTATTAAGTTCCCGATGGGGAATAGGACGAATATGAGAATTTTTATAAGACCGGGGATAGAGAGGTAGGATGTGTAATCACTGACACATCAGATTATAATGATTAATTTAACCTACTAACACTAAAGTAGATAAATCCTTGCGCACAAGGGAAGATACAAAAAAATTAAAGAGAAAACTCAATAAAATAGATAATAATTGTCAAAAGATCATTTTCAAAACGCTAAAATAACATATTTCTAGTCTAAAACATGTTTCAATCCTAATTAGAAAAGATAACAACAAAATACTGAAAAATAAAAATAATACTCCAAGTTTGACCAAACTTTAACCGATAATAATACCCCTTTAAATAGGTTTTTCGGACTTAAAATGGTTTATATCATGGCCAAATGTGATCAGTCTTGTAGAACCCGTCAAGAGCTTCAAAAGTTATGCCGATTTAAAATGTGACCAATCTTCTATTCCAACTAAACTTGTGAATCAACTTCTCATTCCGAATCAACTTCCAAATTCTGTTCTCTATTAATCCCCCCCTCCCCATCATATCCCATCCCATTCCATTACGCTCCATTGCCATTCCTAATAACTATCGCTCTAAGGTGTGTATATATCAACACTCTAAGTATTATGTTATGGAATTAGGATCCTCTCCATTTCAAATGAAAAGTAAGAGTATTCATTTCATGGTCCAGATTTAAAATATGTTAGAATGTGACATCATGATGATGGGAGAGAGAGATGATGATAGGGGAATGTGCTGGAATGGAGACTCTCCATTTCATTTGAAATGGAGAGGATCTTAGTCCGTTATGTAAGACCACAACTTTTATGAATAAATATTAATTTTTCTCTAAATATCATTTGAATATTATGGTGTGAATTTGATATAATGTTATAGTTGTGGGTAATATTTATAAATTTTACAAAGTAAGCAATTTGTTATAAAATAATAGTTTGGTCGAGGAATATTCATTTTATCAGAGAATATTCGTACGACGGCACAAAAATTGGTGGACCCACAAAGGAATTATTAGCGGAGTTAGAAAATGACATAAATAACTTTTTATAAATATAACGGCAAAAGTTTTACCATTAACTGTTGAAATACCAGGTGGTAAAAGTACAGTAATACGCGCGGTTGAATAGTAGCACACGGTATTGTACAGTATCTTTGATTATTAATGCTTACGTGAGAAGTCACTCAGTTTTATTCAATTATTGCCACAGTAATTGCTACATAGTATCTCACGTTATTGATTCAATTATTATCACAATATTTTATATTATTAAATCAATAATTGAGACGACAAAGTTATTCATATTATTATTTTCATTATTGACGATGTCTAGAAAGTTCTGTCGAGGAAAGGAGTTTGGTCACCTAATTGCACGTCAATAGGGAGAAATTCTTATCGGAAAGCCCCCTCTTTCCCGGGAATGATCTGGTTGTTAATATTGTGAGTTATAATATTAATGATGAATGTTATTAAAAATATATTTTGTGAAACCAATTGAATTGAGATAAATAGAGGGGTATTTTATGAAGTGTTTATTGTACATTTTACTTATTACATGGACCCCCACTTACTCATTTTTCAAAATTATCGGTAGAAAGTTATCTCATTATATATAAGTTTTATTTTTTTATTTAAAATAGAGTATATTTTATTTTATTTGCATAGTGCAACATAGTAAAATTAAAATTTTTCAGAATTCGCCCGTGAAGAATTCATCCGTGATATGTCACTGTGCAGTCCGTGATTTTCTAATTCAAGTAGTGTCCTGCCATTCTCCTATAAATAGGATGCTTAGTTTAGAAATAAAAATCATACTAGAATCAGAGAATTCTTCTTCTATAATATTGAGCGTATTTCTTTTGAGTTTAAGGAAGCTTTGAGTGTAGAAAATAGTGAAAGTTTTCTTCAAAAATATTTCCGCTATAACAGTCGGAATTGCTCTTCTTTTAAAGTAAGAGGTATTATTTATTTCATATTCGCTTACGATATTATTTTTCGTATTCGTAAGGAATTTAATTTTCGTTCAATATTCGCAAGGAATATTATTTTTTGTTCAATATTCATAAGGAATATTATTTTCGTTCAATATTCATAAGGAATATTATCTTCGTTTAGTATTCGTAAGGAATATTATTTTCGTTCAACAGTCGTAAGAGATATTATTTATGTTCAATATTCGTAAGAAATAATATTTTCTTCATATTCTGTAGTATGTAAGTAATATTATTTTGTTTCAGTTTCTGAATTCTATACTCATTTTGTTAAGTATTGCTTCTATACTCCTTGAAATTAGTAGAATATCCCTGAAATTTGCGTTTCATCTAGTATTGTTTCACAAGAATATTTTTCTGAACATTCTTGTTAAATTTTAAGCTTTTCATGCCGGAGTACTATTCATGGGAACTATTCATACATACGACACTATTCATACATATGACACTATTCATACATACGGTACTATTTATACATGCGAAGTACTATTCATTCGAGTACTATTCACCCGGGGTACTATTCACGACGAAAAATTTATTCTTTTCTATCCAAATTATTTTTGATACGTGAATATTTTTCTTGAACTTTACTCCACAAAGAAGTTGTCATGTTGACAAATTGGACATTTTTAAACTCTGGATAAATTAAAAATCTTTAATATTTATCCTTGATTTCGTTTGATTGATGCTTATATCATTGTCATCATCATCATGCTTATATGTGATAAAAGTCATCTTTGGCCCGTAGTGCATAGATGGACTGCTGATTGGTATGATTATGACTATGTATCGGTATAATCATGACCTGTAATGTTACAAATGATGTGGTAAAAGTCTTCATTGGCCCATAGTGCATTGATGGACAGTTGTTGGTATGATCATGACCATGGATTCTCTTCGGCCAAGGGTGCAAAGATAAATTGTTGTTTGGCATGACCATGACCATTGGTGATAATAACGAGTATCCTTGGCCTGTAGTGCATGGATGATTCGTGGATGTGATAATAATGAATATCCTTGGCCCGTAGTGAATGGATAATTTAATGACATGGATTATTTATTGAGCTGAGTCTCAGCGATAAAATTGATGATAAACTTTTAAATCATAGAAGATAGTAGATATTATGCTCTACTTAACTCTTCTAATGGATTGTTTGTTCCACTGCAGTTAAACTTGTTGTCTATTGTATTCTATCAATTTAAAACTATTGAAGGCTAACGATGATTTATTCTGCATTGTCTTAGTCATAATATTCTTTAATGGGCTAGTTGAGCTCACCCTTTTTTTCATTGTTCTCTTCAGGAAATGAAAATATAGCTGGGACTAGTCAGGGAATGGAGTGAAGGTCCAGATGGTTGCTATAATAGTCCTCACTATTATGTGAAATAATGTGATAATAATTGTAATGAGGACTTATTTTGAGTTTAGATATTGTCTAGGAGACAATATTTGTATTAAAACTCACAACTTATGTTTTGTCGTATTCTGCGCACATTTAACAGTTGTATAAATGAAGTTGTATTTGAATTATGTACCATGCATTTGGCGACTCAGAATGGGTTGTGTATACCTATTTTGGGGGAGTCACACGTTATGTTAACATACATTTTCAAAGTTAAAAATAACATATTATATGTATTTTATATATCAAGAAAAGAATTACATGATTGTGAAAATAAATTGTACTCTTCAAATTTAGGTTTTAAAAAAAAATTATAACATATAGAATTGATCATTTGGTTATAACCGAACCGAATAGACAATTCGGTTATAACCGAAAAATCAAAATTTATATAATTTTGGTATCAGAACAAGTAACCGAATTACCCAATAACTGAATTACCGATTTACCGAATTTATTATTCGTTTGTTCGGGTAATAACCGAAATTAAGAAATATATTTGTAATTCTCAAACAAACCCAAGCGTGAATACTGATTCTAAAACAAACCCGAGCGTGAATACTGAAACAAACCCAAAAAACCCCCCAACTGTAGAAAACCAATTGAAACACATCTAGAACCCCAAATTCATACATGAGTTGAAACCAAAAACCCCCAAATTCGTACATGAGTTGAAACCAAAAACCCCCAACTGCAGAAAATCAATTGAAACACATTTAGAACCCCAAATTCATACATGAAACCCATTTAGAACCCCAGATTAATTCATACATGAATTGAAATCAAAACCCCCAATTGCAGAAAACAAATTGAAACCCATTTAGAACCCCAAATTCATAAATGAGTTGAAAGAAAACCAATTGAAACCCATTTAGAACCCCAAATTCATACATGAGTTGAAACCAATACCATTTAGAACCCCAAATTCATAAGTTAAAACCAATAAGCAAAAGAAGTAAACAACCAAACAGGATACCGTTGGAGGCTTGGAGATAAGGTTCCGTCCAGACTTTGGTCTGCCGTTCGGAGGTCGATCGGAGTCGCGACTTGCGATTTGGGGCTTAGGGTAGATCGAGGTGACAGACTGCTGATTTGGGGCTAGGGCATATCAAGATGAGAGACTAAGAGATTAAAGATCAAAATATGAGAGATTAGAGATGAGAGATAATTTTTTCATAGACAAACTGTTTGGTAGCAATAGAGGTTTTGAAGCGGGCTTCAAAACTCTAACCCCAAATGAAATTGTCTGGCAAATCTAAATTAGCAGAGAAAGGGTTTACCAGATTAGATGGCGACTCTGGTTGAGAAGAAGGAGGCTCGGAACCAGGAGATTGTTGGGGCTTCTCTTTTTGACTAGAAGTAGAAAACTTCAGGAAGGAAAAGCTAGAATCAAACCCATCAGATTCATCATACAAGACATGTACAGATGTCTAACGAGTTTGTCTTTTGGACTTTTTCGGTGATCTTAAAGTATAAGGAGATTGTGGATGTTTTCCTTCTTTGATGGTGATGTTGGATGATCGTTTATTGGCACGAGTCTTCATTATCTTTGCAGAAACTAGAGCTAGCACTTAAGAATGATGGAGAAATTTCTGAGTATGTGTGAGAAAAAGAGGCGCTCTGTGTTTAATAGGAAAGTGTTGGACGCCGAACAGACTCCTTGAAAAGATAAACAACCCTAAGCTCTTGTCTTTTCAAATTTCAAAACCCATAATGATATCTACCGTGAATTATGCCAAACAGATACGTCTCCCTTAGTCTCCGGTTATGAACAGATAATGTTTATCAACAGGACACATTTAAAATAATAACATGCAGATATACTGTAGATATGAGATATTTTATGCATGAACTATTTTAGTACGTGATCATTATTTATACCATGCACATTCCAAGTTATCTCCTTAACATGCAAAACCTTTCTTCATTTAAAGGTTTAGTAAAAATATCAACCAATTATTTTTCTGTTGGAATAAAAATTAATTTAATTAAACCTTTTGAAACATTATCCCTTAGAAAATGATGTCTAACTTCTATATGCTTTGTACGTGTATGCAAAACAGAATTTTTTGAAATGTCATTAGTGCTAGAATTATCACAATAAATAGGCACACTGTCACATAAAACATCAAAGTCACATAGAGTTTGTTTGAACCATAAAATTTGAGAGTAGCAACTCCCTGCCGCTAGATATTCACCCTCAGTGGTTGATAATGCAACTAAAGTTTGCTTTTTACTATGCCACATAACAAGACTGTGACCTAAAAATGTGCAAGCACCACTAGTACTTTTTCTATCAATTTGGCATCCTGCATAGTCAGCATCTCGATATTTAGTTACTTCCATATTTATACCTTTTTCATCAGATGTAAGCTATATTGATGCGCTTATTGGTGTAGCCTTTGAATTGGATCATTCAAAACCAAACCTTTTGAGTAGCTCTTTTGTATATTTGATTTGATGAATATAGATCCCTTCCTCTGTTTGCTTGATTTGGAGTCCAAAAAAGTAGTTAAGTTCTCCCATTAGACTTATATCGAACTCCTAGTGCATACACTTAGAAAACCACTCACAAAGGAAATCATTAGCAGCACCAAAAATTATATCATCTACATATATTTGTACAATAATAATATCTTTATTTTCATGCCTAATAAATAATGTAGAATCAATTTTTCCTCTAATAAAACCATTTGAAGTAAGTACTTACTCAACCTTTCGTACCAAGCTCTTGGAGCTTGCTTTAATCCATAGAGAGCTTTCTTTAGCTTGTAGACATGGTTTGGATACCTCTCATGTTCAAATCTAGGAGGCTGTTTTACATATACCTCTTTATTGATGTACCCGTTGAGGAAGGTGCTCTTTACGTCCATTTGATAAAGATTGAACTTCTTGTAACAAGCAAATGCTAACAAGATTCGGATGGACTCTAGTCTAGCGACTAGGGCGTAAGTTTCTTTGTAGTCGATCCCTTCTTGTTGATTGTATCCTTGAGCTACTAGCCTTTCTTGGTTACGCATAATTGTCACATTCTCATCAAGCTTATTTTTGAATACCCACTTCGTTCCAATAATAGAAACATCTTTAGGAGGGGGCATAAGTTCCCAGACTTGGCATCGTTCAAATTGTTGAAGTTCTTCTTGAATTGCCATTAGCCAACTTTCATCTAAGATAGCTTCCTTCGCATTCTTTGGCTCCACTTGTGATAGAAATGCAGAGAATGTACATTGATTTTGCAATTCTCTCCTTGTGGTGATTCCTTTGTTTATATCTCCAATGATATTTTCTGGTGGATGATTCTTGAGATATTTCGTAGTCTTTGGCATTTGTACATCATGTATTACCTTTTCTTATTGAGGGAAATCTGCTTCAAGCTCTTCTGTTGTTCCTTTTTCTACTCCTTGCGAGTTTTCCAAATTAGCTTGCGGGATTTGTCCATTTGGCTTGCTGAATAGATTTTTCTGGTTTGCTGGATTCACAGAAATCACCAAATTTCCTGCATCCTCATCTCTTTCTTTTGGAAGATCATTGTGAGTTTTATTAAATGTAATGTGAACAGACTCTTCAACACATAGCTTGTTAATATTAAATACACGATAAGCTTTACTATTTTGTGAATAACCAATGAAAATTTGTTCATAAGATTTAGCATCAAATTTTCCCAAGTTATCACTAGTATTTAGTATAAAACATTTAGATCTAAAAACTTTGAAATAACCTATATTAGGAATCTTATTATTTAAAAGTTCATAAGGAGTCTTCAAAATGATTGGACGAATAAGTACTCTATTCAAAACATAGCAAGAGGTGTTTACAGGTTCGGCCCAAAACTTTTTAAGAAGTTTACTTTCTTGTAATAAAGTTCTAGCTGTTTCTTGTAATGTCCTATTTTTTCTTTCTACAACACCATTTTGTTGGGGGGTTCTAGGGGCTGAAAATTCATGACTAATTCCTTTTTGATAACAAAATATTATAATGTCTTTTTGGAATTCAGTACCATGATCACTTCTTATCTTTACAAGTTTGAGACTATACTTTGTTTCCAAATTTCTTATCAATTTCTCAAATTCTTTAAATGCTTCATCTTTAGTTCTCAAAAATAGTACCCATATATATATATAAAGAAATCATATACTATTACAAATGCATAAAACTTACTATTTATACTAGTATGTCTTTCTGGTCCAAATAAATCAAGATGAAGTAGTTGTAAAGGAGAAGAAGTTGATACCATGTTCTTTGCCGTAAACGATGTTCTTACTTGTTTTTTGAGTTGACAAGGAACACATATTCCCTTCTTTTCATACTTTATCTTTGGCAACCCTTTGACAAGATTCTTTGAGGATAATTTCTTGATTAAATCCATGTGAACATGTCCCATCCTCTTATGCCATAAGCTAGCCTCATCTTGAACAGATGCAAGACATAGTTTTTCATCATGTTGATCAAAATCAATAGTATATATATTTCCTTCTCTTTGTGCAACTAGAGTAACATTGTTAGTACAATGAAAAATAGTGTATTTTTCTTTTTTAAAATTAACTTGATCACCATTATCCATCAATTTACTGATACTAATAAGATTAAATTCAAATCCACTAACAAGATGTACATTATCAATATTAACCTTACCATTTCCTATTTTACCTTTTCCGATTATTTCGCAGGTTCGATTATCTCCAAATGTAACTGTCCCATTTTTTTTCTTGATTTTTAGCTCCACGAACTTTGATTTATCACCAGTCATGTGACAAGAGCATCCACTACCAAGAATCCATTTTTGAAATGGAACCTTTGCCTTGAGACATACCTGTCAAGAAAAGATAATTCATCCTTTTAGTACCCACATCTTTTTAGGTCTTTTAATGTTAGTTGCACGTAAATCATCCTTTTTAACCCATACCTTTTTAATCTTATTTTTCTTAAAACAATTTATGTTCAAGTGACCTTTAATACCATAATTTCTACACGTTGTAAAAGGAGAGCAATAATTTAATCTAAAACGTGATTGTGATTTTAACATTTTCATATCACCCTTTTTATGCGTAGATGTATAACCAATTCCTTGTCTTTTAAAACTAGGTCTTTTTTAATCTAATATGACATTTAAATTTTCTTCACCTTGAACAAATTTAGCAAGAGATAATTTTAGTGATCTATTTCTTTTTGAAGTTCATTATTAGGAAGGGTTTTATCAAGTGATTTATCACTAAATTCATCAATACATACATCTCTCATTTTTAGTTCATTTGTCAATTTTTGAACCTCATTATTCAAATAATTTACCTTGTTGCAAAGTATTTTGTTATAATTATCTAGGTAATCAATTTTAGCAATCAAAATCTTTTCTTCTTTACATGTAGATTCTTCTTCAATATCTTTATTTTCATCTATTAAAGAATCAACTTCACTCATTAATGTATTTACTAAGTCTTTCAAATATGCATTCTTTTTTTTAACTTTTTATTTTCTTGTTTCAAAGAATTAAACTCAAAACTAGATACCTCGTTTGATTCACCTTTTATTCCCATAAAGCATACTTGTGCTATTTCATCCTCGGCATCGACCTCAACTTCAGACTCTTCTTTATCACTCCAAGTGACAAGTGCCTTGTTTCTTTTATTATCCTTGAAGCCTGTTTTTCCTTTGTTCTTTAATTGAAAGCAGTCCTTCTTGAAGTGCCCTGGACGTCCGCATTCAAAACATGTCTCCTCAGTTTGCTTTCCTTTGGATTTATTCGAGTTGAAGGTATTTTTCCATTTATTCTTCCTTTGTAGAAGTCCTTTGAGTCTCCTTGACATCATCGCTATCTCTTCATTCGAATCATCATCTAGCTCTTCGTCATTTCATGCATTAAGAGCTAAAACCTTTCTTCGAGGAGTTTCCTCCTCATCATCATACCTCTTTAACTGATATTCATATTCCTCAAGTTTACCAAAAAGAGTTAGTGTATCCATAGTAGATATAGTAGAGGAATCTTGAAGAGTAGTAATTTTAGAAGCAAACCTCTTGGGTATAGCCCGAAGTAACTTACGGTTAATCTCACTTTGTGGATTGGATTTGTTAAGTAGCTTTAAGGAGTTCAGAAGAACAAGGAACCTTTTTTGTGCCATTTTTATGATTTCATCTTTCTCAAGCTTGAACATTTCATAATCATGCATGAGCATGCTTAGCTTAACTTCTCGAACCTTGGATGTTCCTTCATGACTCACCACTAGAGTGTCCCAAATTTCCTTAGTTGTGTTGCATGAGGAAACTTTATCAATCTCGGATTGTACCATACCGCTAAGTAATGTGTTCATAGCCCTTGAATCATAGGAAACCATGAAAGTCTCAATTGAATCCATCTCTAACAAAGTCTTTGGAGTACCGTCATCTTTCCTTGGAATAACTGGTCCATTCTCCATAACCCACCATTCCCAAGGATCTCTTTTCAGGTAGATCCTCATTCAGAATTTACAGAAGTTATAATTTTATGTTCTATATAGCAAAGGAGGTCTATTGGTTGATTGACCTTCTTGATTGTTGTTCCCGAACTGTGCCATGTTAAAATCTTTCCCAATAAGTCACCTTTAAGACCAAGTAAGTAAAGCCAAGCTCTGATACCAAATGAAATTCAGACAAGGCACACTTAGAAGGGGGTTGAATAAGTGTAGGAACAAACTATGGTCAATTTTTAAATTTTATACCAAATTATCGAATTCAGCCTACTATATAAATGAATGCAGCTTGCTGAATGAATATGGTCTATCTAATTGACTATTTGATTTTATGAAAATATCTTGCCGAAATTATAACTTAGTGAAAATATTTGGTCTTAATGAATTATCACAAGACAATGCAAATATTTAAATTTTAATTATTAAGATAATTAACTACATTTTGTTAGCAATTAAAGTAAAGTAAGTAATAAAATCAACACCAAGATTTTTTACATGGTTCAACTATTACCCTCTATAATAATAGCCTAGTCCACGTCCAATACCAACTAGTTTTGGAGACTCACTTTTATTTCTTTAAATTGACCCTAAACAGATTCTATCAAAATTGAATTACAAAAATTCACTTGAGCACACTTGCTCCTTGTGCACCAATGCACCCTTTAAGCACCTATGCTTCCTTGAACCTGTTTGTAAACAAACCTTAATCCACCTGGATTAAATTCCTTTAGACAACACTTAGTCTAAAAATATAAGATTACAAATATAGAGGTCTAATGATCAAAGCAAATAAGCAATTTAACAATGCAAGGCCCAACTAATGAACGCAATGATCAAGTGGTAAAAGAGAGAGATATCACCAATATTAAGCTCACGAAAATTAGCTGAGAGTAATCTGAATATGAATTGCACAACAGCTCAAAATTTGCACTAAGAATAATGGAATAGCTTTTCAAGTATATGAGTGCAAAAATTAATTCAAGTGTTATATCTTTCACTGATATCTCAGTTCTCTTTTTATAGCCCAATTTATTACCGTTGCTTGTAGAGTTCTGTTGCATAAAAATATTTACGTTGAAAAAAAAATATTCCCGTTAGAACTATACTGATAAACAATCCAAGATATCTTCAGTTGTAACAGATATTTGTTGGACTCTTTCAAAAAAAATGATCCTGTAAGAAACAGATTTATATAGGTCATGTTCTCTGCATAGACTTTTCAACTTCATATATTAATTATGACTGTTAACGTCTACTGCTTCTTATTTCAATGCACATCCAATATATATATCACTTCTGAAGTATGAGATATCATAGCATTAATATAGGAGTGTTAGTTCCGTAATTCTTGCCAAGTTCCAACAAAGAGATATCAAATTCTTTTCAGTATAATCATTATCTTATATTTCCAAGATTTATGCAATTAAACCTCTAACAGATAATGATCACATCTCTGCCGCCACAAGCTAAAATAACTTTTATGTTTCCAACAAATCTGATGCATATAAATTCTTTTTACACATGTGTTATGCTATATAATTTTTATAGAATCGGGACTCTTAAAAGAGTATAACCTAAATATAAAATTTTCTATAATAACACATGGCAATATAAATCAATTAATCCGGACTATAAAATAATTTATCATGCATGAATAAATAATCATGTTAAATGCACGCATAAAATGTCCTAGAGCCTTGTATTGAAAAATCGAATATTTGCAATGAACTTACAAAAAATTCTTAGGTCTCAAATCTTCAAAGTCTTTCAACAATAAACCTTTCATCAAATTCCTGAAATTTCATAATAAACAAATTAGTACAAAATAACAAGTCATCATCAAAATAATAAGGTTATCACGGGTAAGATAATCATAAACTCTTGCGAAGTCTATACCTTATTTGATACCGGTTCTATCCATAATTTTATTTCTCCTACTTGCGCTCAACGTTTAAATTTAACTCCGGAGAAATTAGACTTTGACTTATCTGTTGAATTCCATTGGGAGATACCTTCATTACATCCACTGTTTATAAGTCTTGTTTGATTCAAATCAGCAACCGCACGTTACCTGTCGATCTTATCTCCTTAAAAATACTTGCATTTGATGTGAATTTAGGGATTGATTGTTTAACTATTCATTATGCTAAAATTGATTTTTTCGTAAGGTTGTTAATTTTCATATTCCTAACCAACCTATTTTGCGAATTCAAGCAACCAATCCACTAAAGTCAATCACTGTCATATCAAGCCATAAATCTATTCGTTTATTGAAAAATGGATGTCAAGCTTTCTTAGCCCATGTCACATATTTAAACAAAAATACATCAGATTTGAATGATATTTATATTATTAATAAATTTCCTAACATATTCCTTGAAGAACTTCCTGGCCTACCCCCAGAGCGTGAAATCGAATTTTGTATCGACCTTGAGCCCGGTACAAAACCCATTTCTAAAGCCCCATATCGAATGACTCCTATTGAACTTCAGGAGTTAAAAACTCAACTGCAAGAATTGTTAGACATCGGTTTCATTAAATCCCCAAGACGCTCTCTTTGGGGTGCTCTCTGCTCTATTCAGAAAGAAGAAAGATGGAAGTATGCGACTTTGTATTGATTATCGGGAGTTGAATCATGTCACCGTCAAAAATAGGTACCCGTTGCCTCGCATTGATGACCTATTTGACTAGTTGCAAGGCACTAAATTCTTTTCAAAGATCGATCTTCGTTCCGAATATCATCAAAACTGATAACACTTCAAAGACTGCTTTTAGAACTCGGTACAGACATTATGAATTTCTATTCATGTCTTTTGGATTGACTAATGCTCCTGCTGCCTTCATAGATATGATGAACCAAGTATTCAAACAATATTTGGATCATTTTGTAGTCATCTTTATTGATGACATCCTCACATACTCCAAAAGTCGTGAAGATCATGAGCAACACTTGAGGTTGATACTCCAAAAGCTTCGTGAAAATAAGTTATATGCCAAGTTAAAAAAATGCGAGTTCTGGCTTGAGGAAGTAGCATTCCTTGGGCACATGATATCAAATTACGGAATATCTGTTGACCCAGCGAAGATTGAAGAAATTCAAAGTTGGGAGCAACCTATGTCAATGACCGAAGTACATAGCTTTTTCGGCTTAGCTGGTTATTATCGGAGATTCGTAGAATGGTTTTCTCGAATCGCTACTCCATTAACTCAGCTGACTCGAAATGATATAAAATTCGGTTAGAGCAAGAAATGTGAGAAGAGTTTTAAGGAACTCAAGAGGAGACTCATTTCAGAACATGTTCTGACAATACCATCTAGTTCGGAGAGATTTGTCATATACAGCGATGCTTCAGGCAAAGGTTTAGGATGTGTTCTCATACAACATGGGAAAGTCATAGCCTATGCCTCATGACAACTCAAAGAATATGAGAGGAATTATCCTACTCATGATCTAGAGTTGGCAGCTGTCGTTTTCGTGCTTAAAATCTGGAGGCATTACTTGTATGGGGAGAAAGTGGAGATCTATACGGATCATAAAAGCCTCAAATATTTCTTCACCTAAAAGGAACTCAACATGCGGCAACGACATTGGCTCAAGCTGTTGAAAGATTAAGATCACACCATTCAATACCATCCTGGAAAAGCGAACGTAGTAGCTGACGCATTGAGTAAAAGATCATATGCGGGTACGAGTACGATATTGTCAACGCAAAGACCCAGTTTGTATGACTTACGAAGGATGGAGATAGAGTTAAAGACTCCAGGCACCCACGAGTAGAACAGACTTTAATCGATAAAGTTAAAGCTTCTTAAGCTACAGACCTGGAGCTGATGCGTATGAGGAAGAAAGTACAAGAAAGTGCTATCTGTAAGACCCCAACTTTTATGAATAAAGATGAATTTTTCTATAATTATCATTTTTGAATGAATTTGATATAATGTTATAGTTGTGGGTAATATTTATAAATTTTGCAAAGTACCGCATGCATGGTGATTTCTGTTGTTATTCCATTCTTTATTATTCTCATTGGAATATCCGCATTTGTCGTATCACGCCTTTTCGACCGATTCCGTTATTTATTATTCATTGAATAACTTTGTCATCTGCAATCTGCGCATGAATGGTGATTTCTTTTGTTATTCCATTCTTTATTATACTCAGTTGGTTAAAGTTTTGACTTCTATACTCCATGAAATTAGTAGAATATCCTTGATATTTGTGTTTCATCCAGTATCTTTTCATGGAAATCTTCTTCTGAGCATTCTTAAATTTTACTCTACAAAGAAGTATCATGTTGACAATTTGGACTTTATTAGTTCATGGATAAATTAATTCTTGAGCTTGTTTTATTGAATTCTTATATCATTATCATCATCCTCATGTTTATATTTTTGTTGAAAGTCATCTGTGGCTTTGTTGTGCATAGATGGACTTGGTATGATTATGACCGAGGATTAGTAGTCGGTTGTAATCATGGCCGTAATGTTACAAATGATGTGGTAAAAGTCCTCATTGGCACATGTAGTGCATTGATGGACGCTTGTTGGCATGATCATGACCATTGATGAATACACGAATATCCGTGTGGCTGTAGTGCATGGATAATTTGTGGTTGTGATACTTATGAATATCCTCGTCAGAATGCGGGGGATGATGTGGATTATTTATTAAAATTTGAGTCCCAAATGATAAAAGTGATGAAAACCTTTTAAATCATAAAAGATAGTAGATTTTATTCTCTACTTGACTCTTTTAATGGATTGCATGTTCCGCTGCAGTTAAACTTGATGTCTATTGTATTTTATCAGTTTAACATTGTTGAAGACTAATGATAATTTATTCTGCATTATCTTAGTCATAATATTTCTTACTGGGCTAGTTGAGCTCACCCTTTCTTTCACTGTTCTCTTCAGGAAATGAGAACGTAGCCGGGACTAGTCGGGGAACGGAGTGACGGTCCAGATGATAGTATTAGTAGTCCTCACTATTATGTTAAATAGTGTGACAATAAATGTAATGAGGATTTATTCTGAGAGTGGATATTGTCTAGAAGATAAATTTGTATTAAAACTCACAGCTTTCTTATTGTATATTAAAGATTGTATTTGTATTCTGTACCATGTATTTGGCGACTCAGAATAGGTGATGTATACCTATTTTGGGGTCGTCACAGTTGGTATCAAAGCTTAGGGATATGATCTCTGGCTAAGATGTGAGATAAGAACTAGGAGGGAGACGGGAATTCTTCGCTTAGTATGACCTACCTAAGTTTATTTGGTATTTAATTGGTCACGTAGTATAGGGATAATATGTGATATGTTATTTAACCCTTGTTTTGTGGCGATGTTTGAAAATGGCATCCGAGAATGTTGAGAACATCAATGGAGCACAGGAGACCGTTGAGTCTCCACAAATCAATAACCAGGACAATGTGCATCAGGAAGGCGACATTCCTCATGCAAACAACAACACTGACCAAATGATGAATAATGGAATGTTCCGAGGCTTCATGCAATTCATGCAACATCAGGCGAGAGCGACTCCTGTCCCAAATGCAGGTGGAAACACTGGCAACTCTCGGACGGTCACCGCCAAACAGTTCAAGGAGCTGGGACCACCGGAGTTTTTTGGAGAGCCAAAATCACTTAAGGCGGAGACGTGGATAAAACAGATCAACAAGATATTTGATGTCTTGGGTTGCTCCGAGGAGAAAAAGGTTCCCTTTGCCACCTTCATGTTACTGGCGAGGCATTCTTTGGTGGGAATCAGAAAAGCGTACTCAACTCTTGCCATGATGAAGATGTCTTGGGAAAAGTTTCAAGAACTGTTCAACGACAAGTACTTTCTCGAAAGTATTCGACACATGAAAGAGGTAGAGTTCATTAAACTAGAGCAAAACAACATGACCGTGTCGCAGTACGAAGCCAAGTTTACCGAGCTATCCCTGTTTGCGTCCCATTTGGTTGATAATGAGGAGAGAATGACGCGAATGTTTCTAAGAGGTTTGAAACCCGAGATACGTTAATATCTTATCTCTCATAAAATGTGTTTGTATTCAGATGTTGTTAATAGGGCTCAGTTATTGGAGCGCGATAATGAGTCAACCCAACCAAAAGAGAGCAGTCGATAAAATGATAATACCGGTGATAATTGATCATCAAAGCGGTGATGGATAAGCGTGGAGAATCAACATGCGAAAATGGTAACCACTTCTGGTGGTAATCATGGCCAAAGCAATAAGAATGGATATTTCAAGAAGAGGAGATTCAACAATGATGGAAAGACGCCAAGATCGGACTCGCTGTTGTTAAGGAAGGAGAACGACCACCTATCATATGCTTCAAATGCGAGGGAGGGACACATCACCAAACTGTGCGATGCCGTCCAAAGCATGTTATAATTGTGAAAGAGAAGGTCACCTAGCCCGATTTTGCCGTTCACCGAAGACAAGTTCAGCTAGGATGGAGGCACCAAAGGACGCCCCGTAAAAAGTCAAAGCCAGATAGTCTGCAGGAGAGCGTTTGTCGTGACCTCCCCAGAAATCAAGGAACCCGAATGAGGTCATCACGGGTAAGCTTATCATAAACTCTAGCGAAGTATATACCTTATTTGATACCAGTTCTACCCATTCCTTTATTTCTCCTACTTGCGCTCAACGTTTAAATTTGACTCCGGAGAAATTAGACTTTGACTTATCTGTTGAAACTCCGTTGGGAGAAACCTTCATTACATCCACTATTTATAAGTCTTTTTTGGTTTAAATCGGTACCCTCACATTATCTATCGATCTTATTTCATTGAAAATACTTGCATTTAACGTAATTCTAGGGATTGATTGGTTAACTACTCATCATGTAAAAATTGATTGTTTTCGTAAGGTTGTTAGCTTTCATATTCCTAATCAACCTATAATGCGAATTCAAGCAACCAAACCATTAAAATCAATCACTGTCATCTCAAGCCATAAAGCTATTCGTTTATTAAAAAATGGTTGTCAAGCTTTCATAGCTCATGTCACGGATCTAAACAAAAATACGTCAGTTTTGAATGATATTTCTATTGTTAATGAATTTCTTGACGTATTCCCTGAAGAACTTCCTGGCCGACCCCCAGAACGTGAAATTAAATTTTGTATCGACCTTGAACCCGGTACAAAACCCATTTCCAAAGCCCCATATCGAATGGCTCCTATTGAACTTCAGGAGTTAAAGACCTAACTGCAGGAATTGTTTGACATTGGCTTTATTCGTCCCTAAGACTTCTCCTTGGGGTGCTCTGCTTCTATTCGTGAAGAAGAAAGGTGGGAGTATGCGACTTTGTATTGATTATCGGGAGTTGAATCATGTCACCATCAAAAATAGGTAACCATTGCCACGTATTGATGACTTGTTTGACCAGTTGCAAGGCGCCAAATTCTTTTCAAAGATTAATCTTTGTTCCGGATATCACCAATTGAAGATTAGAACCGATGACATTCCAAAGACGGCTTTCAGAACTCGGTACGGGCATTATGAATTCCTAGTCATATCTTTTGGATTGACTAATGCTCTGGCTGCCTTCATGGATATGATGAACCGAGTATTCAAGGAATATTTGGATCACTTTGTGGTTGTCTTTATTGATGACATCCTTATTTATTCCAAAAGCCGTGAAGATCATGAGCAACACTTGTGGCTGATACTCCAAAAGCTTCGTGAATATAAGCTTTATTCCAAGTTGAAAAAATGCGAGTTCTGGCTTGAGGAAGTATCATTCCTTGGGCACGTGGTATCAAGCCATGGAATATCTATTGACCCAACAAAGATTGAAGTTATTCAAAGATGGGAGCAACCTAAATCGATGGCCAAGTAATCGCACTTTTCTCGGCTTAAATTTGGTTATTATCGGATATTCGTAGAAGGGTTTTCTCGAATCGCTATTCCCTTAACTCAGCTGACTCGGAAAGATACAAAATTCGGTTGGAGCGAGGAATGTGAGAAGAGTTTTCAAGAACTCAAGAGAAGACTCATTTCAAAGATCTGCTTTACGACAATACCATCCATCTCGGAGGATTTGTCATCTACGATGCTTCAGGCAAAGGGTTAGGATGTGATCTCATGCAACATAGGAAAGTCATAGCCTATGCCTCTCGATAACTCAAAGAATATGAGAGGAATTATCCTACTCATGATCTAGAGTTGGTAGCTGTTGTCTTCACACTTAAAATTTGGAGGCATTACTTGTATGGGGAGAAAGTGGAGATCTTCACTCAAAAGGAACTAAATATGCGACAGCAACGTTGGCTTGAACTGTTGAAAGATTATGATCATACCATCCAATACCATCCTGGAAAAGCAAATGTGGTAGCTGACGCATTGAGTAGAAGATCATATGCGGGTACGAGTGAGATATTGTCAACGCAAAGGCCCATTTTGTATGACTTGCAAAGGATGGAGATAGAGATAAAGACTCCAGGGACCCAAGTGATGATGGCGAATATACGAGTGGAACCGACTTTAATCGATAAAGTTAAAGCTACTCAAGCTACAGATCTGGAGCTGATGCATATGAGGAAGAAAGTACAAGAAGGTGCTATGCCGGAAGCAAGAATCGATGAAGAAGGAATACTTCGAGTCAACTCCAGACTTTGTGTTCCTAACGACCCTGAGTTAAAGTATAATATCATGATGGAGGCGCACAACACACCGTTTGCAATCCATCTTGGGAGTAATAAAATGTAGCATGATCTTTGACATACATTTTGGTGGGGCAATATGAAGAGAGAGATAGCGATGTTTATCTCAAGGTGTCTAACGTGTCAACGAGTCAAGGCGGAGCATCAAGTACCAAAAGGTCCATTACAACCACTTGAAATTCCAGAATGGAAGTGGGAGCACATTATCATGGATTTCACATCGGTCTTCCCAAGGTTTCTCGTGGTATAGATGCAATTTGGGTCATTGTTGATAGATTGACCAAGTCTGCTCATTTCTTACCTATACGAGAAACTTATACACTTGAACGTCTTGCTCGTATGTACATAAATGAGGTTGTAAGATTGCATGGTATGCCAGTATCCATAGTTTCTGATCGAGACCCAAGATTCACTTCACGATTTTGGGTTAGTTTGCAAAATGCTATTGGCACGGATTTAAGATTTAGTTCGGCATATCATCCTCAAACGGACGGAAAATCAGAGAGGACTATTCAAACTCTTGAAGATTTATTAAGACTCTGTGTCCTTGACTTTAAGGGAAGTTGGGACAAGTTCTTACCATTGGTGGAGTTTTCCTACAACAATTGTTATCAAGAAAGCATTGGCATGGCTCCATTCGAAGCGTTGTATGGAAGAAAGTGTCGTTCTCCAATATGCTAGGATGAGGTGGGTGAAGCAACGTTGTTGGGACCGGAGTTGGTACGTATGACTACGGAAAAGATTCAAACGATCCGACAACGTATAAAAACCTCACAAGACCGACAAAAGAGTTATGTTGATCTTCATCGAAAGGACGTGGAATTCGATATTGGAGATCATGTGTTGTTACGTGTTTCTCCATGGAAAGGAGTTACGATATTTGGAAAGAGAGGAAAGCTCAATCCTCGGTTCATTGGCCCATTTTTAATCCTCAATCGAGTAGGGACTGTAGCCTATAGACTTGCTTTACCGCCAAGTATGTCTCGTGTTCATAACATTTTTCATATATCCATGTTACGTAAATATGTGAAAGACCCGAACAACATTATTGAGTTAGAACCGGACGAAATAGCGGAAGATTTAACGTATGCATGGTGATTTCTGTTGTTATTCCATTCTTTATTATTCTGTTGGAATATCCTGTCTTGCGGTTATGTATCACGCTTTGACACAGTTCCGTTATTTATTATTCTGCATTGGAATAACTTTGTCATGCTGAGTACCACATGCATGGTGATTTCTTTTGTTATTCCATTCTTTATTATACTCAGTTGGTTAAAGTTTTGACTTCTATACTCCATGAAATTAGTAGAATATCCTTGATATTTGTGCTTCATCCAGTATCTTTTCATGGAAATCTTCTTCTGAGCATTCTTAAATTATTACTCTACAAAAGAAGTATCATGTTGACAATTTGGACGTTATTAGTTCCTGGATAAATTAATTTTTGAACTTGTTTTATTGAATTCTTATATCATTGTCATCATCCTCATGTTTATATTTTTGTTGAAAGTCATCAGTGGCCTGTTGTGCATAGATGGACTTGGTATGATTATGACCAGGGATTATTCGGTGTAATCATGACCGTAATGTTACTAATGATGTGGTAAAAGTCCTCATTGGCCCGTAGTGCATTGATGGAAAGTTGTTGGCATGATCATGACCATTGATGAATACACGAATATCCTTGGCCCGTAGTGTATGGATAATTTGTGGTTGTGATATTTATGAATATCCTTGGCCGTAGTGCAGGTATGATGTGGATTATTTATTAAGCTGGGTCCCAGTGATAAAAGTGATGAAAAACCTTCTAAATCATAAAAGATAGTAGATTTTATTCTCTACTTGACTCTTTTAATGGATTGCATGTTCATCATGCAGATTAAACTTGATGTCTATTGTATTTTATCGGTTTAACATCATTGAAGACTAATGATAATTTATTCTGCATTATCTTAGTCATAATATTTCTTACTGGGCTAGTTGAGCCCACCCTTTCTTTCACAGCTTTCTTGTTGTATATTAAAGATTGTATTTGTATTCTGTACCATGTATTTGGCGACTCAGAATAGGTGATGTATACCTATTTTGGGGTCGTCACACTATCCCGGAAGCAAGAATTGATGAAGAAGGAACACTTCGAGTTAACTCAAAACTTTGTGTTCCTAACGACTCTGACTTGAAGTATAAAATCATAATGGAGGCGCAAAACACACCGTTTGCAATCTATCCTGGGAGTACCAAAATGTATCGTGATCTTCGACATACATTTTAGTGGAGCAATATGAAGAGAGAGATCACAGAGTTTATCTCAAGGTGTTTAACTTGTCAATGTGTCAAGGCGGAGCATCAAGTGCCAAAAGGTCCATTACAACCACTTAAAATTCCAGAATGGAAGTGGGAGCACATTACCATGGACTTCGTTACTGGTCTTCCCAATGTTTCTCAAGGCATAGATGCAATTTGGGTCATTGTCAATAGACTAACCGAGTCTGCTCATTTCTTACCTATACGAGAAACTTATTCACTTAAACGTCTTGCTTGTATGTACATAAATGAGATTTTAAGACTATATGGTATGCCAGTATCCATAGTTTCTGATCGAGACCCAAAATTCACTTCACGATTTTGGGTCAGTTTATAAAAATCTATGGGCACGGATTTACGATTTAGTTCGACATATCATCCTCAAACAGACGGACACTCAGAGAGGACTATTCAAACTCTTGAAGATCTATTAAGACTCTGTGTCCTTGACTTCAAAGAAAGTTGGGACAAGTTCTTGCCATTAGTGGAATTCTCCTACAATAACAGTTATCAAGCAAGTATTGGCATGGCTCCATTCGAGGCGTTGTATGGACGCAAGTGTCGTTCTCCAGTATGTTGGGATGAGGTGGGTGAAGCAACGTTGTTGGGACCAGAATTAGTACGCATGACTATGGAAAAGATTCAAATGATCCGGAACGTATAAAGACCTCACAAGATTGACAAAAGAGTTATATTGATCTTCATCGAAAGGACGTGGAATTCAATGTTGGAGAGCATGTGTTGTTACGTGTGGCTCCATGGAAAGGAGTTACGAGATTTGGAAAGAGATGAAAGCTTAATCCTCGATTCATTGGGCCATTCGAAATCCTCGATCGAGTAGGAACTGTGGCCTATAAACTCGTCTTACCAGCAAGTATGTCTCGTGTTCATAACGTTTTTCACATATCTATGTTACGTAAATATGTGAAAGACTCGAACTAAATTATTGATTTAGAACCGAACTAAATAGCGGAAGATTTAACATATGAAGAGGTACCTGTTAAAATATTGGATAAGAAGGAACATATTCTACGCTCCAAGGTTATACCTCAATTCAATGTGGAGAAACCACGATGTTGAGGAAATGACATGGGAGTTGGAATCTGAAATGAAATCAAGGTATCCTCACCTCTTCGACAAACCAGGTACGAAATTTCATAAGAATGGGAGGTTGTAAGACCCCAACTTTTATGAATAAAGATTAATTTTTTTGAAATATATTTTTGAATATTATAGTGTAGATTTGATATAATGTTATAGTTGTGGGTAATATTTATAAATTTTGCAAAGTAAGAAAGTTGTTATAAAATATTCGATTGGTCGGGAAATATTCATTTTAACAGGGAATATTCGTACGACGGCACAATCATTGGTGGACCCCACAACAGAAGTATTATTAGAGTTAGAAAACGACGACAGAAATATCTTTTTATAAAAATAACGGCGAAAGTTTTACCGTTAAACTGTTGAAATACCCAGTGGTAAAAGTACAATAATACACGTGGTTGCATAGTAGCACACGGTATTGATTATTAATGCTTACGTGAGAAGTCACTCAGTTATACTCAATTATTGCTATAATAATTGCTGCATGATCTCTCATATTATTGATTCAATTATTGTCATAGTATCATCTGCATAATATTTTATATTATTAAATCAATAATTGAGACGACAAAGTTATTCATATTATTATTTTCATTATTGACGATGTCTAGAAAGTTCTTTCGAGGAAAAGGGTTTGGTCATCTAATTGCGCGTCAATAGGGAGAAATCCTTATTAGAAAGCCCCCTATTTCCTGGGAATGATCTGGTTGTTAAATATTGTGAGTTATAATATTAATGATGAATAAGTTCGTGTTGATTAAAGATGAAATTGTTGATAAACAAATATTTTTATTGTGTTGGGATTATTAGTGTTAGTAGAAATCGACATTTATTTCGATAATAATTGATTTCTGGATGTTAAATTGACCAAACGGACAATTAATCGGATAAATGAGCAATTAATTGCTATTAGTTCATATGCAAATTACTGTTGGTTCACATGTATGGAACTATTGATTCACGTGTATGCACTATTAGAGGAGGTGGTGCAAGATTGATAATACTTGAAGGACTAAATTAAAAATAGAGGTATAGATGAAGGTAATATATTGTAATATTTCGAGCCCCTAATCGTGTAATTATCGAAACTATGTTTTCCTATAAAATAGAAGCTCATTCTTCTTTCATTCTCACCAATTCACTAAGACTCACAAGAGCAATTATAGAGAGAGAAGTTATAAAGAGAAAGAAGAAGAGTATTCTGCTACTTCACTATTGTAATATCCAGCCTTCTACTAAGGTAAGGGATATTATTTTTGTTCAATACTCGTATGAAATAATATTTTCTTCCATACTCTGTAGTATGTAAGTAATATTATTTCGTTTTGTATTCCTAATTCTACATTCATTTTGTTAAAGTATTGCTTCTATACTCCGTGAAATTAGTAGAATATCCTTGAAATTTACGCTTCATCTAGTATCGTTCACAAGGATATTTTCCTGAACATTCTTCTTAAATTTTAAGCTTTTCATTCTGAAGTACTATTTACGGGGTACTATTCATAAAGTACTATTTACGGGGTACTATTCACAAAGTATAATTCACAGGGTACTATTTATAAAGTACTATTTATAAGGTACTATTCACAAAGTATTATTCCCGAAGTACTATTCACAAAGTACTATTCCCAAAGTACTATTCTTGAAGTACTATTCAGGGGGTACTATTCACTCGGGTACTATTCACCCAGGGTACTATTCATGATAAAAATTAATTTCTTTTCTGTTCAAATCATTTTTGATACAATATTATTCTTGAACTTTACTCCACAAAGCAGTATCATGTTGACAATTTGGAAATTATTAAATTCTGGATAAATTAAATTATAAATCTTAAAAAAATTATCCTTTGCTTTCTTTTAACTGAATTCTTACATCATTGTCATCATCCTCATGCTTATATTGTGATGAAAGTCATCTTTAGTCGTAGTGCATAGATGGACTGTTGATTGGTATAATTATGACCAGGAATTATTCGGTATAATCATGACCCGTAATGATGTGGTAAAAGTCCTCATTGGCCTGTAGTGCATTGATGGACAGTTGTTGGCGTGATCATGACCATTAGTGATTACACGAATATCCTTGGCCCGTAGTGCATGGATAATTCGTGGGCGTGATACTAATGAATATCCTTGGCCCATAGTGCATGGATAATTCAGTGATGTGGATTATTTATTGAGCTGAGTCTCAGCGATAAAATTGATGATAAACTTTTTAAATCATAAAAGATAGTAGATATCATGCTTTACTTGACTCTTCTAATGGATTGTTTGTTCCGCTGCAGTTAAACTTTTTGTTTATTAGTTTAACACTGTTAAAGGCTAACGATAATTTATTCTGCATTATCTTAGTCATAACATTTCTTACTGGGCTATTTGAGCTCACCCTTTTGCTTTCATTTTTCTCTTCAAAAAATGAGAACTTAGTCGGGACTAGTCGGGGAACGGAGTGATGGTCCGAGATAGTGGCTATAGTAGTCCTCACTATTCTATGAAATAGTGTGATAATAAATATAATGAGGACTCTATTTGAGTTTGGGTATTGTCTAGAAGACAATATTCGTGTAAAAACTCTCAGCTACACTTTTGTCGTATTGTATAAAAGAAGCTTGTATTTGATTTCTTTATCAAGTATTTTGCAACTCAGAATGAGTGATATATACCTATTTCGGGGGCACCACAATGTCACATTATCTGATCTGAGGCACTTAGTTCTTCTCCCTGTTTGATTTTCCACTTCAGTTCCACACTCTGAATTTTTCAAAGACCTCAAACTTGTGTCGCATGAAGTACACCCAAACCTTTCTCGAAAAATCATCGATGAAAGTCAAGAAATACAACGATCCCGCTTTTGAAGCTAAACTCACTGGCCCCCAAATATCAGAATGCACATAGTCAAGTTTTCCGTTCGTTTTGCTCACCGCACTCTTAAACTGCACCTTACACTATTTTCTCAAGACATAGAACTTGCAGAAATCTAACTTGCACGCCTTTATCCCTTTCAACAGATTTATTCTATGTAATTCCATCATCCCACGTTATCCCATATGCCCCAATCGCATATGTCACAGCGTAGTATCATCAATATCCTCAGTTGTAGTGGCAGCAGCTCCACCTACAACTGTACTCCTTATCATCCGATAGATATTCCCATTAAACTTAGAACCTTTCATTATCACTAGAGCACCCTTCGTCACTCTCATGGCTCTACCATCAGTTTTGAACTCACAGCCATTAGAATCTAGAGTTCCCAATGAAATCAGGTTCTTCCTTATACTTGGGATATGTCTCACCTCAGCTAAAGTTCTCACAACACCATCGAACATCCTTATCTTCACTGTGCCTATTCCAATTACGTTGCACGAAGCATCATTACCCATTAGAACTGTACCACAATTCATAAATTTGTAGGTGTCAAACCACTCCCTATTAGGCGTCATGTGAAACGAACATGCTGAAACCAAAATCCAAGAGTCTGTCACGTTTTTGTTTGTTGAAACTAACAACATATCCCCATCATCCGATGATTCTTCCACGACGTTTGCAGATTTTGTAGATTTTGATTGCTTCCCTATTGCTTCACCCTCATTCTTGTATGGACAGTCCTTTTTGAAATGTCCTGTCTCGCGACATTTGTAACACTTATACTCCTTTGACTTAGGAGTCTTGCCCCTTGACTTCTATTTCCCATGCGTTCCTGATTTACCTCTATCCGACTTTCTACCACGTTGCTCTCCCTCTTTTACCACCAGCCCTTCACCCGAAATACCCTCGAATTGTAGCTTTCGCTGGTTAAACATTAGTAAAGCAGAAGTGACTTCTTCCAATTTTAGAGTTTCTTTTCCCCATAAGAGAGTTGTAACAAGATTCTCCATGGAACCCAGTAGAGAACACAGCAACATCAACGCCTGGTCTTTTTCCTCGAATTTTACTTCAATCCTTAGCAAAGCACTAATTATTTGATTGAACATGTGAATATGTTAAATAAGCTCTGAACCTTCGATCATCTTTAATCCAAACAATTTCTGCTTCAGAAACAGTTTATTCGTCAATGACTTTGACATATACCTGGATTCCAATTTACTCCATACACCCGATGGTGATTCATCACCGATCACGTGATACATAACCTCGTCTGCTAGGCACAAACGAATTGTACTCACCGCATTCGCTTGGAGTTCATCTTAGTCATCAATCATCATGGACTCCGATTTCTTCTTTAACGCCTTGACCAATCCCTGCTGCACCAACAGATCCTTTACTCTCTGTTGCCATAGCCCAAAATTCCTAGTCCCATCAAACTTCATCACATCAAACTTTATCACCGTTGAATTTGATATCATCGTTCTTCACGTGTTAAATCCAACCAAGCTCTGATACCAATTTGTTAGAATTTAGGATCACACACACGCACACGACAATAAAGAATTAAGATTTACACACAGAGATTTACGTGGATCCCCAATTTGGGTACTCCACAGGCGGCTTGTTGTTTATTGATGATACCTTATTTACATAGGGCTTTACAATAGATAGTATTTATAGCTACCAATTATATTCCAACCCTACTTCACATTATGTCTCAATTACCCATAATGTCCTTCCAAAAATAACTCAAAAAAAGCTTTAATCACGATCGGCATGCAGACGCTGGCCACCATAGTTCTTCTGGCAAGGCGCTTCAGTTATTCTTGTGCAAGAATTCCACCGACCTTCGATGCTTACCCCGCTACACTGCAGAAACTTGTGTACCTTACCACACTTCTGCTGCGACCTTGGGTTCAACCTACTACCCCTAGCTACACCACACTAGCTTTTTTCAGTAGTTTCTATGTTATGAGTCAAAAGTTCTAACAAAATTGATTTCATTTTTGGCTCAAAAACTTTCTCCCTAAAAGTGGGAGGATTTGGAGGAATGAGAAATGATGAGAAAGTTATATATTTTATATTACCTAAATAACCTTTCAAAATAAATCATGTCATTTATTACATTAACATCTAAGGATAATATAATAATAGTATAGTTTCAAAATAAATATATTTTTCCTTCCCTCCTTATAAACTCACAAATAAAAAAAAATATAATTAAAATTTCATCCATTCCATTTCTTTCTAAAACTCACAAACATGATAAGAAAAAATTAGAATTCATTTTCATCATTTCCTATCCCTTCTAATTAAAATTAAAATTTCACATGAGTCTCAATGTAATTTCGTCATAAATTTATCAACATATATTAGATTGTTCTATTATACTTTTTTTTATCAAATACATTCAAATTAAAGTTGATCAGCATATAAGGGAGTGGGTATAAAATTTGTCTTGGTTATCCTCTTTGTTTGAATACACAAAAATACCTAATTAGCTAAAAAATAGAATGTTGTACGTAGACATATGTACTTTTAGCCTTTAGGGAAAATTAATATTTATGCCCTATTTTATATTTGATTAATTTATTTTTAGAAATATTTTAGAGAGAAAAAAAAAATTGAACATGTTTTTAAGGACCAAGGGGGTATGTACAGCACAATAATTTTTGTGGGTCAGTTGCCTGACAAATCACAATCGGTAGCAGTGGAGGACAGCTGTTTGAATCTTAGTGGTCCTGAGATTGAAAGATATCTAACTAGGGCTTAGAGTCCACAAAAGGGCTGCTGGGCTACCTTTGACGTAGGACCACTTTCCAGAAGCCTCATTCGGTGTGTACTTCGGCCAATGAAAAAAACTACTACTTTTTCATAAAAAAATAAATCAAAAATCAAAAATCAAAAATTCAATTAGTCAAATATTGTCATCACGTGCTGTTATTGATGAAGTATGATCCCAACTTTAAATTAAAAGTGATTATAAATCTATTCGAAAAATAATTGGACTTGCATTGTATTATGTACAGATTTTCTAATAGATAATAAAACTGCCAGCTGCCGACCGTGTATTAATTCAAACGTTTTGGGCGAACAACGTTTTGTATCTTGTGTATACGATAGATATTCTCTTCCTAATTCCTAAAGATGTTTTAAGAGTTAATTTATTTTGAGGAAAAACAATTTATATATCAATTAGTTTTACGTTGAATGTGAACTGCTTACGGTGCTAACGTGAAATTGTAAACAATAAAATAGATTGTAATTCGCGGATCATTTCTTTATACCTCATCTCACGTATCCACTTTATACGTCAATATTTAATATCGACATAAATTTATTATCATATGTAGTAACACTATTATTTTATGTTTGATTTATGTTTAGTTAGTTTAAAGTCTAGACAAAGTTATAATATAATATATTTTTCAACTATGAATATCATATAATTATTGTAAAGGCATGATTATGTTGGGGTGTTTTGAGCACAACACTTACAGTCCAAATTTTTTGAATAGCTAGCTTATAATTTGAAGTTGATTTAAGATTTTGTAATATTGCAGTTTTTTAAGTTGATTTAAGATTATTATTTTTTTACTAATTTTTTGACTGAAATTAAGCACACACACTTTACTTGATCACTGCTAAGGTTTGAAGCTGGGATCTGCTTTGCAGAAGGTCTAATCCACCAATTGAACAAAATGTTTGGAGTAGTCGTCAAAGTTTTTATTCACTGATTTCCCCTAAGTTTCCCCGATTATGTATAATTGAATAAAATTTAATATTTACTTGATTCGAATAACTCGAGCCCGATAATGAACAACATTTCATATTAATTAATGTACTTATAAATTAATTCAAACCAATTAAAGATATATTAAAACCTTTTGAATTTAGACTCGAATTTGAATTTCAAAAATTGTAATAAGCCGGATTCTAACTAAGGATCGATCTAACCCGGACCCGAATCAGACCCAATCAGGTCCTTTCAATTTTGTTAGCCCTACTTTGAAATAAAAATTCTATGTGAACATGAAAGTTGGACATAAATATATTTAAATTTTATTTATTTGTATTTTGAACTTTAATTATGGATAAAACTATAAATATGTGAAATTCAAATATACTCGTATTCAATTTTTATGTCTGCCTAGATGAACTAACTTTGAAAACCTCTATTGAGAATGTGACTTCATTTGGGACAGGTGGATTAGTCTTATTGAACCTATACATGAAATGGATGAATGTTGCTTATCCCTTTAAATACAAAAAGTTCCCTTGAAGAATGAAAAATTAGACAAATTAGTCCATTAAATTTGAAGTGAGACAATTTAGTCCATCAAGTTTTAACTAAAGACAATTTAATCCATTTAATTTTAACGAAGACAAATTCATTAATGATGCAAGTAAGAAGAGTAAATTAATTACCAACGGTTGCTAAAGGAATGAACAAATTCGATTGATAAATTTTGATATTTTTCATCATTTATAAAAGTTTACAGTTCCAATATATTTAAGTTAATTAAATTGTTTGATAAAAAAAATTCAGTTAATTTACTTTGTCCATCAGAATAAGACGCCTAAGTTAAAATTTAATAGAAACCTAATGGACTAAATTGTCTCACCTCAAATTTGATAGATTAATATGTCTATTTTTTATACTCCTTTCGTTCTTAAAAGATTATCGTTTTAAAAGAAAAAATTTGTTCCAAAAAGTTTGTCATTTATAACTTTCAAGGAGGATAAATTATTTACTTTCCTATATTACCCCTACCTTCTCTCAAATTCTCCCTTGTATTAATAGTTTTTAACTTCTCATAAAGGGGTAGTGATAAAATTTTAAATAAATTTTATTTAATAAATAATACTTTTTTAATCTATGTATTAAAATTTTAAACGATAATTTTTTAGGAACGGAAGTAGTAGTTTGGGGGAATTTTTGGAGTATCATTTTGTCTTCCATTGCTCAATGATGGGGTTTCCTGATAGACTATAGATATATGTGTGCCCGGTTTCCAAGGCAGTTGATATGGAAATCCATCTACAAAAAGGAAATAGAAATTCACATGCAGCTCATAAAGATATTTGATTTGAATTTTGAGGTACAGAAACCAAGTACATATATATTAACCTATGGAAGTGTGACACCATAAATAAAAAAACAGCACGGCATATCAAACAAGAAAGAGGGTAATGATTTTAGCTAGATTGATTGATATTATATATATTCCAAAGAAAACACTATAAATTATTCCATAACCATTAAAATGTACATGGTGGGTACAAATTTGGCCCCTGTATATAATTCTTATCTTGATATGTAAAATACATATAATATGTTTTTTTTTTAACTTTGAAGATGTATGTTATTAGGACTGAACAAAAATTAGATATAACTGAATAATCGAATTGAATTGAAATAATTTAATTGAAATATATTAATAATTCGGGTATTTTTTACAATTCGATTATATCCGAAAATTAATTTTGGTTTACGAGTTCGAGTTTGGGTTTAAATTTTGTGTTATTCGGGTACCCCAAATAATCGAATAAAATGTTTAAAAACATTAAGGCTATTCAGTATTCAATATTAACTCTCCATCTCTTATCTCAGGTCAGTCCTCATATCTCGCATTCTCACTCGTCAGTTCATCTCTAAATTCTCGATGGATCTATTTTATTTTAAAAATTCTTCTTTGGAAAAATTTTTAACTTCTTGTGGTATGTCTGCTATGCTTTATCCCCCCACTAGAGCGTATCCCCGGTTGATACAATAATTCTGTACAAATCTAGAATGTAATGGGGATTGTTACACGTCTTTTGTGAAGGAAAAATCTCTGTTTTTCATGGTTGTTAATTTTGGAAGTATTTTTGATATTCCTTCTTCTGGTCCTTGTCCTTTTACCCTAAAGGGTGCTGCTAATATACCTTTTCCTCCCCTTGAGCAACTTCGTATTGTGATGAATGATTCATCTTTATCAACTCTGTTCACTCCCAAAACCGTTGATGTGTGTCCAACTGCATGTGTCCTGCATAAGTTGATTCGTTACAATCTATTTCCACGAGTTGGTGGTGGAGCAGATTTTACTTATCAAGATCTTGTGGTTGTTGCTATGATTTTAAAAGGTGTTAGTTTTAATTACTCCCTCATGATGTTGTTCCACATGCTCAGTTGTATTCGGCATGTTAAAAAGTGTCTGCCTTATAGGTTATTTTTGACAAAAATGTTTCAGCATTTTAAAATTTTTCTTGATGATGAAATTGTGGTTTCACAAAATGAGTTCATTGACTCTACAAATCTCAAACAATCTCATATCACGTTTGTTGATGGTCTGTTTGTTCGGATTACTCTTGATCCTATCCCTATTCCATCAAGTTTTATATCATCTGACTTACCATCTAATACTCCTACTTCATCCACTCTTCCCAGCTCATCTGTCTCATCTCCTAAAGTAGTCAATTTATTGACTCAAATTCTTAAGAATCAAAGAGGCCATGCGTACTGATATTCTTGATGTTAAACACAGACTTTTGGTTTTGGAAAAAGGGAAATTGCCCATTCGGGCTAATGATTTGAAATAATGTTTTTCCCAAATCGAAGATAAATTTATTGATTTACAAGCTAGTTTTGAGTTATAAACAATTGCTATGGTTGAAGCTCTTTAAAGGAAAATCAACAGAAATTCTTGTCAATTGAGTCAAGAACTTAAGTTTGTGAGTTATCAAATTGGGGAATTTATAGATTTTTTGTCTGTTCGTATGAATGAAGTGGGTAGGAAGCTGCATTTTGATAGGATGCACTCTCTAATCCTGGAATGGCCTCGATGCAATTGGATGGCCGAGTACCAAATGAGACTTTTATTCCCCGTCCTCCTCGTTTTGGTCATGAATTTTCTTAAGAAGAAAAACTTCATCGTCTTCTGCATCGTCCCTATTTCACTTCTCGTCCTCTGCCCATGATACATGTTGACGAAATTGACATCTGATGACCTTTTTGTTGATGACAAAGGGGGAGACACTACACTAGACGAGTTGCTGTGAAGAAGTATGAAGCAAGTTGGTTGTTGTGAAGAAGTGTTAGCTGATTTTGCTGATATTTTATGGTTTTGTTTAAAAACGATTTGGTTGGCAACAATATTAGATAATTTGATATTATGCTGAAAGTTTTTGTTTATCTAATATTTGTTAAAGCTAACAAACTTGCAGGATGAATAATGCCTAAAAAGGCATGATGATAATCTATTTGGATATTGAAATTTTTTGAATATGCATGAATTTAGGGGGAGTTAAAATTTTTATGTTGTCATAATCAAAAAGGGGAGAATGTTGACTTGTTAATATTCTAACCTTATTATTTTGATGATGACTTGTTATTTTGTACTAATTTTTTTATTATAAAATTTTAGGAATTTGATGAAAGGATTATTGTTGAAAGACTTTGAAGATTTGAGTCCTAAAAATTTTTTGTAAGGTCATTATAAATATTTGATTTTGTCAATACAAGGCTCTAGGACATTTTATGTGTGCATTTAACATGATTATTTATTCATGCATGATAAATTGTTTTATAGTCCGGATTAATTGATTTATATTGCCATATGTTATTATAGAAAATTTTATATGTAGGTTATACTCTTTTAAGAGTCTTGATTCTATAAAAATTATATAGCATAACACATATTTAAGAAGAATTTATATGCATTAGATTTGTTAGAAACATAAAAGTTGTTTAAGCTTGTGGCGGCAGAGATGTGATCATTATCTGTTAGTGGTTTAATTGCATAAATCTTGGAAATATAAGATAATGATTATACTGAAAAGAATTTGATATCTCTTTGTTGGAACTTTTTAAGAATTATTGAACTAACACTCCTATATTAATGCTATGATATCTGTTGCTTCGGAAGTGATATATATATTGGATGTGCATTGAGATAAGAAGCAGCAGACATGAACAGTCATAATTAATATAGGAAGTTGAAAAGTCTATGCAGAGAACATGACCTATATAAATCTGTTTCTTACTGGATCATTTTTTTTGAAAGAGTCCAATAAATATCTGTTACAACCGAAGATATCTTGGATTGTTTATCAGTATAGTTCTAACGGGAATATTTTTTTTCAACGTAAATATTTTTATGCAACGGAACTCTATAAGCAACGGTAATAAATTGGGCTATAAAAGGAGAACTGAGATATCAGTGAAAGATACAACACCTGAATTAATTTTTGCACTCATATACTTGAAAAAGTTATTCCATTATTCTTGGTGCAAATTTTGAGCTGCTGTGCAATTCATAATCAGATTACTCTCAACTAATTTTTGTGAGCTTAATATTGGTGATATCTCTCCCTTTTACTAAGTGATCATTATGTTCATTATTTGGGCCTTGCATTGTTAAATTGCTTATTTGTTTTTATCATTAGACCTCTACATTTATAATTTTATATTTTTAGACTAAGTGTTGTCTAAAGGAATTTAATCCAAGTGGATTAAGGTTTATTTACAAATAGGTTCAAGAAAGCATATGTGCTTAAAGGGTGCATTGGTGAACAAGGAGCAAGTGTGCTCAAGTGAATTTTTGTAATTCAATTTTGATAGAATCTGTTTTGTAACAAGTGTCAATTTAAAGAAATTAAAGTGAGTCTTCAATACTAGTTGGTATTGGACGTGGATTAGGCTATTATTATAGAGGGTAATAGCTGAACCACGTAAAAAATCTTGGTGTTGATTTTATTACTTACTTTATTTTAATTTCTTACAAAAGGTAGTTAATTATCTTAATAATTAAAATTTAAATATTTGCATTATCTTGTTATAATTCATTAACACCAAATATTTTCACTAAGTTGTAATTTCGGAAAGATATTTTTATTAAATTAAATAGTCAATTCGGTAGACCATATTCTTTCAGCAAGCTGCATTCATTTATATAGTAGGCTTAATTCGATAATTTGGTATAAAATTTAAAAATTGACCATAGTTTGTTCACACACTTATTCAACCCTCCCTTCTAAGTGTGCCTTATCTGAATTTCATTTGCTATCAGAGCTTGACTCTACTTACTTGGTCTTAAAGGTGACTTGTAGGGAAAGATTCTGACATGGCATAGTTTAGGGATAAAAATCAAGAAGGTTAATCAACCAATAGACCTCCTTTGCTGTATGGAACAGAAAATTACAACTTCTGGAAATTCCAAATGAGGATCTACCTTAAAAGAGATCCTTACGGTACTCCAAAGACTTTGCTAGAGATGGACTCAACTGAGACTTTCATTGTTTCTATGATTCAAGGGCTATGAACACATTACTTAGTAGTATGGTAAAATCCGATATTGATAAAGTTTCCTCATGCAACACATCTAAGGAAATTTGGGACACTCTAGTGGTGAGTTATGAAGGAACATCCAAGGTTCGAGAAGTTAAGTTAAGCATGCTCATGCATGATTATGAAATGTTCAAGCTTGAGAAAGATGAAACCGTAAAAATGGCATAAACAAGGTTCCTTGTTCTTCTGAACTCCTTAAAACTACTTGACAAATCTATTCCATAAAGTGAGATTAACCGTAAGTTACTTTGGGCTATGCCCAAGAGGTTTGCTTCTAAAATTACTACTCTTCAAGATTCCTCTAATATATCTACTATGGATACAATAACTCTTTTTGTTGAACTTGAGGAATATGAACATCAGTTAAAGAGGTATAATGATGAGGAGGAAACTCCTCGAAGAAAGGTTTTAGCTCTTAATGCAGGAAATGACGAAGAGCTAGATGATGATTCGAATGAAGAGATAGCGATGATGTCAAGGAGACTCAAAGGACTTTTACAAAGGAAGAATAAACGGAAAAATACCTTCAACTCGAATAAAGCCAAATGAAAGCAAACCGAGGAGACATGTTTTGAATGCGGACGTCCAGGGCACTTCAAGAAGGACTACTTTCAACTAAAGAATAAAGAAAAAAACAGACTTCAAGGATAATAAAAGAAACAAGGCACTTGTCACTTAGAGTGATGAAGAAGAGTCCGAAGTTGAGGTCGATGCCAAGGATGAAATAGCTCAAGTATGCTTCATGGGAATAGAAGGTGAATCAAACGAGGTATCTAGTTTTGAGTTTAATTCTTTGAAACAAGAAAATAAAAAGTTAAAAGAAAAGAATGCATATTTGAAAGACTTAGTAAATACATTAATGAGTGAAGTTGATTCTTTAATAGATGAAAAGAAAGATATTGAAAAAGAATCTACATGTAAAGAAGAAAAGATTTTGATTGCTAAAATTGATTACCTAGATAATTATAACAAAATACTTTGCAACAAGGCAAATTATTTGAATAATGTGGTTCAAAAATTGACAAATGAACTAAAAATGAGAGATGTATGTATTGATGCATTTAGTGATGCAAACCAGGACAACTCCACAAATTTAGCCTCGTACTGCGATACAGTCATATTATTTTGCTCCACCTTGATGAACTCTACCTCCTTCATGTGACGAATACTTTCGGGAAAGTACTTATCGTTGAATAGTTCTTGGAACTTCTCCCAAGTCATCTTTAGTGTGGCAGGTTGAGTACGTTTTATAGATTCCCACTAGTAATCTGCCTCTCCTCTCAACATAAAGGTGGAAAAGGGAAACTTGTGCTCCTCGGAGCATCCCAAGACATCAAATATCTTGGTGATCTGCTTTATCCACGTCTCTGTCTTAAGTGGTTCTGGCTTTCCCAAAAACTCCGGTGGTTCCAGCTCCTTGAACTGCTTAACAGTGACCATCTGAGAGTTGCCAGTGTTTTAACCTGTATTTTGAACAGGAGTCTCTTTCGCCTGATGTTGCATGAATTGCATAAAGCCTCTGAACATCCCATCGTTCATCATTTGGTCAGTGTTGTTGTTTACCTGAGGATTATTACCTTCTTGATGCACATTATCCTAGGTATTGATCGGTTGTGACTCTACGGTCTCATGTGCTTCATTTCTTATTTCAACATTTTTAGATGCCAATTTCAAACACTGCCACAAAACAAGGGTTAATTAACATGCCACATATTATCCCTATACTCTGACCGACCAATTAAATAACAAATAACTTAAGTAGGTCATACTAGCGAAGGATTAACCTGTCTCTCCCCCCCTAGTTCTAGTGTAATGTCTCAGCTAGGGATCATATCCCTAAACTTTGATACCAACTACGATATCCCCAAAAAAAGGTATACATCACCCATTCTGAGTCGCCAAATACTTGGTACAAAAATCAAATGCAATCTTCTTTTATACAATACGACAAAATCGTAGCTGAGAGTTTTTACATGAATATTATCTTCTGACAATATCCAAACTCAAATGGAGCCCTTATTATATTTATTATCACACTATTTTATAGAATAGTGAGGACTACTATAGCCACCATCTCGGACCATCACTCCGTTCCCCGACTAGTCCTGGCTACGTTCTCATTTCCTGAAGAGAACAATGAAAGCAAAAGGGTGAGCTCAACTAGCCCAGTAAGAAATATTATGACTAAGATAATGCAGAATAAATTATCGTTAGCCTTCAACAATGTTAAACTAATAAACAACAAGTTTAACTGCAGTGAACAAGCAATCCATTAGAAGAGTCAAGTAAAGCATGATATCTACTATCTTCTATGATTTAAAAAGTTTATCATCAATTTTATTGACGAGACTCAGCTCAATAAATAATCCACATCACTGAATTATCCATGCACTACGGGCCAAGGATATTCATTAGTATCACGTCCATGAATTATCTATGCATTACGGGCCAAGGATATTCGTGTAATCACCAATGGTCATGATAATGTCAACAATTGTCCATCAATACACTATGGGCTAATGAGGACTTTTACCACATCATTATGGGTTATAATTATACCGAATAATCCCTGGTCATAATCATACCAATCAACAGTCCATCTATGCACTACGGCAAAAGATGACTTTCATCACAATATAACATGAGGATGATGACAATGATATAAGAATTCAGTTAAAAGAAAGTAAATGATAAATTTTTAAAGATTTATAATTTAATTTATCCAGAATTTAATAATGTCCAAATTGTCAACATGATACTGCTTTGTGGAGTAAAATTCAAGAATAATATTGTATCAAAAATGATTTGAACATGAAAGAAATCAATTTTTGTCATGAATAGTACCCCAGGTGAATAGTACCTAAGTGAATAGTACCCCATGAATAATACTTTGGGAATAGGACTTTATGAATAGTACCCTATGAATAGTACTTTATGAATAGTACCCCATCAATAGTTCTTTATGAATAGTACTTTGATATGAAAAACTTAAAATTTAACAAGAATATTCAGAAAAATATCCTTGTGAATGATATTAGATAAAACACAAATTTCAAGGATATTCTACTAATTTCACAGAGTATAGAAGTAATACTTTAACAAAATGGGTGTAGAAGTAGGAATACGAAACAAAATAATATTACTTATATACAACAGAGTATGGAAGAAAATATTATTTCATACGAGTATTGAACAAAAATAATATCCCTTACCTTAGTAGAAGGCTGAATACTGCAATAGTGAAGTAGCAGAATACTCTTCTTCTTCCTCTCTATAACTTCTCTCTCTATAATTGCTCTTGTGAGTCTTAGTGAATTGGTGAGAATGAAAGAAGAATAAGCTTCTATTTATAGGAAAACATAGTTTCGATAATTACACGATTAGGGGCTCAAAATATTACAGTATAGTACCTTCATCTATACCTCTATTTTTAATTTAGTCCTTCAAGTATTATCAATCTTGCATCACCTCCTCTAATAGTGCATGCACGTGAATCAATAGTTCCATACATGTGAACCAACAGTAATGGATTGCTTGTTTCGCTGCAGTTAAACTTGTTATTTATTAGTTTAACATTGTTGAAGTCTAACGATAATTTATTCTGCATTATCTTAGTCATAATATTTCTTATTGGGCTAGTTGAGCTCACCCTTTTGCTTTCATTTTTCTCTTCAGGAAATGAGAACATAGCCGGGACTAGTCGGGGAACGGAGTGATGGTCCGAGATGGTGGCTATAGTAGTCCTCGTTATTCTATGAAATAGTGTGATAATAAATGTAATGAGGACTCCATTTGAGTTTGGATATTCTTTAGAAGATAATATTCGTGTAAAAAGTCTCAGCTACGCTTTTGTCGTATTGTATAAAAGTAGCTTGTATTTGATTTATGTACCAAGTATTTGGCGACTCAGAATGGGTGATGTATACCTATTTTGGGGGCGTCACAGAGTACAACTATATTGTGATAGGCAGAGAGCCATTTACTTGGCAAACCATCAGGTGTATCACGCAAAGACCAAGCATATTAGCGTAAGGTTTCACAAGGTGAGAGAGCTGATAGCTACGGGAGATGTTATATTGGAAAAGGTACACACTTCTGAAAATGCAGCTGACATGTTGACAAAGACTATGACCATGGACAAGTTCAAACATTGCTTGCACTTGATCAATATCTCCGAATGTTAGTTTGGAGGATTTCCCCCTAAGATCAGATAGGACAAGTGACTTATCTTTTAAATGGGCGAGGTTATTCGTCAAGATGGAGATTTGTTGGAATTTGTGAATCATAACATAGAAGCTACTGAAAAAGGCTAGTACAAAGTGTAGCGTAGTAAGGGGCCGTAGAGTTGAATCGAAGGTCGCAAGGGGGGGGGGGGGGGCAAAACTGAAGTTTCTGCAGATGTGGCGCGGTGCGTGCCATGTGCAAGCCAGGCGTGGTACCTGACGCTTAGGGTCGATGTGAGTTACTACTACGAATAGTAAGCAGGCCGCCAAGAGAAGAAGTTGTGGTGGTGACGTGTGTGCGCCCCAAAATAGATATACATCACCAATTCTGAGTCGCCAAATACATGGTACAGAAAACAACTACAACTTTATTACAATTGTCGTGCAAAATACAACAACACATACTGTGAGTTTAAATACAAATATTGTCTTCTAGACAATATCCACACCCAAATAAAGTCCTCATTATAATTATTGATGCACTATTTTACAAAAATAGTGAAGACTGCTAAAACAACTGTCTAGGACCATCACTCTATACCCCAACTGGTTCCTGCTATGTTCTCGCTTCCTGAGAAGAAAAATGGAACAAAAAGGAAAAGGGTGAGCTCAACTAGCCCAGTAAAGAATATTATGACTAAGATAATATATAACAAATTATCCTTAGTCTTCAACAGGGAAAAATCTGATAGAATATAATCGACAACAAGTTTTAGATCAACAACTGCAGCGGAAATAACAATTCATTAGAAGAGTTAAGTAGAGGATGAAATCTACTATCATCTATGAATTTAAAAGTCCATCATCAATATTTTATCCCTGTAACATCAATCAATATACATCTTGAATCAAATATTCATCTTTGCACTACGGGCCAAAGATATTCATTTGTATCACTAGTTGGTCATGTTTATCTTAACACCTGTTCATCTTTGCACTACGGGCCAAAGATATTCATCATGTAATCATTCATCTTTGCACTACAGGCTAAAGATATTCATCAAGTATCACCATTAAGGACTGAGGACGATGAAAAACATTTTAGAGAACGAATTCAGTGAGACAGAAGGACAAATATTAGGGATTCGTATTTTGGTTTATCCAAATTCAATAATACTCCATAATAACCAAGTGTGAAGTAGAACTCAAAAATAAAGATCAAAACATGGATACAATCAAAGATAGTAACCATAAAAGACATCTGGGACGAAAAAGAGAAAATTTCATTTTTTTGGTGAATAGTGTCGTATACGTGAATAGTAACCCTGACACAAAAAGGTAGAAATTCCACAATAAAATTCATAACAATATCTCAGCGAAGAAAATAATATCATTTAAGAAGAAAATAACATTCCTTACCTCAAAGAAACAATACTTCGAAATGAAAGGTCGAATGTGATGCTGAATGAAACTTGTACTGAATAGCAACTCTCAAAGTATCTAAATACTCACAAAATACGCTCGATAATATAGAGAGAGAAGAAAAAAGCTTAGGTTTAAATGTGATTTTCAATTCTAACCCAAGCACCTATTTATAGGAAAATGCTAAAGACGCCAAGGCACTTGACTCGCTACTATTGCCACCCACCACATTTGAAATAAAATTTGAGCACATTTCTCACCAACCAAAAGTGGGGCCCACTCAATTCTAGAATTTTCTACCAAAAATCATTTATAACATAATTTCCGAATTAGTCACCTCTTAAAATTCATAACAAATCATACATTCATTTTTAATGGTTCAAAATTTGTGGACATATACTCAACTTATATATGTATAACATATCTAAAAATCATAACGATCCAACGGTCGGATTAAAAATTATAACTCACGCAATATATCTCAAAAACACTGATTTAATTTTTAATACCTCCATTCCGACAAAAATACTGATAAAACACCTCAACATTAATAGCCACATAAAATAAATATTTCCTTATCATATAAATCAATAAATAATTATTCACAAATAATATTACAGAATCGCAATAATGACAACCAGTAGTTCTTTAGGAAGAGGGCTTTTTCCAATAAAGATTTCTCCTTATCAAGCACAATTAGGTGACCAAACCTCTCCTTAGACAGAACTTTCTAGACATTACCAATAATGCTATCTAATAATATTATTCAAATAATATGAATTATTGATCTGATAATGAGAAATACTGTGCAGAGACAATTATTAAAACAACAATAATATAAAATATCAACGCAGCAATTATTGAATCAATAAAATAAAATATTGAACAGTAATTAATTTAATAATTATTGAGTAGTGCCTTCTTACGTAAGAATCAATAATTCAAAAATATTGTGCAATACCGTGTGCTACTGTGCAACCACGCGTATTACTGTATTTTAACCACCGGGTATTCCAACAGTGTTAACGGTAACAACTACGCCGTTATTTATAAAAACTCAAACTTGTCATTTTCTTCATCCGATAGTTATTCTGTTATGAGGCCCACGAATGGCTGCGCCGTCGTACGAATATTCTCCGACAACAAGAATATTCCACGATCAAACGAATATTCCCCGACAAAAATGAATATTTTATAACCACTTGCTTATTTTGTAAAATTTGCACATTTCACCCATAACCAAAGTATTATATTAAATTAACTCATTATTTCAAGATAATAAATAGAGAAAATTTAATTTTATTCATAATAAGTTGGGGTCTTACAACCTCCCCTCCTTATGAAATTTCGTCCTTGAAATTGACGTACGTACCTGGTGTTTCGAAAAGGTGAGGGTACCTCGCTTTCATTTCCGATTCCAACTCCCGGGTCATTTCTTTAATAACATGGTTCCTCCATAAAACCTTAACTTGTGGTATAACTTTTTTTCGTAGGACATGCTCTTTCCTATCCAATATCTTGACAGGTACCTCCTCGTACGTTAAATCTTCGGCTATCTCATCTGGTTCTAACGCAATAATGTGGTTTGGGTCTTTCACATATTTACGAAGCATAGATATATGAAAAACATTATGAACACGAGACATGGTTGGAGGTAATGCGAGTCTATATGCCACATTTCCTATTCGGTCAAGAATCTTAAATGGACCAACAAATCGTGGATTGAGCTTTCCTCTATTCCCAAATCTTGTAATTCCCTTCCATGGAGCAATACGTAATAGTACATGATCCCCAATACCAAATTCCACGTCCTTTCGATGAAGATCTGCATAACTCTTTTGTCGATCCTGTGCCATTTGTATATGTTGTCGAATCGTTTAGATCTTTTCCGTAGTCATATGTACCAACTCTGGTCCCAACAATGTTGCTTCACCCACCTCATCCCAACATACTAGAGAGCGACACTTTCGTCCATACAAGGCTTCAAATGGAGCCATACCTATACTTGCCTGATAATTGTTGTTGTAGGAGAATTCCACCAATGGTAAATACTTATCCCAACTCCCTTTGAAGTCTAGGACACATAGTCTTAATAGATCCTCAAGGGTTTGAATAGTCCTTTCTGATTGCCCGTCTGTTTGAGGATGGTATGCCGAACTGAATGGTAAATCCGTGCCCATAGCTTTCTGCAAGCTAACCCAAAATCGTGAAGTGAATCTTGAGTCACGATCTGAAACTATGGATACCGGCATGCCATGAAATCTCATAATCTCATTCACATATATATGAGCAAGACGTTCAAGGGAATAAGTCTCACGTATAGGCAAGAAATGAGCAGACTTGGTTAATCTATCAACAATAACCCAAATCGCATCTATACCTTGAGAAACCTTGGGAAGACCCGTAACGAAATCCATAGTAATGTGTTCCCACTTCCATTTTGGAATCTCAAGTGGTACGCAATGGACCCTTTGGGTTTTGATGCTCTCTGCTTTTACACGTTGACAGTTAAACACCTCGAGATAAACTCATGATCTCTCTCTTCATATTGTTCCACCAAAATGTATGTCGAAGATCATGATACATTTTGGTACTCCCGGGATGGATTGTAAATGGTGTGTTATGTGTCTCCATCATGATTCTATACTTCAAGTCAGAATCGTTAGGAATGTAAAGTCTGGAGTTAACTCGAAGTATTCCTTCTTCATCGATTCCTGCTTCTAGAATAGCACATTCTTGCACTTTCTTCTTCATACGCATCAGCCCAAGGTCCGTAGCTTGAACATCTTTAACTTTATCGATTAAAGTCGGTTCTACTCGTATGTTTGATATCATCACGTGGGTACTTAGAGCCTTTAACTCTATCTCCATCCTTTGTAAGTCGTACAAAATGGGCCTTTGTATTAACACCATTGCACTCGTACCCGCATATGATCTTCTCTACTCAATCGCGCATTCTGACATTTGCTTTTCTAGGATGATATTGAATGTTATGGTCGTAATCCTTTAACAGCTCGAGCCAACGTTGTTGCCGCATGTTGAGTTCCTTTTGGGTGAAGAAATATTTGAGGCTTTTATGATCCGTATAAATCTCCACTTTCTCCCCATACAGGTAGTGTCTCCAGATTTTCAACGTAAAAAAGATTGCGCTAACTCTCGGATCATGAGTAGGATAATTCCTCTCATATTCTTTGAGTTGTCGCGAGGCATAGGCTATGACTTTCCCATGTTTCATGAGAACACATCATAACCCTTTGCCCGAAGCATCACTGTAAATAACAAATGTGAGACCCCGAATTTTATGAAATGAAAGTATTCAATTTTCTTATAATTATTCTATTTAGTAAATGGTTAAATTGATAAAAGGTTAAATTTAAGGGTGATATTTGAATTTTTTTTCAAAGTAAGGAAGTTGTCATAAAATAATAGATGATAAAAGTACAATCATACGCGTGGTTGCATAGTAGCACACGATATTGATTATTGATGCTTACGTGAGAAGTCACTCAGTTTCAATTGTTGTCACAATATGTTATATTATTAAATCAATAATTGAGACGACAAAGTTATTCATATTATTATTTGCAATATTGACAATGTCTAGAAGTTCTGTCAAGGAGAGATTTGGTCACCTAATTGCGCGCCAATAAAGAAAAATCCTTATCGGAAAGCCACCTCTTTCCTGGGAACAACCTGGTTGTTAAATATTGTGAGTTATAATATTAATGATGAATAAATTTGTGTTGATTAAAGATGAAATTGATAATTTCATTGTGTGAGAATTATTAGTGTTAGTGGAAATCGATAATTATTTCGATAATAATTGATGTCTGGAGGTTATATTGACCAATCGGGTAATTAACGGGATAAATGAGCAATTAATTGCTATTGATTCACATGATTATAACTATTTATTCACATGTGTGTACTATTGATTCACATTCATTTACTATTAGGGGAGTTGGTGCAAGATTGATAATACTTGCATGACTAAATTAAAAATGGAGGTATAGTTGAAGGTACTATACTATAATTAATTTTTTCACATGTTTAGAACTATTGAGTCACTTGATTTACTATTGATTCACATGATTTACTATTAGGGGAGGTGATGCAAGTTTGATAATACTTGCAGGACTAAATTAAAAATGAAGAAAAGAGGAGGTATTATCTTCGTAATATTTGAGCCCCAAATTGTGCATTATTAAAACTATATTTTCCTATAAATAAAGCTCATTCCTTCATTATTTTCACTAATTCACTAAAGCTATAGAGCAATTATTATATAGAGAAATTATAGAAAAAAGAAGAATAGAAAGTCTGCTACCTCACTATTCCAAAGATCCAGTCTTCTTACAAGGTAAGGGGTATTATTCTTTCGTATTCATGAAGAGAGTTATTTTCCTTCAATACTGTAAGAGTTGTTATTCCATTCTTTATTATTATGTTGGAATAACTTTGTCTACATCAAGTAATCGCATACATAGTGAAATTCTTACATTATTCCATTCTTTATTATTACATTGGAATAACTTTTATGCATCTTTGTCTATCGCATGCCCGGTGAATTACATTGTTATTCCATTCGTTATTATTACATTTGGAACATTACATACTATCGCGGATTCGCATGACCCGGTTTCATTCTTTATTATTCTATTGGAACATCCCATGCGTGTAGATTACACATTACCTGGTTCCATTCTTTATTATTTTGTTGGAATATCCTGTCTGCATGCGGATTCACGCGTGACTAGTTCCATTCTTTATTATTATGTTGGGAATAACCTTTACGTGCGTTCTATCGCATGCACGGTGAATTCTTCATTATTCTATTATTTATTATTACATTGGAATAACTTTTGTCTATGTGGATTACCGCATGCATGGTGAATGATCCTTCATATTCATTCCTTATTAAATTGGGAAATGATGCATCTCACGTGGATTATCGCATGGCGCTAAAAATCCATTTGCGATTCATATATTCTATTATACTCTGTTGGTTAAAGTTTTGGCTTCTATACTCCATGAAATTAGTAGAATATCACGGATATTTGCGTTTCATCCAAAGATCTTTTCATGGAAATATTCTTACGAGCATTCTTGAATTTTACTCCACAAAGCGATATCATGTTGACAATTTGGGCGTAATTGATTTCGGGATAAATTAACTTATAAATCTTTAAAATTTATTCTTGAACTTGTTTTATTGAATTATTATGTCATTGTCATCATCCTCAATCTTATATTGTGATGAAAGTCATTTTTGGCTTACGTGCATAAATGGACTTGGTATGATTATGACCAGGGATCATTCGGTATAATCATGACCTGTAATGTTATAAATGATGTGGTAAAAGTCCTCGGTGGCACATAGTGCATTGATGGGCGCTTTTTGGTATGATTATGACCGAGGATTATTAAGTATAGATGAGACCATTGATGATTTAATGAATATCCTTGGCGTGAGTGCGAGGGATGACTCGATGATGTGGTTTATTTATTAAGCTGAGTCTCAGCGATAAAAATTGATGAAAACATTTTAAATCATAGAAGATAGTAGATATCATGCTCTACTTGACTTTTCTAATGGATTGCTTATTCCACTACAATTAAACTTGATGTCTATTGTATTTTATCAGTTTAACATTGTTGAAGGCTAATGATAATTTATCCTGCATTATCTTAGTCATAATATTTCTTACTGGGCTAGTTGAGCTCACCCTTTTGCTTTCATTGTTCTCTTCAAGAAATGAGAATGTAGCCGAGACTAGTCAGGGAACGGAGTGATGGTCCGAGATGGTGTTATAGTAGTCCTCACTATTCTATAAAATAGTGTGACAATAAATGTAATGAGGACTCTATTTGAGAGTGGATATTGTCTAGAAGGCAATACTCCTATTTAAACTCTCAGCTATGTTTTGTCGTATATTACACGACGTTTGTATAATTAAGTTTTTATTTGTATTCTGTACCATGTATTTGGCGACTCAAGATGGGTGATGTATAACTATGTAGGGGGCGTCACAACAAATCCATCTGAACCAGATGGTATTGTTAGAACAGGTACCGAAATGAGTCTCCTCTTGAGCTCTTGGAAACTCTTCTCGCATTCCTCGCTCCATACAAATTTTATATCTTTTCGAGTCAGCTGAGTTAACGGAGTAGCGATTCAAGAAAATCCTTCCACGAATCTACGATAATAACCAGCAAAGCCCAAAAAGCTACGCACTTCGATCACCGACTTCGGTTGCTCCCAACTTTGTATTTCTTCAATCTTCATCGGGTCAACAGATACTCCATGTTTTGACACCACGTGCCCAAAGAATGCTACTTCCTTAAGCCATAACTCGCATTTCTTTAGCTTGGCATATAGCTTGTTGTCACGAAGTCTTTGAAGTACCAGTTTCAAATGGTGCTCATGATCTTCAACGATTTTGGAATAGATGAGGATGTCATCAATAAAGACAACAACGAACTGATCTAAATATTCCTTGAATACACGGTTCATCATATCCATGAAAGCAGCAGGAGCATTAGTCAATCCAAAAGACATGACTAAGAATTCATAATGCCCGTCTGGGGAGTTCGAAGATGTCTTTGGAATATCCTCAGTTTTAATCTTCAAAGATGGTATCCGAATCGAAGATCGATCTTTGAAAAGAATTGTGCTCCTTGCAACTGGTCAAATAGGTCATCAATGCGAGGTAGCAGATACCTATTCTTGGTGGTGACATGGTTTAATTCCCGGTAGTCAATACAAAGTCGCATACTCTCGTCTTTCTTCTTTACAAATAAAATAGGAGCACCCCAAGGGGATGTACTAGGACGAATGAAACTGATGTCTAACAATTCCTGTAATTGGACTTTTAACTCCTGAAGTTCAATAAGGGCCATTCGATATGGGGTTTTAGAAATGGTCTTTGTACCCGGTTCAAGATCAATAAAGAATTCAACTTCACGTTCTGGGGGTAAACCAAGAAGTTCTTCCGGAAATACGTCAGGAAATTCATTAACAATAGGAATATTATTCAAATCTGACGTGTTTTTGTTCAAGTCCATAATATGGGCTAAGAAAGCTTGACATCCGTTTTTCAATAAACGAATAGCTTTATGGCTTGATATGACGAAAGGTGATTTTAGTGGTTTAGTTGCTTGAATTCGTATAACAGGTTGGTTAGGAATATGAAAACTAACAACCTTACGAAAATAATCAATTTTGGCATGATGAGTGGTTAACCAATCAATCCCTAAAATCACATCAAATGCAAGTATCTTTAAAGAGATAAGATCAACAGGTAATGTGATTGTGCCAACTTGGATCAAGCAAGATTTATAAACTGTAGATGTAACAAAGGTTTCACCCAACGGAGTTTCAACAGATAAGTTAAAGTCCAATTTCTCCGAAGTCAAGTTTAAACATTGAGCACAAGCAGGAGAGATAAAAGAATGGGTAGAACCGGTATCTAGTAAGGTATAAACTTCACAAGAGTTCAAGATTAGCTTACTTGTGATCACCTCGTTCGGGTTTTTCGCGTTTTGGCCAGTCACGACAAACGCCCTTCCTTGAACCACCGACTTTGTTTTGTCCGTAGTCGCCTTTGGTGCCGCCGTCCTAGTTAGACTTGACTTCGCTACCGGACAAAATCGGGCTATGTGAACGTCTTTTCCATAATTAAAACACACCTTGGAAGGCTGTGAACAATTTGGACTTATGTGTCCCTCCTCTCCGCATCTGTATCATCTAACTGGCAGTCATTCTCCTCCCCTAGAATTTGTTATTGGTCTTTGGTCTTCTTGCTTTGATGTCTTCCGTCATTGTTGAATCTCCTCTTTTTGAAATTTCCACTTGACTCACCTCTCCTATTATTATGGCCATGATTACCACCCGAGTGGTTCTGCTTTTGTCCGTATTCTTCCTCCTCGTTGGTTATCATCGCTCGATGATTTGCCATCACCCAGATGACCACAGTTGTGGTCCCTCGGTTGAACATACTCATTATCACGCTCTAATAATTGAGCCCTAAATATAAATAAAATTTATGAGAGATAAGATATTGTCGAATCTCAGGTTTTAGACCTCTCAGAAACATCCGCGTCATACGTTCCTCATTTTCTACCAAATGAGGTACAAACCTGGATAACTCCGTGAACTTCGCCTTGTACTGGGACACCATCATGTTTTTGTATTCTAGTCTAATAAAATCTACATCTTTCATATGACGAATACATTTAGGAAAGTACTTGTCATTGAACAGTTTCTAAAATTTTTTCCAAGACATGTTGAGTGCGGCTGGCTGGGTACGCTTCACAGATTCCCACCAGTAATTTGCCTCACCACGGAACATAAAGGTGGCGAATGGAACCTTACATTCCTCCGTGCGACCAAGACATCGAATATCTTGGTAATTTGCTTAACCCACGTTTCCGCCTTAATCGAATTCTTTCTTCCTGAATCTGGTGGTCCCAACTCCTTGAAACGACTTGTTTTGTGACAAACCGTAGCGTTCTTATCATTTCCACCGTATTTTGTACACGAGTCTCCTCGTCTGCGATTTTGCATGAATGAAAAAAAGCTTCTAAACATCGCATCATTCATCATTTGCTCGGTAGTGTTGTTTACGGGAGGAATATTGCCTTCTATTGCACGCTCTCTTGGTTGGTAATCAAAGGTTGTTCCACGGTCTCATAGACTCTATTGTTAACGTTCTCAAATTGCCATTCTTAAAAGCGCCATAAAACAGGGGTTAATTAAACAAATTAACATATCACATAATATCCCTATATTATGACCGACCAATAAATAAGCTTAGGTAGGAGACACTTATGGAAGGATTTACTCGTCTCTCCCTCCTAGTTCTATTCCCCGATCTGCTGCTTGATACACCATATCCTAAGCTCGATACCAACCGTGGCGCCCCCCAAAATAGGTATACATCACCCATTCTGAGTCGCCAAATACATGGTACAGAAAAAAACTATAACATTATTATAATTGTCGTGCAAAATACGATAACATATATTGTGAGTTTAAATACAAATATTGCCTTCTAGACAATATCCACACCCAAATAAAGTCCTCATTATAATTATTGATGCACTATTTTACAAAAATAGTGAAGACCTGAAACAACCGTCTAGGACCATCACTCTATACCATTGATCGGTTCTGTTATGTTCTCGATTCCTGAGAAGAAAAATAGAACAAAAAGGAAAAGGGTGAGCTCAACTAGCCCAGTAAAAAATATTATGACTAAGATAATATACAACAAATTATCCTTAGTCTTCAACAGGGAAAAATCTGATAGAATATAATCGACAATAAGTTTTAGATCAACAATGCAATGAAACAACAATTCATTAGAAGAGTTAAGTAGATGATGAAATTTACTATCATCTATGAATTTAAAAGTCCATCATCAATATTTTATCCATGTAACATCAATCAATATACATCTTGAATCAAATATTTATCTTTTACTACTGAGGCAAAGATATTCATTTGTATCACCATTTGGTCATGTTCATCTTTTACTACTGGCCAAAGATATTCATCGTAAATTATTCATCTTTTGCACTACAAAACCAAAGATATTCATCAAGTATCACCATTAAGGACTGAGGATGATGAAAAATATTTTAGAGAACGAATCCAGTGAGACAGAAGGACAAATATTAGGGATTCGTATTTCAGTAGATCCAAATTCAATAATACTCCATAATAACCAAGTGTGAAGTAGAATTCAAAAATAAAGATCAAAACATGGATACAATCAAAGATAGTAACCATAAAAGACATCTGGAACGAAAAAGAGAAAATTTCATTTTTCGGTGAATAGTGTCGTATTTGTGAATAGTGTCATATATGTGAATAGTGTCGTATACGTGAATAGTAACCCCGACACAAAAAGGTAGAAATTCTACAATAAAATTCATAACAATATCTCAGCATAATGATATTGAAAAAAATAATATCATTTAAGAAGAAAATAACATCCCTTACCTCAAAGAACCAGTACTTCGAAATGAAAGGTCGGATGTGATGCTGAATGAAACTTGTACTGAATAGCAACTCTCAAAGTATCCAAATACTCACAAAATACGCTCGATAATATAGAGAAAGAAAGAGAGAAAGCTTATGTTTCTAGTGTGATTTTCAATTCTAACCTAAGCACCTATTTATAGGAAAATACTAACCTTGCAAAGGCGGACTTGACTTTACTTTACGGCTTTTTACCTCCTACTATTTCCACCCACCACATTTAAAATAAAATCTGAGCACATTTCTCACCAACCAAAAGTGGGCCCCACTCAATTCTAGAATTTTCCACCAAAAATCATTTATAACATAATTTTCGAATCAGTCACCTCTTAAAATTCATAACAAATCATACATTCATTTTTAATGGTTCAAAATTTATGGACATATACTCAACTTATATATGTAAGACATATCTAAAAATCACAACGATCCAACTATTTGGATTAAAAATATTAACTCACATGATATATCTCAAAAACACGATTTGATTTTTAATACCTCCATTCAGACAAAATAATCGATAAAACACCTCAACATTAATAGCCACATAAAATAAATATTTCCTATCATATAAATCAATAAATAATTATTCACAAATAATATTACAGAATCACAATAATGACAACCAGACCGTTCCCAGGAAAGAGGTGGCTTTCTAATAAGGATTTCTAATTACTGGCGCACAATTAGGTGACCAAACCTCTCCTTAGACAGAACTTTCTAGACATTGCCAATAATGCTATCTAATAATATTATTCAAATAATATGAATTATTGATCCGATAATGGAAAATATCTTGCGTAGACAATTATTGAAACAACAATAATATAAAATATCAACGCAGCAATTATTGAATCAATAAAATAAAATATTGAACAGTAATTATTGTAATAATTATTGAGTAGTGTCTTTTTACGTAAGAATCAATAATTCAAAAATCACGTGCAATACTGCAGTATACATCTTTACCACGACCAGACGTATTCTTGTATATTTAACCACCGGTATTCCAACGATGTTAATTGTAACAACTACGCCAATTATTTATAAAACTCAAACTTGTCATTTTCTTCATCCCAAGCGGTTATTACATTATGAGGCCCCCACGAATGGGCTGGCATGCATTAATTTAATATTTCCCGACAACAAGAATATTCCACGATCAAACGAATATTCCCCGATAAAAATGAATAGTTTATAACCACTTGCTTATTTTGTAAAATTTGCACATTTCACCCATACCCAAAGTATTATATCAAATAACTCCTTATTATTTCGAGATAATAAATAGAGAAAATTTAATTTTATTCATAATAAGTTGGGGTCTTACAGCGCAGGCCGCGTCGGTTGGCGGTCAGATTTTTTTTGGGGTTATTTTTGGAAGGACATTATGAGTATTTGAGACATAATGTGAAGTAGGGTTGGAATAGGATTAGTAGTTATAAATACTATCTATTGTAAAACCCTATGTAACCAAGGAATCATCAATAAACAACAAACCGCCTGTGGAGTACTCAAATTGGAGAACCACATAAAATTCTGTGTAAATCTTAATTCTCTATTATTGTGTGCGTGTTTGTGATCCTAAATTCTAACAAATTTTATCTCTAAATCGATTCTTTTTATCCCTAAAAAAACTTGCAAACATGAAATTTTGAGAAATTTTAATTATTTTCTCTCCTGTTATCTTCCCTTTTCCCCTAAAAAAAAAACTTGCAAACACAGTATAAGCGATACGTGGGTGAGTTCAATAGTTGTAACCATCCATACACATCATTTATATTTCCTTTTTATAATCATTCTTTAGTCACCACATAATTACTGCTTTAAAATATATTCTTTGCAAAAGAAACTTTTGGAATACAAAGAGAGTAAAATGTGAAAAACAACTTCAGTTGTTACTTAAAAATGTGCAATAATAAAAATTTTATTGCATTGGAGTGCATGTAAATTGTAACAATATCAAAATATAAGAGCATCTCCAACTATAGTAGCAAAACAAAACTCTTCAAATTGAAGTTTGTTTAACCTACGTGACAATTTGAATTATATTATTTGCTATTTTCATATTTTATGCCTCATTAGTCTCTTCAATTTAATGAGTTGTACATCAAACTCATCAAGCAAAATAAATGTTTTTAACTTTTCTCATATGATTTTGATTCTCTCAAAACAAAATAAATGTTTTTAAAAGAGAGAATGAGGTTGCAGATTTGAATAGAGAGAATGAAGTTGTAAATTTGATAGACAAAAGTTGAAGATACTGTTGGAGATAATTTTTTTAAGGTGACTCACCTGAATATTCCAAAGTGATTAAAAAGGTTAGTAGAGATGCTTTAACAAGTTAAATATTGAGTTGTTTTTGGTGATCTCAAGTCGACTAAGTGATTTTTTTTCTAGCGACTCATGTCTTTTTCATGATATAGATTCATAGACATTGACTTCTCAAATTTTTATATCAAATACATTGTATCCTTTTTTTCTTATTCTTCATTGAGTCAGAAGTCCAAAGATTTTTTTTATTCTCCTCTTTTCGCGATTCTCAAATTCATGACTTATCAAATTCATAAACTAAATGTATTGTTTTTTATTTTTCTTATTTCAATGAACGCGGCTTCAATTCTCATTGCATGTTTATATATGGAGTACCTAATAATTCTTTCACTTGTGTTTATTCTCATAGAATGTTCACGTATGTCAAGGTAATATTTAATCCTCTTTCTCTGACTCTTTCTTTTGTCTTTTGCCTCCTTTATTTTTTAATCCTCAAGTTTGACTCGACCACCTTGCTCCTGATCTTTCTTCCCATGTATATCCGTCCGGGACTGAGTATTCGCGGCGCGACTGTTGGAGTTGAGGGTCCTTCGACTGGCTGAAAATAAATAACGCCGAGTCAGAGCCGACTAAGCCTTGGTTAGATCAACAGAGTGGTTGTTGGGTCCAAGCATATCTTTGACACGCTTGACGGTCCCAATTTATCTTTGACCGAACCACTGACTTGTGTTGTGAGATTAATCGAAAATCTGTCATGGTCATAAACCGTCGCAATAACTCCTACTGAATACGCGGGTGATTGAAAAATTAAGTAACACTAAAATGCTTTTCTTCTAGCATCAATGTTAACGCCATGATCTATCCGCTCGTCCAATCATCAAACAACGAGCTAAATCCTGCACAGAAAACGAAAAAACACTGAGGAACCTAACGACCGAGACGCTAAAGAATAGGTTAATAATGGAGGCTTAATGTTTTAGTACTTAATGAGATGTTACTCGTGAAATAAGGTATAGCCGTGTATTTATAGTTGATCACACCTCCATATCGCTCCATCCTTGAGTTGGAATAGAATTCCTTAGCATAGTAGTTAACAAACTAGGATAGAAGTCAATCTCCTTAAAAATGAAAAGTCGAAATCAATCCGGATTGTTCCCATAAAAGTAGGAAGTCAACCAGAATAAAAACTGCAGATTCCTTAGGAGTCAAATCCCTAATTGAAATTCATTGCCACGTGGGAAAGTTCCCGCCACGTGGGATTGGTCTCACCAAATCCATTAGACCCGCAAAATCATGCCCAAACATTGCCCATACTCTATTTTTATAATGGGCCATATAACAAGAGAGTAAAATTAAATATGCTCTATAATTAAATAATAAATGAGAGGACGCAACCCTCAAAATCAGAAAATCATTTCGTATCCCACACGCCCAACTAGACCCCACCACCATTAACGTTAGACACAGTTTGGGAAAAATGCGAACACAAAAGGTCACATCAAAACCCCTTCCCCCTAAAAAGAACTGTCACTATTGTGACGCCCCCAAAATAGGTTCACATAACCAATTTTGAGTCACCAAAAATACATGGTACATAATCCAAATTCAAACTTTCATATTTATAACTATTAAACTATCGTGCAAAATACGACAACACATAAGCTGTGAGTTTCAATACAAAGATTGGCTCGTAGACAATATCCAAACTCAAATAAAGTCCTCATTATATTTATTATCACACTATTTCACAACACAATGAAGACTTTTATAGTAACTATCTTGGACCATTACACCACTCTCCGACTAGTCCTAGCTACACTTTCATTTCCTGAGAAGAACAATGGAACAAAAAGGAAAATGGTGAGCTCAACTAGCCCAATAAAATGACTAAGATAATGAAAAATAAATTATCATTAGTCCTTCACATGAAAAAATTTGATAGGATACAATAGACAACAATTTTTAGATCAACAACTGCAGCGGAAATAACGACGCATTAGAAGAGTCAAGTAGATCATGATGTTTACTATCTTCTATGATTTAAAAGTCCATCATCAATATTTTATCCCTATAACACCAATCAATAATTATTTCCAATTAACGAATTATCTATGCACTACGGGCCAAAAAAGACTTTCACCACAAACCTTTATCTATAACATTAAAGGCTATGATTATACCACTACAAATTTCTGGTCATAATCATACCAATTAACATTCTATCTTTGCACTATGGGTCAAAGATGACTTTCACCACAATATAAGCATGAGGATGATAACAATGATATAAAGAATGAATCAAGTGAGATCAAAGACAAATATTAGATATTTATAATTGAATTTATCCCGAGTTCAAAAATGTCCAAATTGTCAACATGATCACCAATTGTGGAGTAAAATTTAAAAATGATATTTAAGATTCAAATTTCAAAGATAATTTGGACAATGAAAAGAAACTAAATTCTTTCGTGAATAGTAGTACTCCAGCATGAATAAAACCCGAATGAATAGTATCGAATGAATGGTACCTCGTCATACAAAGTACCTTGATTGAATAGTACCACGATGAATAGATTAAAATTTAATAAGAAAGTTCAGACTAATATTCCAGTAAAATGATATTAGATGAAGCGCAAACTATTAAAGATATTCTACTAATTTCAGGGATTTTCACCATTTAATAATATGATTATGGAAATAAATAATAATTTCATACCATAAATGGAGAAATATGAAAGAAAACGATATCCCTTGACGAGTACAAAAGAAATGATATCCAATACGAGTATGAAATAATATACGAAACTGCAAATGGATTTTCACCCGTTATGCAGTAATCTGCGTTCCATAACTTAATAAAGAATGAATACGAAGGGTTATTCACAAGGTATGCGGTAATCCGTGTAGACAGGTTATACCCACAGATTAATAAAAAATGAATGTGAAGGGTTATTGTGACGCCCCCAAAATAGGTCCACACGACCCATTCTGAGTCGCCAGATATCACACTACAGAAATCAAATATAAACTTTATTTATACAAATCGTTGAACTGTAGCATGCAGTACGACAATGAGATAAGTATGAGTTTTAATACAAATATATGTAACTCTTATGGTGCCTCGACCACAACACCTTACAATGGTACTTTACATAAAGGTACAGTCAATAACTGTTTTAGAAATTAAAATCTTTGAAAAATACTCAAGAAAACCTTCGTACATGGGAGGTCATGCGTCTAGGTTATGATAGATATCATATGTCCACAGAATTATCCTTGGTTGACCCAATAGTCCCCAAAGAAATCATCTTCTTTCCAATGGTGAGTCTTCTCTTGACATATAATTATCTCCGTTGTCTCCAAGTGAGAATTATATTTCAAATAAACTCCAAGATTATATAGGTAGTGCTCGCAGATATACTTAGCAAGTGGATGTGCACAACCCTGTCTTATAATAACACGAGGTTGTATGTCATTAGACATCTTGTATGATAGTGGCAAAACACCCTTCCAAAGTTAGGTTCACCTCACCCTATTCGGTTCACCAAAATTAAATATCAAATGATGTATACAATACGACACACTTATCTAAAGTTCTTAATAAAATTATTTCCATACTATTTAGGGAGAACCTCAACAGCTATAGACCACCATTCTATTCTCCTGTTACCCCCAGCTCGACTCAAATTTACACTCTTATTACCCGAAAGGAATTGTGAAGCAAAAAGGGTGAAACCTGACTAGCCCATAAAGAATATCATGACTAAAGATAATTTACATCATCAATAGCCTTCATCAATAATAAATCGAGATTTAGAACATATGGTAGATGATAAAACTTTTCAACCATAGTTGCGGTGAACGAGCAATCCATCGGAAGAGTCAAATAGACCATAGGGTCTATTATCTTCTCTATGTTAAAAGTCCACAACAATATTTTATCCTGTAACATCAATCAATAATTCACATCTCTACAATCATGTGAATAACTCATAATCATAATTGTGATTCTAAATTCCTCTTAAGCACCGAGGACGAAGATAATTTTCATCACACCGTCTCTACCCGAAACATCAAAATCATGGTTATACCAAATCACAATTCTTGTTCATAATCATACTAATAAATTCATCTTTGCACTACAGGCCAAAGATATTCATTAACAATTCATCTTTGCTCTACAGGCCAAAGACATACAACTGTATTATAGAAGAGTCAAGTAGAGCATGATATCTACTATCTTCTACGAATTAAAAGTGTATTATCAATATGTTATCGCTGAGACTCAGCTTAATAATTAATCCACATCATCGAATCATCCCTGCATTACAGCCAAGGATATTCATTAGTATTACGACCACGAATTATCCATGCACTACGGGCCAAGGATATTCGTGTTTTCAACAATGGTCATGATTATACCAAATAATCCCTGGTCATAATCATACCAAAAACTGTCCATCAATGCACTACAGGCCACTGAGGACTTTCACCACATCATTCGTCACATTACGGTCATGATTATACCGAATAATCCCTGGTCATAATCATACCAAGTCTATCTTTGCACGTAAGCCAAAGATAACTTTCAACATAATATAAACATGAGGATGATGACAATGACATAATAATTCAATAAAACAAGTTCAAGAATTAAATTTTAAAGATTTATAAGTTAATTTATCCTCAACTCAAAATGTCCAAATTGTCAACATATCTTTGCTTTGTGGAGTAAAATTCAAGAATGCTCGTAAGAATATTTCCATGAAAAGATATTTGGATGAAGCGCAAATATCCGTGATATTCTACTAATTTCATGGAGTATAGAAGCCAAAACTTTAACCAACCGAGTATAATAGAATATATGAAATCTATGAATGGATTTTTTGCTCACATGCGAAATCCACGTAGATGCATCATTTCCATAATTTAATAAGAAATGAATACAAAGGATCATTCACCATGCATGTGGTAATCCACATAGACAAGTTATTCCAACAAGAATAATAAAGAATGGAATAATGAAAGAATTCACCATGCATGCGATAGACCGCACGCATGAGTTATTCCCAATAGAATAATAAAGAATGGAACCAGTCATGCGAAATCAAAATGCAGAATAAATATATTCCAACGTAATAATAAAGAATGGAATAACAACATAATTCACCGGGCATGTGATAGACCGCATGAGATAAGTTATTCCAATGAAATAATAAATAATGGAACCGAATCAAATACGTAATCGCATACATACGATATTCCAATGAATAATAAAGAATTTCACCATGTATGCGGTATCAGCATAGATGATTATTCCAACATAATAATAAGGAATGGAATAACAATAGCTCTCTTCATAAAAATGAAAGAAATAATACCCCTTACCTTAGAAGAAACTGGATACTGGAATAGTGAGGTAGCAGACTTCTCTTCTTCTTTCTCTCTATAATAATTGCTCTATAGCTTTAGTGAATTGGTGAGAAATGAAGGAAGAATGTGCTTCTATTTATAGAAAAATATAGTTTCGATAATTGCACGTTTTCGGGCTCAAAATATTACATTACAATACCTTTAACTCTTTTTTTTATTTTTAATTTAGTCCTGAAAGTATTATCAAACTTGCACCACCTCCCCTAATAGTAAATCATGTGAATTAATAGTTCATTCATGTGACTTAATAGTTATAATCATGTGAAAATCTGAATTCTACGATATAGTACCTCCATCTATACCTCCATTTTTAACTTAGTCATGCAAGTATTATCAATCTTGCACCACCTCCCCTAATAGTACATGAATGTGAATCAATAGTACACATATGTGAACAAATAATTATAATCATGTGAATCAATAGCAATTAATTACTCATTTATCTGGTTAATTACCCGATTGATCAATATAACCTCCAGACATCAATTATTATCGAAATAAATGTCGATTTCCACTAACACTAACAATCCCAATACAATGGAAATATTTTTCTCAAAAATTTCATTTTTGAAATTTCGAAGTTTAACTTTTTTCGAAAAAGTTAACTGTTGACTTTTTTGACCAAAAAGTTAACCCCGACAAATTTTGTGTTTATAGTCTATTTCTACTAATTTCAGCGTTTCGGACTCAAATATCACGTCCGCGTCTCCAAATTCAACTCCGAACTCAAATTCAATTTTTAATAACATTCATTATTAATATTATAACTCACAATATTTAACAACCAGGTCGTTCCCAGGAAATAGGGGGCTTTCCGATAAGGATTTTTCCTTATTGGCGCGCAATTAGGTGACCAAACCTCTCCTTGACAGAACTTCTAGACATTGTCAATATTGTAAATAATAATATGAATAACTTTGTCGTCTCAATTATTGATTTAACAATATATAAAATATTATGCAGATGATACTGTGACAATAATTGAATCAATAATATGAGAGATATGATGCAGCAATTATTGTAGCAATAATTGAGTATAACTGAGTGACTTCTCACATAAGCATTAATAATCAATACCGTGATCTACTATGCAACCACGCGTATTACTGTACTTTTACTACCGTTTATTTTATGAAAACTTGCTTACTTTGAAAAAAATTTCAAATATGACCCTTAACTTTAAACATTTATCAATTAACTTTGAATACTTTTATTTCATAAAATTCGGGATCTCACACTTATTCATCAGGCATGCAGTAATCTGCGTAGACAGGTTATACCCACAGATTAATAAAGAATGAATATGAAGGACACCCCTTATGAGTATGAAGAAAATAACATCATTTACCTCAATTAACAAATGATTGGATCCTCAACTTGAATAATACTTGTACTCTTACTAATCTTCACAACTACCAAAAGTAGCCTAGCACACTTTGAGAGAACTTATATTAAGAATTTTTTAGAGAGTGGAAGAAAGTATAAGCAAGGAAGTTATGAATTTTCTTAGGTTAAGCCTTCCTATTTATAGCCAAAAAATCCCACATTTTATAAATATTTTATTCATCCATTATATATACTTTAAACATAATAATTACCCATTTTCATCCATTATCTATATTTTATTCAAAAAGAATAATTCATTATCAATTTTTATTCAAAATATAAATCCATTATCAAAAAGATGAATCAATTATAAAAAAGGATTATTCCATTATCATTTTATTATCCGTTTCCTATATTATTGACTTAATGTATTAATATTACGAATATTATTGTTCTTCAAATAATGAGTTGACATAAATATTTAAAACTAGTGACTTTCATTATGCAATTATCCATTACTACCCTTGCTATGATGTCAGTTATTGGTTCAATAATATGAGATACTGTGACGATTATTGTGACACCCCTAAATCCGTGTGCTTGCTACAGTGGACTGGTGCTCACTAATTTCTTCTAAGTATAATTATTATAGACTTACAATATTGACAACCAGATCGTTCCTAGGAAAGAGGAGGCCTTCCGTATAAATGACGCGCAATTAACTAACCCCTTGACAGAACTTTTTAGACATTTGTCAATAATGTTTATTAGCCTAATAATATCATATCAGATAAAATGAATTACTGTGTCGTGTCAATAATATAAAATATTGTGCATTTGCTACTATGACAATTATTAAATGAAATTGAGTGACTTCTTACATAAGAATCAATAATCAGAGATAATGTGCAATACTGTGTGCTATTGTGCAACAAAACGTATTACTATACTTTATCACTGGGTATTTCCATAGTTTAGCAGTAAAAGTTTTGCTGTTATTTTTATAAAAAGATTATTTTTGTCGCTTTCTATATCTGACAATTATTCCATTGTGGAGTCCACCAATAATTGCGCCGTCGTACAAATATTCTCCGACAAAAAGAATATTCCCCGAGCAAACGAATATTCCCCGACAAAACAAATATTTTATGACAACTTGCTTACTTTAAAAAATTTGCACATATCACCCATAACTATAACATTTATTAAATTATCACCTTACTATTTAGAATAATAATTAGACAAAATTAAATCTTTATTCATAAAAAGTTGGGGTCTTACAACAATCACTTCAGATCTAGAATTTTCAAAAGAGTTAACTTATCCACTATTCCCTCTGCAACAACTTTTCGCAGCTAAACTCCATAAAAATCCAACAAACTCTTAGCATAAATGGCAGACAACACTTCTCAAACCACCACCCCCACTACCATTCCCGTCATGGACTCTATATATCAATAACTGAAGCGATTCCCACCACCACTACAACTCAAAACACGGAATCACAACAACCCCAAAACACCACTGTTCAACTAATTCATCACCTCTCTGAACTGAAGCTGAGATTGTTGAAATGGAGATGCTGAAAGAGTATTCATTAGAAAAAGCGTATTCCCACATCAACACACGTTTTCCCATCATCGAACAAGCTCTCCAAGATATCCGACAACAATATCTTATCCCTGACTAATATGAGTTCCATGCTCTCTAACCTGATGAAATGATGTACTGCCGCTCGGACGACTGGACTGTCGTCCTTCTCTACGCCCTAAAGTACGGAATCAGATTCCCCTCCATGAATTCATCTCCGCTCCTTTCTCAGCCTCGTCGGCATTGGGTTCGCCCAATTGGTACCAAACTCATACATCCACCTTGTTTGCTTCATCGCATTATGCTATGAATGTGACGTTCCACCACTCATAGACTACTTTCTCGCCATGTTCTCCCTAGGAAAATACAAAGAACCAGAGTTTTGCCAAATAAATAAACACCCCAAAAATAAAACTTTTATGAAAACCCTCACTAGTAACAAAGGTTGGCATTCCCACTAGTTTTACATTAGAGGCCCAAACACCCACCTATTACCGAGTTGGGCCGTACATTCTAAAGCCAACTTTGTGGTCAACAAATTCCCCCAAAAATAAGTCGATGAGTTCAAGTCCTTCATCATTAGAATGCCAACAGAAGAGTGGAATATGGACTTGTTTGCTGACCAGTCCTGGCTCTACAACCACCGATGTAAGTCCTGAACCATTTACTTTCGTATAAAGTATATTAGATATTTGATATTCCTTACTCCTATTATTTTGCAGTGTCTCTCTATGACGCCCCCAAAATAGGTATACATCACCCATCTTGAGTCGCCAAATACAAGGTATAAAATTCAAATACAACTTAATAATACAATTGTCGTGTAAAATACGACAAAACATAAACTGAGAGTTATAATACGAATATTATCTTTTAGACAGTATTCAAACTCAAATAGAGTCCTCAATATATTTATTATCACACTATTTCACAAAATAGTGAGGACTACTAATGCTATCATCTGGACCGTCACTTCGTTCCCCGACTAGTCCCAGCTATATTCTCATTTCTTGAAGAGAACAATGAAAGCAAAGGGTAAGCTCAACTAGCCCAGTAAGAAATATTATGACTAAGATAATGCAGGATAAATTATCGTTAACCTTCAACAGTGTTAAACGGATAAAATATAATAAACATCAAGTTTAACTATAGTGAAACAAGCAATCCATTAGAAGAGTCAAGTAGAGCATAAAATCTACTATCTTCTATGATTTAAAAGGTTTTTCATCACTTTTATCGCTGAGACTCAGCTTAATAAATAATCCACATCATCGAATCACCCCTGCACTACGGCCAAGGATATTCTTTAGTATCACGACCACAAATTATCCATCCACTACGGGCCAAGGATATTTGTGTATTCATCAATGGTCATGATCATGCCAACAACTGTCCATCAATGCACTACGGGCCAATGAGGACTTTTACCACATCATTTGTAACATTACTATTAAGTGATTATACCGAATAATCCCTGGTCATAATCATACCAAGTCCATCTAGGCACTACAGGCCATATATGACTTTCAACATAATATAAACATGAGGATGATGACAATGATATAAGAATTCAATAAAACAAGTTCAAGGATAAATTTTTAAAGATTTATAATTTAATTTATCTAGAAATCAATAACGTCCAAATTGTCAACATGATACTGTTTTGTGGAGTAAAATTCAAGAATAATTTTGTACCAAAAATAATTTGGACCGAAAACGAATCAATTTTTATCATGAATAGTAACCCAGGTGAATAGTACTTGAGTGAATAGTATCCTGTGAATAGTACTTCAGGAATAGTAACCCCGTGAATAGTACTCCGACATGAAAAAGTTAAAACTTATCAAGAATGCTCAGAATAATATTTGCATAAAAAAATACTGGATGAAGCGCAAATATCAAGGATATTCTACTAATTTCATGGAGTTTAGAAGCCAAAACTTTAACAAAACGAGTATATAGAATTCGAAATCTGAAATAAAATAATATTACTTACATACTACAGACTATGGAATAAAATATTATTTCAAGCGAATATTGAACAAAAATAACATCCCTTACATTGAAAAGAAGAGTATTCCGACTAGTAGAGCGGGGATATTCTTGAAGAAAACTTGCACTATTTTCTACGCTCAAAGCTTTCTAAAACTTGAAATAAATACGCTCAATATTATAGAAGAAGAATTCTCTGATTCTGGTGTGATTTTTAATTCTAAGTAAGCATCCTATTTATAGGAGAATGGCTGGGCACTATTTGAATAATCGATCACGGACGTAATAGTTTTTTTTTCGGATGAATTATTTTGCCAATTCACGGGCTAACATTTGACGCTTGAATTTCTCAATAAAAAAACAAACAAATAATATATATATAACACATGTTATTATGCAACAAAACAAAAAAACCAACTCCCACCCGACAAATCTTTAGGATTCTCCCCCCCCCCCATTTTTCTTTCTTCCAACGTGGCCCCATATGTTTCCTCCACCAACATATCACCATCACAGGTGGATCCCACCATAATATACATACTAAATAACTTTCTACCGATTATTAAGAAAAATGGGTAAATGGAGGTCCATAAAATGAGCAAAATTTACATCAAATACTTCATAAAAATCACCTCAATATTTTTAACAACATTTATCATCATTATTATAATTCGCAATATTTAACGACCAGGTCATTCCCAAGAAAGATGGGGTTTTCCAATAAGGATTTCTCCCTATTGGTGTGCAATTAGGCGACCAAACATCTCCTTGACAGAACTTCTAGACATCGTCAATATTACAATTAATAATATTAATAACTTTGTCATCTTAATTATTGATTTAATAATATAAAATATTACGCAGATGTTACTGTGACAATAATTGAATCAATAATATGAGAGATATGATGCAGGAATTCCTGTAGCAATAATTGAGTATAACTGAGTGACTTCTCACGTAAGCATCAATAATCAATACCGTGTGCTACTATGCAACCACGCATATTACTGTACTTTTAACACCGGTTATTTTAACAGTTAACGGTAAAACTTCCGCCATTATTTTTATAAAAAGATATTTCTGTCGTTTTCTCATTCCGATAATAATTACGTTGTGGGGTCCACCAATAATTGTGTCGTCGTACGAATATTCCCTGTTAAAACAAATATTCCCCGACCAATAGAATATTATATAACAACTTGCTTACTTTGCAAAATTCATAAATATTACCCACAACTATAACATTATAACAAATTCATACCTTAATATTCAAAAATGATATTTATAGAAAAATTCATCTTTATTCACAAAAGTTGGGGTTTTACAACCTCCCCTTCTTATGAAATTTCGCCCTCAAAATTAGGGTACATACCTGGTATGACGAAGAGGTGAGGATACCTTGATCTCATTTCAGATTCTAACTCCCAGGTCATTTCCTCAACATCGTGGTTTCTCCACAAAACTTTGACTTGAGGTATAACCTTGGAGCGTAGAACATGCTCCTTCTTATCCAAGATTTTAATAGGTATCTCTTCATACGTTAAATCTTTCGCTATTTCGTCCGGTTCTAACTCAATAATGTGGTTCGGGTCTTTCACATATTTACGTAACATAGATATGTGAAAAACGTTATGAACACGAGACATATTTGACGGTAAAGCGAGTCTATAGGCCACAGTTCCTACGCGGTTAAGGATTAAAAATGGGCCAATGAATTGAGGATTGAGCTTTCCTCTCTTTCTAAATCTCGTAACTCCTTTCCATGGAGCAACACGTAACAACACATGATCTCCAATGAATATAAAGGATCATTCACCATACATGTGGTAATCCACATAGATAGGTTATTCCAACAGAATAATAAAGAATGGAATAACAGAAGGATTCACTATGTGTGCGATAGACTGCACAAACAGGTTATTCCCAACAGAATAATAAAGAATGGAACCAGGTCATGCGTAAATGCACAGCAGGATATTTCGACAGAATAATAAATAATGGAACCAGGTCATGCGTAAACGCACCAGATAGGATATTCCACGAGAATAATAAATAATGGAACCAGTCATCGTGCGTAACTAGCGACAAGATATATTACGGCGAATAATAAATAATGGAACGGTCATGCGTAAACGCGCACGAGATAGGATATTCTACGTGGAATAATAAAGAATGGAATAATAGAAGAATTTCACCATGTATGCGGATTGCCATGAGCGAGTTATTCCAACATGATAATAACGAATGGAATAACAGAAGAATTTCACCATGTATGCGGTACTTCGCATAGACAGGTTATTCCAACATAATAATAAAGAATGAAATAACAGAAGAATTTCACAATGTATACGGTAGTCCATGTATATAGATTATTCCAATAGAATAATAAGGAATGGAATAACAATAGCTCTCTTCATGAATACGAAAGAATTAATACCTCTTACCTTAAAAGAAACTGGATATTGAAAAAGTGAGGTAGCAGACTTCTCTTCTTCTTTCTCTCTATAATTTCTCTTTCTAGAGTTTCAGTGAATTCGTAAGAAATAATGAAGGAATGAGCTTCCATTTATAGGAGAATGGACTGAATAGTAACTAATTCATGAATGGTCCAGATTGATTTACTTTTAAACTAGACGGTCCCATATTGATTTACTATTAAAACTTAAAGCAACAATTCATCTTGATTCACTATTAAAACTTTAAACCAGCGATCCATATTGATTCACTATTAAAACTTTAAACCAACGATCCATATTAATTTACATTATAATTTCAACCAACGGTTTGAAAAATTAGCACATCTCCTCATGGAATAATATTGTACCCAAAAATGATTTGGACCGAAAAGAAATATATTTTTTGGGTGAATAGTACCCCGTGAATAGTACTTCGAGAATAGTACCCCAACATCAAAAGTGTCCCAACTACCCGAGTGAAAAATACTAGAGTGAATAGTAATCGGGTGAATAGTAACCCATGAATAGTAACCCGTGAATAGTACTCCGACACGAAAAGTGTCCCAAATAACCGAGTGAATAATACTAGAATGAATAGTAATCGGGTGAATAGTAACTCATGAATAGTACTCCGACACAAAAAGAGCCCCGAATACCCGATTGAACAATATAACCTCCAGACATCAATTATTATCGAAATAAATGTCGATTTTCACAAACACTAATAATTCTTACGTAAGAAGGCACTACTCAATAATTGTTATAGTAATTACTGTTCAATATTTTATTTTATTGATTCAATAATTGCTGTGTTGATATTTTATATTATTGTTGTTTTAATAATTGTCACGACACAGTATTTCCCATTATCAGATCAATAATTCATATTATTTGAATAATATTATTAGATAGTATTATTGGCAATGTCTAGAAAGTTCTGTCAAGGAGAGGTTTGGTCACCTAATTGCGCGCCAGTAAGGAAAAATCCTTATCGAAAAGCCCCCTCTTTCCTGGGAACGACCTGGTTGTCATAATTGTGATTCTGTAATATTATTTGTGAATAATTAATTATTAATTTATATGATAAGGAAATATTTATTTGATGCGGATATAAATGATGGATTTATTTATGTGGTTATAAATGAAGGAATTAATGTTGAGGTGTTTTATCAGTATTTTTGTCGAAAAGGAGGTATTTAAAATCAAACCAGCGTTCTTGTGATATATTGTGTGAGTTATAATTTTTAATCCGACCGTTGGATCGTTGTGATTTTTTGATATGTTATACATATATAAGTTGAGTATATGTCCACAAATTTTGAACCGTTAAAAATGAACGTATAAATTGTTATGAATTTTAAGAGGTGACTGGTTCAGAAATTGTTGAAGTTTCAAAATTTATCATTTTGGTGGAAAATTCTAGAATGCGTGGGCCCCACCTATGGTTGGTGAAGAAATGTGCTGAAATTCTAATTCAAATGTGGTGGGTGGAAATAGTAGCAGGTAAAGCCATCAAATGTGCAGTGTCAAATCCGCTTGACGTCTTAACATTTTCCTATAAATAGAGGGCTAAGTTAGAATTGAAAATCACACCAGAAACATAAGCTTTCTCTCTTTCTCTCTCTATATTATCAAGCATATTTTGTGAGTATTTAGATACTTTGAAAGTTGCTATTCAGTGCAAGGTTCCTTCGGCTTTATATTTTGGTCAGAAGTACTGCTCTTTTGAGGTAAGGGATATTGTCATTATATTGGTAAGGGATTGTAAGGGATTGTAGGGGATAGTATGGGATTTTAAGGGATTGTAAGGGATGTTATTTTCTTCTTAAATGATATTATTTTCTTCAATATCATTATGCCGAATTATTGATATGAGTTTTATTGTGGAATTTCTACCTTTTTCATGTCGGGGTTACAATTCACGTATACGACACTATTCATGTATATGACACTATTCATGTATATGGCACTATTTATGTATATGACATTATTTACGTATACGGTACTATGTACGAATATGGAGTACTATTCATGAGTTACTATTCATGAGTTATTATTCACGAGTTACTATTCACGAGTACTATTCACGATAAAATTGGTTTCTTTTTCTGACCAAATTATCGTTAATTTATGAATCTTACTCTTGAAATTAAATGCAGTTGTTGATCATATTATTTTTATTATCATATATAACATTTTATAACCCTAATGATGATATTTCTCTTTGACTTGAGTGTAAAGATGGGTAGATTATTGGTATGATCGTGACTATGAGTTCTCTTTGGCCAGTAGTGCAAAGATGAATTGTTGATTGGTATGATCATGACCATTGAATTTATAATTGAATATCTTTAGCTTAAGTGCAAATGTGAATTGATCAACATGGTTATAATTATTGTTTATATAAATTCTGAAATGATTATATATTTCTTTGTGATATTAATATCTTTGCCCCGTAGTGCAAAGATGACATGTTGTTGAATATCTTTGGCCTGTAGTGCAAAGATGAATTGTTGATGAATATCTTTGGCCCGTAGTGCAAAGATGACCTGTTGTTGAATTATCTTTGGCCCGTAGTGCAAAGATGACCTGTTGCTGAATATCTTTGGCATGTAGTGCAAAGATGAACTATTAATGAATATCTTTGGCCCGTAGTGCAAAGATAAACTTATTAGCATGATTATTAACAGGAACTGTGATTTGGTATAACAATGATCTTTGATATTTCAAGTAAAGACATGTGATGTAAATTATCTTCGTCCTGGATGAGAAGAGGAATTTAGAACCACAATTATGGTTATGAGTTATTCACATGATTATGGACAGGAATTTTTGATTGATGTTACAGGAATAAAACATTGTTGGTGGACTTTTAACATGGAGAAGATAATAGACTTTATGGTCTATTTAACTCTTCTAATGGATTGCTCGTTCCACTGTAACTATGGTTGAAAAGTTTTATCATCTACCATATGTTCTAAATCTCTGATTTATTACTGATGAAGGCTATTGATAATTTAATTATCTTTAGTCATAATATTCTTTACTGAGCTAGTTGTGCTCACCCTTTTTCTTCACAATTCCTTTCTTGGGAATAAGAGTGTTCTTAGAGTTAAAGGCGGGGATAACAGGGGGAATAGAAACGATGGGTCTATAGCTATTGAGGTTCTCCCTAAATAGTATGAAAATAATTTTATTGAGAACTTTAGATAAGTGTGTCGTATTGTATACGTCATTTGATATTTAATTTTGGTGAACCGAATAGGGTGAGGCGAACCCAACTTTGGAAGGGTGTTTTGTCACTATCATACAAGATGTCTAATGACATACAACCTCATGTTATCATAAGAAAGGGTTGTGCACATCCACTTGCTGAGTATATCTACGAGCACTACCTATATGATCTTGGAGTTGGGTTAAAACATAATGTTCAATCGCAGACGGTGGAGATAGTTATATGTCAAGAGAAGACTCACCATTGGAAGGAACATGATAGTAATTTTCTCGTTTTTCTTTGGGGTCTATTGGATCAACCAAGGATAATTCTCTGGACATATGATATCTATCATAACTTAGATTCATGGCCTCCCTCAATATGCGAAGGTTTTCTTGAGCACTTCCCAAAGATTTTAATTTCTAAAAGCAGTTCAGATCGTACCTTTATGTAACGTATCACTGTGAGGTATTTTCCATAGTTGGGACATGAGTCACAGTTGGTATTAAAACTCACAGTACATGTGTTGTTGTATTTTGCTCGACAATTGTAGTAATAAAGTTGTAGTTGTTTTCTGTTCCATGTAATTGGCGACTCAGAATAGGTTGGATGGATTGGATCTATTTTGGGGGTGTCACATGTATTGTAATATTTTTAGCCCCAAAATGTGCAATTATCGAAACTATATTTTCCTATAAATAGAAGCTCATTCTTCCTTCATTTCTCACCAATTCACTAAAGCTATAGAGCAATTATTATAGAGAGAAATTATAGAGGGAAAGAAGAAGAGAAGTCTACTACCTCTCTACTCCAGTATCCAGTCTTCTTCTAAGGTAAGGTGTATTATTTCTTTCATATTTATGAAGAGAGATTATTTTATTCCATTCTTTATTATTATGTTGGAATAACCTGTCTATGCAAAGTACCGCATACATGGTGAAATTCTTCTGTTATTTCATTCTTTATTATTCTGTTGGAATAACCTGTTTGTGCGGTCTATCGCATGCATAGTGAATTCTGTTGTTATTCCATTCTTTATTATTCTGTTGAAATATCCTATCTGTGCGGTTTACGCATGAAATTTAGTTCCATTCTTTATTATTACATTAGAATATCCACATGCATGCGGTTTTCGCATAACCTAGTTCCATTCTTTATTATTCATTTGAAAATAACTTTGTCTATGCGATTATCGCATGCATGGTGAATTCTTCATTATTCCATTATTTATTATTCATTTGGAATAACTTTGTCTATGTGGATTATCGCATGCATGGTGAATGATCCTTTGTATTCATATGAATAATATTTTCATTCGAAGGGGTTTTTGTCAAGGGTTGTTTAAGTAATTTTTCGACCCTCAAAAATTTTGAAAAAATTTGAAATGATAATTTGATGAGTTTTTTAGATTGTGTCCAAAATGGCGATTTTTGGATGTATATATTAAGAGTTATGGATTTTATGAGAAAAGACTATTTTAAAAGTAAACCCTTATAACTCTTTGTGGTTAACTCAAAATTGGTGAAATTTTTATTGGGAGTACATGTATATAACAGAGTATACCTCAAATTTTGAAATTTTTGGACAAAAATAAAATTTATGATAAATGTCTAAATATTAAGCGATTTGGCCATATAAAAAATAGTAAATGAATTTTAAAAATTTCGAGAAAAATATATGTTCAATATGGGACTATATTTTGCTAAATGCCAGAAAAGAAATATTTTTGGGACTGATTTGGTATTTTTCATGAAAATGAACTAGTTATGAGTAAATGAATTAAATATGTTATGTGAAGTAACAAAATTAGAAAATAGGATTTTATGGCTTGGGAATCCTATATAGGGTATATGCAGATTTTTGATGAGGTATTTGATCATTAGTGATGAAATCTTATGAGTATGGTATTTTTGAATGATTAAATTCATTATTTGGTAAAGTGTGAACAATTGAAATAAATTGTTTATAAGTTTAAGAAGTGATTAAAATATTTTTATAATATTAATAATATTAGATTATGAGTTTATTAAGTGATTGATAATATTTGGATAAATTTAAAGTCTTTAATATTTATCCTTATTTTCGTTTGATTAATGCTTATATCATTGTCATCATCCCCATGCTTATATTGTGATGAAAGTCATCTTTGGCTTACGTGCATAGATGGACTTGGTATAATTATGACCAGGGATTATTCGGTATAATCATGACCGTAATGTGACGAATGATGTGGTGAAAGTCCTCGATGGCTTTGAAAGTACATTGATGGGCGCTTTTGGTATAATTATGACCAGGGATTATTCGGTATAGTCATGACCATTGATGATTTAATGAATATCCTTGGCCCGTAGTGCAGGGAAGATTCGATGATATGATTTATTTATTAAGCCGAGTCTCAGCGATAAAAATTGATGAAAACATTTTAAATCATAGAAGATAGTAGATATCATACTCTACTTGACTCTTCTAATGGATTGCTTATTCTGCTGCAGTTAAACTTGATGTCTATTGTATTTTATCAGTTTAACATTGTTGAAGGCTAATGATAATTTATTTTGCATTATCTTAGTCATAATATTTCTTACTGGGCTAGTTGAGCTCACCCTTTCTTTCACTGTTCTCTTCAGGAAATGAGAATATAGCTGGGACGAATCGGGGAACGGATTGACGGTCCAAATGATAGCATTAGTAGTCCTCACTATTCTATGGAATAGTGTGATAATAATTATAATGAGGACTCCATTGAGTGTGGATATTGTCTAGATGACAATATTCTTGTTTAAACTCTCAGTTATGTTTTGTCGTATTTTACACTGTTGTATAATTAAGTTGTATTTGAATTTATACCATGTATTTGGCGACTCAAGATGGGTGATGTATACCTATTTTGAAGGCGTCATAGAATAGCACCTTCTTATACTTTCTTCCTCATACGCATCAGCTCCAGGTTTGTGGCTTTAGCAGCTTTAACTTTATCAATTAAAGTCGGTTCTACTCGTATATTCGCCATCATTATATGGGTCCATGGAGTCTTTAACTCTATCTCCATCCTTTGTAAGTCATATAAAATGGGCCTTTGTGTTGACAATAACGCACTCGTACCTGCATATGATCTTCTACTCAATGCATCAGCTACTACGTTCGCTTTACCAAGATGGTATTGAATGGTATGATCATAATCTTTCAACAGATCAAGCCAACGTCGTCGCCGCATGTTGAGCTCCTTTTGGGTGAAGAAATATTTAAGGCTTTTGTGATCCGTAAATATCTCCACTTTTTTCCCCAAACAAGTAATGCCTCCCAATTTTAAGTGCGAAGACAACAACCGCCAACTCTAGATCATGAGTAAGATAATTCCTCTCATATTCTTTGAGTTACCGAGAGGCATAGGCTATGACTTTCCCTTGTTGCATAAGAACACATCCTAACCCTTTGCCCAAAGCCTCACTGTAGATGACAAATCCCTCCGAGCCAGATGGTATTGTCGAACATGTCTTTGAAATGAGTCTCTCTTGAGTTCTTGAAAACTCTTTTCACAATCCTCGCTCCAATGAATTTTTTATCTTTCCGAGTCACCGAGTTAATGGAGTAGCGATTCGAGAAAATCCTTCTACTGAATCTCCGATAATAACCAAATTAAACCGAGAAAGTCGCATACTTCAGTCCTTCGATTTAGGTTGCTCCAAGCTTTGAATTTCTTCAATCTTTGTCGGGCAAATGATATTCCATTACTTGATACTACGTGCCTAAGGAATACTACTTCCTCGAGCGAAACTCGCATTTCTTCAACTTGGCATAAAGCTTATTTTCACAAAGCTTTTGGAGTATCGACCTCAAGTGTTGCTCATGATCTTCACGGCTTTTGGAGTAAATGAAGATTTAATCAATAAAGACAACCAAAAATGATCCAAATATTCCTTGAATACTCGGTTCATCATATCCATGAAGGCGGCGAGGAGCATTAGTCAATCCAAAAGACATGACTAGGAATTACGTAATGCCCGTCTGGGGAGTTCTCGGCCGTCTTTGGAATGTCATCGGTTTTAATCTTTAACCGATGATATCCGGACGAAGGTCAATCTTTGAAAAGAATTTGACACCTTGCAATTGGTCAAACAAATCATCAATACGAGGCAATTTTACCTATTTTTGATGGTGACATGGTTCAACTCTCGATAATCAATACAAAGTCGCATACTCCCATCTTTCTTCTTCACGAATAGAATAGGAGCACCCCAAGGAGAATTACTAGGACGAATGAAACCAATGTCTAACAATTCCTATAGTTGGGTCTTTAACTCCTGAAGTTGAATAGGAGTCATTCGATATGGGCTTTGGAAATGGGTTTTGTACCGGGTTCAAGGTCGATACAAAATTCAATTTCACACTCTGGGGTAGGCCAGGAAGTTCTTCAGGGAATACGTCAGGAAATTTATTAACAATAAAAATATCATTCAAAACTAACGTAATTTTGTTTAAATTCGTGACATGAGCTAAGAAAGCTTGACATCCATTTTTCAATAAACGAATAGCTTTATGGCTTGAGATGACAGTGATTGATTTTAATGGTTTTGTTGCTTGAATTCGCATAATAGGTTGGTTAGGAATATGAAAGCTAAAAACCTTACGAAAATAATCAATTTTTGCATGATGAGTAGTTAACCAATCAATCCCTAGAATTACGTCAAATGCAAATATTTTCAATGAAATAAGATCGACAGGTAATGTGAGGGTACCGATTTAAACCAAACAAGACTTATAAACAGTGGATGTAAAAAAGGTTTCTCCCAACGGAGTTTTAACAGATAAGTCAAAGTCTAATTTTTCTGGAGTTAAATTTAAATGTTGAGTGCAAGTAGGAGAAATAAAAGAATGGGTAGAACCCAGTATCAAATAAGGTATAAACTTCGCTTAGAGTTTAAGATAAGCTTACCCGTGATGACCTCGTTTGGGTTCCTTGCTTTCTGAGAGGTCATGACAAACGCACTCCCTTGAACTACTGGTTTTGACTTTTCTGGAACGGCCCTTAGTGCCTACATCCCATCTGGACTTGGCTTCCCTGAACGACAAAATCGATCAAGGTTGTGACGCCCCCAAAATAGGTCCAATCCATCCAACCTATTCTGAGTCGCCAAATACATGGTACAGAAAACAACTACAACTTTTTTACTACAATTGTCGTGCAAAATACAACAACACATATACTATGAGTTTTAATACCAACTGTGACTCATGTCCCAACTATGGACGATGACTTACACATTGATACGTTATATAAAGGTACGATCGATAACTATTTTAAAATTAAAATCTTTAGGCGGTGCTCAAGGAAACCTTTCGTGACATGGGGGCCATGAATCTAAGTTATGATAGATATCATATGTCCTGAGAATTATCCTTGGCTGATCCAATAGACCCCAAAGAAAAATGAGAAGATTACTATCATGTTCCTTCCAATGGTGAGTCTTCTCTTGACATATAACTATCTCTACCATCTGCGATTGAACATTATGTTTCAACCAAACTCCAAGATCATATAGGTAGTACTCGTAGATATACTCAGCAAGTGGATGTGCACAACCCTGTCTTATGATAACTCGAGTTTGTATGTCATTAGACATCTTGTATGATAATGACAAAACACCCTTCCAAAGTTGGGTTCGCCTCACCCTATTCGGTTCACCAAAATTAAATATCAAATGACGTATACAATACGACACACTTATCTAAAGTTCTCAATAAAATTATTTCCATACCATAGTTGCAGCAGAACGAGCAATCCATTAGAAGAGTCAAATAGACCATAATGTCTATTATCTTCTCTATGTTAAAAGTCCACCAACAATGTTTTATCCTCAGAACATCAATCAATGAGTTCACATCACAATCATATATGAATAACTCATAATCATATTTGTGGTTCCAAATTCCTTTTCTCATTCAGGACGAAGATAATTTACATCACATGTCTTTACCTGAAACATCAAAGATCATGGTTATACCAAATCACAGTTCATGTTCATAATCATACCAATAAGTTCATCTTTGCACTACGGGCCAAAGATATTCAATAATAATTCATCTTTGCACTACATGCCAAAGATAATCAGCAACAGGTCATCTTTGCACTATGGGCCAAAGATATTCATCAATAATTCTTCTTTGCACTACAGGCCAAAGATATTTAACAACAAGTCATCTTTGCACTACGGGCCAAAGATATTCATATCTCAAAGAAACATATAATTATTTCAGAATTTATATAAACAATAATTATAACCATGTTGATTAATTCACCTTTGCACTTAAGCTAAAGATAATCGTTTATAAATTCAATAGTCATGATCATACTAGTCAACAATTCATCTTTGCACTACTGGCCAAAGAGAACCCATAGTCACGATCATACCAATAATCTACTCATCTTTACACTTAAGTCAAAGAGAAATTTCATCATCGGAATTATACAAATGTTATATATGATAATAAAAATAATATGATCAACAACTGCATTTAATTTCAAGAATAAGATGCATAAATCAATGATTTCATAACACCTTAATCCAAATGTTATAAATCACTTAATAATCTCATAATCTATTATTATTAATATTACCACAATATCTTAATCATTTCTTAAACTTATAAACTATTTATTTTAATTGTTTATACTTTACTAATTAATGCATTTAATCATCCTAAAATGTCAAACTCATAAAATTTCATCACCAATAACCAAAACCCTCATCAAAAATCTGCATATACCTTATATAGGATTTCCAAGCCATAAAATCCTATTTTCCACTTTTCTTACTTCACATAACACATTTAATTCATCTATTCATAACTAGTTTATTTTCATAAAAAATTCCAAATCAGTACAAACAAATTTTCTTTTCTGGGATTTAGCATAACATAGTCCCATATTGAACATTTATTTTTCTCATAATTTTTAAAATTTATTTACTATTTTTCATATGGCCAAAACTGCCAAATATTTAGATATTTATCATAAATTGTACTTTTATCCAAAAATTCCGAAATTTATAGGGTATACTGATATTATATAAATGTACTCCCAATAAAAACTTCATCAATTTTGGAGTTAACCACAAGGAGTTATAAGGGTTTACTTTTAAAATAGTATTTTCCCATAAAATTCATAACTCCTAATCTATACATCCAAAAATAGTCATTTTTGAACACAATCTAGAAAACTCATCAAATTATCATTTTAAATTTTTCCAAAATTTTTGAAGGTCGGAAAAATTACGAAACTGAAAAACATAATAACCCATACAATCCCTTACAAATGTAATGACAATATCCCTTACCTCAAAAGAACAAGTACTTGATTTGGAATGCTAATTTATAATTTGAAACGAACTTGCACCGTATAGCAACACTCAAAGTATCAAAATACTCACAAGAATATTCTCGATAATATAGAGAGAGAAGATTTCAATTTCTGGTGTGATTTTAAATTTTAACCTAAGCACCTTATTTATAGGAAAATGCTTAGAACACCAAAGTAGAAAATTTAATAAAATATTAATATATTTATTTTATTTTCCTACGCACACCTTGCCATCTGATTTCAGCAACTAACACATGCAAGTGGGGCCCACCAAAAATGAAAAATATGTTTTTATCATTTAATGCAACAAAATCAATTCAGACCCAATATTCTGGAACTTCAATAATTCATAATAAATAGCCTTTTTACCATAAAAAATTTAAATCTTACGTCCGTTCCATAGGAAATTTAATTCTCTACAACTTTGCAGAAGAAAGTTTTTCCAAATCCCAAACAAAAATTGACCAAAATCCACATACGGGCGATTTTACAAGCTATAATCAAATTTCAGTCAAAAATTGTGTCCACAAACATGTTTAACATGTGTGACACCCCCAAAACAAGTATACATCACCCATTCTGAGTTGTCAATACACGGTACAGAAACAACTACAACTTTATTATTACAATAGTAAAACTGTGAGTTTAAATATAGATATTGCCATCTAGACAATATCCACATACAAATAAATTCTCATCATAATTATTGATACATTATTTTACAACAATGGTGAGGACTACTAAACAACTCTCCCTAGAACCTTCATTCCATACCCCGACTCGTACTCGCTATATTCTCGCCTCCTGAGAAGAAAAATGGAACAAAAAGGAAAAGGGTGAGCTCGACTAGCCCGATAAAGAATATTATGACTAAGATAATATACAACAAAATTATCGTTAGTCTTCAACGAGGAAAAAAATATAATAGAATACAATAGACAACAAGTTTTAAATCAATATTTGCGTGAAAAATAATAATTCATTAGAAGAGTTAAGTAGAGAATGCAAACTACTATCTTCTATGTATGAATTTTAAAGTTCATCGCTCTTTTTTATCCCCGTGTAACATCAATCAATATATATCCGGGATCAAATATTCATCCTTGCTTTACAAAGCCAAGGACATTCACCGATTGGTCATGTTCATCTAAACACTGTTCATCTTTGCACTACTGGGCCAAAGATATTCATCGAAATCATTCATCTTTTGCACTACGGGCCAAAGATATTCATCGAAATCATTCATCTTTGCACTACAAAGCCAAAGATATTCATCATAAATCATTCATCTTTTCACTACAGGGCCAAAGATATTCAATAATATCATCATTTAAGACCGAGGATGATGAAAAATATTTTTTAAAAGAAACGAATCCGATTGAATCAAAATGACAAGGATTAAGGATTAAGGATTCGTACTTTGTTTTATCCACGTCCAAAAATACCTCAAAATAATCATAGTGGTATAAAATTCAAGAATGATCAAAACATGGATACAATCAAAGCTAGTATCCACAATAGATATTTTGAGACGAAAAGAAAATTTTTATTTTTCGATGAATAGTCTTGATTCGTGAATAGTATCGTATCGTGAATAGTGTTGTATACGTGAATAGTAACTCTCACACAAAAAGTTCCAAATTTGATAAAAACTTCAGATCAATATTTCAAAGATAATGATATTGAAGAAATAATATCATTACTGAAAAAAATAATATCCCTTACCTCGAAGAAGATCGATCTTCTCACCGGAATCTTTGGATATAGGCTATAACTTGAACTTGCACCGTATAGCAATACTCAAAGTATACTCAAAATACTCACAAGAATACGCTCGATAATATAGAGAGAAAACTTGATTTACGGTGTGATTTTTAATTCTAACCTAAGCACCTTATTTATAGGAAAATGCTTAGAACACCAAAGCGAAAAATTTAATAAAATATTAATTTATATTAAAATTTTCCTACGCCCACTTAGAATTCTGATTTCAGCAACTTAACATGTGATTCATGAGGCTTACAAATGTAAAAAACGTTTTTGTTAATATAAATATTTAAAACTTCCAAAAATCAATTATTTGAAACTCAAGAACTTCAATAATTCATAATAAATATCCTTTTATCAAAAAATTCGAATCTCGCGAGTTTTTTTATAGGAAATTCAATTCTCTACAACTTTGCGGAAGAAAGTGTTTCCAAATTCCCAACAGAAATTGGCCGAAATCCACAAACGGGTGATTTTAGAGGCTATAATCAAATTTCGATCGATAAATGGGGTCCACATGAGCATGTTTAACATGTTTTAAACATTTATTGCAACAAAAATACTCTTCCTCCTCGTATACTCATATATCCTACATTCGTTGTAAAAATATCACCATTATTATATTATTAAAATATAATATTATATATATTTAAATGAATTATTTTATCAGAAAAAGATAAAATTTCAATTTTCAACAATTGTCGCATTAAAAATTTTCTCCATCTATATCCATATAAAATCAATATTTTTCTCATTATATGAATCAATAATTAATTACTCACAAATAATATTACAGAATCACAATATTGACAACCAGGCAGTTCCTAGGAAAGAGGGGGCTTTCCAATAAGAATTTCTCCTTACTGGAGCGCAATTAGGTGACCAAACCTCTCCTTAGACAGAACTTTCTAGACATTACCAATAATGTTATCTAATAATATTATTCAGATAATATGAATTATTGCTTCGATAATGAAAAATACTGTGTAATGACAATTATTGAAACAACAACAATATAAAATATCAACGCAACAATTATTGAACCAATAAAATCTTTGAATAAAGAATTCACAGTAACCATTATTGAGTAGTGCCTTCTTACGTAAGAGTCAATAATTGGTGCAATACCGTGTGTTACTGTGCAACAACGTGTATTATGTTTTAACCACCGGGTATTCCAACAGTGTAAACGGTAACAACTACGCCGTTATTTTTAAACAACTTATATTTGTCATTTTCTTCCTCCATATCGCTTTCCGTTATGGGGCCCACACATGGTCTGCTACCGTCATTGCGAATATTCCCCGACGATCGAATATTCCACGACCAAACGAATATTCCCCGACAACAATGAATATTTTATAACCACTTGCTTATTTTGAAATATTTGCGTATTTTACCCATTAATCACATCAACCCTTACTATTTTAAAATAATAATTAGAGGAAATTAAATTTCATTTATTAATTATTTGGGGTCTTACAACCTCCCCTCTTTATGAAATTTCGTCCTCGAAATTGACATACGTACCTGGTGTTTCGAAAAGGTGAGGATACCTCGCTTTCATTTCCGTTTCCAATTCCCAGGTCATTTCTTCTATAGCATGGTTCCTCCACAAGACTTTAACTTGTGGTATGACCTTCGTCGTAGGGACATGCTCCTTCCTATCCAAGATCTTGGCAGTACCTCCTCATACGTTAAGTCTTGGCTATCTCGTCCGGTTCTAACTCAATAACGTGGTTTGGGTCTTTCACATATTTACGAAATACGAGATATGTGAAACACATTATGAACACGAGACATACTCGGAGGTAACGCGAGTCTATAGGCTACATTACCTACTTTCGGTCAAGAATTTGAAATGGACCAATAAATGCGTGGATTGAGCTTTCCTCTCTTTCAAATCTTGTAACTCCTTCCATGGGCAACACGCAATAATACATGATCCCCTATACTAAATTCCACGTCCTTTCGATGAAGATCCGCATAACTCTTTTTGTCGATCCTGTGCTTTGTTTGTATATGTTGTCGAATCATTTGGATCTTTTCAAGAGTCATACATACTAACTTTCGGGTCCCAACAATGTTGCTTCACCCACCTCATCCCAACATATTGGAGCGACACTTTCGTCCATATAATGCTTCATATGGAGCCACACCTATACTTGCTTTTGATAATGCTTTGTTGTTGTAGGAGAATTCCACCAATGGTAAATACTTATCCCAAGCGCCTTTTTAAATCTAGGACACAGAGTCTTAATAAATCTTCAAGAGTTTGAATAGTCCTCTCTGATTGTCCGTCTGCTTTGAGGATGGTATCTTAAAATCTGAATCTTAAATCTGTACCCATAGCTTTTTGCAAGCTAACCCAAAATCTTGAAGTGAATCTTGGGTCACAATCCGAAACTATGGATCTTGGCATGCCATGCAATCTCACAATCTCATTTACGTACATTTGAGCAAGACGTTCAAGGAATAAGTCTCCGTGACGGCAAGAAATGAGCGACTTTGGTTAATCTATCAACAATAACCCAAATAGCATTTATGCCTTGAGAAACCGTGGGAAGTCCCGTAACGAAATCCATGGTAATGTGTTCCCACTTCCATTTCGGAATCTCAAGTGGTTGCAATGGTCCCTTAGGCACTTGATGCTCCGCCTTTACACGTTGACAAGTTAAACATGTTGAGATAAACTTTGCAATCTCTCTCTTCATATTGTTCCACCAAAATATATGTCGAAGATCACGATACATTCTAGTACTTCCAAGATGGATTGAAAATGGTGTATTGTGTGCCTCCATCATGATCTTGTAATTCAAATCAGAATCGTTAGGAACACAAAGTCTGGAGTGGACTTGAAGTATTCCTTCTTCATCAATTCTCGCTTCCGGAATAGCACCTTCTTCTACTTTCTTCTTCATATACGCATCGACTTGGTTGCGGTGGCTTGAGCAACCTTAAATTTTTCTATTAAAGTTGGCTCTGTCATATACTTGACATCATCGCTTTTCGTTCCTCGCATATGATCTTCTACTCAATGCGTCACCTACCACGTTTGCTTTTCGGGATGGTATTGAATAGTGTGGTCGTAGTCTTTCAATAGCTCAAGCCAACGTCATTTGCCGCATGTTGAGTTCTTTTTGAGTGAAGAAATATTTAAGGCTTTTATGGTGCGAATATATCTCCACTTTCTCCCCATATAGATAGTGCCTCCAGATCTTTAAGCGCGTAAACGATCACGCTAACTCTAGATCATGAGTAGGATAATTCCTCTCATATTCTTTAAGTTGTCATGAGGCATAGGCTATGACTTTCCCACGTTGCATGAGAACACATCCTAACCCTTTGCACGAAGCATCGGCAGAGATAACAAATCCATCCGAACCGGATGGTATTGTTAGAACAGTCTTAAAATAAGTCTCCTCTTAAGCTCTTGGAAACTCTTCTCGCATTCTTCGCTCCCAAACAAATTTTGTATCCTTCCGAGTTAATTGGGTTAATGGAGTAGCGATTCGAGAAAACCCTTCCACGAATCTCCGATAAATAACCACTAAGCCCAAAATGCTACGTGCTTGATCACAGAATTTGGTTGCTCCCAACTTTGTATTGCTTCAATCTTCGCAGGTCAACAGATACTCCATGTTTTGACACCACGTGCTCTAAGAATGCTACTTCCTCAAGCCGAACTTCGCATTTCTTCAACTTAGCATATAGCTTGTTTTCACGAAGCCTTTGGAGTACCGACTTCAAATGGTGCTCATGATCTTCACGGCTTTTGGAATATATGAGGATGTCATCAATAAAGACAACAACGAATTTATCCAAATATTCTTTGAATACTCGATTCATCATATCCATGAAAGCACAGGAGCATTAGTCAATCAAAAAGACATGACTAGGAATTCATAATGCCCGTCTTAGAGTTCTAAAGGCGGTCTTTGGAATATCCTCGCCTCTAATCTTCAAATGATGATATCCGAATCGAAGATCGATTTTTGAAAAGAATTGTGCTCCTTGGCCCCGGGTCAAACAAGTCATCAATACGAGGTGAGAGGATACCTATTCTTGATAGTGACATGGTTCAATTCCGATAGTCAATACAAAGTCGCATACTCCGTCTCTTTCTTCTTTACAAATAAAACAGAGCACCCCAAGGAGATGTACTAGATCTAATGAATGAAACCAATGTCCAACAACTCACGTAGTTGGACCTTTAAATCTGAAGTTCAATAGGAGCCATTCGATATGGGGTTTTAGAAATGGGCTTTGTACCGGGTTCAAGATCAATAAAGAATTCAACTTCACGTTACGGGGTAGACCAGAAGTTCTTCGTGAAATCGTCGGAAAGTCAATAACAACAGGAATATTATTCAAATTTGGCGTGTCCTTATTCAAATCCACAACATGGGCTAAGAAAGCTTGACATCCGTTTTTCAATAAGCGAATAGCTTTATGATTAGATATGATGATGATTGATTTTAATGGTTTAGTTGCTTGAATTAAATAACAACGAGTTGTTTAGGAATATGAAAGCTAACAACCTTACGAAAACAATCAATTTTGGCATGATGAGTAGTTAACCAATCAATCCCTAAAATCACATCAAAAGCAAGTATCTTTAAAGAGATAAGGTCAACGGGTAAGATAAGGGTGCCAACTTGGATTAGACAAGATTTATAAACGAAGGATGTGATGAAAGTTTCTCTAACGGAGTTTTCACAGATAGGTCAAAGTCTAATTTTTTCGAGTCAAATTTAAGCGTTGAGCACAAGTAGGAGGGATAAATGAATGGGTAGCACTTATCTAGTAAAGTATAAACTTCACAAGAATTTATAAATAGTTTACCCGTGATCACCTCGTTTGGGTTCCTCGCATTTTGACCGATCCACAACAAACGCTCTTCCAGAACCGTTGACTTTGACTTTTACGGACGATCTTTTGAGTCACCGTCCCCATTGAACTAGGTTTTTATTCTCTTATGCAATCTCGGCGATATGTCCTTCCTTTCCACAATTATAGCATACTCGAACTGTTGTGGGCGGTTTGGATGATATGTCCCTCTTTCCGCATTTATAGCATATGATGGGTGGTCGTTCTCCTCCCTTGGAACCGATTCTTCTTTCACTGCATCGTCTTCCTTCATATGGTCGTTGTTGAATCTCCTCTTTTTAAAATCTCCTCCTAACTCGCTTCTTCTATTTCATGGCCATGATTACCACCGGAGTGGTTACCATTTTTGTCCGTCTTTTTTCTTTCTCCACTGGTTATTGTTGTTTTGTTGACTGCTATCTCCGGTATGATCCTGATTGTGGTACCTCGGTTGACCGTACTCGTTATCTCGCTTTCTAACAATTGAGCCCTATTAACAACATCCTAATAAAGAGAAAATTTATGAGAGATGAGATCTTGGCGTATCTTAGGGTTTCAAACCTCTCGAAACATCCGCGTCATCGTTCCTCATTCTCCACCAAATGAGGTGCAAACTCGATAACTCTCTGCAACTTTGCCTCGTCTTCGAGACAAAATCATGTTGTTCTACGCTCCGATCTAATAAACTCCACTTCCTTCATATAACGAACACTTTCGTGAAAGTATTTGTCATTAAATAGTTTCTAAAACGCCTCCCAAGACATCTTTGAAGGGCCGATGGAGTACGCTTTCACTGAGACTCCACCAAGGAGTCGCCTTCGCCACTGGAACATAAAGGTGGCGAATGGAACCTTCTGTTCTCTGTGCATCCCAAGACATCGAATATCTTGGTAATTTGCTTGACCCATGTTTCTGCCATGATTTGATCTGGCTTTCCCTTAAATTCTGGTGGTCCCAACTCTTTGAATTGCTTGGCTGTGACAACCCGTGAATTGCTATCATTTCCACCTATGTTTTGAACACGAGTCTCCCTCGTCTGATTTTGCATGAACTACAAAAAGCTTCTAAATATCCCCTCGTTCATCATCTGCTCAGTGGTGTTGTTCACAGGAGGAACATTGCCAGCCTGTTGCACGTTCTCCTCGTTGGTGAGTACAGGCGTCTCCACGGTCTCATTTCCACTTTTAATATTCTCAGTCGACATTCTCAAATACTGTCATAAAACAAGGGTTAATTAAGCAAATCAATATATCACATAATGTCCTATTTGTGCGGTTTACGCATGAGCTGGTTCCATTCTTTATTATTCTGTTAGAATATCCTGTCTGTGCGGTTTACGCATAACCTAGTTCCATTCTTTATTATTCTGTTGAAAATAACCTGTCTATGCGGTCTATCGCATGCATGGTGAATTCTTCTGTTATTCCATTATTTATTATTCTGTTGGAATAACCTGTCTATGTGGATTATCGCATGCATGGTGAATGATCCTTTGTATTCATATGAATAATATTTTCATTCAGAAGGGGTTTTTGTCAAGGGCTGTTTCGTAATTTTTCTGACCCTCAAAAATTTTGAAAAAATTTGAAATGATAATTTGATGAGTTTTCTAGATTGTGTCCAAAAATGGCGATTTTTGGATGTATATATTAAGAGTTATGGATTTTATGAGAAAAGACTATTTTAAAAGTAAACCCTTATAACTCTTTGTGGTTAACTCCAAAATTGGTGAAATTTTTATTGGGAGTACATGTATATAACAGGAGTATACCCTGTAAATTTTGGAATTTTTGGACAAAAGTAAAATTTATGATAAATGTCTAAATATTCGGCAGTTTTGGCCATATAAAAAATAGTAAATGAATTTTAAAAATTTCGAGAAAAATATATGTTCAATATAGGACTATATTTTGCTAAATGCCAGAAAATAAATATTTTTGGGACTGATTTGGTATTTTTCATGAAAATGAACTAGTTATGAGTAAATGAATTAAATATGTTATGTGAAGTAACAAAATTAGAAAATAGGATTTTATGGCTTGGGAATCCTATATAGGGTATATGCAGATTTTTGATGAGGTATTTGATCATTAGTGATGAAATCTTATGAGTATGGTATTTTTGAATGATTAAATTCATTATTTGGTAAAGTGTGAACAATTGAAATAAATTGTTTATAAGTTTAAGAAGTGATTAAAATATTTTTATAATATTAATAATATTAGATTATGAGTTTATTAAGTGATTGATAATATTTGGATAAATTTAAAGTCTTTAATATTTATCCTTATTTTCGTTTGATTAATGCTTATATCATTGTCATCATCCCCATGCTTATATTGTGATGAAAGTCATCTTTGGCTTACGTACATAGATGGACTTGGTATAATTATGACCAGGGATTATTCGGTATAATCATGACCGTAATGTGACGAATGATGTGGTGAAAGTCCTCAGTGGCCTGAAGTACATTGATGGACAGTTTTTGGTATAATTATGACCAGGGATTATTCGGTATAGTCATGACCATTGATGATTTAATGAATATCCTTGGCCCGTAGTGCAGGGAAGATTCGATGATATGATTTATTTATTAATGCTAGAGTCTCGTGATAAAATTGATGAAAACATTTTAAATCATAGAAGATAGTAGATATCATACTCTACTTGACTCTTCTAATGGATTGCTTATTCTCACTGCAGATTAAACTTGATGTCTATTGTATTTTATCGCTTTAACATTGTTGAAGGCTAATGATAATTTATTTTGCATTATCTTAGTCATAATATTTCTTACTGGGCTAGTTCAGCTCACCCTTTCTTTCACTGTTCTCTTCAGGAAATGAGAATATAGCTGGGACGAATCGGGGAACGGATTGACGGTCCAAATGATAGCATTAGTAGTCCTCACTATTCTATGGAATAGTGTGATAATAATTATAATGAGGACTCCATTGAGTGTGGATATTGTCTAGATGACAATATTCTTGTTTAAACTCTCAGTTATGTTTTGTCGTATTTTACACGACTGTTGTATAATTAAGTTGTATTTGAATTTATACCATGTATTTGGCGACTCAAGATGGGTGATGTATACCTATTTTGAAGGCGTCATAGAATAGCACCTTCTTATACTTTCTTCCTCATACGCATCAGCTCCAGGTTTGTGGCTTTAGCAGCTTTAACTTTATCAATTAAAGTCGGTTCTACTCGTATATTCGCCATCATTATATGGGTCCATGGAGTCTTTAACTCTATCTCCATCCTTTGTAAGTCATATAAAATGGGCCTTTGTGTTGACAATAACGCACTCGTACCTGCATATGATCTTCTACTCAATGCATCAGCTACTACGTTCGCTTTACCAAGATGGTATTGAATGGTATGATCATAATCTTTCAACAGATCAAGCCAACGTCGTCGCCGCATGTTGAGCTCCTTTTGGGTGAAGAAATATTTAAGGCTTTTGTGATCCGTAAATATCTCCACTTTTTCCCCAAACAAGTAATGCCTCCCAATTTTAAGTGCGAAGACAACAACCGCCAACTCTAGATCATGAGTAAGATAATTCCTCTCATATTCTTTGAGTTGCCGAGAGGCATAGGCTATGACTTTCCCTTGTTGCATGAGAACACATCCTAACCCTTTGCCCAAAGCCTCACTGTAGATGACAAATCCCTCCGAGCCAGATGGTATTGTCAGAACATGTGCTGAAATGAGTCTCCTCTTGAGTTCTTGAAAACTCTTTTCACAATCCTCGCTCCAACTGAATTTTTTATCTTTCCGAGTCAGCTGAGTTAATGGAGTAGCGATTCGAGAAAATCCTTCTACGAATCTCCGATAATAACCAGCTAAACCGAGAAAGCTGCATACTTCGGTCACTGATTTAGGTTGCTCCAAGCTTTGAATTTCTTCAATCTTTGTCGGGTAAACAGATATTCCATTACTTGATACTACGTGCCTAAGGAATACTACTTCCTCAAGCCAGAACTCGCATTTCTTCAACTTGGCATAAAGCTTATTTTCACAAAGCTTTTGGAGTATCAGCCTCAAGTGTTGCTCATGATCTTCACGGCTTTTGGAGTAAATGAAGATGTCATCAATAAAGACAACCACAAAATGATCCAAATATTCCTTGAATACTCGGTTCATCATATCCATGAAGGCAGCAGGAGCATTAGTCAATCCAAAAGACATGACTAGGAATTCGTAATGCCCGTACCGAGTTCTGAAAGCCGTCTTTGGAATGTCATCGGTTTTAATCTTTAACTGATGATATCCGGAACGAAGGTCAATCTTTGAAAAGAATTTGACACCTTGTAATTGGTCAAACAAATCATCAATACGAGGCAACGGGTACCTATTTTTGATGGTGACATGGTTCAACTCTCGATAATCAATACAAAGTCGCATACTCCCATCTTTCTTCTTCACGAATAGAATAGGAGCACCCCAAGGAGAATTACTAGGACGAATGAAACCAATGTCTAACAATTCCTATAGTTGGGTCTTTAACTCCTGAAGTTGAATAGGAGTCATTCGATATGGGCTTTGGAAATGGGTTTTGTACCGGGTTCAAGGTCGATACAAAATTCAATTTCACACTCTGGGGTAGGCCAGGAAGTTCTTCAGGGAATACGTCAGGAAATTTATTAACAATAAAAATATCATTCAAAACTAACGTATTTTTTGTTTAAATTAAATGACATGAGCTAAGAAAGCTTGACATCCATTTTTCAATAAACGAATAGCTTTATGGCTTGAGATGACAGTGATTGATTTTAATGGTTTTGTTGCTTGAATTCGCATAATAGGTTGGTTAGGAATATGAAAGCTAAAAACCTTACGAAAATAATCAATTTTTGCATGATGAGTAGTTAACCAATCAATCCCTAGAATTACATCAAATGCAAATATTTTCAATGAAATAAGATCGACAGGTAATGTGAGGGTACCGATTTAAACCAAACAAGACTTATAAACAGTGGATGTAAAAAACGTTTCTCCCAACGGAGTTTTAACAGATAAGTCAAAGTCTAATTTTTCTGGAGTTAAATTTAAATGTTGAGTGCAAGTAGGAGAAATAAAAGAATGGGTAGAACCGGTATCAAATAAGGTATAAACTTCGCTAGAGTTTAAGATAAGCTTACCCGTGATGACCTCGTTTGGGTTCCTTGCTTTCTGAGAGGTCATGACAAACGCACTCCCTTGAACTACTGGTTTTGACTTTTTTGGAACGGCCCTTGATGCCTACATCCCATCTGGACTTGGCTTCCCTGAACGACAAAATCGATCAAGGTTGTGACGCCCCCAAAATAGGTCCAATCCATCCAACCTATTCTGAGTCGCCAAATACATGGTACAGAAAACAACTACAACTTTTTTACTACAATTGTCGTGCAAAATACAACAACACATATACTATGAGTTTTAATACCAACTGTGACTCATGTCCCAACTATGGACAGTACCTTACATTGATACGTTATATAAAGGTACAGTCAATAACTGTTTTAAAAATTAAAATCTTTGGGCAGTGCTCAAGGAAACCTTCGTACATAGGAGGCCATGAATCTAAGTTATGATAGATATCATATGTCCTGAGAATTATCCTTGGCTGATCCAATAGACCCCAAAGAAAAATGAGAAGATTACTATCATGTTCCTTCCAATGGTGAGTCTTCTCTTGACATATAACTATCTCTACCATCTGCGATTGAACATTATGTTTCAAACCAAACTCCAAGATCATATAGGTAGTACTCAGAGATATACTCGAAAGAAGTGGATGTGCACAACCTCGTCTTATGATAACTCGAGTTTGTATGTCATTAGACATCTTGTATGATAATGACAAAACACCCTTCCAAAGTTGGGTTACGCCTCACCCTATTCGGTTCACCAAAATTAAATATCAAATGACGATACAATACGACACACTTATCTAAAGTTCTTAATAAAATTATTTCCATACCATAGTTGCAGCAGAACGAGCAATCCATTAGAAGAGTCAAATAGACCATAATGTCTATTATCTTCTCTATGTTAAAAGTCCACCAACAATGTTTTATCCTCAGTAACATCAATCAATGGCCTCACATCACAATCATATGAATAACTCATAATCATATTTGTGGTTCCAAATTCCTTTTCTCATCCAGGACGAAGATAATTTACATCACATGTCTTTACCTGAAACATCAAAGATCATGGTTATACCAAATCACAGTTCATGTTCATAATCATACTAATAAGTTCATCTTTGCACCTACGGGCCAAAGATATTCAATAACAGTTCATCTTTGCACTACATGCCAAAGATAATCAGCAACAGGTCATCTTTGCACTATGGGCCAAAGATATTCATCAATAATTCTTCTTTGCACTACAGGCCAAAGATATTTAACAACAGTCATCTTTTGCACTACTAAGCAAAGATATTCATATCTCAAAGAAATATATAATTATTTCAGAATTTATATAAACAATAATTATAACCATGTTGATTAATTCACCTTTGCACTTAAGCTAAAGATAATCGTTTATAAATTCAATAGTCATGATCATACTAGTCAACAATTCATCTTTGCACTACTGGCCAAAGAGAACCCATAGTCACGATCATACCAATAATCTACTCATCTTTACACTTAAGTCAAAGAGAAATTTCATCATCTAATTATACAAATGTTATATATGATAATAAAATATATATGATCAACAACCGCATTTAATTTCAAGAATAAGATGCATAAATCAATGATTTCATAACACCTTAATCCAAATGTTATAAATCACTTAATAATCTCATAATAATCTATTATTATTATTACCACAATATCTTAATCATTTCTTAAACTTATAAACTATTTATTTTAATTGTTTATACTTTACTAATTAATGCATTTAATCATCCTAAAATGTCAAACTCATAAAATTTCATCACCAATAACCAAAACCCTCATCAAAAATCTGCATATACCTTATATAGGATTTTCAAGCCATAAAATCCTATTTTCCACTTTTCTTACTTCACATAACACATTTAATTCATCTATTCATAACTAGTTTATTTTCATGAAAAATACCAAATCAGTACAAACAAATTTTCTTTTCTGGGATTTAGCATAACATAGTCCCATATTGAACATATATTTTTCTCAGAATTTTTAAAATTTATTTACTATTTTTCATATGGCCAAAACTGCCAAATATTTAGATATTTATCATAAATTGTACTTTTATCCAAAAATTCCGAAATTTATAGGGTATACTGATATTATATAAATGTACTCCCAATAAAAATTTCATCAATTTTGGAGTTAACCACAAGGAGTTATAAGGGTTTACTTTTAAAATAGTATTTTCCCATAAAATTCATAACTCCTAATCTATACATCCAAAAATAGTCATTTTTGAACACAATCTAGAAAACTCATCAAATTATCATTTTAAATTTTTCCAAAATTTTTGAAGGTCGGAAAAATTACGAAACTGAAAAACATAATAACCCATACAATCCCTTACAAATGTAATGACAATATCCCTTACCTCAAAAGAACAGTACTTCTGACTGGAATGTCGGCTATAACGCTGAACGAACTTGCACCGTATAGCAACACTCAAAGTATCAAAATACTCACAAGAATATGCTCGATAATATAGAGAGAGAAGATTTCAATTTCTGGTGTGATTTTAAATTTTAACCTAAGCACCTTATTTATAGGAAAATTCTTAGAACACCAAAGTAGAAAATTTAATAAAATATTAATATATTTATTTTATTTTCCTACGCACACCTTGCCATCTGATTTCAGCAACTAACACATGCAAGTGGGGCCCACCAAAAATGAAAAATATGTTTTTATCATTTAATGCAACAAAATCAATTCAGACCCAATATTCTGGAACTTCAATAATTCATAATAAATAGCCTTTTTACCATAAAAATTTAAATCTTACGTCTGCTTCCATAGGAAATTTAATTCTCTACAACTTTGCGAGAAAGTTTTTCCAAATCCCAAACAAAAATTGACCAAAATCCACATACTGGCATTTTACAAGCTATAATCAAATTTCAAATCAAAAATTGTGTCCACCAACATGTTTAACATGTGTGACACCCCAAAACAAGTATACATCACCCATTACGAGTTGTCAATACACGTGCATGTAAACAACTACAACTTTATTATTACAATAGTAAAACTGTGAGTTTAAATATAGATATTGCCATCTGCATAATATCCACATACAAATAAATTCTCATCATAATTATTGATACATTATTTTACAACAATGGTGAGGACTACTAAACAACTCTCCCTAGAACCTTCATTCCATTACCCAGGCTAAATACTCGCTATATTCTCGCCTCCACGAGAAGAAAAATGGAACAAAAAGGAAAAGGGTGAGCTCGACTAGCCCGATAAAAGAATATTATGACTAAGATAATATACAACAAAATTATCGTTAGTCTTCAACAGAAAAAAAATATAATAGAATACAATAGACAACAAGTTTTAAATCAATATTTGCGTGAAATAATAATTCATTAGAAGAGTTAAGTAGAGAATGCAAACTACTATCTTCTATGTATGAATTTTAAAGTTCATCGCCTATTTTATCCTGTAACATCAATCAATATATATCTGGGATCAAATATTCATCCTTGCACTACTGAAAGAAGGACATTCACCATTGGTCATGTTCATCTAAACACTGCTCATCTTTTGCACTACGGCCAAAGATATTCATCGAAATCATTCATCTTTGCTACTGGGCCAAAGATATTCATCGAAATCATTCATCTTTGCACTAAAGGCCAAAGATATTCATCATAAATCATTCATCTTTTCACTACAGCCAAAAGATATTCAATAATATCATCATTTAAGACCGAGGATGATGAAAATATTTTTTTTAAAGAAACGAATCCGGTGAATCAAAATGACAAGGATTAAGGATTAAGGATTAAGTACTTTGTTTTATCCACGTCCAAAAATACCTCAAAAAATAATCATAGTGGTGTAAAATTCAAGAATGATCAAAACATGGATACAATCAAAGCTAGTATCCACAATAGATATTTTGACGAAAAAGAAAATTTTTATTTTTAGATGAATAGTCTTAGTATTCGTGAATAATATCGTATCGTGAATAGTGTTGTATCGTGAATAGTAACTCAGACACCAAAAGTTCCAAATTTGATAAAAACTTGGATCAATATTTGAAATATATGATATTGAAGAAATAATATCATTCTGAAAAAAAATAATATCCCTTACCTCGAAAAGATCGATCTTTCCGACCGGAATCTTTTGGATATAGGCTATAACTTGAACTTGCAATCGTATAGCAATACTCTAAGTATACTCAAAATACTCACAAGAATACGCTTCGATAATATAGAGAGAGAAAACTTGATTTACGGTGTGATTTTAATTCTAACCTAAGTACCTATTTATAGGAAAATGCTTAGAACACAAAGGTAAAATTTAATAAAATATTAATTTATATTAAAATTTTCCTACGCCCACTTAGACTTCTGATTTCAGCAACTTAACATGTGATTCATGAGGCTTACAAATGTAAAAAAACGTTTTTGTTAATATAAATATTTAAAACTTCCAAAAATCAATTATTTCGGAACTCCGGAACTTCAATAATTCATAATAAATATCCCTTTTATCAAAAAATTCAAATCTCGCGAGTTTTTATAGGAAATTCAATTCTCTACAACTTTACAGAAGAAAGTTTTTCCAAATTCCCAACAGAAATTGACCGAAATCCACAAACGGGTGATTTTAGAGGCTATAATCAAATTTCAGTCAATAAATGGGGTCCACCGACATGTTTAACATGTTTTAAACATTTATTGCAACAAAAATACTCTTCCTCCTCGTATACTCATATATCCCACATTCGTTGTAAAAATATCACCATTATTATATTATTAAAATATAATATTATATATATTTAAATGAATTATTTTATCAGAAAAAGATAAAATTTCAATTTTCAACAATTATCGCATTAAAAATTTTCGCCATCTATATCCACATAAAATCAATATTTTTCTCATCATATGAATCAATAATTAATTACTCACAAATAATATTACAGAATCACAATATTGACAACCGAGGAGATTCCGGGAAGAGGGGCTTTCCAATAAGAATTTCTCCTTCTTTGGAGCGCAATTAGGTGACCAAACCTCTCCTTAGATGAACTTTCTAGACATTGCCAATAATGTTATCTAATAATATTATTCGGATAATATGAATTATTGCTTCGATAATGAAAAATACTGTGTAATGACAATTATTGAAAACAACGATATATAAAATATCAACGAACAATTATTGAACCAATAAAATCTTGAGCGATGAATTCGTGAACCATTATTGAGTAGTGCCTTCTTCACGTAAGAGTCAATAATTGGTGCAATACTGAGTGCTCTTCTTGTGCAACAACGCGTATTATGTTTTAACCACGGGTATTCCAACGATTATAAACCAGAATAACTACGCCTGATTATTTTTAAACAACTTATATTTGTCGCTTTCTTCCTCCAATCGCTTTAGCTTATGGGGCCACACATGGTCACTTACATTGTAAATACGAATATTCCCAAAAGATCGAATATTCCACGACCAAACGAATATTCCCCGACAACAATGAATATTTTATAACCACTTGCTTATTTTGAAATATTTGCGTATTTTACCCATAACTATCCACATTAATCACATCAACCCTTACTATTTCAAAATAATAATTAGAAAATTAAATTTCATTTATTAATTATTTGGGGTCTTACAACATGTGTTTAGCATTTATAGTAACAAAAATACTCTTCTTCCTCATTTATTCATATATCACACATTCATTGTAAAAATATCACCATTATTATATTATTAAAATATAATAATATATTTAAATAATTATTTTATCGAGAAAGATAAAATATCAACTTTCAACAATTATCACATTAAAAAATTTCTCCATTTATATCTACATAAAATGAATATTTTCCTTATCATATAAATTAATAATTAATTATTCACAAATAATATTACAGAATCACAATAATGACAACCAGGCAGTTTCCAGGAAAGAGGGGGCTTTTCAATAAGAATTTCTCTTTACTGGCGCGCAATTAGGTGACCAAGCCTCTCCTTAGACAGAACTTTCTAGACATTGCCAATAATGTTATCTAATAATATTATTAAAATAATATGAATTATTGATCTGATAATGGGAAATCTTCGTCTTGTGACAATTATTAAAACAACAATAATATAAAATATCAACGCAATAATTATTGAACCAATAAAATAAAATATTGAACAGTAATTACTGTAACAATTATTAAGTAGTGCCTTCTTACGTAAAAAAAATTATCATGCTTCGTGAATAGTACTCATGAATAGTAACTCATGAATAGTAACTAATGAATAGTAACTCGTGAATAGTACTACTCATGATAGTAACTATAAGAAAAATTGAATACTTTTATTTCATAAAATTCGGGGTCTTACAATCTCCCCTCCTTATAAAATTTTATCCCCGAAATTTACGTACTTGGTATTTCGAAGAGTTGAGAATACCTTGCTTTCATTTTAGATTCCATCTTCCCTGTCATCATGAATTCTCCATTTCTCATCTCCTGTATTTCAGATATCATTCTAGAATACAACTTCAAAATAAAGGTTAATTGACATATCACAGTTTGTCAACTTAAGTAAGAAAATTCAGCTTCGGTAGGACATACATTAGCGAAGGATATTACTCATCTCTCCCTTCCTAGTTCTAATCCCGGATCTCCGCCAAATATCATATCCCTAAGCTCTGATACCAACTGTGATGCCCCCAAAATAGGTTCAATCCATCCAACCTATTCTGAGTTGCCAAAAACATGGTACAGAAAATAACTACAACTTTATTACTATAATTGTCGTGCAAAATACAACAACACATATACTATGAGTTTTAATACCAACTGTAACTCATGTCCCAACTATGGACAGTACCTCACATTGATACGTTACGTAAAGGTACAGTCAATAACTGTTTTAAAAATTAAAATCTTTGGGAAGTGCTCAAGGAAACCTTCGTACATAGGAGGCCATGAATCTAAGTTATGATGGATATCATATGTCCAAAGAATTATCCTTGGTTGATGAAATAGACCCCAAAGAAAAACGAGAAGATTACTATCATGTTCCTTCCAATGGTGAGTCTTCTCTTGACATATAACTATCTCCACCGTCTGCGATTGAACATTATGTTTCAACCAAACTCCAAGATCATATAGGTAGTGCTCGTAGATATACTCAGCAAGTGGATGTGCACAACCCTGTCTTATGATAACTCGAGTTTGTATGTCATTAGACATCTTGTATAATAGTGACAAAACACCCTTCCAAAGTTGGGTTCGCCTCACCATATTCGGTTCACCAAAAATAAATATCAAATGACGTATACAATACGACACACTTATCTAAAGTTCTCAATAAAATTATTTCCATACTATTTAGGGAGAACCTCAATAGCTATAGACCACAGTTCTATTTCCCTGTTACCCCCGCTCGACCCAGCTACACTCTTGTTACCTGGAAGGAATTGTGAAGTAAAAGAGTGAGCACAAATAGCCCAGTAAAGAATATCATAACTAAAGATAATTAAATTATCAATAGCCTTCGTCAGAAATAAATCAGAGATTTAGAACATATGGTAGATGATAAAACTTTTCATCCATAGTTGCAACGGAACGAGCAATCCATTAGAAGAGTCAAATAGACCATAATGTCTATTATCTTCTCTATGTTAAAAGTCCACCAACAATATTTTATCCCTGTAACATCAATCAACAGTTCTTGTCCACAATCATATGAATAACTCATAATCATATTTGTGGTTCCAAATTCCTTTTCTCATCCAAGACGAAGATAATTTACATCACCTGTCTTTACCTGAAACATCAAAGATCATGGTTATACCAAATCACAGTTCATGTTCATAATCATACCAATAAGTTCATCTTTGCACTACGGGCCAAAGATATTCAATAACAGTTCATCTTTGCACTATATGCCAAAGATATTCAGCAATAGGTCATCTTTGCACTATGGGCCAAAGATATTCATCAATAATTCTTCTTTGCACTACAGGCCAAAGATATTTAACAACAAGTCATTTTTGCACTACGGGCCAAAGATATTCATATCTCAAAGAAACATATAATCATTTCAGAATTTATATAAACATATAACCATGTTGATCAATTCACCTTTGCACTTAAGCTAAATATAATCGTTTATAAATTCAATGGTCATGATCATACCAGTCAACAATTCATCTTTGCACTACTGGCCAAAGAGAACCCATAGTCACGATCATACCAATAATCTACCCATCTTTACACTTAAGTCAAAGAGAAATTTCATCATCGGAATTATACAAATGTTATATATGATATAAAAATAATATGATCAGCAACTGCATTTAATTTCAAGAATAAGATGCATAAATCAATGATTTCATAACACCTTAATCCAAATGTTATAAATCACTTAATAATCTCATAATCTAATATTATTAATATTATCACAATATCTTAATCATTTCTTAAACTTATAAACCATTTATTTTAATTGTTTATACTTTACTAATTAATGCATTTAATCATCCTAAAATGTCAAACTCATAAAATTTCATCACCAATAACCAAAACCCTCATCAAAAATCTGCATATACCTTATATAGGATTTCCAAGCCATAAAATCCTATTTTCCACTTTTCTTACTTCACATAACACATTTAATTCATTTATTCATAACTAGTTTACTTTCATGAAAAATACCAAATTAGTACAAATAAATTTTCTTTTCTGGGATTTAGCATAATATAGTCCCATATTGAACATATATTTTTCTCGAAATTTTTAAAATTTATTTACTATTTTTCATATGGCCAAAACTGCCGAATATTTAGATATTTATCATAAATTGCACTTTTATCCAAAAATTCCGAAATTTATAGGGTATACTGATATTATATAGATGTACTCCCAATAAAAATTTCATCAATTTTGGAGTTAACCACAAGGAGTTATAAGGGTTTACTTTTAAAATAGTATTTTCCTATAAAATTCATAACTCCTAATCTATACATCCAAAAATCGCCATTTTTGAACACAATCTAGAAAACTCATCAAATTATCATTTTAATTTTTCCAGAATTTTTGAAGTTTGGAAAAATTACGAAACTGAAAAATATAATAACCCTTACAATCCCTTATAAATGTAATGACAATATCCCTTACCTCAAAAGAACAGTACTTCTAACTGGAATATCGGCTATAACTGTAAGACCCCAAATAATTAATAAATGAAATTTAATTTCCTCTAATTATTATTTTAAAATAGTAAGGGTTGATGTGATTAATGTGGATAGTTATGGGTAAAATACGCAAATATTTCAAAATAAGCAAGTGGTTATAAAATATTCATTGTTGGGGGCATCACAGTTGGTATCAGAGCTTAGGGATATGATCTTTGGCGGAGATCCGGGATTAGAACTAGGAAGGGAGAGATGAGTAATATCCTTCGCTAATGTATGTCCTACCGAAGCTGAATTTTCTTACTTAAGTTGACAAACTGTGATATGTCAATTAACCTTTATTTTGAAGTTGTATTCTAGAATGATATCTGAAATACAGGAGATGAGAAATGGAGAATTCATGATGACAGGGAAGATGGAATCTAAAATGAAAGCAAGGTATTCTCAACTCTTCGAAATACCAAGTACGTAAATTTCGGGGATAAAATTTTATAAGGAGGGGAGATTGTAAGACCCCGAATTTTATGAAATAAAAGTATTCAATTTTTCTTATAGTTACTATCGTGAGTAGTACTATTCACGAGTTACTATTCATTAGTTACTATTCATGAGTACTATTCACGAAGCATGATAATTTTTTTTACGTAAGAAGGCACTACTTAATAATTGTTACAGTAATTACTGTTCAATATTTTATTTTATTGGTTCAATAATTATTGTGTTGATATTTTATATTATTGTTGTTTTAATAATTGTCACGGCACAGTATTTCCCATTATCAGATCAATAATTCATATTATTTTAATAATATTATTAGATAACATTATTGGCAATGTCTAGAAAGTTCTGTCTAAGGAGAGGCTTGGTCACCTAATTGCGCGCCAGTAAAGAGAAATTCTTATTGAAAAGCCCCCTCTTTCCTGGAAACTGCCTGGTTGTCTTTATTGTGATTCTGTAATATTATTTGTGAATAATTAATTATTAATTTATATGATAAGGAAAATATTCATTTTATGTAGATATAAATGGAGAAATTTTTTAATGTGATAATTGTTGAAAGTTGATATTTTATCTTTTCTGATAAAATAATTTATTTAAATATATTATTATATTTTAATAATATAATAATGGTGATATTTTTACAATGAATGTGTGATATATGAATAAATGAGGAAGAAGAGTATTTTTGTTACTATAAATGCTAAACACATGTTGTAAGACCCCAAATAATTAATAAATGAAATTTAATTTTCTCTAATTATTATTTTGAAATAGTAAGGGTTGATGTGATTAATGTGGATAGTTATGGGTAAAATACGCAAATATTTCAAAATAAGCAAGTGGTTATAAAATATTCATTGTTGTCGAGGAATATTCGTTTGGTCGTGGAATATTAAATCGTTTGGGGAATATTCGCATTTACTGCCAAGCAGACCATGTGTGGGCCCATAACTGAAAGCGATTGGAGGAAAAAAACGACAAATATAAGTTGTTTAAAAATAACTACAGTAGTTGTTACTAGCTTTACATTTGTTGGAATACCCGGTGGTTAAAACATAATACGCATTGTTGCACAAGAAGATTACCAGATTGCACCAATTATTGACTCTTACGTAAGAAGGCACTACTCAATAATGGTTACGTAATTACTGCTCAAAGATTTTATTGGTTCAATAATTGTTGCGTTGATATTTTATATTGCTGTTGTTTCAATAATTGTCATTACACAGTATTTTTCATTATCGAAGCAATAATTCATATTATCTGAATAATATTATTAGATAAAATTATTGACAATGTCTATAAAGTTCTGTCTAAGGAGAAGTTTGGTCACCTAATTGCACGCCAGTAAAGAGAAATTCTTATTGGAAAGCTCCCTCTTTCCTAGGAACTGCCTAGTTGACAATATTGTGATTCTGTAATATTATTTGTGAGTAATTAATTATTGATTCATATGATGAGAAAAATATTAATTTTATGTGGATATAGATGGAGAAAATTTTTAATGCGACAATTGTTGAAAATTGAAATTTTATCTTTTTCTGATAAAATAATTCATTTAAATATATATAATATTATATTTTAATAATATAATAATGGTGATATTTTTACAACGAATGTGGAATATATGAGTATACGAAGAGGAAGAGTATTTTTGTTGCAATAAATATTTAAAACATGTTAAACATGTCGGTGGACCCCATTTATTGACTGAAATTTGATTATAGCCTCTAAAATCACCCGTTTGTGGATTTCGGTCAATTTCTGTTGGGAATTTGGAAAACCTTTCTTCCGCAAAGTTGTAGAGAATTGAATTTCCTATAAAAACCGCCATGATTCAATTTTTGATAAAAGGATATTTATTATGAATTATTGAAGTTAGGAGTTCAAATAATTGATTTTTGGAAGTTTTAAATATTTATATTAACAAAACGTTTTTTTACATTTGTAAGCCTCATGAATCACATGTTAATTTGCTGAAATCGAAAGTCTAAGTGGGCGTGGAAAATTTTAATATAAATTAATATTTTATTAAATTTTCTCGCTTTGAATTCTAAGCATTTTCTTATAAATAGGTGCTTAGGTTAGAATTAAAAATCACACCGTAAAGTTTTCTCTCTATATTATCGAGCGTATTCTTGTGAGTATTTTGAGTATACTTTGAGTATTGCTATACGGTGCAAGTTCAAGTTATAGCCTATATCCAGTATTCCAGTGAGAAGTACTGATCTTTCGAGGTAAGGGATATTATTTTTTTTCGTAATGATATTATTTCTTCAATATCATTATCTTTGAAATATTGATCCAAAGTTTTTATCAAATTTGGAACTTTTGGTGTCTGAGTTACTATTCACGATATGGCACTATTCACGATACTGTCTTAATCACGAATACTAAGACTATTCATCGAAAAATGAAATTTTTTCTTTTCGTCCAAAATATCTATTGTGGATACTAGCTTTGATTGTATCCATGTTTTGATCATTCTTGAATTTTACACCACTATGATTATTTTTGAGGTATTTTTGGACGTGGATAAAACAAAGTACGAATCCTTAATCCTTAATCCTTGTAATTTTGATTCACCGGATTCGTTTCTTTAAAAAAATATTTTCATCATCCTCACCTTAAATGATGATATTATTGAATATCTTTGGCTTTGTAGTGCAAAGATGAATGATTTATGATGAATATCTTTGGCCCAGTAGTGCAAAGATGAATGATTTCGATGAATATCTTTGGCCCGTAGTGCAAAGATGAATGATTTCGATGAATATCTTTGGCCGTAGTAGTGCAAAGATGAACAGTGTTTAGATGAACATGACCAATCGTGAATGTCCTCGGCCTCAGTAGTGCAAGGATGAATATTTGATCCCGTATATATATTGATTGATGTTACAGGGGAAAAAATAGATTTGAACTTTAAAATTCATACATGAAGATAGTAGTTTGCATTCTCTACTTAACTCTTCTAATGAATTATTATTTCATTAGAATATTGATTTAAAACTTGTTGTCTATTGTTTTCTATTAAATTTTTCCCCCGTTGAAGACTAACGATAATTTTGTTGTATATTATCTTAGTCATAATATTCTTTATCGGCTAGTCGAGCTCACCCTTTTCCTTTTGTTCCATTTTTCTTCTCGTGAGGCGAGAATATAAATGTAGTACGTAGCCTGGGAATGGAATGAAGGTTCTAGGAGAATTGTTTAGTAGTCCTCACCATTGTTGTAAAATAATGTATCAATAATTATGATGAGGATTTATTTATATGTGGATATTGTCTAGATGGCAATATCTCGTATTTAAACTCACAGCTTTACTATTGTAATAATAAAGTTGTAGTTGTTTCGCACTGTGTATTGACAACTCGTAATGGGTGATGTATACCGCTTTGGGGGTGTCACACATTGGTATCAAAGCTTAGGGATATGATCTCTGGCGGAGATCGGGGAATAGAACTAGGAGGGAGAGACGAGTAAATCCTTCGCTAGTGTGTCCTACCTAAGCTTATTTGTTAGTTGGTCAAGATATAAGGACATTATGTGATATATTGATTTGCTTAATTAACCCTTGTTTTATGACAAGATTTGAGAATGTCGATCGAGAATATTAATGATGGAAATGAGACCGTGGAGACGCTTTGTACTCACCAACGAGGAGAACGTGCAACAGTGTGTGGCAATGTTCCTCGTGTGAACAACACCAATGAAAGCATGATGAACGAGGGATATTTAGAAGCTTTTTGCGCTTCATGCAAAATCGATTTGAGGAGACTCGTGTTCAAAACATAGGAGGAAATGATAGCAATTCACGGGTTGTCACAAATGAAGCGCTTCAAAGAGTTGGGACCACCAGAATTTAAGGGAAAGCCAGATCCGATCATGGCGTAAACATGGGTCAAGAAAATTACCAAGATATTCGATGTCTTGGGATGCACAGAGAACAGAAGGTTCCATTCGCCACCTTTATGTTCCGTGGCGAGCGCGACTCACTGGTGGGAGTCCATGAAGCGTACCCATCCAAATTACTCGGCTCAAAGATGTCTTGGGAGACATTTCAGAAACTATTTAATGACAAATACTTTCCCGAAAGTGTTCGGTATATATGAAGGAAGTGGAGTTTATTAGATGGAGCGAACAACATGATTGTCTCAATGACGAGGTGAAGTTTGCGAGTTATCTAGGTTTGCACCTCATTTGGTGGAGAATGAGGAACGATGACGCGGATGTTTCGAGAGGTTTGAAACCCAAGATACGCCAAGATCTCATCTCTCATAAATTTTCTCTTTATTCAGATGTTGTTAATAGGGCTCAATTGTTAGAGCGAGATAACGAGTACTGCAGTTAACCGAGGTACCACAATCGAGGATCATCCCAGGAGATAGCGATCAACAAAACAACAATAACCAAAGGAGAAAGAAAAGACTCGGACAAAAATAGTAACCACTTCCGTGGTAATCATGGCCATGAAAATAGAAGAAGCGAGTTAGGAGGAGATTTTAAAAAGAGGAGATTCAACAACGACCATGTGAAGACGATAGTGCCAAAGAAGAATCGGTTCTAAGGAGGAGAAACGACCACCCATTATATGCTATAAATGCGGGAAAGAGGGACATATCGGTCAAAGCGCCCTGTCAACAGTATGTATGCTATAATTGTAGAAAGGAAGGACATATCGCTCGAGATTGCACGATGGCGAAACCTAGTTCGTGAGGACGGTGACTCAAAAGATCGTCCCCGAAAAGTCAAAGTCAATCGTTTTCGGAAGGCGTTTGTTGTGATCGGTCAAAATGCGAGGAACCCAAACGAGGTGATCACGGGTAAGCTATTTATAAATTCTTGTGAAGTTTATACTTTACTAGATACCGGTCTTTACCCATTCATTTATCTCTCCTATTTGTGCTTAACGCTTAAATTTGACTCCGTAAAAATTAGACTTTGACCTATCTGTGGAAACTCCGTTAGGAGAAACTTTCATCACATCCACTGTTTATAAATCTTGTCTAATCCAAGTTGGCACCCTTATCTTACCTGTTGACCTTATATCTCTTTAAAGATACTTGCTTTTGATGTGATTTTAGGGATTGATCGGTTAACTACTCATCATGCCAAAATTGATTGTTTTCGTAAGGTTGTTAGCTTTCATATTCCTAAACAACCTGTTGTACGAATTCAAGCAACTAAACCATTAAAATCAATCACTGTCATATCTAATCATAAAGCTATTCGTTTATTAAAAAACGGATGTCAAGCTTTCTTAGCCCATGTTGTGGATTTGAATAAGGACACGTCAAATTTGAATAATATTCCTATTGTTATTGACTTTCCTGACGTATTTCCTGAAGAACTTCCCGGTCTACCCCCAGAACGTGAAGTTGAATTCTTTATTGATCTTGAACCTGGTACAAAGCCCATTTTTAAAACCCCATATCGAATGGCTCCTATTGAACTTCAGGAGTTAAAGGTCCAACTACAGGAGTTGTTGGACATTGGTTTCATTCGCCCCAAGTACATCTCCTTGGGTGCTCCTGCTTTTATTTGTAAAGAAGAAAGACGGAGTATGCGACTTTGTATTGACTATCGAGAATTGAACCATGTCACTATCAAGAATAGGTATCCTCTACCTCGTATTGATGACTTGTTTGACCATTTGCAAGGAGCACAATTCTTTTTTCAAAAATCGATCTTCGCTCGGATATCATCATTGAAGATTAGAATCGAGGATATTCCAAAGACCCGCTTTTAGAACTCGAATAGACGGCATTATGAATTCCTAGTCATGTCTTTTAGATTGACTAATGCTCCTGCGACTTTCATGGATATGATGAATCAAGTATTCAAAGAATATTTGGATAAATTCGTTGTTGTCTTTATTGATGACATCCTCATATATTCCAAAAGCCGTGAAGATCATGAGCACTATTTGAAGCTGGTACTCCAAAGGCTTCGTAGCTATATGCTAAGTTGAAGAAATACGAATTCTGGCTTGAGGAAGTAGCATTCCTTGGGCACGTGGTGTCAAAACATGGAGTATCATTGACCCGGCGAAGATTGAAGCAATACAAAGTTAGAGCAACCAAGTCGGTGGATCAAGTACGTAGCTTTTTGGCTTAAATTGGTTATTATCGGAGATTCATGGAAGGGTTTTCTCGAATCGCTACTCCATTAACCCAAATTTAACTCGGAAGGATACAAAATTCGTTTGGAGCGAAGAATGCGAGAAGAGTTTCCAAGAGCTTAAGAGGAGACTTATTTCTAAGACTGTTTCTAACAATACCATCCGGTTCGGATGGATTTGTTATCTACAAATGATGCTTTGGGCAAAGGGTTAGGATGTGTTCTCATGCAACATGGGAAAGTCATAGCCTATGCCTCATGACAACTTAAAGAATATGAGAGGAATTATCCTACTCATGATCTAGAGTTAGCGCAATCGTTTCATGCTAAAGATCCGGAGGCACTATCTATATGGGGAGAAAGTGGAGATATATTCGTGCCATAAAAGCCTTAAATATTTCTTCACTCAAAAGAACTCAACATCTTGGCGGCAATGACGCTGGCTTGAGCTATTGAAAGACTACGACCACACTATTCAATACCATCCCGAAAAGCAAACGTGGTAGTAGACGCATTGAGTAGAAGATCATATGCGTGAACGAGTGCGATGATGTCAAGTATACGACAGAGCCAACTTTAATAGAAAAAGTTAAGTTTGCTCAAGCCACCGACCCTTGAGAGTGATGCGTATGAAGAAGAAAAAGTACAAGAAGGTGCTATTCTTAAGCGAGAATTGATGAAGAAAGAATACTTCGAGTCCACTCCAGACTTTGTGTTCCTAACGATTCTGATTTGAAGTACAAGATCATGATGGAGGCACACAATAAACCATTTGCAATCCATCCTGGAAGTACTAAAATGTATCGTGATCTTCGACATACATTTTGGTGGAACAATATGAAGAGAGAGATTGCAAAGTTTATCTCAACATGTTTAACTTGTCAACGTGTAAAGGCGGAGCATCAAGTGCCTAAGGGACCATTGCAACCACTTGAGATTCCGAAATGGAAGTGGGAACACATTACCATGGATTTCGTTCTGGGGACTTCCCACGGTTTCTCAAGGCATAAATGCTATTTGGGTTATTGTTGATAGATTAACCAAGTCTGCTCATTTCTTGCCGTCGGGAGACTTATTCCTCGAACGTCTTGCTCAAATGTACGTAAATGAGATTGTGAGATTGCATGGCATGCCAAGATCCATAGTTTCGGATCGTGACCCAAGATTCACTTCAAGATTTTGGGTTAGCTTGCAAAAGCTATGGGTATGGATTTAAGATTCGCTCAAAGATACCATCCTCAAAATGCATTTTGACAATCGAGATAGGACTATTCAAACTCTTGAAGATTTATTAAGACTCTGTGTCGTAGATTTCAAGGGCAGTTGGGATAAGTATTTACCATTGGTGGAATTCTCCTACAACAATAGTTATCAGGCAAGTATAGGTGTGGCTCCATATGAAGCATTATATGGACGAAAGGGTCGCTCTTCAATATGTTGGGATGAGGTGGGTGAAACAACATTATTGGGACCCGAGTTAGTACGTATGACTACTGAAAAGATCCAAATGATTCGACAACATATACAAATGGCACAGGATCGACAAAAGAGAGGAAAGCTCAATCCATGATTTATTGGTCCATTTTAAATTCTTGACCGAGTAGGTAATGTAGCCTATAGACTCGCGTTACCTCCGAGTATGTCTCGTGTTCATAATGTGTTTCATATATCGTATTACGTAAATATGTGAAAGACCCGAACCACGTTATTGAAGTTAGAACCGGACGAGATAAAGAAGACTTAACGTATGAGGAGGTACCTGTCAAGATCTTGGATAGGAAGGAGCATGTCCTACGCACGAAGGTCATACCACAAGTTACAGTCTTGTGGAGGAACCATGCTATAGAAGAAATGACCTGGGAATTGGAAACGGAAATGAAAGCGAGGTATCCTCACCTTTTCGAAACACCAGGTACGTATGTCAATTTCGAGGACGAAATTTCATAAGGAGGGGAGGTTGAAAGACCCCAAATAATTAATAAATGAAATTTAATTTTCTCTAATTATTATTTTGAAATAGTAAGGGTTGATGTGATTAATGTGGATAGTTATGGGTAAAATACGCAAATATTTCAAAATAAGCAAGTGGTTATAAAATATTCATTGTTGTCGGGGAATATTTGTTTGGTCGTGGAATATTCGTCTTCGCTTCTGGGAATATTCGATATTTACAAGCAGCCGACGTGTGTGGGCCCCATAACGAAAGCGATTGGAGAAAGAAAATGACAAATATAAGTTGTTTAAAAATAACGGCGTAGTTATTACTGCTTTACCTTTGTTGGAATACCCTATGGTTAAAACATAATACGCGTTGTTGCACAAGAAGATTACAGATTGCACCAATTATTGACTCTTACGTAAGAAGGCACTACTCAATAATGGTTACGATGAATTATCGCTCAAAGATTTTATTGGTTCAATAATTATCATATTGATATTTTATATTGTTTGTTGTTTCAATAATTGTCATTACACATTATTTTCATTATCGAAGCAATAATTCATATTATCTCAATAATATTATTAGATAACATTATTGGCAATCTCTAGAAAGTTCATCTAAGGAGAGGTTTGGTCACCTAATCATGCCGCCAAGAAGGAGAAATTCTTATCGAAAGCCCTCTTTTCCGAACCGCCGGTTGTCAATATTGTGATTCTCGTAATATTATTTGTGAGTAATTAATTATTGATTCATATGATGAGAAAAATATTGATTTTATGTGGATATAGATGGAGAAAATTTTTAATGCGACAATTGTTGAAAATTGAAATTTTATCTTTTTCTGATAAAATAATTCATTTAAATATATATAATATTATATTTTAATAATATAATAATGGTGATATTTTTACAACGAATGTGGGATATATGAGTATACGAGGAGGAAGAGTATTTTTGTTGCAATAAATGTTTAAAACATGTTAAACATGCTCTGGTGACCCCATTTATCGATCGAAATTTGATTATAAATATAGCTAAAATCACCCATTTATGGATTTCGGTCAATTTCTGTTAGGAATTTGGAAAAACTTTCTTCTGCAAAGTTGTAGAGAATTGAATTTCCTATAAAAACCCGCCAGATTCGAATTTTCTGATAAAAGGGCTATTTATTATGAATTATTGAAGTTCCGGAGTTCCGAAATAATTGATTTTTGGAAGTTTTAAATATTTATATTAACAAAAACGTTTTTTTACATTTGTAAGCCTCATGAATCACATGTTAAGTTGCTGAAATCAGAAGTCTAAGTGGGCGTAGGAAAATTTTAATATAAATTAATATTTTATTAAATTTTCTGCTTTGGTGTTCTAAGCATTTTCCTATAAATAGGGTGCTTAGGTTAGAATTGAAAATCACACCAGAAACTGAAGTTTTCTCTCTATATTATCGGCGTATTCTTGTGAGTATTTTGAGTATACTTTGATTATTGCTATACTGGTGCAAGTTCAAGTTATAGCCTATATCCAAAGATTCCAAAGTGAGAAGATCGATTGATCTTTCGAGGTAAGGGATATTATTTTTTTCATAATGATATTATTTTTTCAATATCATTATCTTTGAAATATTGATCCAAGTTTTATCAAATTTGGAACTTTTGGTGTCTGAGTTACTATTCACGATATGGCACTATTCACGATACTGCATATTAATCACTTAATATCGGACTATTCATCGAAAAATAAAAATTTTTTTTCGTCCAAAATATCTATTGTGGATACTAGCTTTGATTGTATCTATGTTTTGATCATTCTTGAATTTTATACCACTATGATTATTTTTGAGGTATTTTTGACGTGGATAAAATAAAGTACGAATCCTTAATCCTTAATCCTCATCATTTTGATTCACTGGATTCGTTTTTTTTAAAAAATATTTTTCATCATCCTCAGTCTTAAATGATGATATTATTGAATATCTTTGGCCTGTAGTGCAAAGATGAATGATTTATGATGAATATCTTTGGCCCGTAGTGCAAAGATGAATGATTTCTGATGAATATCTTTGGCCCGTAGTGCAAAGATGAACAGGTGTTTAGATGAACATGACCAACTGGTGAATGTCCTTGGCCTGTATTGCAAGGATGAATATTTGATCCCAGATATATATTGATTGATGTTACAGGGATAAAAATAGACGATGAACTTTAAAATTCATACATAGAAGATAGTAGTTTGCATTCTCTACTTAACTCTTCTAATGAATTATTATTTCCCTGTGAATATTGATTTAAAACTTGTTGTCTATTGTATTCTATTATATTTTTCCTCGTTGAAGACTAACGATAATTTTGTTGTATATTATCTTAGTCATAATATTCTTTTTTTGGGCTAGTCGAGTTCACCCTTTTCCTTTTTGTTCCATTTTTCTTCTCGTGAGGCGAGAATATAAGCGAGTACGCAGTCGTGGTATGGAATGAAGGTTCTAGGAGAGTTGTTTAGTAGTCCTCACCATTGTTGTAAAATAATGTATCAATAATTATGATGAGGATTTATTTGTATGTGGATATTGTCTAGATGGCAATATCTCGTATTTAAACTCACGCTTTACTATTGTAATAATAAAGTTGTAGTTGTTTTACATCTGCAGTATTGACAACTCAGAATGGGTGATGTATACCTGTTTTGGGGGTGTCACAATAACGTTGAACGAACTTGCACCGTATAGCAACACTCAAAGTATCAAAATACTCACAAGAATATGCTCGATAATATAGAGAGAGAAGATTTCAGTTTCTGGTGTTATTTTTAATTCTAACCTAAGCACCCTATTTATAGGAAAATGCTTAGAACACCAAAGTAGAAAATTTAATAAAATATTAATATATTTATTTTATTTTCCTACGCACACCTTGCCATCTGATTTCAGCAACTAACACATGCAAGTGGGGTCCACCAAAATGAAAAATATGTTTTTATCATTTAATGTAACAAAATCAATTCAGACCCAATATTTTGGAACTTCAATAATTCATAATCAATAGCCTTTTTATCATAAAAATTTAAATCTTATGTCCGTTCCATAGGAAATTTAATTCTCTACAACTTTGCAGAAGAAAGTTTTTCCAAATTCCAAACAGAAATTAACCAAAATCCACATACGGACAATTTTACAAGCTATAATCAAATTTCAGTCAAAAATTGTGTCCACCAACATGTTTAACATGTGTTTAGCATTTATAGTAACAAAAATACTATTTCTCCTCATTTATTCATATATCACACATTCATTGTAAAAATATCACCATTATTATATTATTAAAATATAATAATATATTTAAATAAATTATTTTATCAGAAGAGATAAAATATCAACTTTCAACAATTATCACATTAAAAATTTTCTCCATCTATATCCACATAAAATGAATATTTTTCTTATCATAAAAATTAATAATTAATTATTCACAAATAATATTACAGAATCACAATAATGACAACCAGGCAGTTCCCAAGAAAGAGGGGGCTTTCCAATAAGGATTTCTCCTTACTGGCGCGCAATTAGATGACCAAACCTCTCCTTAGACAGAACTTTCTAGACATTGCCAATAATGCTATCTAATAATATTATTAAAATTATATGAATTATTGATCTGATAATGTGAAATACTGTGCCGTGACAATTATTGAAACAACAATAATATAAAATACGCAGCAATTATTGAACCAATAAAATAAAATATTGAACAGTTATTACTGTAAAAATTATTAAGTAGTGCCTTCTTACATAAAAAAAATTATCAGGCTTCGTGAATAGTACTCATGAATAGTAACTCGTGAATAGTAACTCATGAATAGTAATTCATGAATAATAACTCGTGAATAGTAACTCAAGAATAGTAACTATAAGAAAAATTGAATACTTTTTTTTCATAAAATTTGGGGTCTTACAAAGGTGACCTTCTCTTCCATAATTGTAACACGTTTTGGACTGTTGCGCACAGTTTGGACTGATATGTCCCTCCCCTCCGCATTTAAAGCATATGATAGGTGGTCGTTCTCCTTCCTTAACAACGGGTGCTGATGCTGACTTCTTTCCATCATTGTTGAATCTCCTTTTCTTGAAATGTCCACTATTATTGTCTTAGCCATGATTACCACCGAAGTGGTTACCATTTCTGGCATGTTGATTCCCTCCACGTTTGTTATCACCGCTTCGATGACTGCAACCACTGGTATTATCAGTTTGTTAGTTTCTTTCTCTTGGTTGAGTTGACTCATATTCACAACATATGAATACAAACACAGTTTATGAGAAATAAGGTGTGAGACCCCAAATTTTATGAATAAAGATTTAAATTTCTCAATTTTTTTGTTTTGAATATTATGGTGTGGATTTGATATAATGTTATAGTTGTGGGTAATATTTATAAATTTTGCAAAGTAAGCAAGTGGTTATATAATATTTGATTGGTCGGGGAATATTCGTTTTAACAGGGAATATTCGTATGCGACCACAACACAATCATTAGTGGACCCCATTAACGAAAGTATTGTCGTAGTAAGAAAACGCATGTAATTATCTTTTATAAAAATAACTACGAAAAGTGTTACCGTTAAAAAGTTGAACTACTTGGTAGTAAAAGTACGATGTACTGCTGTGGTTGCATAAGTAGCACACCAGGTATTGATTATTGATGCTTACGTAAGAAGTCACCGCTTATACTCAATTATTGCTATAGTAATTGCGCATTATATCTCTCATATTATTGATTCAATTATTGTCACAATTATCATCTCAGTATAATATGTTATATTAATAATTCAATAATTGAAGCAGCAAAGTTATTCATATTATTATTTGCAATATTGACAATGTCTAGAAGTTCGTCGAGGAGGTTTGGTCACCTAATCATAGCGCCAATAAGAAGAAATCCTTATCTGGAAAGCCCCTCTTCCTCGAACGACACGGTTGTTAAATATTGTGAATTATAATATTAATAATGAATAAATTCGTGATGATTAAAGATGAAATTGATAGTTCCATTGTGTTGGAATTATTAGTGTTAGTGAAAATTGACATTTATTTTGATAATAATTGATGTCTGGAGGTTATATTGACCAATCAGGTAATTAATCGAATAAATGAACAATTAATTTCTATTAATTCACATGATTATAACTATTTGTTCACATGTGTGTACTATTGATTCTCATTCATTTACTATTAGGGGAGTTGGTTCAAAATTGATAATACTTGCATGACTAAGTTAAAAATGGAAGTATAGATGGAGGTTCTATACTGTAATTCGTATTTTCATATGTCTAGAACTATTGATTCACATGATTTACTATTAGGGGAGATACTGCAAGTTTGATAATACTTGCAGGACTAAATTAAAAATGAAGGAAAAGAGGAAGGTATTATACTGTAATATTTCGAGCCCCAAAATGTGCAATTATCGAAATTATATTTTCCTATAAATAGAAGCTCATTCTTCCTTCATTTCTCACCAATTCACTAAAGCTATAGAGCAATTACTATAGAGAGAAATTATAGAGAGAAAGAAGTAGAGAAGTCTGCTACCCTCACTATTCCAAAGATCCAGCTTTTCTTACAGGTAAGGGTATTATTTTTTCGTATTCATGAAGAGAGTTATTTTCTTTCAATACTAAGTAAATGTTGTTATTCCATTCTTTATTATTATGTTGGAATAACTCGCTCACGCCAAGCACCTGCATACATAGTGAAAATTCTTCTATTATTCCATTCTTTATTATTCTCATTGGAATAACTTGTCTGCGGCGGCCTATCGCATGCACCGTGAATTCGTGGTTATTCCATTCTTTATTATTCTATTGAATATCCCATCTGCATTTAATTACGTGTGACTCGGTTCCATTCTTTATTATTCTCATTGGAATAACTTTTCTGCATGCGATCTATCGCGTGCCCGTAAATTCTGTTGTTATTCCATTCTTTATTATTCTCATTAGAATATCCCGTCTGCATGCGGATTACGCATGACCGGGTTCTATTCTTTATTATTCTATTGAATAACATGTCTCATGCGGTCTCACGCATGCCTAGTGTGAATTCTCGCATTATTCCATTCTTTATTATTCTCATTGGAATAACTTTTGCTCTACGCGACTACCTCATGCATGGTGAATTCTTTGTTATTCCATTCTTTATTATTACATTGGAATAACCTATCTATGTGGATTACTGCATGCATGGTGAATGATCCTTCGTATTCATTCTTTATTAAATTGTGGAAATGATCCGCCTACACGGATTACCGCATGGTTGTGAAAACCCAATTGTAGTTTCAGTATATTTTATTATACTCTCGCCTCGAGATATCATTTCTTTTGTACTCGCCATGGAATATCATTTTCTTTGGTATTTTTTTACGAAGTTACTATTCACGGATTACTATTTACCCTTTCTTATTCACTCTAGTATTATTCACTCCTGTATTCGGGGCACTTTTCATGCTCGAGTACTATTCATGAGTTACTATTCACAGTTACTATTCACCCAATTACTATTCACTCTAAGTATCATTCACTTCGGTATTCTAACACTTTTCGTGTAATCCGGTACTATTCACGGTACTATTCTCAAGTACTATTCACTTCAAGTACTATTCAATTCAAAAATATATTTCTTTTATGTCTAAATTATTTTTGGTACATGAATATTATTCTTGAATTTTACACTACAAAGCAGTATCATGTTGACAATTTGGACGTTATTGATTTTTGGATAAATTAAATTATAAATCTTTAAAATTTATCCTTGAACTTGTTTTATTGAATTATTATGTCATTGTCATCATCCTCATGCTTATATTGTGATGAAAGTCATCTTTGGCTTACGTGCATAGATGGACTTGGTATGATTATGACCAGAGATTATTCGGTATAATCATGACCGTAATGTAATGAATGATGTGGTAAAAGTCCTCATTGGCCTGTATTTCATTGATGGATAGTTGTTGGTATGATTATGACCAGGGATTATTCGGTATAATCATGACCATTGATGATTACATGAATATCCTTGGCGTGGTGCGGGATGATTCGATTTTATTTATTAAAATCGAGTCTCAACGATAAAGTTGATGAAAACTTTTTAAATCATAGAAGATAGTAGATTTTATGCTCTACTTGACTCTTCTAATGGATTGCTTATTTCCGCCATAAATTTGTTGATCTAAAACTTGTTGTCTATTGTATTCTATCAGTTGTTATACTGTTGAAGGCTAAGGATAATTTATTCTGCATTATCTTAGTCATAATATTTCTTACTGGGCTAGTTGAGCTCACCCGTTCTTTCATTATTCTCTTCAGGAAATGAGAATATAGATGGGACGAGTCGGAAAATGGAGTGATGTTCCAGGATAAATGGCTTTAGTAGTCCTCACTATTCTACGGAATAATGTGATAATAATTGTAATGAGGACTTCATTGAGTGTGGATATTGTCTAGATGGCAATATTCTTGTTTAAACTCTCAGCTATGTTTTGTCATATTTTACACGACTGTTGTATAATTAAGTTGTATTTGAATTTATGTACCATGTATCTGGCGACACAAGATGGGTGATGTATACCTGTTTTGGGGGCATCACATAAGGTATTGACGTATTTCGGGTTTCAAACCTCTTAGAAACATTCGCGTCATTCTCTCCTCATTATCAACCGAATGGGACGCAATCCGGGACAACTCGACAAACTTAGCTTCGTACTGCGACATGGTCATGTTGTTTTGCTCCAGCTTGATGAACTCTACCTCTTTCATGTAACGAATACTTTTGGGAAAGTACTTGTCATTGAACAGTTTTTGGAACTTCTCCCAAGACATCTTCAGTGCGGCAGGTTGAGTACGCTTTACAGATTTCCACCAATAATCACCTCTGCTTTCATAACATGAAGGTGTCAAAGGAACCTTTTGCTCTCTCGGAGCATCCCAAGACATCAAATATCTTGTTGATCCGCTTTATCCACGCCTCCGCTTTAAGTGGTTTTGGCTCTCAAAATCTCCGGTGGTCCCAGCCTTGAATCTTTCTTACGGTGACCGTCCCGAGAGTTGCCAGTGTTTCCACCTGCATTTTGGACAGGAGCCGATCTCGCCTGATATTGCATGAACTGCATAAAGCCTCTGAACATCCCATAGTTCATTATTTGGTCAATGTTATTGTTTGCATGAGGATTATTGTCTTCCTGTTGCACATTATGCTGGGTATTGATCTGTGGAGACTCAATGGTCTCCTGTGCTCCATTGTTATTCTCAACATTTTCGGATGTCATTTTTAAATACTGCCACAAAACAAGGGTTACTTAACATATCACATATTATCCCTATACTCTGACCGGCCAATTAAATACCAAATAAACTTAGGCAGGTCATACTAGCGAAGAAATTCCCCGTCTCTCCCTCCTAGTTCTTGTCTCAAATCCGAGCCCAGGATCATATTCCTAAGCTTTGATACCAACCTGTGATGCCCCCAAAATAGGTATACATCACCCATCTTGAGTCACCAAATACATGGTACAAAATTCAAATACAACTTAATTATACAATAGTCGTGTAAAATACGACAAAACATATGCTGTGAGTTTTAATATAAATATTGTCATCTAGACAATATCCACACTCAATTGAGTCCTCATTACATTTATTATCACACTATTTAACAGAATAGTGAGGACTACTAATGCTATCATCTGGACCATCACTTTGTTCCCCGACTAGTCCCAGCTATATTCTCATTTCCTGAAGAGAACGATGAAAATAAAAGGGTGAGCTCAACTAGCCCAGTAAGAAATATTATGACTAAGATAATGCAGAATAAATTATCGTTATCCTTCAACAGTGTTAAACTGATAAAATATAATAAACATCAAGTTTAACGGCAGCGGAACAAGCAATCCATTAGAAGAGTTAAGTAGAGCATAAAATCTACTATGTTCTATGATTTAAAAGATTTTTCATCACTTTTATCGCTAAGACTCAGCTTAATAAATAATCTACATCATCGATTCACCCCTGAACTACGACCAAGGATATTCTTTAGTATCACGACCACAAATTATCCATGCACTACGGGCCAAAGATATTCGTGTATTCATTAAAGGTCATGATCATGCCAACAACTGTCCATCAATACACTACGGGCCAATGAGGACTTTTAACACATCATTTGTAACATTACGGTCATGATTATATCGAATAATCCCTGGTCATAATCATACTAAGTCCATCTATACACTACAGGCCATAGATGACTTTCAACATAATATAAACATGAGGATGATGACAATGATATAAGAATTCAATAACACAAGTTCAAGGATAAATTTTTAAAGATTTATAATTTAATTTATCCAGAAATCAATAACGTCCAAATTGTCAACATGATACTGTTTTGTGGAGTAAAATTAAAAAATAATATTATACCAAAAATAATTTGGACCGAAAACGAATTAATTTTTATCATAAATAGTATCTCAGGTGAATAGTACTCTAGTGAATAGTAACCCATGAATAGTACTTCGGGAATAGTAACCCCGTGAATAGTGCTCTGGCATGAAAAAGTTAAAACTTATCAAAAATGCTCAGAATAATATTTTCATGAAAGATACTGGATGAAGCGTAAATATCAAGGATATTCTACTAATTTCATGGAGTTTAGAAGCCAAAACTTTAACAAAACGAGTATAGAATTCGAAATCTGAAACGAAATAATATTACTTACATACTATAGAGTATGGAAGAAAATATTATTAAAGAAGAGTATTTCGACTGCTAGAGCAGGAATATTCTTGAAGAAAACTTGCACTATTTTCTACGCTCAAAGCTTTCTAAAACTCGAAATAAATACGCTCAATATTATAGAAGAAGAATTCTCTGATTCTGGTGTGATTTTCAATTCTAACTAAGCATCCTATTTATAGGAGAATGGCTGGGCACTATTTGAATAATCGATCACGGATGTAATAGTTTTTTTTTCGGACGAATTATTTTGCCAATTCACGGGCTAACATTTGACGCTTGAATTTCTCAATAAAACAAAACAAACAAATATAATATATATATATATATATATATATATATATATATATATATATATAGTTCTGTAAAGGGAGTTCTACTTTCTTAAAATGCGCATTTTTTTTTTGCTTTTTTTTATAACAACTAAAAAAAAAGTTTAATATTTTATGAAACTGAAATTTTTTCATAATAGATCGATCGACCTATATTGTTATATGTATCCAAATCACACCCAAAACATCAGATTATGAAAAAATTTCGATTCCATAAAATATTAAACTTTTTTAGTAGTTGTTATAAAAAAAGCAAAAAAAAAAAATCCTCATTTTTAAGAAAGTAAGTGGGCCCTTTACTGATCCTCTGTGTGTGTGTGTGTGTATATATATATATATATATATATATATATATATATATATATAACACATGTTATTATGCCACAAAAAAAAAACAACTCCCACCCGACAAATCTTTAGGATTTCCCCCCTCCCCCCATTTTTCTTTCTTCCAACGTGACCCCATATGTTTCCTCCACCAACATATCACCATCACAGGTGGATCCCACCATAATATACATGCTAAATAACTTTCTACCAATTATTAAGAAAAATAGGTAAATGGGGGTCCATAAAATGAGCAAAATTTACATCAAATACTTCATAAAAATCACCTCAATATTTTTAACAATATTTATCATCATTATTATAATTCGTAATATTTAACGACCAGGTCGTTCCCAGGAAAGAGGGGGCTTTCCATTAAGAATTTCTCCCTATTGGCGCGCAATTAATTGACCAAACCTCTCCTTGACAGAACTTCTAGACATCGTCAATATTGCAATTAATAATATTAATAACTTTGTCGTCTTAATTATTGATTTAATAATATAAAATATTATGCAGATGATACTGTGATAATAATTGAATCAATAATATGAGAGATATGATTCAACAATTATTGTAGCATTAATTGAGTATAACTGAGTGACTTCTCACGTAAGCATCAATAATTAATATCGTGTGCTACTATGTAACCACGCCAGACATCTTTATTTTTAACACTGCTTATTTTAACTGCTTCTTAAAGTAAAAACTTCCGCCGTTATTTTCATAAAAAGATATTTCTGTCGTTTTCTCATTCCGACAATAATTACGTTATGGGGTCCACCAATGATTGTGCCGTCATACGAATATTCCCTGTTAAAACAAATATTTTCCGACCAATCGAATATTATATAACAACTTGCTTACTTTGCAAAATTCATAAATATTACCCATAACTATAACATTATAACAAATTCAAATCTTAATATTCAAAAATGATATTTATAAAAAAATGCATCTTTATTAATAAAAGTTGGGGTCTTACACCCTCTTCAAATCATCAACCACCAAAATAGGCCCACCATCATAAATCCCCGAAACCAATTCTAACCCTGACCCATCCACTTCTGACCCACCAATCTCGGTACAACCAATTTTCCATCCCGATGCCAATCCCCATTATCCCCACACCTTCCTTTATCGAAAATCCCACTAGACATGACCATTTTCAAAAGAAACACTCTCCTTAAAATGAAAAGAATAAAATTAGTGAAAACTTCCTCTTAGCCCCTCCTATTGAACTATCTCAAACTACCTTTGTCGCACCTTCTCAAGCCACCGACCCCGAACCTTCCCACAAACGCAAAGAACTTACAGAATCATCTTTCGAACCCCCTGCTAAAAGACCTCATACCCAAAGCCCCCCGAACCCCAAATGCAATAAACATCAGCTCCCACTCCACCAAAATCACCCTCGGCCTCTACCCATACTCAAGAGGCCCATGCCTCGAGGACACTTTGGCCAGAGGACCTAAAAAAAATACCCGTATGATCTTTTTGACCCAATAATGAAGACATTTTAAAGGACCTCACCCCTCAAAAACTCATATGTGCAAACGTAATACATCAGGGTCAGGTAAGTACTCCTACTTAACTCTTCTTTCAAAATTTTCCTCCTTTTTTTGACTTTAAGCTACATGTTTCATATTGCAGTCCAATGCTTTCCTGGCCCAAGCCTTGTGCCAGCTCTCCAAAATAACGATCAGAGAAAAAGAGTTGGAGGCTGAAGTCATTTATCTCCCACTCAAAGTTGAAGCCCTGATGTCCGGTCTCAAGAAAGAGAGAAGCCTGAATTTAAACACCAATTTTTACTACCAAGAGCTAACAAACGATCTAAAGAAAGTAAAGTGGTAGTTCTCTGAGACATCCGACAAGAAGAAACATCTTCTAATAATGTACAACAAATTGAAGGACAAAAACGAGAGATTGGAGAAGGCAGCAACCAGCCTCAAGAAACAATTTGGGACCATGCACTATCAAATAATGGAGTTGGTGAGAATTAAGAAGTAATTATAGAAGGATTATTCAGAGCTCAAGGCCCAAGGTCCTCCCATGACCGAGGTCGCCAAGCTGCAGCTGATCACAGAATATCGAAAATCACCCAAACTAATCTAGGAGGTAATGTAGCAATTTGGTGATGGCCATTAAAGCGCAAAAGGGAAGGATAAAGAAAAATTAAAGGTGGCTGGACTCAACCCGAGCATACTCGACTCCTCAGACGATGAAGATGAATAATCATCAATTGTATTTCTTTTCGTCTCTTTTTTTACTGAACTTGTAATAAGACCCCCAATGTACATGTGAATGAAATGAAATGAATTTTTTTTTGCAAGTATAGATTGTCCCAACAAACTGATATTATTTATAAATGATGGAATTATATAACTTGAAAAAAACAAAACTGCATACTTCATTGATAATATTTTCGAAGTCGACCTTCACGCCAAGTGTTTTTAATTTCAGTGTCATCCATTGCTCGAAGCCGATATGTACTTGGCTTCGGGACCCTAACAACTTCATAGGGACCCTCTTAGTTAAGCATAAGTTTACTAACATTCTGGGGAGTAGACGCATCAGCTTCCCGGAGCACCAAATCACCAACCTTGAATCTCTTTCGTTTAACACCTTGATTATAATGTTGAGCAGTCTTTTGTTGCTAGATTGCTAACCTTACCAATGATGAATCCCAAACCTCCACTAGCAAATTCAGGTTAATCCAAAGCCCTTCATCATTATATAATTCTTTAAACTGGTTGACCCGAAGAGAGGGTGACCCGATCTCCATCGAAACTAGGGCATCGGTCTCATAAGCCAACCTAAACGGTGAATCTCCTATTGTCGTCCTGGGAGTAATCTGATATGCCCACAGAACACTAAGAAGTTCCTCTGGCCATCGCCGTTTAGCTTCATCCAAAATCCTTTTGATACTATTAAGAAGTGTTTCGATTCGTCACCTCCACATGACCATTTGATTAAGGATGAGCTACTGATGTCGTCCGATGAAGAATGTTCAAATCAGCCAAAAACTCCTCAAACCTAGACCCCACAAACTAAAGACCATTATCCGAAACCAAAACCCTGGGGATGTCAAACCAAAACACAACAAATTCTTAAAAGAATTTCAAACACTCCTTCTAAGTAATAGTACAAAGGTGTTTAGCCTCCACCCCTTAGCCATGTAATCAATCGCCACTATCATGAAACATATTTTCCCCTTAGCCTTCGATAATGGACCCAAAATGTCAATTCCCAATACTGAAAAAGGGATCAGAGACAGGACCGAAGACAACTACTCTGGAGGCTGATACGGAATAAGACTATTTAGTTGACACTTGGGACATTTCTTCACGTAATCCTTCATCTCCTGAAATATAGTTGGATAGTAATATCCTTGTCTCACCACTATAAGAACCAATGTTTTAGCTCTCATATGATCACCATAAATACCTTCATGTACCTCCCGAAGGACATAAGTCGCTTCGTAGGGCACCAAACATTTTAGCAATAGAGAACAAAATGCCCGACAATATAAATCTCCATCGATCAAGATAAAGTTAGAACTCTTATGCTTGATCTTCCTTGCCAACATCTGATCTAATGGTAATCTCTCGTTACTAAGATAATCCAGATACGGCGTGAGCCAACAATCTCATCTTTCAATCACAATAACTTATGTCCTCTAAACACTTGGGGAATCAACAACATCCAAGTAAACCGATCCACTGACAGAGTTTGCTTTTTTCGTGGCCAGTTTGGATAAGGCACCAGCCATGATGTTGTTAGATCGGTCCACTCTCTAGAAAGAATAAGAACTGAAGTAGTGGAGAAGATTCTTAACTTCAGCCAGATACTTAGTCATTCTTCCCCCCCCCCCCCCCGAGCCTCATATTCTCTTGAAATCTATTTAACCACCAGTTGGGAATCACTAAAGATGACTAACTGACAAACTTCTAAACTTTTGGTCAATCGTAACCCTGCCAATATCACTTTGTACTCAGCCTCATTGTTAGTTGCCATAAATAGAAAGCGAATAACCTGTTAGACTTTAAACCCTTCTAGACTTGTTAAGATTACACCAGCACCAGTACAAATGTTCAAAGACCAGGACTCGTCCACAAAGAGAGTCCATGAAGTCCATACCAGCATCGTCGGTGACCGAACCCACAACTACATTCGGCTGATCTAAAGGGTATGGTTCAGAAAACGACCACTCCACAATAAAGTCGGTAAACACATGACCCTTTATTGGCATCCGAGGATGGTATTCCAAAGTGAACTATGTTAACTCCATAGCCCATGCAGCGAGCCGACCTGAAACATCTGGTTTGTACAACACCTTTTTAACGGGCTGATATCCATATACACCACAATAAATGCCCTTGGAAGTAATACTAAAACTTCTGACTAACCACTATTAATGTGTAGGCAAACCTTTCCTTATTTGGATAACAAGTCTTAGCATCCCTTTCCTTAATGTGTAGGCAAACCTTTCCTTATTCGGGGAACTACTTCCCCCTGCTTCTCGCACTAGCACTGCCCCGACCGCGACCAAACTTGCTGCTAAATAAAGATAAAGTGGTTTTGAAGGGATTAGCTTCATCAACAATGGTGCCGAAGATAGGTACTTTTTGATCCCTTGGAATGCGTCTTCACACTCTGAAGTCAATTAGAAGGTTTTATCGTTTTTTAGTCCTTTTAGAGTGTCGAAGAATGGGAGGCATCGTTCTGCTGATTTGGACATGAACCTCTACAACGCTGCAATTCGACCTGTCAACCATTGCACATCTTTAAAAGTTTTGGGAGACTTCATATCCAAGATAGCAATAATTTTTTTCAGATTGCCTTCATTTCCCTACTTACTCACTAGATCCCCAAGGAACATCCCCCACCCAAGACCGAAAGTGCACTTGGTTGGGTTTAAGGGAATGTTGTGATCTCGGATAGTCTAGAAGAAGTCCTCAAAATCGTCCATATGGCCTCTGATAGACATACTTTTTACGTCCTTATCGTCGACATAAACCTCCATACTTCGTCTCTATTGGCTTCTGAATACATTGTTCATCATCTTCTGATAAGTACCTCCATTATTAAGTAATCTGAATGTCATCTTCTTATATCCAGAAATAGTCCGATGAGTGATGAATTCTATTTTTGGGATATCCTCTACACACATCGAAATCTTTCTGTATCCCAAAAATACATCTAGGAAACTCAACAAAGCAAACCCCGAAGTAGCGTCAATTAACCGGTTTATATGTGGAGGGGGGTAGAAGTCCTTTGGACACGCCTCCACTTTCCATTCTGCTTTCAGAATAACACCACGTTCATTAACCACTTCGGGTAATCGATCTAAAAGAAAAAGTTATCCGTTAACAAATTGGCCACTTCATAATCAATTATTTTCTGTCGTTTCGGGGTAAAAATCCTTATCTTCTGTCGAATGGGCTTCTGGGAAAGATCCACACATAACCTATGTACAGCTATGAACTCATCTAACCCAGGCATATCACTTGGTATCCATGCGAAGATGTACGCGTATACCTGCAATAGCTCAATCAATCCTATCTGAAAAGGCTCCTTTAAATTTGAACCAATATTGAAAGTCTTCTCCTTATTCCTCGAAATTTACTCAATAAAATATGTCTCTTCAGCTGGTAAAAAGAGGGGTTCGGTACTAACTTCGATGAATGGTTCCGCCTTAATTGTCATTGCTTTCTCTGCTTACTGACTCCGACTCCCGAAGAGATTAGAGTATTCTAATAACACCTTCGGGCGATGTCCAGATCCCCTTTAACTTCTTCATCCCCTTTTAGTGTAAGAAACTTCAATTTAAAGTGGGGTATGGAAGTCACCGCCTGCAAAGTTATCAATATCAGTTGGCCCAAGATGGCATTGTGCGCAAAATCTACTCACACCACAAAAAAAATCTAACATTCACCTCGACATGTTAAGGAGCCATGCCGAAGTCAACAGGTAGCTCAATAGTCCCTATCACATGTACCAAATCATTACTAAACCATTATACATGGGCATCTTGGCCCACCTCCATCTTTCGACCTTCTAGATCTAACCTTTGTTAAGCATGACTATATAAGATGTCCACTAAAGAACCATTGTCGATCATCATCCTCTTTATAACCACCGATCAAACCGAAGAAGTGATCACCAATGCGCCCTCGTGTGGTTATACCAAATTGGATGGATAATCTTCATCAGTGAAAGAGATAGTTGTGCCTGGATAGGCCCAATCCTTCCTGGTAGGTTGTGCGAACATTGTCGTAGATGCGCATAATAGTCCTCAACTCTTTTTTTTCCCCAGCAATCCCTTGATCGACCTCTTGTGATGAAGTCCACTACATTCTGAGGGACTGTGACAACCCCAAAATAGGTCCACACAACCCATTCTGAGTTGCTAAATACATAGTACATAATTCACATATAACTTCATTAATACAACTGTCGTGCAAAAATATGGCAACATATACGATGTGAGTTTTAATACAAATATTGTCTTCTAGACAATATCCAAACTCAAATAAAGTCCTCATTACAATTATTGTTACACTATTTTACAAAATAGTGAGGACTGCTATAATAACCATCTTGGACCATTACTCCACTCCCCGACTAGTCCCAGCTAAATTCTCGCCTCCTGAGAAGAACAATGGAACCAAAAGGAAAAGGGTGAGCTCAACTAGCCCAGTAAAGAATATTATGACTAAGATAATATAAAAAAAATTATCCTTAGTCCTTAACAGGGAAAAATTTGATAGAATACAATAGACAACAAGTTTT